>CM053276.1:8568662-9227791 GCA_028583415.1 Protea cynaroides | reverse complement strand
CCAAGATTACTCAAAAAAAACTTGGGATGTTACAGCAAGCCCTCGCCAGCAGGGGCTTACATGTTGGTATGGGTAGGGCATCAGGGGAAGTGTTGGCGGTGTGTGATCCGGACACTTTAGCTCTATCTCTATTCCATGGAGGGTGTATGTGGGACGATAATGGTGTTTGATCCAGTGGACAGATTCACACACTCATGCATAGAGGTGCGGGGGCCTCCAAACCTTTCTATAGTACATTGCAAACTTAAAAATCAGACCAAATATATGAATTGAATGCATGCATATCTTTGTTGCATTGTTTTGTTTACTCACTGAGCTAAAGTTAGAGAGCTGACCCTCGTGCACGCAATTCTTTTTAGTTTTTGATGTTGCAGGTGTTACTGTTGAAGACTTACATGGATACGCCAACGTATGGACATGTAGCGGTTATGAATGTGCAAGCTGTGGATAATGAGCAAGACTCATCAAGTGAGTGTTTTCACCATGGTTACGCTTAGTGTTTAACTTTCATATTTTGATACTTGTAATATGTATTAATTATGTTTTGATTAATTGGAGATAACTGGATCATTTAATTATTTATCATATAGACCTCAGTTCATTATTAATAAAACTTTCGCTATTTACTCAAATATCTCTGATTATTACTGGGGAATGTATTTTGGTTTAACATGGTTAGCATAGCCTATACGAGATCCTGGTTTGAACCGTTGATTTTCATGATGGTTCATAACACCATTGGTTAGTCCAGAATTGGGGTGTGGCAATTTCTCTCTATATAAAGGATGTCTCTCAATCCTTTTTCACTATTTTGGAACATTATCAAACCCTAAAACTTAAGGGAGAAAGGGAGAGGAAGAGAAGGAGAAAGAGATTTAGAGAATAAGGCTGAGAAAAGGAGTTATACAGAGTCTCTGCAACAAGTAAGGTATGAACCTTGTCTCTCTAGCAATGGAACACCAAGAGTAGAAGTTTCTAACGTAAATTGTGATACCAAACTTAATGTAAGGATTCAACTATGGGATTTTCTAAGCAAATCTCAAAAGGGGATCATGGAGAATGAATTAGGGCAATTAGCTGGGTAAAACTAAGAATTTTGGCCTTAAAATGATCATTTGGGAGAACCCCGTTGATGATGCAAGAGGAGAAATTCGTATTGAAGTAAGAAGTCACATTAAACTCGTATGATCAAAGCTATGGTAGACCAGAGGGTGGTAATAGAGTCAACCACAACCATTTGGGAAGAGTCCAAGAAACGTATAATCGCAGGTGTGGTCGCATATACTGCGACCATAGGGGGTCGACCGTACTTGGTAAGGTCGACACAGGCATGTGACCATAGGACCAATCAGTCACCTATCAGTGATCTGTTTCAATTTTTGACTATTGTAACTTGTTATAAATGAACCCTAACTTAAATTCATATAACTCCTAGGATGCTAAATTGATTCAAAGTGATTTGCAAGGCTTGAAAAGAGATCAAATATCGTAAAAAGGTGAAAGAACAAGACCTAAATTAACTAGATAATAACAAACTATGTTTTTTTTTATTTCGTCCAATGCCATAAATGATTCTATGATTGTACGCTTGTAATGTGCATCTCACATGTCATCCAATATTACTGTTATTCATGTTCATGCATATTTACTTTATTGTTTCTACCATGTTGATAGATGATGATAGGAATATGCATGTGTGCTTGTGGGTATGGTTGGTGTGCTATGTGGGGAAGGGTGTTTGATCCCTAAACCATGCTTCACATTGACATCATCTTATCGCCACTACCTTAGTAGAACTATTACATTGTAGGGCATCAGGGGAGGTGGTCTCGGACCGTGTGGTCTCTAACTCTGTCGGGGAACCTTAGCTATATCTCTATGGACATATTGAGGGATACTAGGGTGAAGCCTTGAATACATATGGATGGCATTAGGATTGGTTAGTTGCGAGCCCAGTTTGCAAGCCCTTGTCAATAGGGACTTACATATTGGTATGGGTAGGGCATCAGGGGAAGTGTTGGCGGTATGTGATCAGGACACTTTAACTCTATCTCTATTCCATGGTGGGTGCATATGGGACGACAGTGGTGTTTGATCTATTGGGCGGATTCACACACTCGTGTATAGAGGTGCGTTGGTCGCCCATCCTTTTTATAGCACATTGCAAACTTAAAAAACCAGACCAAAGATATTAAATTGAATGCATGCATATGTTTATGGATTGTTTTGTTTAGTCACTAAGCCGTGATATGTACTCACCCTTTCAATGTCGAATATTTTTAGTTGATGATGCAGGTCTTACTGTAGAAGATTATGTAAACGCGTCATCGTATGGATAATGACGGCTACTGACGTAGAAGCTGTGGAAGATGCGCATGATCCCTCATGTGAGTGCAACCAATGTATTTTTTATTAGTTTAATTATATTTGAGTACTGGAACATGCAATGGATTATTTACTTTATATCTTCAGTCGTTTGGAGATAATTGGATTTAATTACTTATTTATCATTGTTAGATCTTCGTTCATTATTTATAAAGACTTGCACTTATTTATTTATCATCTCTGATCATTACTGTGGAACATGTTTGGTTTAATATGATTGGTACGCCTATACGAGATCCTGATTGAACCGTTGGATTATTGACGGTTCATCACACCAATAGTTAGTTTAGAATTGTGGTGGGACAACGTGTACCTCTATGATGTTATTGGTTTAGTTATTTTATTTTAGTTTTGGATTTATAAGACAATGTAATAAATATTTTATTTATGTTTTGGTGTTTGGATAATTGGATAATTTATTTATTTATCAATAGAAGTATTCAGTTCATTTATATTAAGACTTTCGTTGTACTTATTCATACCTTGATTATGGTTAGTGTGCAATGATTTTGTAAGTGGATACGGTCTTATTGAGATCCTAGTGTGAGCCGTTGGCGGTTCACCCACACTTCTAGTTCAGTCAGAATTAGGGTGTGACATGAACGATATGTCACAAATTTATGACCTTACCCCACCATAAACAAAGAAACTAATCCATTGGGCCAGCCCATTATGGAGCCCAATATCCACATACTAGAAGGTCCTACCTACTAGAGTCTTCCACACTTGCATAGAAATGAAGAAGACTCTAGAAATGAGATTAGATATTTAGAGAGTAGTAGAGAAGGATCTAGTAGTATAGAAAGTTCTAGAGATAGTTCTAGACAATTCTTTACACCATTAAATTAATAACAAATCCTAGCCATTGATTTGTAAGGCCTCCAAGTATAAATAGGGATTCGCACCCTCATTTGAAACAACAAGAGCTGAGCATTCTCAAAGCATTCCAAGTTTTCTTTCTACAAGTATCTCTTGTTCTCTCTCTCTTTATGTGCTAGCAAGGCTTAAGAGTCTTAGCAACAAGGGAGTCTTGAGTGAGTAGACTGACTTGTGTGATGAATACGAGGGTTGCACGAGTACTGCACGGACGAGTTAGCTTCTTCAAATAAGAAGTCTGTAACAGAGGGTTTCAGTCAAATTAAAGCAGCCTTTTTGGAGGGTAATGGTCAAAGCAGCATTTCAAGGGGATAATAGTAAAAAGCAGTTTTTTGGGGTAATAATCAGAAAGCTCAAAAATGCGAAAAAGTAGACTTATATAAGTATATTGTCATATCTCGGTCTTGATCCAACGACTAGAGTTTACCCAATGCGTATTATAATACATCAGTGAACTCCAACCCTTAGATCCTGTTTTGGCCCTGACTCATCCTGTGGGTCCACCAAGCTGACTAGACCTGCAAGACAAGCAAAGACAAAGGGAGGCGGGCCAGATGCCCCGGGTCCACTCCGATGCCAAAGTTAGGGCTCTGTGAACAGTCAGTGGGTTCAGTGTCGAGCCCACGGAGATATTCTAAAAAGGTTTGTGGGGTAAGGCGAGATTCTCCGTCCCAGGTGTCAGAGCGTCAATCTCAAGAATGAGCTGTGAATAGTAAATGTTTTGTACCTGAAATCTCGAGATTTGCTCTATTTATAGTGAATAGTGTATATTTTCCAAATGCCGCTTTTACCCTTTTGCTCTTGCGTTTTGAATGGGTAAAGGAGTTTTCTGGCGAATAGGGGAACTCCACGTGGCTTGCTGATCCGGTCCTACGTATCGAGGTGATATAGCCAGCGTGGCGTAATTCCCTAACACTTGCCTCGTTGCCCTGCTAAATCTGTAGGGTTCGGCTGAGCAAAAAATAAGATGACAGAATTTTCTCCCAATAACTTGCCTCGTTGCTCTGCTGAATCTTTAAGTTTCGGCTTGGGCGAAGAAGAAGGTCTGGATCTCTTCACAACAACTTTGCCGTGATGCCTTGCTGGGGTGTTGTGATGTGAGGTGGCCGTGCCGAGGTGGACACTGCGACCCAATGACCTCGGTCACGCTCCTCCTAGATGGGGTAGTGTTGAGCTTCCAGGACGGAACCGATGTACGGTGACCGATGTGGAAGACCGTTGTGAGATGACCGTGCCGAAGTAGGCACTACGATTGAATCACATCGGTCACGTGTTGCTGGGATGGGGCAGAGGTGAGCCAATTGTTTTGCGCTGATCGATGTGGAAGGCCGATGTGAGAAGACCGATGTGGAAGTGATCTTGGGAGTCTGGCAGTGGTGAGCTTGTCCGATGAGAGATGACTGTGCCATGCCGGACACGTCAGTCAAATCACATCGGTCCGCATGAGGAGGTTGAGCCGTGGTGACCATGTGGTTCTCATGTGATCCGAGCCATTTTGACCAATGTGGGCGCTGCGGCCAAGACACATCGGTCTCTTTATAGGCGATGTGCCGAGGCGATCACGAGTTTCTCACATGATCCGAGTCATTTTGACCAATGTGGGCATGGCAGCCAATACACATCGGTCTTCTTGAGGATGATGTGCCGAGGTTATCACGGGTTTCTCACGTGATCCGAGCCCTTTTGATCAATGTGGGCACCACGGCCAATACACATCGGTCTTCTTGAGGATGACGTACCGAGGTGATCACGTGTTTCTCACGTGATCCGAGCCTTTCTGACTGATGTGGGCACGGCGGCTAATACACATCGGTCTTCTTGAGGATGACGTGCCGAGGTGATCAAGGGTTTCTCACATGATTCGAGCCTTTTTGACCGATGTGGGCACCGCGTCCAATACACATCGATCTTTTTGAAGGTGACGTGCCGAGGTGATCACGGGTTTCTCACGTGATCCGAGCCGTGTTGACCGATGTGGGCACCGCGGCCAATACACATCGGTCTTCTTGAGGATATAGTTCCGAGGTGATCACGGGTTTCTCACGTGATCCGAACCATTTTGACCGATGTGGGCACCGCGGCCAATACGCATCGGTCTTGTTGAGGTATAGTTCCGAGCCGATCACGGTCTTCTCACGTTATCCAAGCTGATTTGATCGATGTGGCACCGTGGTCGTGTAATGTCTCAATCGTTCGATCTTTAAGGTTGTAGCCGAGGTGGTCATTGGCCGATGTGAATTATCCACATTGGATCCAGATCTGATAATGGATCTGGGTCGCTTACGTGGATACCGCAAGGCGGGACCTGGCCAACAGACCCGAAAGTTACCATCGATAATAAATGCACCGATTTCGAAGCCAATGATGAGGTGCCACGTGGAACGCACACGATAGAATTTGTATAAAAAGGGGTTGTGGGGTATGGAGGTCCTCCACTCTGAATTACTGTTCTGATATCCACTCACATCGGCTCGGACTGAGTTTCACATCGGCGCGGTCTTTTTACATCGGTTGTTTGACATCGGCAGTCTTCACATAGAAATCAGTAAGTTTCTTCTTAACTTGTTTTTTCCTTAATCATGGTTGATGAGAGCAGGGAGGCTGAGGCCGAAGTAGACGTTGAGACCGTTGGAACGTCCTCCGACAGCAGCAGCGGCAGTAGTGGCACATCCTCGTCGGACAGTGGGTCGGCCACCAGTACCTCTACCACAAGCGGTTCGGTAGGGAGGGTAACTGAGGGCGGTCCCGAGACTGAATTGCGAACCGCGGATATTCCAGAGGGTAGCAGGGCTGGAACAGCGGGTCAGGCTCGAAATGAACTTTTAGAGGGGATTTCCACT
The DNA here is from genome assembly GCA_028583415.1 of Protea cynaroides. Taxonomy (NCBI): domain Eukaryota; kingdom Viridiplantae; phylum Streptophyta; class Magnoliopsida; order Proteales; family Proteaceae; genus Protea; species Protea cynaroides. The sequence goes on along the minus strand of CM053276.1, from coordinate 9,221,690 downwards.
CATGAGACAGGAGCTGAAGTACTTATCCAGGCCCGCGAAGAGGCCGAGGCTCCTCCAAAGTTTGACGCCAGGGGTGAGGTTTGCCTGTTGACCAAGGCCGAGTTTGACAGCCTCCGGGATCGGTACCAAATACCGAACAATGTGGAAATCAGAATGCCCACCCGTGGGGGAGCGGGCCTGCTGGATTCGTCGCTCCGAGCTGTGTAAATATCGAGATGTTCAAGGCTGGATTCCGCATACTGGTGCCGCGGTTGGTGGCGGAGATCCTGAAGTACTACCAGGTGGCACCGATCCAGCTGATGCCGAACTCCTGGAAGAACATGATCACTTTTATCATCTATTTTAGGAGGCTGGGGCACAGACCGACCCGACCCTCAACATGTTCCGAGCTATGTTCACATTCAACGATTATTGCAAGACGGGGTGGTACTATTTCGCCAAAAAACCTGACTTCGGCGATCTTCTGGCCGATAAACCGACCTCGATCAAACTGTAGAAGAACAAGTTCTTTTACGTCTGGGGTGACAAAGTGGTCTTGGAGAACGTATGGAAGAAGCTGGACTCAGAGACGCTCAATACGGACGTGCCCCTGCTGCCTGCAGAGTCCGAGCTGCTGCGGCGTGCTCGGCATTCTGAGTGGGGTTCTATCCATGTGGCCGACCTGAGGGACCCTCTCGTTTTATACGAAAACCGATTGTGTGAGTATTTTTGTCGTAGCACTGGCCGACACCATCCTACTAATCGGGCTGATTCTGTTTTTGTATGTTATAGTGATGCTGAACACGGAGTATTTGATGGAGCTGAGGAGGAAAGAGGCCGCGAAGAAGGAGGCCACCGATAAGAGGGCCCAAGATGAGCAAACAACGGAAGCGTCAGCGGACCGGCGCAGCGCCGAGGGGGATACGTCACGGAGGCCCTCCAAGAGATCACGTAAGCAATCCCCAGACTCCGCCTTGGCCGAGGCTGCTCGTATCTATGCCATGCCACTGATCCCTCGGTACCGTGTTCTTGACTTTTCAGGAAAGGGAACTACCTCAGCTGCTCCGGAGGCCGTTCTTGCACTCGGGGAGGCGTCCGGAACCCCGGTAGCCAGGCAGCCGACTCCCATTCGGCCACAACCAAGTTCGGCATCCCCCTCTATGAGGCCGAGGGTGATTACCGGGCAGGGGGGTGTGCCGAGTGACGTCAGACGCATCGCCCTCATGGGTCTTTCTCCTCGGAGCGAGACGGGGGACGAGCAGGCCTTCCGATCGGACTAGGCATTGACCGAGGAGGACACGACAATGGGCGAGATCCGTGCTACCTGTAAGACCCGTATCGAACTAACCCGGTCTTACCACCTTGAACCAAGTCTACCCATCATGGTCAAACCAAACGGATCAAGTGCGTGAAGGAGATCACGATCCCAGGTATTAAACTCACCCAAAAACACCAAAAATAAGGGGAGGGTCGAAACCCCCCCAGTATAAAAGTCAGAACCCCAGTTTTATACCGGGGTTGGACATTTTAAGAACCAGGGGTCGACGGGATCTCCGACCCCCCATCGACCCCCGATAATCGGTAAAAACAGCACGAATCGAAAATTAGGAAACTTTCCTAATTTCAGTGGGATTCCTTCCTAATCTCAATGGGACTTATTTTGGGAGTTTCTACTCTATAAATAGGACGTCCCTAAGACTCTTTCACTCCTTTTAGAACCCTAATTGGATTGAGAGAAAGAGAAGAGAAGGAGAAGAGAAAGAGAAGAGAAGGAAAGTGGAGAAGAAGATTAAGGAGAAGGCTTCAGAGAAACAAGCCTAATTCTCAGGTATGGATACTATCCCCATGAAATTCTACAGACCTTAGGATAGATAGAGAAGAGGGAATGATCTAGGAGAAATCCAAATCATCACCCATGGTTAGGTTTTCATGGAAAACCATGGGGAAAATCATGAAAGCCATCTAGGTGAATGAACCACGGTTCTAGGCCATAGAACATGTGTGGAATGGATTGTAGAAGCAAGCCGTAGGACCCCAAACATGAAGAATGGACTATAGGATGAAAAATTGACTAAACCCACAGGGGGTTACATGGGGGGTCGATGGCCAATCGACCCTACCAGACCCTGATCATCGACCCCTAGTATTCGGGAAGTCCAGAATAGGGGTGGTTGCACCCAGGGTCGATGAAACCTCCGACCCTAGCATCGACCCCCAGTTAACAGCATGCTTTTTAAAATAAAAATTAATTCTAATTAAATTCTATCGACTTGGTTAGGTCTTCTAGTGATATAATATCGATATATAGTAGATTCTTAAAGCTTGAAAGAGGATCTACGATCAAATAAAGGTGAGGGAACAAGACCTAAACTAATTGGTTAATAATAAACTGTTTTTATTCTTGAGTCCAATGCCATGAATGATTTATGCGTGTATGATTGTTATGTGCATACAACATGTCATCCAATATTTCTATTATTACTGTTCATGCATATGTATTTATTGTTTATGATAATGATGATGATGATGATGATGATGATAGGAATAGACATGTGGATGTATGTGTGTGGTTGGTGTGCTTGATGCGAGCGAGTATCAGGGGGAGGTGTCATAGGCGGGGCCTCCGCACTCTAGCTCTATCTCTATCTCAAGTCTTGTCCACTGACATCGTCGTATCGCCATTACCTTAGTAGAACAATTACGTCATAGGGTATGAGGGGAGGTGGTCTCGGACCGTGTAGTATCTGAATCTGCCGGGGGGCCTTAGCCCTATCTCTATGGACGTATTGAGGGATGCTGGGGTGAGGCCTTGGATACATTGATTGGCATTAGGATTGGTTAGTTGCGAGCCCAGTTTGTGAGCCCTCGCCAGCAGGGGCTTACGTGTTGGTATGGGCAACGGGTACAACAATAAACGTGACCTTTGTGTGTACATTGTCCATGGTTGGATGCATGTGAGGCGACAATAAACGTTACCTTTGGGCGGCTTCACACACTTGTGTATAGAGGTGCGGCGACAATAAATATGATCTTTGGCCACCTATCCTTTCTATAGCACATTGCAAACTTATTTACCAGACCAAAGATATGAATTGAATGCATGCATATGTTTGTTGCATTGTTTTGTTTGCTCACTGAGCCATGTGTAAGCACCCTATTTTTGCCATCCCAGCTAAACAAAGTCCTGCTGGCGTGTGGGCAACAAAAGGAGAAAGATGATCGAAAGTTTGGATTTTTAACTGTGAATTTGAGGAAGTTTCAATGGGTCTCTGTGAATTCGAAGAAGTTTTCAATGGGTCCACAGCAAGGTCATGGGTTATAATTTTGCATGGATGCATAGGTCATAGAATTATCTTCGAAATGAGACCAAAATTGCTCAATTCTGATATCAAATGAAGAAGATATGACCATTTTAGTCGGATAATACATATAAGGGAGGTTTTTGAAATTATTATAAATAATCCCAGGGGCCTTCATGCAAATTATCGTAAGTTGGATTGTTTGAATTTCAAATCATCATATCTTCATCATCCGACATCGGATTCAGATGATTCCAAGGCCATTATTCTTCATTCATGATGTTCTACAAAGTGGACGTAAAAAATCTCAGATAGAAATCACCAGTGGGTCCCATGCAAGCTTTCATGAAAAATTATCGTTAGAACTTCAAAGCTTCATATCTTTTCCGTTCGACGTCGGATTCAGACGATTCCCAGCCCATTGTTCTTCATTTGTGATGTCTTACAAAGTGAACGTGGAAAATCTCGGGTAAAAGTCTCCGGAGGGTCCCATGCAAAATTACATATGGAAATGATCATTTAATATTCAAAAATTCATATTTTGATCATCCCATATCCAAATCAGGTGATTCCAGTCTCATTATATTCCATTTTTAGTGCTCTACAAAGTGAACATAAAATATTTCCGGTAGAAGCCTCCGAAGGATCTCATGCAGAATGGGCAGCCAAATTATCGATAATTGGTCCGCTTAAACTTCAAAAATTCATAAGTTGACCATTTTACTTCCAAATGAGGTGATTCAAGTTCCTATATTCCTTATTTTTAATGTTCTACAAAATGAACACAAAAAATTTAGAATAGAGGCCATCGGAAAATTCCATGCGGGATGACAAGGCGGAAATGGTCAATGAAATAACGCAGGGGAAACCCAGTTAATTCCGGGTCAACTCAGCTCAACCCAAGCCAATCTTGGCCCAATCCAGTTAATTCAAGTCATTCTCGCCTAACCCAACCCGGCCATTTAAGTCGGTCCAAAGGCCAGTCAACTTAAGTCGACCCAGTCTAGGGCCGAGCCGGTTCATCCATGTGCATAGTATTATATATTATATATATATATATATATATATATATATATATATATATATATATATATATATATATATATATATATATGTATGTTATTAAATATATGTGTATATATGTATATAATATATATTATTATATATAAATGATAAAATCCAAAAGAGATTGAGGAAAAAAAGAAAAGAGAGAATATGAGAGAATAAGAGAAAGAGAGAGAATAAAAGAAAGAGAAAGAAACAAAAGAAAAAAGGAAAAAAAGAAAGAAATAAATTTCACGTTTTCTTTCTAGAAAACGTGAAAGAGAGAGAGAATAAGAGAAGAAAAGGAAAGAAAGAGAAGAAGAGAAGAAAAGGAAAGAAAGAGAAAAAGAGAAGAAAAGGAAAGAAAAAAAGAGAAGAGAAGAAAAGGAAAGAAAGAGAAAAAGAGAAGAAACGGAAAGAAAAAGAGAAGAGAAGAAAAGGAAAGAAAGAGAAAAAGAGAAGAAAAGGAAAGAAAGAAAAAGAGAAGAAAAGGAAAGAAAGAAAAAGAGAAGAAAATGAAAGAAAGGAAAAGAGAAGAAAAGGAAAGGAAAAAAGAGAAGAGAAGAAAAGGAAAGAAAGAGAAGAGAAAAAAAAAGGGAGGGATTGAGAGTGAGAGAGACGTGAGAGATAGAGAGAGGGATTTTTTTTCTATTGAGAGAAAGATTGAGAGTGAGAGAGAGATTGAGTGAAGAAGAAGGAAAGAAGATAAAGAAGAGGAAATGAGAGATTGACGTGAGAGAGAGAGAGAGTCTTTTTTCTATTTTGGGAAAATTGGGAAAGAAAGGAAAAAGAAAGATTGAGAGTGAGAAAAAGATTGAGTGAAGAAGAAGGAAAGAAGAATAATATAAAAGAGAGGTGAGGGGACGTGAAGAGAGGAGGATTTTTCTGTTTTGGGGGGAGAGAGAGCTACGGGACAGAGGAGGAAGAGAAGAGAAAAAGCTGAGGGAGAGAGAACTCCCTACAACTCGAGGTAAGCCCCTCCCCCTCCTTTGTTATTTTCTGTTTATCACCATTACCCAATCATCGACCAATCTGTTGCAGTCTCCATTGATACCCTCATTCCTGCAAAACCCAAGATCCAAATCTATCTTCCACACCCCCTTGCTACCACCTAATCCAAATACCTTCATCTCCCATCCCACTTTAATCCCACCTTCCCGTCAACTCTCCACTAATCTTCTCGTACACCACTACAACATCCCACATGACCATGGGACTTGAAATTTTAATGAGTTTAGATTCTGACCATGTGATTTGCAATTTTAATGATTAAATTGTACCATATGATTGATTCCATATATTTTGAATTGAATGTGATTAAAATTGGTTCACATGATTTTAATTTTTATGAAATTGATCCCACCACATGCTTGCAATTTATATGAAATTTGATCTCATTGGCTTGAAATTTAAGGTAATTAGAATATGGACCATTGGATGTCAAATTTAATTTTGAACCGGTAGATTATCTTGAGTGATCTGAACCATTGGATGGCTATCACAAGTGATTTAAATGATTTTTGAATGATTATATTATTATCTTGAGTGATCTGAACCATTGGATGGCTATCACAAGTGATTTAAATGATTTTTGGATGGTTAGATTATTGTCTTGAGCGATCTGAACCATTGGATTGCTATCAGAAGTGATTTAAATGATTTTTGAATCATTAGATTATTGTCTTGAGCGATCTGAACCATTGGATTGCTATCAGAACTGATTTAAATGAATTGGAACGGCTAGATTACCATCAAAAGTGATTTATACCGTTGAATTTTGCATCATGAGTGTTTTAGATGCTCACTGACATATTTGGATGCCACATAATTGCCATATTTGATGCTCACATTTCTCACGCCATACTTGGAATGTTTTCACATGTTATCTTTGGATGCTTCTATTTTTGGATTGCGCACTTACCATGTTTGTATTGTTTCACATGCTCACTTGCCATCTTTGATTGATTTGTTGTTAAATTTGAATATGCTTCTAACATGTTATATTTGTCTACTACACATGCTCACATGCTATATTGGATGCTTATTGCCATTTTTGGATACAAATTGCTATATTTGGAATACTATCACTGCCATAATTGGAATGCTTTCACCTACTATATTTGTCTTGGAAAGAGAAAAAATAAAAAAATAGCAATTAGGGTAGAAAACCCTAAAAAATAAAAATCACAATGAAAAGGGATAGGAAACCCTAAAAGCCTAAAAATAGAAAGAATTTAGTACACATCCCAAATAAAAATGGTAGGAATTTAGGTCTCATCCTTAGATCCTATTGACAAAAATAGAAATAATTTGGTACACATCCCAAATAAAAATGATAGGAATTTAGGTCTCATCCCTAGATCCTATTGACAAAAATAGAAATAATTTGGTACACATCCCAAATAAAAATGATAGGAATTTAGATCTCATCCCTAGATCCTATTAACAAAAATAGAAATAATAAAAATGGTAGGAATTTAGGTCTCATCCCTAGATCCTATTGACAAAGATAGAAAGAATTTGGTACACATCCCAAATAAAAATGATAGGAATTTAGGTCTCAACCCTAGATCCTATTGACAAAAAATGGAAGGATTTTGGTACACATTCCAAATCTGACTCCCACAAGTTTTCGAACTACGTCGTACCTGATTTATAGGGCACACCCTAAAATACGTAGGCAATTTGGGAATCCTAAATACGGTACAAAGCCACCCATCAACCATACATCCAGTATAAACTTCAACTTGAACAAAAAAAAAATCTAATTGAAGCACATGCATAAATCACTTCCATAATCTTTAATCACACAACCCATTTTCGAACTACGTTTTTGGACTTGATTTCCAGGATTGGAATACGTAGGCAGTTTGAGATGTCTTACACGTCTCAGATTCAGTCCAAGACCGAACCATCTTTGGTCCGGTTCACTGTATAATATTGTACATTACATTTGCTTGTTTATTTGCTTTAAAACATGATTGGCTGAACCCTAGGTTAGAACAACTTAGCAACTTGGGTTAGGACATCCCCCATTGAACCCTAGTCATCAGTTGACCAAGCACAGTCAAAATTAGAATTTAAGGAAAGTTTAGGAGGCCGATATTGATCGGAAGGTTTGGGTGCCTAACACCTTCCCATAACCGTACCCTGAATACTTACCCGATCTCTAGCAGACCAAAGAAATGATACATTGGGTCACGAGTCAATAGAAGTCTTACCTTAGGGTGAGGCTACATTTTTAGAGGTCCTAGACCTTAATCTAGGTGGCGACTCCAACAGAATAAATCGATCTTCATCGATACAGGATACACATTTCCATCCCGAGGAGGATCACGTCGATTTTCCATTGTCCTCACACCATGATGTGTGCTCACCCTCTCGACGTCGAATATTTTTAGTTGATGATGCAGGTACCACAGTTGCAGATTATATAAATGATTCGGTGTATGCGCGTGTTGCTGCAATGGAGGCTGAAGACTTAGAGGATACGCATGACCCCTCATGCGAGTGCAACTCATGCGTATTCTATTAGAATTTTATTTGAATTTATAAAAGGATGTAATTGATATTTTATTTATTTATGTCTCAGTTGATACAACAATAATTTGATATTTTTAATTATGATTATTACATTTAGAATGCTCATTTCATTTACTATAAAACTTCCGCTATTGTGTATTTATTCTGATTATGGTTGTGGATGCGCATGATTTTATTTTCAATGGATACCGCCTATTAGAGATCCTGATTGAACCATTGGTTTATAGCGGTTCATCACACCGTTCTGAATGGTGTAAAATTGGGGTGTGACAACTTGGTATCAGAGCATCTCAGGTTTTATCTGTGAAACCATATACTTCCGCAAAAAGGGTGTGAACTGAGATAGGATAAAAATATAAAAGACAAAATAATAACACACCATAAGCATTTGTGTTGTTTGAGACTAAACTGAAAGAGAATAATGCATCTATTAAATGAGAAACAAATATATATACAATCAGAAAGGAAGAACAAACGTTTATATATATAAAGCAGAGTACAGTCCATAGTCCGGACAGTTACTCTGAAGTACAAAAAATAAAATAAAATAAAGACAGTACATCAAGAAGCTGGAGGTGATGGGGGAGGTTGTGCCTCACGGTCTCTATCATAGTCCTCAGCGTAGACCCTGGTCAACCAAGCTAGTGAGTCTGGCTCGTCTGGAGACTAGCTGTGAGATCAGCCACCCGCTGATCAGTCATACGCTGAGCCTCTATAAGCTCTCCCATCCTCAGGTCAGACATACTCTGAGCCTCTCGTATCTCGTGTAATATCCTCATCATGTTATCAAATGGAGTATACGAAGAACCAGCTGCATGCGAAGGACCAGCTGAAGAAAACGGACCGGCTCCAGTAGCATGGGTATGTGATGGAGGAGGTATGGCATATATATCGATGTACAGTCGATCATCATCATCCCCAAGAACCCCTGCTCCAGCGGCTGCTGCTATGGCCTCAGCGTCAGCCATCTCCACTCGAGTGCGAGGGTGTACCATCGCGTTCCTCTCCTCATCACTGACCTGGGCATCCCGCATGTCCATCATTCAAATAGCCTCCCAATCCAGAGGCGATGAGAAGGATTTCTCCTGAATCTTCTCATCCACTAAGTCAACCCCCAAGCGGGTAAGCAAGGTAGTGATCATGCGTCCGTAAGGAAGGTTGCCAGTGTGACTGGGCAACGTGGCACTGATCATGGTACACATGATGATGTACGAAAGGCAGACGGGCTGCCTAGTGCATATACAATATAATAGATACTGGGTCAATTGGGAGATCCTCGCGTAACGACCACTCTGCGGTATCAGGTTATGCTGAATGATCTTGCAATATATCCGTGGATCTGAGCGTAGAAAACTCGCTTTCATCTGCCAGCGATCAGGTCGAATGAACTGGTTATCGATCTCAGCCCTCATTTGTAGAGAAAGAACTTGGGCTCACCAGGAGCACAGAACACCATGGGGCCAGCATAGGAAATGCCCAACAAGTCGGCCAGCTGCCGATAATCAAATGAAACGTCAACCCCCTTGACGTAGCTCCTCTCCTCACCCCTCTCCACATCATTGTAATCTCCCACCACCTAGAGATTACAATAGAACTAGCGTACCAAGTCAGGACGGGTACACGCGTCATAAGTGATGACAAGGAGTCATCCCATATCACCAAAGGCTCTCTCCACATTGAACAAGGCTAAGTCAGCCAAGTCCACTTTGCGGCCTCCCTCTACCTTCTTGCGAGCGTAGTGGGCATACTGTGCCTTGGTTTCGTTGGTATGGAAGCGAAAACGGTATGGGTAGCTTGGTACGAGCCATAGTATCTGTAAATAAAAAAGAAAAAAAATAAATAATGGGTCAGTAGAGAGGAAAAACCTGAGATTTTGACGTAATAACGAGGTAAATGGGCCAAAAACCTCACTTTTCACCCATACACGTGGGCAGGAGGACTTACATAGATCCTAAACTATCTTGTGAGACTCAAACAGTCGGCAATTTCAACTAATTGGATTGAATTGCAAGAAATTTCAAGAAATTCAAAATTTTGACAAAATTAGGGCAAAAAGTGAAAATTTCGAGTTTCTCGATGACCAACTGATGAAACTCAAATATTTTGGAGGGCTTTCGTTCCTTGAGTCACCAACAACAAAAGCCCCCAATAAAAATCAAATTTTTATGGTTGGAAAAAGTTTAATTTGAAAAATACAAGATAAACGGGCAAAAACCTAGGTTAAGAAACCTAAAAACATGAAAAGGTAGAAGAAATACTTGTAGCGGAGGTGTAGACGCCGAAACGAGAAGTGCAAACCACCAACGGATCGGAATGGGCACTGTAGCAACTTAGAGGGACGAGTTGAGTCGAAGCGGAGAAGAAAAAAATGAGAAATGGACTTTAAATCGGACTTAAAAATCAGATTTTTTGTCCAGGGGTCGAAAAATTCGATTAAAACAATCGACCCCCGCATCGACCCTCGGCTCTCGAGAACCTGATAGAGAACCAGGGGTCGCACTCTGGGTCGGACATACTCCGACCCCCCTTCGACCCCCGGCTCTCAGGAAGAATGGGTGATTTCCCAGGGTCGAATACTGAGGGTCGGATACCCATCGACCCCCACCATCGACCCTACAGTGAAAACACAGCATTTTCGACGGAATGATCTGAAAATTTTGAAATTTGCATTTGTTAGTGGATTTAAAATATGAGAATGAAGTATTTAATGATTGTCTCTCGTGTTCAATGATTTCAGGCAATCCTACTAGCAGATTAATTAATGGCGGGACGCAGAGCAACCAGACAAAGCCGTAACTCTATCCCACCACCACCACTTGTGGGGGAAGATAACCAGACACACCCAGAGCCACAGGGGGACAGGAACCCTACACCATCTGTCATAAATGGGCAGGTAAATCCTACCAATCCGCTAGCTCCACCTACAGACTTGGCCATAGTCGTAATGAACTTAGCCCAACAGATGCAATATGCACAAGCTACTATCCAAGCGGCCATAGGCATAACTCTTCCAGCTGCACAAACACCTCCAATGCCAGCTGGACAGGCAAGCACAGCACCCGGGGGAAGTAACACAGTACCCCACGCACCTCAGACTCCTATTATGCAGGCTCAAGTACCGAATCCTGAAATAGCTCAGGGTGGATATCAATACCAACCACCTATATATGGAGCGTATGTTCTGCAGCCACTAGACCACTCCAGATTGGTGGAGCGTTTTCTAAAATTAAAGCCCAGATAATTCAATGGCAAGCCAGCAGATCCGTTATGGTCGGCACACTGGGTTGACGAAATGGAAAGAAACTTTATGATGATGACATTAAATTAAGAAGAGAAAGTGTTGTGTGCCACCTTTATGCTGAAAGGAGATGCACACCATTGGTGGAGGTCTACCAGGACGTATTTACTTACAAAGCACGCCCAACTGACTTGGGATATTTATAAAGAGGCGTTCTTTGAGAAGTACTTTCCAAGAAGTTTCAGAGATTCTATGGAAAGAGAGTTCCTGAGTTTATATCAAGGACAGATGACCGTGGATGCGTATCAATAGCGTTATGAAGAGCTGTTCTTCTTTGCACCCACTAGTATGCAAGAGGAAAACACAAAGACCCAAAGGTTCGTCATGGGACTTTGGGGAAGCATCCGCGAGCATGTTCTGGGACATGAAAAGAAAATCTATAATGAAGCAACATAAATTGCTCGAGTTATAGAATCGAGCCAGAAGGAGAGTTATTTCATGCAAAACAGAGGTATAAAAAGGCCAGTTGGAAATTCTTATAACGGAGGGAATAACAAGACATTCAAACCCTTCCGTGCTCAAGGCTTTACCGCTGCAACCAAGACTATCCCCGTAGTTCAACAGCAACAGAAGCCAATTACTGAAGGGATAAAATATTTTAATTGCAACCAAGTGGGACATATAGCAAGGGAATGTCCTAAACCCAAGAAGCAGCTACATCAAGGACGAGTTTACGCGGTTACATCCGAGGATGCTGCCGCATTGTCTGATGTGGTTACATGTATGACTTACATTTTGTTCGTTGTATTACATTGTATGAGCATGTAGACTAAACCAAAACAAATCACAGGTATCGTACCTATTAATGACATTCCCGCCAGAGTCTTGTCCATTAACTTAGCAGAACTATTACGTCATAGGGCATCAAGGGAGGTGGTCTCAGACCGTGTAGTCTCTAACTCTACCGGGGGGGCCTTAGCTCTATCTCAATAGACGTATTGAGGGATACTGGGGTGAGGCCTTTGATACACTGGATGACATTTAGGATTGATTAGTTGCGAGTCCAGTTTACAAGCCCTCTCAAAAAGGGGCATACATGTTGGTATGGGTATGGCATCAGGGGAAGTGCTAGCGGTGTTTGATCCGGACACTTTATCTCTATCTCTATTCCATGGTGGGTGCATGTGGGACGGCAATGGTGTTTGATCCATTGTATGGATTCACACATTGGTGTACAGAGGTACGGGGGCCACCAAACCTTTTTATAGCATATTGTAAACTTAAAAATCAGACCAAAGATATGAATTGAATGCATGCATATGTTTGTTGCATTATTTTGTTTGCTCACTGAGACGTGATGTGAGCACGTGCTCACCCTTTCGATGTCGAATATTTTAATTGATGATGTAAGTCTTACTGTTGAAAATTATGTGAATGCGTCGATGTATGGACACGTTGCGACCATGGATGTAGAATCTATAGAAGATACACATGATCCTTCATGTGAGTGCAACCAGTGCATTTTTTATTAGTTTAGTTATATTTGATTATTGAAACATGTAATGGGTTAATTATTTTTATATCTTGAGTTTTTGAGATAATTTGATTAATTATTTATCATGGTTAGATGCTCAGTTCATTATTTATAAAGACTTCCGCTTATTTGTTTATTATCTCTGATTATTACTGTGGAATGTGTGTGTGGCTGATATGGTGGATACTACCTAACGGATATCTTGATTGAACCGTTGATTTATTGACGGTTCATCACACCATTCTGGTTAGTTCAGAATTTGAGTGTGACAAGTAAGGTAACAAATCACATAAAGGGTATAATGGTCTTTTAACCCGACTAAAAGAGTGGTATCATCCGTGAAATATTTCAATGTAGTTGATATCAGTATCTAACAGGAATCTTGTGACGGAGTGGACTTCTTTGATTAGCACAACAAAATTTTTGGGTGGTAGGTGATGTTTTTACAATCTTATGGGTATAGATGATGTTAGCAATCTTTCTTGAGGTGTGGATGAAATTTTTTCTTTACAAATAAATTAATAGACTCAATAAAAAATGGCTAAAGATTGACAGGCCCTACATAAGATCGAAATTTGAACGCCAAATATTCTGTGATGCTGATGGTTATTGCTTGATATTGTTGCTTGCTAGGTTTGCCCTATCCTGGTTCATCATTTACCTGGATCAATTCAGGTCGATCCAACTAGGAACCGGATCAGATCCGATCCCATGGTCTTGAACTTCGGTTGCATCATTTGGTCCTAAGGTTGCATCATTTGGTCCAAAGTGTCTTAAAAAAACATAAAAAAGGTCATGAGGAAGGTATTCAAATCCTCTCCTCCAACTGAATCTGGAGGAGAGGTGGTGTCCATTTGGATGGACGACACCTGGGTCCAAGCCCCTCCATTCGAGCCGACACTGAGCGGATAAGGGTTGTCGGCTAGGATGGAGGGTTCAGATTCACCCGAGCCCCAGGTGTCGTCCATCAAATAGGGGTGCCACCTCTCCTCCATATTTCTCTTGGAGGAGAGGATGTAGATCCATGAGGAAGGGTATCAGATGGGATGGGACAATTCAAAGTAATTAAAGATAGTTATAGTTCTATCAGAAAGGGCCATTCTTCGTCCTATTTATTATGAAAAAAGATCTTTTGTAGTGAAGCCACCCTTGTAGTGAGGATCCCACGAAGCCACCCTTGTAGTGAGGATCCCACTCACTCAAAGTGAATCCTCGTGTATCTCAATGCATTTTGAGTGGATCAGGATACGTATTGATTCACTTTGAGTGGGTGAGATCCTCACTACAACTCACTACAGGGTGGCCTCACTACAGAAGATCTAAATCCATTTATTACACGGTTCCAAAATAAAGATCTCATCTCATTTAATGTGGATGATTCAATTATGATTCCTTAATGGTTTTGGGCATTATTTATGAGATTTTATTTTTTCCATCTTTATGGCTGACATTATTATGATATAAAGTTTTTCATAAGATTATTTGTGAAATAATGAAAGAGCATTAGCACAAGCTTCCCAGATATCATGTTCTTTTTAGTATAATTTATATTTATGTTAATGAGTTATTTATAATAAATCGTTTATGAGAATAAATTATGAATCATGAATAATAATCATTTACTATCACTAGACATAAAGAAATAATAATAGATAATCACAATAATATTAAACACCTTTGAACCTATTTGTAGATTTTATATTATATTAATTTATTCTAAACATAAAAAATTACCATAAATCATACTAAACAACTACATATGTCATAATGTATTATATAATTAATTATATAATATATATCAAAGAGAGCGTAACATAAAGTTCACTTATGTTTTTACCAAAAAAAAAAAAAAAAAGTTCGCTTATGTATTATACAATATTTAATATAGATGATGCTATGAACCCAACCAATTTCAGTATAGAACATAGTACAATTGAACATATCTAAGTTCACTAAAAATGACTAGTGAGCATTTGCCATCTAGTGGTGTTATTTAGATGAGTCAATCAATGCTCCCAATCCCCATATAAGGTATATCAATCAGCTCATGTTTTAATCAATCAACCCTTCCTTTATATATGTCTCACCCGACATCCCAAGTGGAAATTTGAGATAAGTATCAAATATGGGCACCTTGACCGCAATGGGTAGGGAATCATGGAGGTAGTTCTCACAATGACACTTTATGCGAATCCATCTCTGTTTATTAAACAAAACGTGACGTCATTTATAACTATAATCATTATTATTATGAGGGTTATGGTGGGGAAGGCAAGCTACTTGTGGGGAGTTGGCCTAGGTTTTCAAGGAAGATAGCTGCATAAAGGGGCAGGTGCAGGTGGAAGCCCCATGGTAAATAGGGTAAATACTCAGCCACATATATACCTATATACATTTTCATTTGAACATATCCATAATGCTAAACATGATAAATATGTATTGCTCATCAACCCATGCACCCCGCCATTTGAATATGTCTCTATGGTAAGCATGTATCCCTCATCCGATGCACATTTCAATGAGAACATTTATATGTATCAACGTACCTATATACAAAATACACATGCAAACCAATACATTTTTTTTGGTAATATTAAATAAGAACATGAAAAATAGTTTATTCATATTCCGGGGCATGTATATGTTAAATGGTTCCTAATAGTTCCGGTTACTTATTGGTCTATCGATCGGTTATAGACTTGATGAGAAACTTGTTTTCAAAACTGCCCCTCCCCAATTTGTTATTGATTCTAAAACTAATTTTCAGAATCATTCCCGGTGTGCCTGGTTAAGAGAGACCGTTGGATCCTCCAATCCCAACAATTGGAGACGATAATAACCCCTTTAATAATGGGATGGGATGGTACATGGGGATTCTGATCTTCTTTGACGCACCCAATGCAAATCCCAACGATTGAAGAGGATTTGGGGGATTTTGATCCTCTCCAGCTTGCCAGTGGCTCAGCAGATCTAACGACTGGAGAATATCTTGGGGGGGGGGGTGGTTCTGATCCTCACCAGCACGTTCAACAACCCAATGCAGATCCAATGCTGGAGAAAATCCAGCTTGGGGATTCTGATCCTCAATGGTGTGCCTAGTGGTTCAACGCAGATCCAACGGTCGGAGAGGATCCAAATCTCACACCAATTCATTGGATTCGTGAATCTGCGCTGGACGCGCCGGCATGCTGGAGAGTATTAGTCCCGGTTAGGGGTTTTAACAGGTCGATTATGAGATATTTTCCAATTCGGAAGGATCCAAATCTTCTCCTGCAACAGTTGGAACTGTTGATTGATCTAACAGTTAGAGTTCAGCAAACGTGCATACACATACATCGATTTGTGTGTTGGATGAATTCTAGCTATTAGATCACCTCGGCAACCGGAACTGGAGAGGATTTCTCTACAATTCGGGACATCCTCTCCTCCCAGAGGTTCTGGAGGAGGAGGGACGCCCTTAGTGGATGGTCGACATGTGGGACTCAAGTGAATCCAAGCTTTTCATCTGAGCCAATAAACTCAGCCAACAGGGGGTGTGGTTCAGATTCACCCGAACCTCACGTGTCGATCATCCAACGAGTGTCCCCTTCCTCCCAAACCTCTGCGAGGAGAAGATGTGGATTCGGGCATGATTTCCGAGTATTTTTTTTCACGTGGTGGATTTAAAGGGTACATTGGTCATTTTATTTTCATCCTCAACCACGCAATGATGAATAATTCAATCTTAAGTTTTGTTCATCGTCAAGATCGCTCTTCCGATGGGTCTGTGCTCTGGGGCCTTCGATGCTTCATCTTGTTCTTCTCTTCTTTGGTTAGCCTCGAAATCTCTCCGAGATCTCAAGCCTGAATGACTGAATACCACCGGTGGATTTAGAAAAACGAAGATCACCAGCAACATGTCAGATTCAGTTCTAATGATCAAAACGATTTCATCTTTTGCTCCCCGCCCCCTGTTATTCGACAGCAGAGAAAGAACAAAGAATGATACAGTTGTTGTTGGATTTTCAGGTCTCCTGATGAAATCGCAATGGAAGCTATAAAGCACGCTGTGAAGGCGCTACGGAAGCGGCATCTGCTCGAGGAAGGTGCTCACGCTCCCGCTTTTATCGCTCTCTCGAGGCCTTTCCTTTCCCAGGTTTCCTTCGGCAAAATCTATGCTTATTGTTTATTTACAGAGAAACAGCAAATGAAAAATCTTAATTTTTGTATACAAGCATTCTTTCCAGGCATGAACGAAGACTAGGAAGTAGGTTTTATATCAACTTTGAAATTTCCGTTCTATTGAGCCACAGTCAACATGGTGAATATGTTCTAGTAGGACTTGTTCTTTACCCGTAACTTGGCGAGTAATCGTAATGGGGTTTGCACTCTATCACCAAGTTATCCGCTCATCATGTTATTTTCTTCAAGTGGTAGAATTGAAAAAAAAAAAAAAAAAAAAATATATATATATATTTTTTTTTTTTTTTTTCATTTTCATAACCTCGTTCTGCACTTCATAAATTTGTATGATTTTAGTATTTTGGTTTCCATTCATTTTGTGCATTTTCTTCTTACATCTAGCTGTTTTTTCACATCTCTGTGTTTAATTCTATAGAGGCAGTTTTTGTGAGTCAAAATCAACATTTTACCCACACATTGCAAAGTATCTAATAGGTCATGCAAATCACAATGGACCAAACCTGATAGTTTTGTTTTCCTTTAAGTAAATCTGGATGGTTCTTAGCATATTTCGGGTGCCATTCATACTTGACAATTCCTTTTTTATAGAGGTTGCTTGCTTTAGGCAAACAATTGAAAGGTTTTCTCAGTTTTTTTTTTTTTTTTTAATAGAAGATGTTTAAATGACCTAATATACCATGTCACACAACCAAAGAGTCAAAGGAATACAAAAGTTATTTCTTGTTATTGATCATTAAGCGTAGAAATATTTCACATGAGGAGCATGAGCCTTTTCCTATGGATGTCCAAATCTTGGCCAGTATATACAAATCCACTTCAAACACTGGCCTATATATCTTACTCTGAGGTTGTGTAATAGTACTGTTCCGGCTAGTAAATTTGTTGAGGCTCCTAGAGAGGTGTGACCTTTGTTGAGAGAGTTTGAGCATTTGTTCCTGAGGAACTACCTAATGAGTAGAAGGAGAACTGGCTAACGAAGCCTAGCTCGTTTAGGTTCGACCATTCCTACCTATTTAACATTGGTCAACTTAGGAATCAGCTAGACCCAACCTTCTCTTTCAAATGAATTGATTCGTCGTTTTATGAGCTCCCCCCCGCCAATGGAAACGTTCAATAAGTCTATTGGAATTGACTCTGTATCAATGGAATCTCATCATCCATACATACAAATTGGTATGGTACATTCGTATGTATGCACGTTACATCTTCGTTCTTATTTCAGATTCAAAGACAAAACTTTTTATTCGGATCAGTTATTTGAACCGTAAAGCTCCTAGCTCTTAAGGCTTCTTCAGATCTGAATTTTAAGGAGATTTGCAAGCTACCCTGCAAAGGAGTTATTATTAATAGTTATCCAACTTTTCTCATTGTTTGTAGGAGGAAAGTGATTGTATTAACGTAGGTGTGGCAAGTGGCCCCTGTGTCTGGCCATTGATCTTTTGAGTTAGAGATGGAGTTTATCTTGTACACAAACTACAAATATGTATCATTGTATCCGTAATTGTCAAGGCGTGGCCTAGGCCCCTAGGCGCCCTTGTGACGCCTTGAAAAATTGTGTGCCTTGGTTAACCTAGGCACCCCGTCAAGCTTCCCACGCCTTGGTTCGTCTTGGCACCTTGACAACTATGATTGTAACCTTAGCTGCATAGTTGTCAAGGCGGCCTAAGGGGGTGGATAAGTGCCCTTCTAGGTTCCCTAGGTATGCAGAAGGAGAAGAAACAGAAAAGAACCCCAGGCCATGTTTGAGCCCGCCAATTGTTAATCACATGTTTTGACAATGGCCTAGGTCATGATGAGAGAGAGATTAACATGCTAAAAATAGTTTAAAATAATTGTTCTGTACAGACTGAATGGTCCACACGCCATTTGTTGGACATGGCCATTTTTTTGGCTAAGTCAACATTTTTTTCTAGAAAAGTTGGTTCAGGGGGTTTAATCACTGTCCAGGATTGGTGAACAATGGTTCAACTATGGTCCAGCTGCCTTGAATAATTGCTGGACAGATGGTTTCAAATAGCTTTTTTTTGGGGGCGGGGTGGTTTCTTTTTTTTTTTTTTTTTTTTTTTTTTTTTTTTGGGGGGGGACTAGAATATGTGACAATGGCACACAGACAAAGATGTAAGGAAGGGACTTAAGAGTGGAGGAGATTACATGGTATGCTAGTGAATGGGCTTCATGATTGTGTATGTTTGGAAAGATGTTTTTTTAACGCATTTCTTTCGTCCATCTAGTGATGTTTCTTGGCCTCCCTAGTTTGAAAAATGTGCAAACAAGTCATGTACATACCAAACTAAAAAATAGCTACCATATAACCTACTTTAAAGAAGCCGATGGATTGATCAATCAAGGGGTGGTTAGAACCTTCTTATATTTTGTAGAAAGTTTACCATCATTGATTAAATAAAGTTTTGTTTTTCGTTTGTCTTTTTTTTGGTTATGTTTAGGGTTGGGCATTATTACCATTGGCCCTTATGCAGTGGTATGAGTATCTCTATTTAATTTCTGTCAAAGAATTATTCTCCCCCCCCAAAAAAAAAAAAAAAAAAAAAGAGAGAAAAGGAATGGTATAAAAATAAACTGGCGGCATTATTTTGTGACATTTTGCCATTTTTTCCAGTTTTTTAATGTTTTTATATGTGAAGTATTAATTTAGTTTAATAATATTTTATGATATATATGCCAAAAATTTTATTAACCATATTGAATTATACATATCCTGTGCTATATTTTCTTGTCCCCAAATTTACTTACTATGCTTGGCCCAACAGAGACTCACTTTATTTATCAAATTAATGCTCATCCTGATATGAAAATAGGACCTAAGGTGAAGTTCTAATTTAGAAGGCTTCTAAATGTGTTGATTTTAATGTGGACGTCAATTAGGCTTCCCTTAATGTAAAAACCATTCTGGGTAGCTAAAAGAAGGGGACGCATTAAGTTATATTTTTTTGTGGTTTTAGGGCCCATTTTTGCTAGTCTAAAGTGCATTCAATTTTGTTTGTGAATTAAGTATTGTAATTTTATTTAACTTTTTTCATTATCCTAGGCTACTTCAATTTATGCCCATAGAATTCAGATTTCTATTTTTAGTGTTACACCCCCTCGGGCATTGGCCCCTTGGTGGGGTGGGGTTTTGAATGGCGTTCAATACTTCCATATTTTGGCTTGATAGTAATGGAGACTGAATCTCACTTAAAGGGATGAAAGAGAATATCAATGGAGAATATTGAAAACACTATTATCAGGTAAGGGAGGAAAAGGGATGAGAACCAAAATAGTAACGTGGGATGATTTTAGAGATAATTAATGGGATGGTGGGATAATTGTAGGGAATCAAAATAAAGAATTAAAACAAAAGAGATATAGGAATATACCTTGTGGTATAGGGAGGGAAAACCAAAAAAGAGAAAGATATAGAGAGGAGAAAGAAGCTATTGAAACAGCAAGGGAGAAAGGGAACTCAAAGAGAGAGATCAGAGGGATACCGTAGGGAGGGAGAGAGCCGAGAGCCTCTTCTTTTCTTTCTTCTCAATAATCATCAACTACTAATTTCATTAATAATAATGTCTTTAAATAAACTTACAATCCTAATTGGACTGAAACTCTAAAACCACAATTAGAACTCAAATATGACTTTAATATAAGAGTTCTAATTAAACTCAATTACTAATTAGAAATCAACTCAAATACTAATACTCACCTACATCTAAGGGATAAGGGACCCACAATTAAAATAAATAAATAAAAACAATAAAAGAGACGTGAATAACAATAAGAAACCTAACAAAACTCTAAAACTTACAATCAAATCTAATTAAAAATTTTAAATTAAAAAGATTACAAATATATCCCAATTAAAATAGAATCCTCTAGAGATTCCAATCCAGCGGATCTTAGCCTACATCAATTCTCGCCCACTTAAAAAAATTCGTCATCGAATTTTGTAGAGACGACGAAATACTCTTGTGAAAGAAACATCCAGTGACAGATGGTAACAAAACTCCGATAACACACGAATGGTGGGGATGTAATCTGCAAGTCGAGGGATCCATTCGTCAAAGAACGATGATGGGATCACATATTCTGTGATCGCATCATCATGAACAAAATCAAATGCACCGGAAACGTCCTTCTTGAATGCTTGTTGCAGTTTGTTTCCTCGAGCCATAACCTCAGTCTGTACCACAATCACAACCTTGCTTATGACCTCTTCACTATAGCCATCTACCATAGGAACATTAGAGAATTCTGCTTTGTCGTCAAGAATTATTAGAAACGTCTCGTCATTGACATTGGCTTCACATACTGATGCTTCCATATCAGGTGGAAGGATTAGATCCTCTTTTGATGCAACAGTAGATCCTTCTGCTATAAGTGGAATACCCATACATTGCTCCAACCTAGCCACTCTGCTTTGTATTTGTTGTAAACCCTCAAAACTAGTTTGAAGAAAAAGGTTTAAGGTTACTTGTTGTTGACGCAGATGAATCTTTAAAATATCCTCTCAACATTCAAAATTTGCCATTTTCCTAACCTATACTCAACCTAGGCTCTGATACCAATTAATGGAGACTGAATCTCACATAAAGGGATGAAAGAGAATATCAATGGAGAATATTGAAAACACCATTATCAGGTAAGGGAGGAAAAGAGATGAGAACCAAAATAGTAACGTGGGATGATTTTAGAGATAATTAATGTGATGGTGGGATAATTGTAGGGAATCAAAATAAAGAATTAAAACAAAAGAGATATAGGAATATACCTTGTGGTATAGGGAGGGAAAACCAAGAAAGAGAAAGATATAAAGAGGAGAAAGAAGCTATTGAAACAGCAAGGGAGAAAGGGAACTCAAAGAGAGAGATCAGAGGGATACCGTAGGGAGGGAGAGAGCCGAGAGCCTCTTCTTTTCTTTCTTCTCAATAATCATCAACTACTAATTTCATTAATAATAATGTCTTTAAATAAACTTACAATCCTAATTGGACTGAAACTCTAAAACCACAATTAGAACTCAAATATGACTTTAATATAAGAGTTCTAATTAAACTCAATTACTAATTAGAAATCAACTCAAATACTAATACTCACCTACATCTAAGGGATAAGAGACCCACAACTAAAATAAAAAAATAAAAAAAATAAAGGGACGTGAATAACAATAAGAAACCTAACAAAACTCTAAGACTTACAATCAAATCTAATTAAAATTTTCAAATTAAAAAGATTACAAATATATCCCAGTTAAAATAGAATCCTCTAGAGATTCCAATCCAGCGGATCTTAGCCTGCATCAGATAGCATGTGTCATAACAAGAGTTTCTTACATTTTGCCTATCAAGAACCTAATGTCATTTGATCCAATCTGTTGGCAGTTAGAATCAAAGCACTGGTAGGGTACTTTATATGGCAGGACTTGTCTATTTCTAGAGCTTGAGTCATATAGAGTCTGAATTTCCTTGGTTGTATGGAGTCCTATATAATTGGTTTGGTGCTATTGCTGCTCTGGTAAAATCTCTTTCCGTCTGTGATTCATGGAGCTATTCTCAATGAAACTTCTAGAACCTACCTTTATTTTTTGCTTATCTTCCCCTCTTTTTCTTATTTTATTTGTTGAATTCATTTAATGTTTAATTCATCTCCTAAACCCTGGACTCGTTTATTGTGGCCCCTAAAAATTATTAACCTTTTATTAATACCTCAATTGATTGTCTATACATCCATATCCATCCGTCAGACTTTAGAAATCTGATTTTTCCAGCCCTTAACGCCAACCATCCAGCCCAAACTCACCCGTCTATTACATCATTTAAGAGACTATTTTACATCATTTCCACAATCTGAAACTTCCTACAGATAATTCTCCAAGTTTTTAGTCGAAAAATTCCAAAATCCAAACCTTGTTAATTATTGGTATGGGAACCTATGTTATCCTTCCTTAGTTCCCTTTTCAGTTTTCTACTATTCCCAAACAATGTAGCTGTAAAACTGAAAGCAAAGAGTGATGCAAACCTATAGGTAAGCAAGCCAAGATCGGAGACTCGTAGAGAATAGGGGTAGGAAATAGAGTTTTACTTGGAAGATAACTTTGGAAAACTAGATTCCACTAGTGCCTTGTTATAGGAGTCCCACCTAAGCCCACTTGAGTCACACAGGCAAAATATTCAAGTACAATATTCAGAGAGAAAAGTGTTGTAAAATTTTGATAGATGCCTTTGAGAGCAGCCATGGTTGCATTATTTAGGTATGGAAATTCTGAATACAAAAAAAAAAATAATAAAGACAATTTTTGAATTCTAAACCCCTTTGAAATTCCCCATACCTAAAAAATAAATCCTAGATATAAAAAATTGTCCCAAGACATTGAAACTTGTTCCCAAGACATGGGGAACTACAAACAAGACATTGAAAACAAAACTGTCTAGGAAAATAAAACCTACTGCATTAATTCTCCTACGAACATGAAAAAACTTAAAGAAAAGAAAGACTAATCAATAAAAATTGCCTAGAAATTACTTCTCATCAATTAATATAGCTTTTAGAAGAAGGATAGCTTGAGGCAGCGATAAATAAGGCTTGTTATGGGCCACAAGTACTGTTCATGTGAACAGTAACAGCAAGGTTGAATCAGGCCATGCTAGGCCATGGGTTTGGTCTTGGACTACCCTCTTTTATGAGAGTACTTCTTGGAAAAATACTGATCAGGCCTATGTGAGGGGTCAGCTGCTGGATCAGGTGGATGCACTGCATCAAAGAGACATATACTTTCCTTCCTAAGATGAAATTATAGTTACTGAACATTTGTATAGCCTCTAAGGTCTCATCTATAAGGAAACTATTTTATTACAGTTGCATACATTGTCAGCATATACCCAAACCACCCTCCCCATTTAATCTCTCTAGCAAAGGTTCTACAAAATGATATCAATTGGTGGACCATGTGGAAGACCTATTTATTGCTTAGTAATAGTTAACACTCTATCTTTCTTATTCTTTCCCTGATGGCAAAGAGGTTAAGACATCTCAAATTAACAAGCCCTCTTTGCTACAGGATCTTAATTCAGTCCAATACAAAAAATCTGCAGAGAAAAGTAATGAAGAAAACCACTTATCTTGAAATCTAACCCTTGAAATCACTTGAAACTTGATGGGAAATACTCTTTAGGATGTACTTGAAGACATATCCAAAGTTGGAGATGATCCGATCACAGATGAGAGAGATGTGATTTTTTGAAAACTACCTATCATCTGAAAACGGGACTGGTTTAGTTAGAGCTGGTCGATATGATTTTAATCTTTAATCCCACGAGCTTTCGTTGATCAAATCAGCACTTAATGATATCGCAATTCAGTATGCAATAATAAGAACTTGAAGGAATTAACAGAAGGATAAGAAAACCATAAAACAGAATATTTTGGTTGAGTCTCACAACCTATGAGACTCAACCAGAAAATCAGGAGCTAAACTCTCTTCTTTTTTCTGGTCTAAATCTAACCACCAGCCAGCTTCTACTCCTCTTATTTATAATGAGAATCCTTACAATTAAAATAGGAAAGAGATAAAACTACTAAAACTAAACCTCCTTATAACATAGGAAGGTTTTAATACAATGGAAAGAAAACTTTCTAAATCTGAAAATAGGAAAGTTTCTAAACACTTTTAGGAAACTAAATTTAAGAAAGTTCTTAGTTTCCAAACAATTAAAATTCCAAATAACTAACACTATATTTTAGGAAAGAAATAAAAAAAGAGTGAAAAATCTGCTGTTGGTACTGTTCACGTGAATAGTACCGCGTGAACAGTGTTCACGTGAACAGTACTGCGTGAACAGTGTTCACGTGAACAGTGTGGGTTGGGCCCATGTTGACACATCCTTGGGCTGATCCACTACTGGCTGGTCCTTGGACTGCATCATTCCCACTTCTATATTAGGAGAATAGGTTGGCCAATCAATTTTCATGGGAACATTGTTAGTGTAATAAAATTGTAATTGTACACTGCTTTGACTTAGTCAAAGTATTTAATGCTAGTTTCTAGGACTTGGACTCCTATTAGTATATGGACTCCTAATTAGTTTTTTAGTTTACTTTATTAATTTCCTTTACCAATTAGGCTTGTTAGTTTCCTTTATCTATGTTTAATTTACTTTGTCTTTAGTTTGTGACTAGGACTCTACAAGTTAGAAACCTAAATATTATCTAATAGTTGTTTTCTATATTCTATAAATACAAGCTACAAAGATAGGAGGTGGACACATTGATTCTCTCCATCTTCTCTTATTTTTCTATTTCGTTACAAACATGAACATCTCAAGAATGACTCTGTCACTTTCAGTTTGGTTGTCAATATTGTTGGTCATGGGAATGATGCTTCTTCTTGGGTTCTCCCCTCCTCTCCCCCCCCCCCCCCCCCTCCCCCCTCCCCCCTCCCCCCTCCCCTTTTTCATTTAGTGGTTTGGAATTATACATCTTCCCCCCTCCCCTTTTTCATTTAGTGGTTTGGAATTATACATCTTATATATTTAACAGTTTAACCTATAATTTTGGGGCTTTCTTTCATCTTTCCATACTTTTTGAACTTTATGATTGAGTTAATGGATGTCCTTCTAGGGATCAGAATGGAAAGAGAAAGCAGAAAACCTTGAACTGGAACTTCAGCAATGTTACAAAGCTCAATCAAGATTGTCTGAGCAGCTTGTGGTAGAAGTGGCAGAGTCAAGAGTTTCAAAAGCACTGGTTCAAGAGAAAGAAGCAGTAGTCACTAATCTGCAAAATGAGTTTACGCAAGCAAGGTTGTGTAGTTATAATTTATCACCAGAGGGATATTTTCATTAGATTTTAAGATGTCGTGTGAATGATTTAAGCTTAACTATGTTCTACAGAGAGGAATGCTCTCAATTAAAGGAGATTTTAGAAGAAAAGACAAGAGCTCTAGACTTGGTTCTTAGTGAGAACCAGGCACTTAGAACACAACTGGAAGAGGTGACACTGAAAGCTAAAAACGCAGAGGCTGAAAACAAGATGCTGATTGACCGCTGGATGCTGCAAAAAATGCAGGATGCTGAACGGCTAAATGAGGTATCTCATGTTGCTGCTTATTAAATTCTTTATCTTAAGTGCCTGCTTAAAGGTTTAATGCCCTGAGTCATGACCATTTTGATCTGGGCATGTGATTATCAACTATTTCTGGTTCATCTACTTTAAAAATATTAAATCCCCCCCCAAATTAAAGAAAAAGCATATTGTGGGAAGATGTAACAGAATTTATGTGAGTGATCCCAAGCATTTTGAATTAGGCTTAGCTAGTGGTGTGAATATCGATAATGAAAATGAAAAATATATTGAGAAAAAAAAAAAAAAACATAGTAGGAGAGAAAGCTACTGGCCTGACTGGAAACTTCTATGGGAATGCCACCTTGGGTGGTGGGGGGAGCCCTGTGGAATACATATAATAATGATCGATGATTACTTGGTCTTTACATTGTGCCTATGTTGCTATTTGGTCTTTGAAGACTGTTAAGTCCAAACTCCTTTGGCTATTTTGTTATATAAATTATGCGTTCTCTAAAATATTTGGTGCTTTGATGAATTTTTGAAGTATATGCTGAAGATTTGCAAGGAAGGGTTGAATGCCAAATTGGGATTGGTGCATACAACTAACATTCAATTATATTTCAGTTGCAGTTAAATAGCTTCTTCAAATTTTCTTAAAACAATATAGGTTTATAGACCACAATATATGACTGATTATTGGGAACCGTGTGATTGGCTATCAATTGTCACAAATGACATTGTATCCATGCTGACAGAACTGTTTTCTATTGCATGTAATAAAGAGGCTGGGGAAGTTATATGGACAATATCAAAATGAGGAGCATGGGCTACGACATTGAGTTTCGATTTATATGATAGGGTGGTCAACATTGCCTTAGATGTTTTGGTTATTGGAAAAGTTAGAGACAAGTGTGGGGATCCATGACAATGTAGGTCTGGCTCATTTTGTAACTTACTTCTTGATCTTTTTTCAACATGTTGCAGGGGGGGGGGTTTATATTCTTCATTATGCGGACAGCATCTTTGGTTCTGATATGTAGGGGATATAGGACATCTGTTGATAGAACGAAGTATGCTGCTGCCCTGTAGGAATTGGAGTTTCTTAGGCAACCCATGATATTTAACAACCTCCCAAAGAAAAGTTTGGCTACTACAGAGGCATTAGAAATCTTAAAGTACAGAATGAAATGTGCCATTTTTGAGAAGCGATTTACGATGACAAATAAAGAATCATGGCCTCTCGAAGTTCTTGGCAAACCAAGCACAAAGTCAATGCTAGGGGTGTGAGGAACAGGAAGAGGAGTATATAGACCAGTGTTTTGCTTCTGAACTCGTACTCTTCTACCCTCAGCCCGGCCATGTGCAATGAAGTTATCTCCTATTCTGTCATGACCATCAAAGTTGTTGTAATGCATTTGATTGCCATTATTTTCCCGAGTGAGATTGGGGTTTTCAAACCTCGGTCCAATGCCTTGTGTGTTGCTGCTTTGTTGTCCGTCAGAATTTTGGACAGATCTCTCAATGGCAGCAAACCTTGCCGTGATGGCTTGGACATTTTGGCCAATGGTTTGAATGCTAGCAACTTGTACTTCACAGTCTATCTTACTAGCAAATAGCAATCAACTCTACATGGGCAGCTCTGAGCAATTCATGATTTGCTTGAAGGGCTTTCAAGGTATCTTCATTTTGTTAAAGCAGCCTTTCCCATTGCTCGGGTGTCATTTGTGTGGTAGGAAGATTCAACATAGTTTGGTAGACTCTACCACTACGAGTAGACATACAAGGTTGACTCACAATTAGGAATCTGATGGCAAAGGGGATTCAAGGATGACAATTCTAATTAATTCCCTTTGTTGCAGGATCTTTCTTTAACTCAACCCAGAAATCAGAATAGAGACTTTAAAGAAAATTCGACTTATCTGAGAATCTGACCGTTGGTTGTTCTTCAAACTTGAAGGAAATGATCTTTAGGATGTACTTGAAGACATCCAAAGTTGGAGATGATCCGATCCAGATGAGAGAGATGTGATTTTTTGAAAACTACCTATCATCTGAAAACGGGACTGGTTTAGTGAGAGCTGGTCGATATGATTTTAATCTTTAATCCCACGAGCTTTCGTTGATCAAATCAGCACTTAATGGTATCGCAATCCAGTATGCAATAATAAGAACTTGAAGGAATTAACAGAAGGACAAGAAAACCATAAAACAGAATATTTCGATTGAGTCTCACAACCTATGAGACTCAACCAGAAAATCAGGAGCTAAACTCTCTTCTTTTTTCTGGTCTAAATCTGCTGGCTCTCTTCTTCTTTATCTTATTTATAGACTTAAGAAAGATTACAAAATAAGGAAGGATTTAGTCATCTTAAAAAAAATATCCTAAGATAAATTAAAAGGGAAACTTGCCTTTATAGATTTAGGAAAGTTTCCAAAAAAACAACTTACAAAATATCAATTCATAACTTAACTTTAGGAAACAAAATCTTAGAATAATTTAGGAAAGAAATAACAAAAGAAGGAAAATTTCTGTTGGTACTGTTCACGTGAACAGTACCGTGAACACTGTTTACGTGAACAGTGTGGGTTGGTCTTTGGGTTGGTCTAATGGACCAATACCGACTGGTTCTTTGGACTGACCCATTATCGACTTGAGCTTGGGCCTTGGGCCTTCTTGGACTGCATCAACTCTCGCCGGCTTGAAAAAAATTCGTCCACGAATTTTGTTGAGGTGAAGGAAAATGTTCATGGGATGCATATCCAACCACAGTCCGTAATAGAATTCCGATAATACATGAGTGGTAGGAATGTAATCCTCAAGTTGTGGGATCCGTTCTTCAAAGAACGATGGTGGGATCACAAATTCCATGATCGTATCGTCACGAACGATCTCGGGTGCTTCAGTGAGGTCCTTCTTGGCTTCTTGACATTCTGGAAGAATTTCTTTCTTCAGCAATTCATTAGATTTGAATGTGATCAACTCACTATTCTTAAGTTCCTTGGGTTGTCGCTGATGATCGGTCAACATATCTATGAGGCTTTGCATTTGCTGATGGATATCAAGCAAAAGGTCGAGAACCAACTCACGATCCATATCGGCTGCCAGGTTTAGCTCTGATACCAATTGATGGCAAAGGGGATTCAAGGATGACAATCCTAATTAATTCCCTTTGTTGCAGGATCTTTCTTTAACCCAACCTAGAAATCAGAATAGAGACTTTAAAGAAAATTCGACTTATCTGAGAATCTGACCGTTGGTTGTTCTTCAAACTTGAAGGAAATGATCTTTAGGATGTACTTGAAGACATATCCAAAGTTGGAGATGATCCGATCACAGATGAGAGAGATGTGATTTTTTGAAAACTACCTATCATCTGAAAACGGACTGGTTTAGTTAGAGCTGGTCGATATGATTTTAATCTTTAATCCCACGAGCTTTCGTTGATCAAATCAGCACTTAATGGTATCGCAATCCAGTATGCAATAATAAGAACTTGAAGGAATTAACAGAAGGACAAGAAAACCATAAAACAAAATATTTCGGTTGAGTCTCACAACCTATGAGACTCAACCAGAAAATCAGGAGCTAAACTCTCTTCTTTTTTCTGGTCTAAATCTGCTGGCTCTCTTCTTCTTTATCTTATTTATAGACTTAAGAAAGATTACAAAATAAGGAAGGATTTAGTCATCTTAAAAAAAATATCCTAAGATAAATTAAAAGGGAAACTTGCCTTTATAGATTTAGGAAAGTTTCCAATCTAAAAAATATCCTAAGATAAATTAAAAGGGAAACTTGCCTTTATAGATTTAGGAAAGTTTCCAAAAAAACAACTTACAAAATATCAATCCATAACTTAACTTTAGGAAACAAAATCTAAGAATAATTTAGGAAAGAAATAACAAAAGAAGAAAAATTTCTGCTGTTGGTACTGTTCACGTGAACAGTACCGTGAACACTGTTCACGTGAACAGTGTGGGTTGGTCTTTGGGTTGGTCCAATGGACCAATACCGACTGGTTCTTTGGACTGACCCATTATCGACTTGAGCTTGGGCCTTGGGCCTTGGGCCTTCTTGGACTGCATCAGAATCCTAACTAGAAACAAGTAGAAACTCAAACCTTGCTCTGATACCAAAACTGATGTAGGACAACCTAGGTTTACGGTTTCCTACACTTATAAGTAAGCTAGGTAACAAGTTACCTAATGGCTAGCTAGTTTGGGAATGGGACAGCAGCATATCTGACCTGCAATTGGATTTTAGAGTTGAATTTAGTAACTAATGAACAATATATTTCTAACATATGAGTACCAACTTAACAATGATCAAGTAGAGTGAAATAGGATTCAGTAATTACAAGACATCATTTGACAAAGTGTTATGCAGAAAATTTCAACACTCTTAAAATACTAACAACTATATTTAATGCTTGGGAAAACCAATTTCATGTAAATTCAGCACATTTCATGATATGCATTTAATTCAAAATTTCAATATAAAGGAAATGGAATACTGACCAATTTAATGCAAAAAAGAAGAGCCAGTTCCTTACTGTTACAAAAACTAACTAAATCGAACCATTAAACAGTAAAATCGAGAGGAATAAAATAGGAGAAAAATAAGGAGAAGAAAGGGGGAGAGCAGCAGAACCATTGGCACTATCTCCCCCCCCCTCTCTCAAATTATGCTTATTTATAAAAGTAGAAAACTAACTTAAAGTAGGAGTAGGACTGCTACAAGTCAGCCGTCTTAGTTATACTCGTGCAAGGAAAAAGAAATTAATATAAGAAATGGAAACTAACACTAACTCTAACTAGTTAGAAAAGGAAAATTACACTTACTCAACTAGTCAAGCACACATGGTTTGGCGAAGTCAAAAGTTTATCTACTTATTAAAAACTATCGATAGGCTAAGTCAAAACAATTAATTAATTACGCTAAAGCATGGGAATGTGTGAGCTTCAACTTGGAACAATGTAGTAGCAGTAGCAGTAGCAGTAGCAGTAGTAGTAGAAGTAGCAGTAGTCGTGGCAGTAGTAGTAATAGTAGCTACACAGTATAGGCCATTGTAGTAGTAGTTTGCAGTTGTAGTAGTATAGTAAAGCTCACTGCGACCAAATAGTATTAGTAGGCTCTTCCATGACAAAGAGGTATTAGGCGTCAACACGAGCAATGGTAGCAAAAGTATTGGTAGTAGATTTTATAGTAGCAACTCAGTAGCAATCAGATTTGATCTAATTTCAGATCTGGTTGCAGTTGGAGTAGTGTAATATCGATTTGAATCTCTAAACAGCAGCAGGAACTTGGTAGCGATCAGATCTAATTTGATTTTAGATCTGGTTGTAGTAGTAGTAGAGTAATATCGATCAGATCTTGGACAGCAGCAAGTGGCAATCAGATCTGGTTGCAGTATCAGTACAGCAATGTAGATCAGATCATGGACAGTAGCTCAGAGGCAATCAGATCAGATCTGGTTGCAGTAGAAGTAGAGCAATGTCAATCAGATTATGGACAGTAGCAGGAATTTTAGTAGCAATCAGCTCTGAAATGGTGGCTGCACACCAGAATCGAGAGTGTAAACGACTCTCAAACCGGCTTTATACCATGTTACAGAAACTAACTAAATGGAACTGGTAAACAGTAAAATCGAGAGGAAGAAAAGGGAGAGCGGCAGAACTGTTGGTACTGTTCACCCCCCCCCCCCCAAACAAAAAAACTTATTCTTATGTATAAAAGTAGGAAACTAACTTAAAGAAGCTACAGGTCAGCAGTCCTAGTTACACTTGTGCAAAGAAAAAGTAAATAAGATAAGAAAAGGAAACTATCACTAACTCAACTAGTCAGATAAGGAAACTAACACTAACTAAACTAGTCAGAAAAGGAAATTAACACTAACTCAACGAGTCAAGCCCACATGGTTTGAAAGTCAAAGTTTATCTGCTTATTAACAACTATCGACAGCCTTCTTTGACCAAGTCAAAGCTGTTAATTAATTACGCTAACACTTACTAACAATAGAACTCAGTCCGAAAGTTACTGTCCAGTAATAACTGAAAACTAGAACAGAATACTCGCTGTCTACAGTGACAGATAAAAAATAAGAACAGAAAATACAACTGAATATTAACTGTCTAACAATGACAGAAAATAAGAACAGAAAAAAAAAAGGCAGTTTGCTTGTTGTCTAATCAGTACAGAAAAGTAAGACCAGAAAATTTAAGCAGTGAACTGAAGGGAGGGAATTACAGTGGCAGAATAACATACATACATAAAATGGACAGAAAAGAAAATAACTAATTTTGTGGACTGTAGAAGGTGATTCATATGTTTCAGAAATAAGAAATTAGAAATAAGGAGAAATGAGAGGGATAGGGATTTAGAAAGTGATATAGAGGAGGGGAAGGAGAAGAGAATAGGAATTGAGAGAGAGAGAGAGAGAGAGAGAGAGAGAGAGAGAGAGAGACTTACAAGGGATTTAATCTTGCATCGTCTTGCATAATCATATTACAGGAAAAAAAATGGCCTTAAATGGCCTACACAGGGAAACTGTGGGGGGTTGGGCAGTTACTGAATTCAAAAAAAAAAAAAAAGACGAAGAAAAAGAAAGAAAACTGCGAAGGGGGGAACTGACCTCGTGAATAGGAAGGGGTGGGTTAGGTATTGTTTTAAAAAAAAACAACACTTAAAAAAAAGGAATTAACATAACTGAAATAACAAAAATAAAATTGAAGTAATTGATTGATGACAAAGGGGGATTCGTCACATCAACTCAAAGATTCCTCTTTGCTACAGGATCTTATCACAGTCCAAACCCAAATTTAACTTTTAACAACAAACAAGAGTAATTGAAATTGAACAAATAATTCCACAACTTCAGATCTGACTGTTAGAATGCTTCAAAATTTGGGATCCTTGATCCTTAGGGTATGAGGAACAATATCCCAGAAGATGAGCTTGATCCAACAGGTGGAATCGAAACCAATCTTGCCCGTAGGTCTCAGACAGATATTTTAACAGAACCAGAATTATATCACAGTAGTAAAATCAACTTATCTTATGATCCAGCCGTTGAACACACTTAAAATTGGTGGGAGATCCTCTTAACTTCACTTATGAACACTTGTAGAAATTTGGAGTCGATCAAGGCAGATTTGACTCAGCTACAGATGCCGCAAGTCTGCTATACATGGTACCGCCCAGATTGTGTGTGGTCTCAATTGATATTTGATTACTTGTATCAAATCAGCAGAGGAATTCATTGGTTCTGCAGAAAATCAGTGTCGCCAGCCAATATAGGATGATTGTAAACTAAAACAAAAATTAGAACTTAAAAGGAAGAAGAAGTAAGTGGTTGAGTCTCACAACCTTGGAGACTCAACCAGAATTTTTTGGAAAAATCTCTCTAGCTGCCGCCAGCCTTGGTCCTCTTATTTATAGCTTGCAAATTACAAATAAAATAAGAAAGAATTCCATTTTCATGGTAGCGGATTCCATAAATCTAGACCTGAATGCGAATGAAGATAGAAAGTACCAATGACTATGAATTATTGTCTTTTTCGTACTTGGATTTATAAATCCCAAAAAGAAATCCTTGAAAACATATCACATCGTTTTTATTTTTTTGTTCCCTGTGATACTCTATCCCAACTATATGTATCTATATTTGTCGATATTATGAAAGAGATATGCTAACTTAGAGAAACTAAACCTCCTTTATAAACTAGGAAGTTTCTAAAACAAAGAAATTTGAAAGTTTCTAAAAACTGGAATTAGGAAACTAGATTTTAGGCAAGTCTTAGTCTCCAAGTAACTAAGACTTCTAAACTAACTAACCTATATTTTAGGAAACTAAACAATGAAAATAGAGTCACTAACAATTAGGAAACTAAAAATAAAAATCCAAACTAGAGTGTTGTCAGCTATGCTTGCTGGCGGTACTAAGCTTGGCTTGGATTAATCAATTGGGCCAGGGCTTGGCCCAATTGAGTCTCCCTTTTGGCCCCTTCTTCTGGAGTACCCTTGGGCTGCATCAACTCTTCTTGGACTGCATCATTGATATAACAGAAAACAGAAAAAAAACAATATAGAAACAAAAATAAAGCTGCTGATCTGCTGCTCCTAGCTAAGTGATAGCCCTGGAACTCATGATCAAACCATGGAAGGGGGAAGGTAGGCTGAGATCTATGCTGCCTCCACTGAAACACTCGAAAGGCTGGGTCAGTCACTGTGTTGTCCTCATCAATGTCTCTGTGCAAGTAGTGTCTGGTTGAACAGGAAAAGAAGTGAAAAAGAAAAATAGTAGAAAGAAGAAAACCCATGAGAACTGTGTTTACATTAATCTCAATGCTAAATCTCTTCTCTCTCTTTGTCCCCACTTGGATAGCTTCTTTCAATTCCTCTGGGCCTTAACCATAAGAAATGACAATCCAGGTTTTCCTGGTTATAAGGGCAATTGAGGCATTTTGAAAGTTAATGGGAGAAGGAGATGTGGAAATTCGCTTTACCGGGGAATATAGGAAAGAAAATTTTTATAGAAAAATTTCTGAAATTATAGGTCAAGTATAGAGAAATGATAGAAATTTCCCCAAGGCAAATAGGTTGTACCCCTATGTATAGTTGTAAATTGGATTCTGTGGTTCAAACTTCAAAGTGGAAGAGGTAAGACATTGATTGCTACTAGGCTTCTGTTGGGTTGGGGGGGTGGAATGGATATGTGTTGTTTGAGTATTATGGTACCATCATCTTTCATATATTATTTCTTCAATAGCTATGGTATGTTTTGCTTCATGTTTTTATGTTTGAACAAATAATTTTTTTTAACATTTACTTGGTTTTCCCTGATTTTCTGTAGAAAATTTATCTTCCATGGAGGTTTGGGTTAATTCTTTTAATGTTCCTTACCAAAAAAAAAATTTCTTTTTATATCTTTGATGTATTTTTTGTTAGCTCGTCTTACCCAAAAAGACACCTTTATATTTGGGCTAAGTCAAGCTTGGTATACATGTAGGTTAATGCATTATACGAGGATTTGAAGGATCGGTTAAAAGCCAGCAGCATAGAACAACTAGCACGGCAGCAAGTTGATGGTGTGGTCCGCCGAAGTGAAGCAGGAGCTGAGTACTTCGTGGAATCAAGTGTCCCCACTGCACTCAAACACAAAATCCATGCTCATGAAGGTGGCTGTGGTTCTATATTGTTTGAGCACTGCTCCAACAGGTTGATCAGTGGGGGACAGGATCAGACAATTAAAATATGGGATACAAACACGGGGACATTAAGTCGCACTCTTAATGGATGCATTGGTTCTGTTCTTGACCTCACAATTACCCATGATAATAATGCTGTTATTGCAGCTAGCAGCTCAAACAAATCGTATGTATGGGACATTGCATCTGGCCGAATCCGCCATACCCTCACAGGCCATGTTGATAAAGTATGTGCTGTAGATGCTAGCAAATGTTCAAGCCGTTATGCAGTGACAGCAGCTTATGATAGGACGATTAAACTTTGGGATCTGCAGAAAGGTTATTGCCTTAACACAATTATCTTCCATAGTAACTGCAATGCTCTTGGCTTCAGCATGGATGGACAGACCATCTGCTCGGGTCATGTTGATGGGAACCTTCGCCTGTGGGATATTCAGACAGGAAAGCTACTTAGTGAAGTTGCTGCACATTCACAAGCTGTCACATCTATTTGTCTTTCTCGAAGTGGCAATACTGTGTTAACAAGTGGGAGGGACAACTTGCATAATCTATTTGATATGCGAACTTTGGAAGTTTGTGGTACATTAAGAGCAAATGGAAACAGGGTAGCATCTAATTGGAGCCGTTCTTGCATCAGTGCAGATGACAATCATGTGGTCGCTGGTTCTTTTGATGGGTCTATCTATCTCTGGTCAAGAGGAGGAGAGATTGTGAGCACTCTAAAGGAACACACTGCTCCCGTTCTTTCTTGTGCATGGGGTGAGCTAGGAAAGCCTCTAGCCTCTGCTGATAAGAATGGAAATCTCTGTATATGGACATGATTGGTCTTCGCCATGATGATTCTTCTTGTCTGTATCATGCGTTGGGTGAAGAAATGTGCAAATGGCTTCTTTTTAACTCTCTCTGTTTCTGCAAAATGTCCTCCATCTTTTTGGTAGACACAGTTCAGTGGGGGGACGCTCGAGCATAAATGAGCTTGGATGCTACTTGTGGATGGTGTTATGTTGGGTTGCATTTGAGGTATGGAGACGCTCATTTTCTTCAGTCTAAGCCTACCAATAGGCAGAAAAGGTTGGACATTGTAAATATTATTGGCGAGTGATATCTATAGAATGCTGCGAAGGAAGCACTAGTTGTAAGTTATGTTTGTCAATGAAATGGTTCACGGTTGTTCCCTCTGTCACTCCCCCCCCACCACACAAAAAAAGAAAAAAAAGAGAGGTTATAATTGTGCAATGTTTGTGCTGGATTTGGAAAGTGGAGATCCAGTCCCATTGCACGAGTCTCCCACTATTGCAGGGTCTAGGGAGGGTAGAATGTACGCAGTCTTATTCCTACAACGTGGAGAGATTATTTTTGTGTTTTGAACCCATGATCATCAGATTGCAATATGACAATTTACTGTCACACCAAGACTCACCCTCTAATACATGGGAAGGGATGGACGTAGGTTGGTAGGTTGGTAGGTTGGTAGGTTAGTCCATCTTATGGTGTGTGGTGATTCAGAAGTGATCATGGTTTGCATATGGACGACTGACATGACGGACAAACTCGTTGAACAGCAT
Organism: Protea cynaroides; assembly: GCA_028583415.1. Taxonomy (NCBI): domain Eukaryota; kingdom Viridiplantae; phylum Streptophyta; class Magnoliopsida; order Proteales; family Proteaceae; genus Protea; species Protea cynaroides. The sequence goes on along the minus strand of CM053276.1, from coordinate 9,185,048 downwards.
ATAGCATCACAAAACTCGGAGATTCGGTCATCTGAGTTGTCTGATGACTCTTTAGTAACCCAAAGAACTGGTGGAGCTTCAAACGAGATGGTGGTAGCTCCCATGGAGGCAACGGAGGAATCAGAGGAGGACTAGAGTAGTGGTCGATAGAGCAGAATGCGGAGGGGAGAGAGAGAGAGTTTTGCAGGGAGGGGAAGGGACAGGAATGTAAATTCCTAATCCCTCCAGATCAGGGAAAGACATCCTTTGTCGTCTGGCTATTTGCTCAACTTGGCGCCGCATTTGTTGTAGTGGTTGACTTCCCACCGGACGTTCATCAAACCTCTGGGCCCGCGTGAGGATGGATTGCACGACAACATTTACTACATTTTTTTTTATTTAACTCGCTATATATGCCATAAAGCTATTAAATTGGGATAATTTTTTTTTTTTGGATAGTATGTTTCCAAAGTCTATTTTTCACATGTTAACCCTCTTTGATCTTACTCTAGGTAGGCCCAACACTCTCGAAATATTGGACAATTGACAACATGATTGCCAAACAATTAATTAGGGTCATTATGTAGATCATAAGTGTTTTTACGCATGGGTGATTATATACTACAGCAATAACAATGTTCTTTGTTAAGAAGTAAACGAATTGAATATGGATTCGAAAAGTTTTTTGGATATAGAGGTCTTCCGTCACTCGTTTGAGCTTTAGTTCTTTGATGTCTTTAGAAGTAAAGCTGAACGTAGAGCACTATTGCATTAATGCACATATCGTTTCAGTTTGTTTTAGAGGGAATTCTGAACCCTAGGATTCAGTCCGTGGCTTGTTTTTTTTGTGTTCATAGACCACCATTGTCTTTACTCTGTTAGGGACAGATCCAGGTGTTACTATATGCAGATACATACCCCTTGAATGGGTACAGATACACCTAAAGGATACATATATAAATCGAATCCAGATTTCGACTTTCAATTTACATCTTTGGCTAGACCTTCTTCCCCCTTGTCGAATACGATTTGTTCTCAATTCGTATCTTTAAGTTGACTTTGTCCTCTATTCTTCATTCCTTATAATTTTTCGAATCTTCAAGAATCCTCAAGATCATTAAATATTTAAATTTTTTTATTATTAATTAAATATCTATACCATGTTATCATATCCACGAATAATGGATTTTTAATTATTCATTTACATACCTACTCTTTACAATACTATTCATGAAATTTGTTTGCCATAGTAATTTGTGACCAAAAGCATCAAATAATAATAATAAAAAGGTTTGCAAGATATGGAAAACTTTGGAAATGGAGAAAAGGCTTAAGAAGAATTATGAAGGGTGACGTATGAACATGGGAATTGATAATCGGTAAGCCGTAAGAGGTAAGCTTGATCATAAATGCATTCATTTGTAATACCAAAACTACCCTCATATTGAAGAATGGTACGAGCGACCCTTATCCGCTAACATAACACGAATTTGGATCTTCTACGGCGCATGGGTGAGCTGCCGATCTGGCAGAGCCACCTTAACGCAAAATGTGTTGTAACCTTGACAATCCGTTGGTCGTGATTAAATGGGAGAGAGTTGCAATTGTATGCGCGATGCTTGGAATCATGCAATCGAAATTTGAGTGAAAATCATACAGAGCCGACTCCAGTGCTGTAGGTGTTGGGAAAAATCCATTCTTCTCTTGTTGTTCAGTCGTTTCAATCGTCGTCCAGTGATTGAAGTTCATTCGACCATATCAATGTATTGATATACACATTGAGTGATGCCGCATTATAAGTTTGGAGTTTTAATTCTCTCTCTTCGATAGAAGTTTGGAATTCCTCTTCCCTCTCTTGATTACAAAGTGGAAATCATACCAAAAAAACATAATTCTCTTCTCTCTCTCTCTTAGATGCATATTCGCAGATGTTTTTCTTTTCTCAATTATTTTGATATCTGTTTTATATAGTTTTTGATGTAAATACCGTTTGAACAATTGAGGCTTGGTCTCTGGGATCTGAATCGTCTCCTCCTTGTACTTCAGGGAGGAGGGTGAAACCTCCGTCGGATGGCTGACACGTGACTTTCGGGAAAATCTGAGCCCCACGTTCAAGCCGACACCCAACCGACAAGTCGAGCCGACAGGGGGTGTCGGCTCGGACGTGGGGCTCGGATTTTCCCGAGAGCCACGTGTCGGCCATCCGACGGGGGCATCTCCCTCCTCCCTGAAGTACAGGGATGAGCCGATTTGATTCCTGGTCTCTGGCTCTTTCTCGGACTTGAATTTGTGGATCGAATTTTGATATCTATGAAGCTTTACAGTTTTACAGATTTCTAAAGTTGGATGTGGTTTGTCTTGAACATTGGTTACTAGGAATAATCCCAAATTGGTATAGTTTAGAATCTTGAATGCCTTATATATGTGAGAGTTCTTCCACTTACAAGTTTGAACTTTTGAAATGAAAACTTAATATGGCATAGAACTCCAAGATTTTTCTTATTGTCACCCAAAAGAAGAACCACATGGCATATGTATTGTTGCTAAAAAGACAACCAACACATGAAGGGGACTATTGGACGTAATCCACATTGGTAAAATTTGGAATAATGGACACATTGTATATGTGATAGTTTCTTTTCGTACTAGTTTAAACTTTTGAAATGAAAACTTAACAACAGTTTTTGGATGAATTCGATATTGAAGTTGAATTTTGTGAGGTTTGTAATGCTTCGTATTTTGATTTTTTTTTTGTTTTCCTCAATATTGCATTGCTTGGTGAAGAACGTGATTGGATAAACTTACTAATAGTCGATTCTCTTTCTTTTTCTTTTTTTTTCCTTCAAGATGTAGAAGTATCTATCCCTTTTGTTTTTTAGGTAGGTAGTGGCTCCAAGGAGAATAAAATTCATGACCTCTTTTTTGAGGTGTTGGTCTTTTATCAATGATTTCCGCTTCCTGAGATGTAGATTCCTCGTCGACTCAATTACTCCCTTGGGGTTCATTTATTTTCAAGAGATAAAATATATTAATCTTGCAAAGGATGGAAAAGAAACTTCGTCTTTTCTAACCTATTGGAAATAAATTTGAAAACCTTTTTACATATAAAATATTAAATGATCATAAAATTTTATGTCAAGATGCTTCAGTACGTACTAATGAAAATCTCTTAAGTTACAGCGAAAAGTGCAATACCCTCCGATAAAGTAATGCACACGTGTTGCCTTGGGATGCTGCGCTGCCAGATCGGCAGTTCACCCATGCGCAGTGGAGGAGCCGAATCACCCACATAATACTGCGCTGGCCGTAGAGGAGTCAAATCATCCACATAAGAAAATTCCGTAGTTCCTCTCACGTAGAGTTCAAGAAGTCACCGCGAAATTCAAATCGAGCAGTCGAACAAAACGGAAATTCTAGATCGCTTCATGCTTGGTTTCTAAAGCCATTGCAGGCAAAACCAGGTGGTTGTCATTCGCCTGGTACCCTAAATTTTTTGGTTTCTGATTCATCTGAATGTGTGATCCATCCAGATCTCAAAAACATCAAATTGGTGGTTTTTTCTGCCGTGGTAACTTCGTCTGTTGAGCGAGTGATCTCGAGTGCCAAGGTAAATATTCTCGACTTTGATTCTGGTGAAGTTGAATTTTCTTTTCCTTGAAAAGTTGTGTTCATCGGTAGCTGTAATTCTGTAGATAATCCTTATGTAACATTGGACATTAAGACAAGCACAGACAGAACGGAGAACGGCAAGGGAAAAAAAGCCGAAGAAGTTACGAGATTCTGTGTTTGACATCAGCTGTCTGGAGATCGCTAAAAGGATTTGTTGCGGATCTTGATTAGATGTGACTTAATACTACATATCTAATGATGTTCATAGTTTTTTTTAAGCATATATGTTATTTTGTAACTGCCATATAGTTTGCTAGTTCTACATTGTACAATGTTTTGAATTAGATAGATGTGGTGATCACTGTTCTTATCTGATCTTAAACATCACTCTATCCTTGTTGCTAGAAGCAAACTTTTATTTATCATGATTATATTTTTTGGGCGGGAGGTGGGTAGGCTTGGGTGTTCACTAGATATTACTTTACGAGCACAAATAAGAGCATTTAGTAACTGCAGTTATTTTTGGAACCTCAAAACTTCATTATAATCTGGGGAAAAGGAAAAAAAAAACTCTGTGCATTTAACTGTAATCCCTAGTGAATCACGGGTTCATGAATTTTTACTCAGTCTCTGGTTAATGAGGTTCCACAAGCTGTATTTCCTGATAATGTATTTGAAGCAGTTGTTAGAATCCCTTATGATATGCAACTGAAACAAGACCTGGTTCAATGACAGATACCGAATATTTTGGAGATCCTTTGCCTATACTGATGCATGTTTCTGTAGGTTGTAGTTCCTAAATGAGTCATGAAGGGTATAACGAACATACCTTATATCCACATTGGATCAAGAACCAGGTCAGACAATGGAAAGATGATTAAGTGTCCATATCATTGAGAAGCTAACACCCATTTCACTGGTTGAATTTCAGGGGAAATCAATTGGGAAATGGTTAAACTGACTTTCTGTTTCCTAACTTTATAAGAGTGTTCTACACAACCTTCCCTTCGTGCATGCCTCCCCACCCAAAAAAAAGAAGGGAATCTAGTGGCATTTTTGTAAATTTTTTATCAATGGAAATTAGCTTATGATACTTCCCTTGTCTTTTTTAAAATTTTTGGGGTTGGGGGAGGGCTGCAACTTTGCCAATCAGGTGGTTTTGGGTTCCTGTTTCTCACTCATAATTGGCATATGGCAAGTTGTTCATCCTAAGAGGTTCGCTTTTGGTATGGCCCCCCTGCCCTTCTCATCACATTTTATAAATGTTCTTAGTTTTATAGTCTGTTAGTCTTTAGTTAGTTTTATTTTTTATTATATATATTTTTTGGTTGGCCCCTGAATGGTGGCTGTGATCCTGATGAACCATCCCTCTTCTTTCATCTGCAATTGGGACTTGCAATGCAAAAGCATTGATGGAGGTGAAATAAGATCTGCCATGTTGTTAATTGAGAAAAGGTTGAGTTGACTAGAATTCGGTTTTGGATTTCATTGTTAGTCTATTAAAATCTAATGTATGGCAGTCTCTTGTATTATATAGAGAGACCAATAGGTAGAACTTCAACATAAGACCACATATCAGATTCAATGTTTTTAATTTGTTCCCAATAATTTTCAAATGATGATTTTTTTTCTTTTGGATCTATTTTCAGTGAGTTTTAAGACTTTAAGATGCAGCATATGCCAGCTACCATCGAGGAACAACTTCTTCAAAAATCAATCAAGGAAGAATGCCCTTGGGAGAATCTTCCAAAACGACTTCAGGCGACTTTATCTTCTAAAGAAGAGTGGCACCGAAGGTTGGAACAGTTCCTGCTTATACATATACCACTGCTTTGTGCTGTGCAGCCCCCTGCCTATTGTCTTCTTTTTTCCTGCCATGCATGTTTAGTAAAAATCGAAGCTGTAGTCTGTGAATCCATTTAACGAGTGGAATATGTTGGCCCCAAGAAGGTACCCTGGGAATTGACACATACTTAAATTTTGATGTGCTGATTATTGATTGGCATTTTCCTGGGTTATAGATTGCCTGCAAATTCCTTCCAAAGAAAAAGTATGGACAATTTATTTAAAGTGTACAACCACTTGATATTTTCTTGTAAGGAGAACAGACCTCATTATTCCATGTTTTATTGGTATAAGAAATTCCCCTTACGAAAATGCAGCTCTTGAGCACTCCTGTTCTGCCCTTTTGTCGTGGTGCTTGTTCTTTCTGTTAGATGAACTATTGGAGATTGTGTGTAACAGTGGGATTGCTCATGATGTGATGTGTTTGGATTTGTTGAGAACTGGTCAATGTGTCCAAGCAATGCCTTGGCGTGCTAAGCTAGGTGCTAGAATCCAATTTCATTTTTCAAGTTAATACTTGTATTAGTGCTCAGACATTAAGTAATACAGAGATCATTACATAGACATGATCAAAATTTAAGGTTGTGGAAATGTGATAGAAAATAGGGTAATCTAAAGTGTAAAATAGCAATGAGCAGAATGTTGTTTTAATGCAATTGTAAATAAACAATAACAGGAAAATTCTGGATATCAGAAAATAGGAATTATGGTTTGAAAGAGAATCCCAAAGAATCAAAACCCTAACTCAGACAGGTTTAATATTCAGGTCAAGTGGGCAATTGATGCTCCTCTATTGTGTGGTTTTCAACAAATCAAATCCTCTGCAATCCTAGAGGGTACAGCAGAACAAGATTTTAATCTGGTCTAAACTGGTTCTGTAATAAATACTTAGTTTCAGAAACAGGAAAGGTGCAACAGAGGCAATGAAAAAGACTTGTTTAACAACAGATATCCAGAATGGATAGAGAAAAACAATATAGCAGCACAGCAACAGCAATGGAAGTAGAAAAACAGGGAAGAGGTTTCTGATCTGCTGTTGCTGAGATTTGTGGCCTCTCCTTATACTTCTTGTGCACTTCAATCCCCATGTTGGTCCAAGGATCTAGTGTAATTACCATGTGGCCACATGTGAAACCCGGCCCATTTCTGCTGGTAATTCTTCCTTAGTTTCCTTCTCCACATTAGGAGGTGAAACCCCAAAAGAACATAAGCATGAGAAAATCCTTCCATCGTTGATGGAAGCACCATTGGCAATCTGGGGTTAGCTGGGTTAAGGGGTGTCTAGACTACGAAGGTTACATGGTACTTTTTCTTCCCTTTGTGTGTGTGTGTGTTTTTTTTTTTTTTTTTTTTGGGGGGGGGGGTTATATTTCTATTGATTATTGTAATTTAATCACAGAGGAGTTGAAAGTAACCATCGGTTATTGTGGGTGACTTTGATCATAGACGGTGATTCTAAGTTGACGATTGGTGGCTTCAAGTGGAGACAGGAGGTCCTTGGAGATATATGCACTTCATTTGGAGAGCTAGAGGCCTAGAACTTTATGTGCCAACTAAGATTTCCTTTGTAGGGAGGATGCATTCAGTCAATGCTAATAGCTAATGAATTGGCCAACTAAGATTTCCTTTGTATGGTGGATGCATTCAGCTAATGTAATAGCGGATGAGTTGGCTCAGTGGGTTACATGGGAATCTTTGTAGTTCCTGCTGAGGTTTCCCCAACCTTTGTTTGGTATTGTTGCATAGTAGCCATGTTTTGCTACTTTCTTATCAGCTGATACCAAGTCTGTTAATTATGTCCCTCCCCCCCCAAAAAAAAAAAAAGAAAAAGAAAAAAAAAAAGAAAAAAGAAGAAAGAGGGGTCAAGCCAACTCAGCACACTCATGACGGACTTGCTACAACATTAACAGAATTATTTCCAGACCATTACTCGGAGAATTTATTTACTTTCCTATCATGATTTTGAATCTTCTTCTGAAAGATTCCATGCTTTTTCTTGGATTAGTTTTTTGGGTGTCTTAATCTAATTCTAATTCTATCATTGCTACCTAAATGCAGGGTAGTTGATCATTGCATAAAAAAGCGGCTCCAATGGAACACTTGCTTCGCTCGAAAAGTTTGCAAAGAAGGCGAATATTATGAAGATATGATGCGTTATCTGCGAAAGAATCTAGCGGTGTGTTTTGGACCAAAACTTGCTTTCTCATTTACATGTCATTAATGTTGTCTAGAACGAATGATCATGTGGTATCATTTATATATTATAATCTTTGTGCTGTAAATTACCCTGTTGACTCTGTTATTCTTGCAGTTATTTTTGGTTGAGTGAATGTTCTTTTGATTATCAGTCAGTTGAATCAGCTCCCTGTCTGCTCTTTGTTTGCTTTGCTGGTTATTGGAATGAATTAGCATTCTCTCCAGATGGTTCTGGTCTTGGGTTGCATACTTTGTAATATGTGTTGCCCTTGATCAATATCACCACCACGTATGCTAGCAAGTGGATTTAGATGTAAGCTATTAAAGAGAATAGCAAATAGAAGGAGAAAGAGTGATTTTCTGAATGTTGGAATATGAGAGCTGGGGAGAAAGTAAAAAAAGCAGCTCAAATCAATGCAGAATAGCACCACGCTTCAGCCTAGTGCTGAAGAGTGCGTAATGTAGACTGGATGTAAGACATAACCAAACTTGTGGGAAGGGATAACAAAGGGAAAACTTATGGGTAGGGATATCGAAAACAACAGAAAAAGGGATGGGAACAAAATATGATTTTAGGGATAATTAATGGGATAATTTTAGGGAGTCAAAACGAAGAATTAAAAGATTAGGAGAATGGGAAGGGAAAGGGATGGGAATAATGCTAACCAAGAAAGGGAGAAACCAATTAACACAAAGGGGATAGCTGATAGCAAGTTATCGAGGGAAACCACCAAAAGGGAAGGGAGGGGATACCTTAGAAGGAAAAAAGAGAGAAACAAGAGGGGGTGATGCAGTCCAAGAAGCAACCAGCCCAAGGTACCGTCAACATGGGCCCGGGCCTAGCCCACGCTGTTCACGTGAACACTGTTCACGTGAACAGTACACTGTTCATGTGGTACTGTTCACGTGAATAGTACCAACAGCATTAGTTATGACTCTTTTGATTAGTTTCCTAATTTTCAGTTTACTTATTTCCATTGTTTAGTTTCCTTAAAATTAGGCTAGTTGGTTTAGAAGTCTTAGTTGCTTGGAGACTAAGACTTGCCTAAAATCGAGTTTTCTAATTCTAGTTTTTAGAAACTTTCCTATTTCTATGTTTTAGAAACTTCCTAAGTTATAAAGGAGGTTTAGCTTTTTCAAATTTCGTTCTTTCCTATTTTATTTGTAATGTTTCAAAGCTATAAATAAAGAGAATGCAGGCTGGCTGCAGTAGAGAGAATTTTCCAGAAAAAAAGAGAGTGAAACTCCTATTTTCTGGTTGAGTCTCCAAGGTTGTGAGACTCAACCGAACTCTATTTCCTTTGTTCCTTTGCATTCAATACTCCTATTTTGTTCTTTGTTGCTGGTTATATGTGAAACACTCAGCACCAATTAGAGGAAGTAAAAACCAAATCAACAGCCGACATCCTTTGAACCTGCCCAGGTTTTGGCGGCACCAGGTTACAAAGCTCATAGCTCCTTCAATTCTTTTCGGATCATTCTCAGATTTTGAAGGGTATTCATAACTATTATAAAGGCCATTCAACCCAAGTTTCATCAATTGTTGACGGTCGAATTTCCAGATAAGAATTTTTTTTCTATTACTTTTCTCTGCAGATTTTTGTATTGGACTGAATTAAGATCCTATAGCAAAGAGGGCTTGTTAATTTGAGATGTCTTAACCTCTTTGCCATCAGGGGGAGGGGAGAGAAACCGAAACAACCAAGAGAGAGATGGGAGAAAGAGACTTACGTGAGGGGGCAGCTGAGAGTACCTGCCAAGAGAGAAGAAAGAGACCAAGAAGAAAGCCACGTTGCTTTTTTTTTTTCTTTTTCTTTTTTTCAATTCATCATTCCATAATAATTTAATAAGAAAATTTGCCTATAAATAGGCTTACAAATCTAATTCTAATTGGACTGCAACTCTAACAAAAACAATTAGAATTCTAATATGATAAATAAGAGTCCTATCTAAACTCAACTACTAACTAAAACTAAAACTACTAAAGTCCACGTCTAAAAGGGGAAGGAGGCCCACAAGATAATTCCAATAAAAAAAATTAAAAAAAAGAAACTAATTGAAACCGTGGGCTACCTCCCCAGTAGGAAATAAAACTCTAAAATAAAACTAAATCAAAAGAAATAAAAATTACAAAGATTTCTAAATTAAATCCTGAGAAGATTCCAATCCAACGGATCCTAACCTGCATCAGTGCGCAATAAAACTTGCGGTTGAGAAAGAATAGATTTCTCTTTTTCTTGAGTGGTGCAACTGTTAAGTCGGTCTGCTGGTCAATGAAACTGAATTCATGGAATTGAGAATCTTCTTGTTTGGGCTGCAATGGTGTTTAATTATATGTATACCAAAAGGAAACTTTTTTTATTTGAGAATTGCTGGACAAAGAAGCGAAATAATTAAAAAAATAAATAAATAAGCTACTTAGAATATATATAGTTGAAATGATATATATGCTGGAATCTACAGTTGATCTAAAGGATGTTTGCAGATATTGAGGATTTAGTAAACAAAACAATCTGACCTGATTGATTGAGATGATGAATCTCTTAAAGTGTGCTTGCGGTTCTTGTGTTAGCATTAGCGATATGGGTGACCTATAGCTAATATCGATATAGGTCTGTGGGGGCTGTGGGACCCACTTTAGATTTGGTCGATTTATTATTTTTAGTTATTTTCTATTTGCTGTAAGTGGTATCTTGGTTTCCAAAGTTTTTAGGTCTCCTTTCCTAGTTGGGTTATGTAATTAGGAAGGTTTCCTTATTACCGTTGTTACTATTTCTCTGTTATTAATAGAAATAAAGGGATGAAGGGGGAGGACAAATATAATTGATTCTTCCTTCTTCTAAAGAATCGAACCTACCTCCTTTCTTCTTCTTTTCTATCTCTTTCTCTTGTACAGTTTCTGTGTTACTGTTTTCTTTTATTGTAAACTGCAACAACTTGAATTACTGGGAAGTAGAGAATTGGTGAATATAATGTTTGATCATCAGACTGTTGAACTATACGGCTCACTGGGAGGGGGTAAATAAGTGACACCCAAAAAACCAAAAAATGTTCCTCACAGTCTGTGGAAGGCCTACTGCTGCTCAGAGCTAATTTCTCTTTCAACTGATGAGGTGTCTTCGCAGATGCTTGGGCTCACAATAACACACCACATATGTTCAAACACACACACACACACACACACACACACATATTAATATACATCACCAGCCGGGTCTATTACCAGCCACACATCATATATCCCATCCTCCAGAAACCATCCTGCAGCAGATAATATTTCAATACACAAATGCAAGCACACACCACAAGACTAGAATATGTTGTTTAGCAGATTGTCTGCCTACATCCACGGTGCAAATGGTCATTGGGCTACAATCCAAATATGACCCTATCTATAATGCACAATAGAAATTTCGACAGCTATAACTGTCGGGAGCATCGCCCCCCAGCTTATGTGGCACCTACCCGCAAAGGAGCACCTACCCCTATGCTCAATCCGCACCTGGAGCTCACAACATGCAACTACAAGCTTATCTAGATGATCTCAATTACAAGCTCACAATCATACAAATCCCACCCCAATACAATACATGTATTCACCCAGGCAAGTTGTCAAACATCTAGCCTACAATGCAATACAATACAAAGGGGATTTGACAAAGGGTTACCTACAATGCTGGAGATGCGGCCAGATCAATATGTTCCAACCAATGAAGCACTCCTTCTCCGTCGTTCCTTTCTCTTCTTTTCTTTCTTATCTTCTTTCTCATCTTCTTTCTCTTCTTTCTCTTCCTTTTCACTTCTCTTTCTCAACAAGCCCTTTCAATGCTTGCTATTAAAGCTTCAACCACCACCAAGAATCACTCATAAGAACATCTAATGCAAATGGAGATGGGTCTTTTAGGGTTCCAGGGTGAGAACTCTCTTCTTACTCATTCTCCTTTCACTTTAGGGCTTCTATTTGGCTTATAAGAGATATGCCAAATAGTGGGGAGGCTTCTCACTTAAAAACACTTCAAAGACCCGAAAAATCCGAACTTATAAAGCCAACCCAAAGCTACATTTTTGCCTCTGGTTGGACCATACAATTTAATCATTTTCTACTCACCGTTGGGTTATCGTCATATCTTTCTCGTCCGATATTGGATTGATCCGATTCTTTTGCCATTTTAAAGAGGATTTTAAGATCTGCAACTTTCATGTTGATACCTTCAACACAAGATTAGAGCACATGTAATAGCCAACCCAGGTTCGGGTTTGGATTGGTGGTCAAGCCAAAATTAATCATATAACCATTCAATCATATGGATACCTGATAGAAAATCTGGTGGAAATTTTTCCTTGACTTGCATAACCATTTGTAAGACAAATCCAATCATCAATCAACAATAATACAACGGAAGACTTAATCATTTACAAAATAACATAGCTGGTGGCTAAAATGTTCTTTGCAAAACATTGTGTTCTTTACAAGAATTACAACCATGAACAAAATATACCAAAAAGAGTGCCAAGGGAAGATAAATCCCCCACTTGGACTTTCATTCTTCATCCATCGGCTTTATCCTCTGTCTCATCATCTATAAAACCGTTAACGTAAAGGAGTGAGCCTTAGCTCAGTGAAGAAATACATCCATTCATACAAGAATAATGCTATATAATCATAACATAAGTTTTAAAATGTTTTCATACTGTATCTGTCTTAGTTTAGCTTGCTTTCAAGTCATCCATACCTTTTCTTGTATTAGCATTCATGACATTACATTTCAGACTCAACGGATTAGCCATTTCTTGTCATTTGCATACTTTCTTTCCTTTAGCTTTTATTCTTTGCTTGGGTACCTGGCTGACGGTTTTGCTCGAACTCACCCCGTAGGGCTAACGATTTTACCCATACACCTTGGTACTTCATTCTTTCCTTTTACTTTACATGAGTACTTCAGGCTGACGGTTTTGCTTGAACTCACCCCGTAGGGCTAACGATTTTACCCCTATACCTTGGTACTTCATTCTTTTCTTTTACTTTACATGGGTACTTCAGGCTGACGGTTTTGCTTGACCTCACCCCGTAGGACTAACAATTTTACCTTTACACCTTGGTACTTGTTTCTTTCATTTGCTTTCCATTCTAGTGTTAACTTATCCGTTTCTTTCCTCTTTATTTGCTTACTCATTCCTTCCTTTTCATTTCAATGCAATTCATAGCTTTTCCGTTCAGTTCATGTTGTTATATTTCAATTCAGTCTCATTTCAGTTCATAACAATACCTTATTGTTCAGTTCAGCTTATGGCAGTTCATGTTCTACCAACCTTGTTTTCTTTCATTCTCAGCTTTTCATAGTAAGTTCTTATACATTTTCCATTTTTATACCCTGTTATGTTCTACTGGGAATTATTCATATAAAAATATCCATAAGCATGGTTTCATGACGTATATCTTCACATAAACCAGTTCACTTGTAGCTTATAAACCACTTAATTATTTCCGCAATTCTTCATATCCTATAAACTGAATACACATGTTCAAACCTAGCATTATTTCACTAATTTGCATACAATTTCCAGCATTAATAGTTCTTGGATATATTTCATCGAGTGCGTAGTCATACTGTCATACTTTCCAACATTATTAAACAACACCTTAAGAAGAAACTAAACTTATACATCCATACTTAACACTTTGTCAATCAGATTTATAGCTCAGTTATATATACCTAAAACCACCCATGTTTCTCACACAGCATAGTGCACCTCATTCTTATCATTTCCATGCATATAAATTCCCTATCTCAGCATTATATTATATCCTAAAAACAGTACAAGATCTAATATATAACTCACAATATCATGCTTTATCCATTGCATCAAAATTCCCTATTTAAAGGTCATAACATATAACCAATACATCTCATGAGTACCAATATAGAATACATAATTCATCATCATTTTTCATGCATTAAGCCGTAGTAAATACAATATTTAACTACGTGCTACAGGGTAGTAACCCCCTCACCTTGCTGTCCAAGAGAAGCTTCAAGAATCACTTGTTGATAGCACTTCCAAGCATGGTTGTCAAGGCGACGAGGAGAACCGAGGCGTTGGAGGCTTGACAAGGCGCCTGGGCGACCAAGGCGCCCGCTGAGGCGATCAAGGCGCCCGATTTTCCAAGGCGTCACAAGGCTGCCTAGGAGTCTAGGCGGCGCCTTGACAACTATGCTTCCAAGGAATTTCAGCAATTCTAACCCTATTCATAAATAAGTGGAATAGAACCAATCATTGTAATGCAATAAAATTTACTTTGAAATTCATCCCATAAACTCATTTTATCATCCCTAAACCAAATCCTTATCTCTGCTGTCCATAGAAACACAAGAAGCCTCTCTTTGGGCAGAACTACCTAATATCGGCTTATAAGAATAGCTTATGCAAATCATAGTTCTAGAGAGATTTAAAGAAAGATTTTAAGGTTCAAAAACCTCGCAAAAAATCCCTTTTGAATCCCTCTTAAGTTTCTTTAAAGCATCCCTAGGGGTTTGGAAGAAACCCCAAGCAATGTAGTTTAAAACCATTCAATGGTGGCTTGCAGTCGATGGGTCAGGTCGATCAAAGTTGATGCAGTCTAAGGACCAGCCAGTAGTGGACCAGCCCAAGGATCTGTCAACATGGGCCCAACCCACATTGTTCACGTGAACACTGTTCACGTGGTACTGTTCACGTGGTACTATTCACGTAAACAGTACCAACAGCAGTAGTTAGAATCTTATAGTTAGTTTCCTCATTTTTAGTTTACTTATTTCCATTGTTTAGTTTCCTAAAAATTAGGCTAATTAGTTTAGAAGTCTTAGTTGCTTGGAGATTAAGATTTGCCTAAAATCTAGTTTCCTAATTCCAGTTTTTAGAAACTTTCCTATTTCTATGTTTTAGAAACTTCCTAAGTTATAAAGGAGGTTTAGCTTTTCCAAGTTTAGTTCTTTCCTATTTTATTTGTAATGTTTCAAAGCTATAAATAAAGAGAATGCAGGCTGACTGCAGTAGAGCTTTTCTAGAAAATTGAAAGTAATTAATTTCTGGTTGAGCCTCACCAGGTTGTGAGACTCAACCTCTTGTTCCTCTTTTTTCCTTGATATTTTCACTCTTGTTTTGAAATACAAACATACTACACTGGCTGACGACATAGCCTACCTGTAGATCCATTGAGTTCCCTTGATAAACTACTACCAAACTAGAAGCAATCAATCATCTTCCAGATCTGGGGCGTTAATAGGTTCAGTCAACTTTCGGGCCCCACAACTTCTTCAATTTTTCTTAGATCTTCTTTAACTTCGGAGGAGTGTTCATAAGTGTTATCAAGGACTTCCAAACCAAATTTCATAAATTTCTGACGGTCAGATTTCGAGATAAGTAATTTTTTCTATTACTTTTTCTTGCAGATTTTATGTTTGGACTGATTAGAGATCCTGTAAGGGCTTGTTAATTTGATATGTTTTAACCCCTTTGCCATCAAAAGTGGTCTGACCGACCGGACAAATTTCATCAACCGGACGATCACATAAACCCCCAAATAGCCTCTGATTCGGGTTTGAGCTTGGTTTTCGGGTTTTGCATTCAACCCCACTTACCCCTATCCTCTGTAAACACCTTCTAAACACATTCTAAGGTCCCATGATTATCCATTCATGCTTTGATTCCAAACTTTTACATCATCTAAACACATTACATACTAAAGCCGAGGTCTCCTTCAACCTTGGGCTGAAACACCAATAAAGGACCTTGTATAGGTCTGCAACTTACTGCAACCTTACATGGATCATGCATGCATGGTTCAATACATACAACAGACACTAATTAGAGTTTTCTTACCTCAAAATAAACTTGCACAATGCTGAAAATAAGCTTGATTGAGATCCTTGTTTTCCTTAAATTTCAGCAATTCTACTCTCCAAGCTGCCCAGGAATTTCAGTTGCAGCTAGCCTAGCTTTTTGATGGCAAGGTAGGGTTACATATCAATTTATGTCCAAACCTTGCTAGGGTAGGATCTTTCAATTAGTCCAATTCAAATTTAACACTTTAGTAACAAGTAAGAATGATTGAATTTGATAAATAATTACTCAACTTCAAATCTATCCAATAGAATGCTTTGAAACTTGAAAACAATGATCCTTAGGATATGAGAAACAATATTCCAGAAGATGAACTTGGTCCAACGGGTGGGATCAAAACCAATCTTGCTCATAGGTCTCAAACTTGTATTTTAGCAAACCAGAATTATAGAACAATAGAAAAATCTACTTAT
The DNA here is from genome assembly GCA_028583415.1 of Protea cynaroides. Taxonomy (NCBI): domain Eukaryota; kingdom Viridiplantae; phylum Streptophyta; class Magnoliopsida; order Proteales; family Proteaceae; genus Protea; species Protea cynaroides. The sequence continues at coordinate 9,169,125 of CM053276.1, read as the reverse complement.
CTAAAAATCTAACCGTTGGTTGATCACCAAACTTGGAGAAATTGAGCTCTAGGATGTGCTTGTGAACATACCAGAATCTGAGAGTGATCCAACCTTTGATGGAGAAGATATGAATTTTCGAAAATAGGCTATACCTTGCTGCCGCCTCTAATTATAACAGTAATGAAAATTCTGGTTGAAAACTATGATTCCACAGCCCTTGTAATATCAGATCAGTAACATTAGGATTGCAATCAACTAAGAAAAAGTAGTAGAGAGATTAGAAAACAAAAGAACCCAAGAAAACAGAAGGTCAAGAGAAGGAGGAGTTACGGTTGAGTCTCACAACCAGTGAGACTCAGCCAGAAATTTTTTTGTTATTTTCTGGTTCTCTAAGCCTGCCGCTAGCAGTTTATTTCTTCTTATTTATAAACTTTGAAATATTACAAAATCATAGGATTTCCAAAACTGGAAAAGAAACTTCCTTTATAGAGAATAGGAAAGTTTCTAAAACAAAAAATAGGAAAGTTTCTAAACAATGAAACAACTAAGACTGACTCATAAAGTAAATCAATTTAGGAAATAAAATCTAAACTAATTTTTAGGAAAGAAATAACAAAAGAATGAAACAAAATATTTCAAAAAATTCTGTTGGTACTGTTCATGTGAACAGTACCACGTGAACAGTGTTGGCAATGTGGGCTGGCTGACTTCTTGGCTTTGGGGCTTGGCTTTAGGCTGGTTCCATGGACCAATGTCGGCTGGTTTTTAGATTGGTTCTTGGACTAGTTCACTGCTGGTCCTTGGACTGACTCTTGAACTGCATCACTTCTTCTTCTTTCTCTCCTAACTTCAGTCCATTGAACACACACAGATAGTGATTCCACCCAATCTCTTCTCCTTCCAAATTTGATTTCAGCAATCACTCAAGAATTCATACAAATCTCTTTCTCTCAAAAATGCAAAATCAAACCCTCAAGAACTTTCTCCCCTCTTTGCGATTTCAGCAAGGAGTGTATACTCTTAAATGGATTTCAAAATCTATTTTTATATTTTCTTTTGTTTGGAAATATCATAATTAAACTTATTTTGTTAAATACCAATATTGCCCTTAAATTGAATCCAATGCATGAGTTTTGAGGCCATACCTCTAGGGAATCCTTAAAAAGTGAAAAGACAAGAATGCCACTACTAGGTTCTAATGCATTAATTTGCACAACAACAAAATTTCTGATTTTCGGTACCCTTTTAATTGCAGAACCAAAAATACCCTTGCCAAAGTTTCGTAATTACATCATGCCACTTCCTCATCCCTTTGCTACCCTTCATCAACTCCTTTTTTTTTTTTTGATGAATGAATAGATATATTAAGACCCCAGAAACAGAGGAAATAAACTTGGGTATCTAGAAGATAGAGCCAGGCTCCTTACAAAAGAAATACAAATCCTAGCGCTACATAGAAGGCATTGAAGGGCCAAAAAGAAAACAAAGGGAAACCGCCTCATTCGGAAACAAGGTTCCAAGATGAGAGAATGAATCTATCCCTCTCAGTATCCGAGGGAGGTGGTGATATGGGCATCATCATTCCACGCATGTCGAAGGTAATAGATTCCCAAATGTGCTCAAAAGATCTCGCCTTAGCTGCCCATATCCTTAAGTTCCTCTCGAACTAGAGATGGTACACCGTCACTGTGAAGGCGGTCTTGACAGTACTACTGCCAATAGATCTCCTTTTGAACTTTTTTGCTATCCATCTCCACTCTTGAACTCCTCATATTACATAAGTACCATTAATAGTAAAATAATCCCTTAGAGATAAATTCCATCAATAGTGAGCTGCCACATCAATGTGGGTCCCATTCAAAGTTAATGTACAAAATATACCTTCCAATATGCCTCTCATGTGGCTTGAACCTAAGACCTCTCACTTCTAGCATCTTAAGTCTAAAAAGAATACCACTGGTCTACTAGTGGTGATCTCAACAAGATACTCTTAAACAAATATCCACCATACTATAATATTATAAATAATTTATACCACACTTAGCCAAGCACCTACTCAAGCATAACATGAATTATTCATACTTTGTACGTAGCATGAGCATTAGACTATACAAAGCATTATATTTTACTTTAAGTGTTCCTTTAAGGCTAGAGGGAAAAATTACTAAAATGCCCCTCATGAGAAAATTTCCTTAAGTCTCTTGTCAAAAGTGAGACTCAAGCTAGCTTAACACCTCAGCTGGCTGGGGTGTTACAGCACGGGCCCCAAAAAGGGCATGAACATACTTTTTGTGTAGAAACAGATTTATGGGCACACACGTCATGTTTGATGATCAAGTCATAACTCCCAGCTCCGATATCGGATCAACATGATTCTGGTTGGCATACTAATCAAAATTTGTTTCTCACGAGTAACAATTGATTGAAATATGCTAAGAATAATAGTACCCTTCTACAGAGAAATCTTGCTATCTTAGGGGATGAACAGAGCCTATTACAATTCAAACCTACCCTTACTCTCATGCTGGCCGTTAGACCTTGCAAAATGATGACCAGAGGTGGCATATTCTCTGCTCAGACTTGCTTGCACCAGAGAGTACTTCTGGACTTGTCCAGGATATTGTTTCTGGTCGCATGTTAGAAACTATATGACTCTTTTTTTTTTGGGATAAATAACTGAATTTATTAAGAAAGAATACTAGAGATACCACAGCAGCTGGCACACTGAAGGTGCCAACTTAGCATTGCTGGTAAGGACCATGGCCAATTGTTCTAGGTGTTGGGGTCGAATCCCACCTTCACATGGGGGTTTGGGGTTCTTTTTTTTTTTTATTTATGGGGGGGGGGAATTGGGGCAAATGTTGTAAGCTGAAAAGGAAAAAAAGGAACAAAAAGTGCTAGGCATACTAATCAAAATTTGTTTCTCACGTGTGACAATGTATTAAAATGTACGAAGAATAGCAGTACACGAGTGATCCTTCTACAGAGAAATCTTACTATCTTTGGGGCTGAATCAGAGCCTGTTACAATTCAAATCCACTCTTACTCTTGAGAAACTCAATTGTCACAAAGGAACTTCATTCCTGTAACAGAAACATGGTTTAATACTCCTTGTTTTGCCAACATCATCAGCTCCTCTTGGATTCTAATGAATAAAAAGTTCATTTGAGAAGCTAGGTACTGAATGGGTCTAATATCATGAATGTAATGCCATGGTTCCCTGCTGAATTTCCCTCTATCGGAGTTTGGTTAAATCCCTATACTAAACAGAAATTGCACTCCAAGCTTGAATTCCATCTACGTTGCTTTAATTGAATCCCTTTGTCAATTGGCCCTGAGAAAGCCCCAACAACTCTACCATCCAATGCCTTATTACACCCCATGCCGAATGGACCTGGGTTCCCTAATGGGATTCTGTCTATATTCAGTTTAACCACACCTTCAGGGCAAGTTGCCATAACATCATCATGTTCACCACCTCCCCAGAAATAAAATCGAAGGTCCCCAATTCTAAACAATTCTAAATATATAATTTTTCTTTCTTCTCTCTTTCCCTTTCCTTCTTTCGGGTATAGAGTTTAATTTTTTTTATTTATTTATGATGGATGGTTTAGTTGGAAGACAGGTCTTGTGTTAGTTTTTGGATCCTTAATAAGGTTTCTAATCTCCTAGAAATGTAGAATGACAGGGTGAGGACTGAGGAACATAAACAGAAATAGGGAAATCTCAGCAGCTAGGGTTAAATGACTGAGCTTAGGCTTAAACTTTAGTTGATGGGTCTGTTCTGTTTGTAGATGAGGTCTGCAGAATTTTATAAAATTTTGTTGACTGGATTATGATATCTAGAACAATCCTACTGCCATAAAAAACTTATATTAAAACTGCAGTAGTCGATTGTAAGTTCAGTAACTCAGAACAGCTACTCAGATGGAAGCAAACGAGATTACACTGAGGTTAATTTAAAGGTTAATGAAGACACATTTAAAAAAAAAAAACTTAGAATTAGCAGCAGAAATGAAGCAAAACAGATCTGAAACTCACTTAGAAAATTCAGTGTCTCAAACCAAACTTCAGAGAGAACTAACCAGAGATTCCTGAAGCAGGTAGAATCATTAAAGAACTTAAGATAGTGCTAAAATCGATGAAAGGCCTGGAGGCCTTTACTTTATAGCTTAGTCTTTAGTCTTCTAATCCAATCAGAATTGATTAAAATAATGTAGAAACCAAATCTGTTCAGATAAAGAAAGAAGTAAACAAAACAAAACACCGATTCTAACTCTTTCAATTGACAAATCAAGGGAAAGAGAGAAACTGACTAAAAAACTGAAAAAAAAAATTACAACCAAATCAGAGGGCTGGAATTAAATAACGTAGTCCAGTCTAGCTAATAGCAATTAAAAAAAGGAAAATAAGACTCCTTAAATGACCCTATGATTTGACTGGTGACTAAGGAAGCTGATAAAATAAGATTTCTGTTGGGATCTAGAATCTTATCTCAGAAGCAGATTTGAACATGAACGGCAACTTCAGGCTGTCATGAATCATGACATTATATTTGACTGTCAGACTGGCTGTATGGCTGTCCTGTCACAGTCAGATTTTGGAATCTGATTTCTTCTTCTTCCTTCGCTGGTACTGCTTCTGGAACCTTGATTTTGGATCAATGCTATTACTGTCTTAGGAGGTGTGGCTGTTTGGTGTGTTAGTAGGCGGGTTTTGCTATGAAAGGAAAAGGAGGGGTTGTTAAGGTTAGAGAATTTTGGTGTCTTTAAAGAGGTGGTTTCATGAGCTGTTGTGATGGCTTTTAGGTGTAGGGTATAGCTCTTGTTCCTTTTTCTTTTTCCCAGAGGTTCATCTTCACTCGGATTTGTAGAACTCTGTTACAAGATCCCATAGAAGGAGGTAATTATTTCATTATTTATGCAAGTTTGTACTACTAATACATCTTTCTGTTGCTGAAAAAAATGCTGTAATCATGAGCAGCCAGTGGCCATGATGAAGGATCAATCTGGGTTCATAGTTGGTAAATAACTTGTTCAGTTGAGATCTATTACGTTCAATTATCTTAATCCGAGCTAGTTTTATCTGTCTGTATAGTTCGCTTTTTGGTGGTGTTACTGATATGGGATCTGTAGCTCCCTTAATTGAGTTCCATATTATGATGTTTGGAGCACAAGGTTAATAGTGTATTAATGTCACACAAAACTGTGCGCTATTTGCAGATTTTGAATATTTTCAGTTTTTTCATTTTGAAAATCACTGCTCTTCTCCTTGTTCTGACTTTCTTTCTATACAGATTAACACAGTTCTTTTGTTCAAATTCTTTGCAGCTGTTTCCATATCACCTTGCGGAGTACATTTGTAGAGTAATGAGAGTATCACCTTTCAGATACTACTGTGACATGATTTTTGAGGTCATGAAAAATGGTAACAGACTATGCTTCTAACAAGATTTATCGGTAATAGATTTTTGATCTTTTATTGGTTTTTGATTTTACAGAAACAACTTTTCTTATGTACAGTTATTGGCTTAATTTGCAATTATGCATTGCAGCTTTTAGAGTTGTATTTGGGGCTGCTATTTGTTGACTTTTTATAGAATTTTATCAATTTCCATATCCAAATAATCCAGCATATTAATGCGTCATTGAAAATAAGAGACAATATGTGTTGCCTAGCGACCAGTGTTTTAAATCTCGGCGAGATTTCGAAGATCTCGAGGGGCTCGAGACGAGATCTCGCCTCGATACAGTGTCTCGACCATCTCGACTAGTTCTCGAGCTGGTTTTGACATTTTCGACCATTTCTCGACATTTTCGACCAGTTCTCGACCATTTTTCGACTAGTTCTTGACTGGTCTCGACATAATGTATGAATTATGATTGTATAGTCTACTTGACTACTTTGGGTTTTTTTTACTATGACAATTAACTAATTAAGTGTTATTATGTTTATTCTTCTCCTAATATATCATTATACTGGCTCATTTGGTCTTCTGTGATCTTCTATTAGTGTTACATCATGTAGAATAGCCAATATTACCCTAGGTTTACATTTGAATTTCAAACCGACACTGTCAAACATGGGTGTAAACCCAAACAACCACCATGTGTGATTATTTATACAGTTTTATGGTTTAAATATGTTTATATATGCTAAAATAGGGTTCCCCCAGAGTATCAAGCTTTGAAATGGTCATTTTAGGGTCGAAATACAATTGTTATTTGAACAAAAAGATCACAATAAACTTTTGGTAAAAGTTATGTCTTGGTCCGAGTGGGGATAGCATTTCTCTTCTGCATGTCCATGGAGTTTTGAAAAATCCAGACATCTCAGAGATAGATATGGAGGTACGAATTTATCGAACGAACCGCGAGTAGTAGGAATTCAATCAAATGTTCGTTGTTCAATATCTTGGCTGCTCAAGAAGTTGGACTAATTTTAAGCCTTCACGGCTTTTGTACAGTGTCTCGCCGAGATCTCGACCGAGATTTCCCAGATCTCGGTTTCTCAAAGGGTCGAGACACCCTTGAGACTCGAGATTTCGAACTATGCTAGCGACACATAGGCGTCTAGGCATTTTATTTTATCACGCATTGTTTAACTTACATATTTATTTTAATTTATGCCATTGTAGCATTTTTATTGGATGTATAAAGTACATATATACACCATAATGCATGAAATCATGCATATGTATGAAAAACAATAAAAATGACGCTCTAAGCCCCTCCCTTTTGTATAAATCGAACTTTTGGTTTGGCAGTTTTAGTAGGAATGTTAAGTAATACCTGATCCGATAGTTGGAGATCTTTCTATATATCTAACAATTTAACAACAACATTCCTTGTATGGATGACGTACCCTTACAACACCTTGGGTACGCCTAGGCACCCCTCCAGTGTCTTGGGTCATCTTGGTGCCTTGACAAATGACAATTATGGTTACCTATTTTATTTCTGAGGTAATCACTACAGACATTTAGTATCAGAGGCAGATTATGCGTTTTTGGGGTAGAATTGTAATGTATTTTACTCAGGTTCTTGCATTGGGAAACTTTTTCACTTGAAGAACTCATTCAGTACAGAGTAGAAGCCCATTGCCTTAACTAAATATGTGAGAGGTCTTTTTTACCTAAATATTAGAGCCATAGTTTTTCTTTTTGCATAAAAAACCCTTGAGTTGAGACATGAAGAATAGCATGCATTGTGATAAATTGCAAAATATAGGGATATTAATGGCCATATTAATTGTTAAACATAGAAAGAGAAGCAAAACTTACATATTATTAGTGGAAAGGGTTGGGCAACACTGGCAACTAATAGTCCACCTCCTTGTCTTAGGTTTAAACTGGACATCTGAATCTTCTTCTACTAAGACTATCCAACAAATCTCACCAAATTTGTTTTAGATTTGAACCTGTCCATCCCCTTTCCTTTGATCTCTAGTTGCTCAAGTAACCTTTGCAGATTTCTTGATTTTTTTTTCCTACATCAAAAGTTGAACAACTTGTTTGCCAAATCATCTTCTGTCAGTGTGGCAAGTTTCAGGCAGTAACCCTTTTGTCACTCGGCAAAATAAAGATCTTGTTTTGGTAGTTTTTAGATGGTACCATACATTGTTAATGTGGAACTGGGAACTGCATGTGACCCATCCCATGGTTACTCTGTGTGATGCATCTTCTGGATCTGCGACATAACTAGGGAGGTTGTCTAGTGAACAGACATAAATTTCTCACGTGGAAAACATTTTACGTAAACACACACATTCACACATGCATGCACACGCTATTGTTTGGTAACTTATTGTTTGTCTTCGATTTTTGTTTATATTTTTCATGCAACATTTTGCCGTCTCTGTTTATGTGATTATCTTTGGGTATTTTCTGCTAGACACTGGATTTTACATTGGCTTCCACATTAATTTACGATGTTGAGGAATCTAGCTGAGACTCACATATATTTGATATTTCCTGCAGAGCAACCTTATGACAGCATCCCAAATTTCAGTGCTGCAGATGCCTTGAGACTTACTGGAATAGGAAGAAATGAATTTATTGATATCATGAACAAGTGCAGATCTAAGGTACTGGTTACTAATGGGCAGAAAGGTGCCAAAGGTCATCTAATTGTTTGTGTGATTGGACATGCAGCTCACATGCATATGTTAGTCCAAACTTGTAAAAATTAGTGTCTCAAAACATGGTTATAGTTGAGTTAATCCGTCACACTGCTCTCTCTGTAACTACGTTCTCCATTTTACAGTATATGTGGAAGCAACCTTTAAAGTCTATACTGAATTGCATTCATTTTTTCATTCTTTAATTCTTATCCCAAAAATAAATTATTCCACAAGTTATATCTATCTGCATGTAGAAGATTGCAATAATATTGATGACTTTATTCCATTGATCTGGTTCTCTGTTCCCCATCTCTTTGGATGTCTGTCTCTTCCTCTTATGTGTTTAAAAAAAACTATTAATGTATTTATTAGTGCATAATTTTTTTTTTTGGTTGGTGATTGGGTGAGGGAGGGTGCTTATTTACTTGATGTGGAGCAAAATTGTGGGAAAGGGTGTGAGGCCCGATTTAGAGCTTCTCCTGGTGAGGGGAGCTGCTTAGATAAAAATACCATTCATTCAACAGCCGCTATAGATTACTTACCTATGGGGAACTACTTGACAAAAATACTTCTGACTAAACCAGCATACAAGAACTTAAATTACTGTTTTCGAGTTCCAACATGGACATGGAGTAAATATTCTAACAATTAATCAGAGCAAGAAAACTGAAAAACAGAACTCTAATAGGGTTACATAGCTAATTGAAGGCTTCTGGAACTTATTAGGCTGCTGTTAAGCTCCAGTTTTCTGAATCCTTTGCAGTGAGGATTACCTATTATACTCTGCCTCATGTTGTGACAATTATATTTGAGTCATTTGCTTGAGGGGACTGCAAATTTTCTTCTCTTGTTTACAATTTCCTGAACTTCATGAGTAATTCTTCTGGTATTTCGACATCTTCATTATTGTTGGTGATCAATCCGTCTTACGTTGAAAGCTTTATATGCGAGTGATTATTTTGTCAGTGAATGCACTTCTTGTCTTGATTACCATATTCTCTGTTGGAGCTGGCCAGAAAATTATGTGGAAGCTGAACAAGTCAATTGCAAAAGAACTATTGCCAACACAACCTGTAGACTTTCCAATTGAACCCTGGTGGGGAGTTTGCCTAGTTAACTTCACACTGGAAGAATTTAAGGTGAAGTTCAATACATGCATCAATTGCTCATTGGTATTTCATTTGTATGTACTTGTATTCATGTGGTTTGTGGAAACAGACTGTCTGCAAAGCGGGTGTAAGGCTGCGTACATTAGCCCTTTCCCAGATCTTATAGTGGCGGGAGCCTTATGCACTGGGTACAACCTTTTTATTTCTGTGGTTGTTTGCGGTCTTATTACTCTTTTTTTCCTGGCTTTTTCAGAAACTCAGTGAAGAAGAGATGGCAACAATAGACAAAGTCTGTAAGGAGGAAGCAAATGCATTTGTACTTTTTGATCCTGACGTTGTACGAGGCCTTTACCGACGAGGATTGATCTATTTTGATGTTCCTGTTTATTCGGATGACCGTTTTAAAGGTAATTCATACACGCTTGCATTTCCTATTATAAACTTGATGCGTTGTAGTTTCTCTTTAGATTTGAACTATGTGTTTGTTTGCCTTGTCTGTGCAATCATGGGCTGGATAAATTTGTAGTAATTTAAGTTTTACATGTGGTATTAGTTTTGATTGAAATATGAAATTGGGTACTCATGGTATTGCTTAAGATCTTCATATATTGCTTGGTGGTTATTTACCTTTGTTAAGACGTTAAATGCTTGAAAGATCATATTTGCATGGAAGAAGATGAACCCGTGCGTAGACCAAAGAGAATCAGACCTAGATATATTGAAGCACCAATTCCAATCCTGATTCTATGACGTAAGTTTAAGTTCCCTATTGTCTTTTTTTTATTTTATTTTATTTTTTGATACGTAGTTCCCTTTGTTTTACTCCTCCACTACGTCGCGCGTCACACTTTTGGTGAAAGGGTTGGAGTGGTTGTTCTACAGCGATCGGACCGAATCCGTGTGATCAAGTTTCAGTCTGACTTGGGTAAATCCAACCCCTAGGAGATAATAACAATTTATTGGCTGTGGATCCAGGGAAGAATGTTGAAGGAGCACTTTTCTGCTTAGCAGAGGAGCATTTTTGAGCTTGGTACATCCAATACCAAAAAAAGCCCCTTCTCTCATCAAATCACCACTATTGGCTTATTACATTCCTGAGTCTATGATTGTTCCATTATCGTTTTGCTGTGATCCACACAAATGACTAGTACCTATCGACTTCCTTATTGGATGTCTCCTATCATCTGTGCTTGCTGCCTTTTCACCATGATTGTCTGACTCTGGCTTGCCAGTTTTCTCTTCTAAGGCGCTGGCTCCTTTTGTTTCCTCTGAATAAATAAAGGTGGTCAGGCAAATCAGCCATTAGAGAGGCACCAGTCAATTGTGCAGTTCATAGTCTATGAGAAGAAAGAATGGGCCATCATCTGGTATACCCTCTGAAGATTTTACACACTTATATTGTGTGCTATCTGCTGCTGCTGCTGTCTCTCTGTGAATATGGTATGCTCTCTGTGAAGATCTTACACATATATGTCCACTACTATGTTTCTCACTGCTGCCTCTGCATCTCTGTGACTCTGGTATGCTCTCTGAAGGATTTATAGCGATATACAGCCATTAGTACTGCTGCCAGTATGTCTCTGTGACTCTGGTATGCCTAGTACTACCCCTAGTCCCCTACTACTATTTCTACTGCTGCCTTGTGAGACACCGCACTATTCTGGTATCTCTCTGTGACCTTAAGTCTCAATTTTCTACAACCAGAGAGCACATAACACCTAATCAAAGTCAGTGGCCACTGCAGATGCTGCCGGCGATCAGTGGCAGTCACGAAGCCCCCTTTTCCAACCCAAACTGAAAATTTCATTAAAATAGAAAATGGCCAGATAACAGCACTGTTTGACTAGGGACTTTCATGACCAAGTAAAAACTCTTTCTCGGTGACTGTCTGACAGTCTGACCCCAAAATCGGTGCTTAGAAGCAGGGAAAACCTGCTCTGATACCAAATGTAAGAAACAACCAAAAAAGGAACTCTCTTGTTCTACTTCTTTAATGTGTCGAGTCAAACAAAGTCCTCCTTATTCCTTTTGAAAATCTCTAAAGCAAGAGTGTCTCAATGGGACTGTGTCGGTGGAATAAAGGGACTGCTATAACCAACCTTGTATGTAACCTCCTACAACCCCTCCCATCAAGGAAGTTGTGGAAGTTACGATAATTTAACGACCCGTTTGAATAGAAACGGTTAAACAGATGTAGCTTCTAAGGCCACCTCAGCATATACTTTTTCATAATAAAATCCTTTTTGCCTTATAATATTCCTTTGGAACTATTTCTGGGGTCTGTTTTAATATCTTAATTCTTTGCACGCATGTCATTATACAAAATATTCGGCTCTATTAGTGGCATCTCCAAGCTGATCCGAAGTCCAAACATGGTTTAAAAATTGATTCTGAAATTGCAACTAACTATTTATCTAACCTTTTGCTTGTTCTATTCATGTTTATGCATTTTTTGTTTTGGCAAATTTGAGTTATTTACATTTATATCGGTTCAGTTTCCAGGTTGGAAGGGTTTGTTTCGAACAGGGAGCAGTCCTACGAAGATCCCATCGAAGAGTAAGTCCTTTCGGATCACAATTAGTTGTTTCGTATGTTATGGAAAATGCTAAGCCAACGCATGTATGCTATGCTATATTATGATGGCAGGGGTTGCAGCTGTGTAGTGGGTCCACCCCTGCATTGGTACGGGACTCACAGCTTGGGTGGGACCCCTGCTGACATAATGTAATGCTTGGTTATGTACTTGTACTAGTCCCCCGGGATATTATATAACTACCTAGAGGCAGCAATTGGTCCGGTTGGCATGGTATTTAATAAAGATCCCAGCTCGAATCCATCTTAAAATGAAACTGGTTTGAGAATCGTCCAAGATTCCATCTTCTCACTCTCTCCCTCATTCCCATTTATTTGTGTTGCTTTGCTGCCTTTATTTATTTACAAAAACCCAGTTATTACTTGGAAAGTTAATTGAACAATTTCTCCTTTGCCTAGAGAAGGGTGTATTTTTAGAAGATGAAGCATTTGAATGGTTAGAAGTTTCAAAACAATTAAACATAAAACCGATAATGCTCAAAACCCAGTTTTCTCCTTGTATGAAAAAAAAAAGAATTTTTTTTTAAATTGAAAATTTTCTACAATTTCCACCTAAAGGAATTTTGTGGGCAAAAATTGTTGTACATATTTGATTGTCTAGAGGATACAGAAAATCTGTCACCTGATTAAATTCCGTAACACCTTACAAATATAAGAGAGTAATGTTGTCTTACAAGTATATTATGCATATTTAGTTATATGAGTTGATTTAATACATGAACTTAAAGGCATAATACGATGGAAATGTCATTGTTGTAATAATGGATTCAGGATTCCAGAACCTTAATTTAGGTCTCTATGGGCTGGTGAAGTGATTAATAATTCAATTTGAATGATGGCCGCAGTTCTGCAAATTCTGAGAGTTTAGGATCCTTTTGTGGTATGACTATGAAACATAATCTGGGATGTAGAAGTAATTAAATTTAAAGAGAAAGGATGAACTTGGAATTTCAGAAGAGAATGGGATTAAACAGAATCAAATTAAGGAACTGAGGGCTTTCTGGAATATTAAATTCAGAATAGGGGTAAAATAAGAAAACCAGAAATTAATAATAAGTATGTCCTTAACTTTAATAAGAAGAATATCTTCTTCTTCTTCAGTCTCACGATAAAACAGAAGGCAGTAGAAATAAACTGGTTCAGGGGAGGGATCTCATCCATCAGTTCTGTCTGAAATTTCAGATGATGGTCCCTCATCCATGGGACTTTTGAATCAAGTCTACAGAAAACAAAATTTGCAGCCTGAGATTAAATGATAGCTGGTTATCTTTGTTTAGTACCTCAGAGGCTTGCTTTGAGTCCACTGGGATCTCCGATCACTGTCCGATCATTCTTTTCGTTTGGCCCTAAGCCATTCAGGTTTTTTGACATGTGGACTGATCATGAGGATTTTTTGGTGATTGCGACAGAAGCTTGGGCGCGGGTTCCTTCGGATACCCACCAGCCATTGATCAGATTCTCTCAAAAACTTAGAGAGGTCAAGCGAGCCCTTGTGTCTTGGAACAAAAGAAGTTTTGGAAACATTTCCACTGCATTACAAGAGTGCAGGAATGAATTAAGAGCCGTGCAATTGAAATTACAAGTTCCAGGGATCGACAACTCCTTTGGAGAGACAGAAGAGGAGTTATCCATTAAGCTGGCGTCCTTGGTGACTCAAGAGGAGAGCTTCTTTAAGCAAAAATCCAGAATCAGCTGGCTTAAGTTGGGTGATATGAACACAAGCTACTTTCACAAATCAGTCAAAGCTAGTTAAAACTGAAATCATATCTCTTCTTTGCTGGCAGAGGATGGCCACATGATTACAGATGTTGGGGGAATTAAGAAGGTGGCAGTAGATTACTTCTCTAATCTCTACTATCCGACCGACCTTCCCTCCTTGGATAGTATTCACATGGGCCTATTTGATAAAGTTCTCTTTGCTGATCAAAGTGCAAAGTTGGATATCATTCCGGATGAAAGGGAAATTCTTACAGCTATCAAATCTCTAAAAGCACTGAAGGCTCCTGGCCCTGATGGTTTCAGCATGGGTTTCTTTACTGCAGCTTGGGATGTTATTAAGAGAGACCTTTATGCGGTTAGAAGCTTTTTCTCTAACCCAAGGCAAATAAGCGAAGTCAACCGAACTTTTTTATGTCTTTTTCTGAAGGAAGAGGGTGTGGATACTATTGCTGATTTTTGGCCAATCTCCCTTTGCAACACCATGTACAAAATTATTGCCAAAATCCGCTCTCAGGATGAAAAAAGTGGTGGGGAGTCTTGTTAGTCCCTATCAATTACCTTTCATTCATGACCGTAACATTGTGGATAATATTATGATTTGTACGGATCTGGTCCGGGGTTTTGACAAGAAAAATCATTCTCCAGCTACTATGTTGAAGATTGACCTGCAGAAAGCTTATGACAATGTGAGATGGGAATACCTCCAAGAAGTGTTAAACAAAATGAAATTCCTAGAGCATTTCTCTCAATGGATCTTAAGTTGTGTTTCATCGGCTAAATTTTCAGTGTTGATTAATGGAAGTCCGGTGGGTTTTTCAATGCTAAATGGAATATTAGGCAAGGCTGCCCTATGTCGCCCCTTTTGTTTGCGATCGCCTTGGAAGGTCTATCTCGATCTATCCAAATCAGAGCTGGTCAGCATCATATTGATCCCTTTCTCAGATGCAGGGAGATAAGTCTCACCCATTTGGCCTTCGCAGATGACATCATGATTTTCTTGAATGGTAATGCCAAATCTCTTTCGGCAATTGTGGATTTCCTTGGGTCCTTCAGCTCTATGTTGGGTCTCTCCATAAACAAGCAAAGTCTCTCCTATTCCTTGCTAGGGTCGACAAGCCGGGTATTGAAAATCTCAGAAGAATTATGAATTTCCCTCTTGGAAAATTGCTAATCACTTATCTCAGGCTGCCCTTGATTGCATCTAGACTTGCTGTTCATCATTGCTCCCCCATCCTTGGCAGGCTAAGGAAAAGACTTCAGCTATGGAAAGCTCGATTCTTATCTTATGCAGGAAGATTGGAACTGGTCAGGTCAGCCATGCGAAGTTCTTATCTTTACTGGATTGGAGTCTTTGGCCTTCCAAAGTTGATTATTCAGAAAATTGGAAGTCTTATGAGTGCGTTCCTATGGAAAGGGGCAAATAATAACAAATTTTTTCACTCCATCAGTTGGGCAAATGTTTGCTTGCCAAAGGAAGAGGGTTGTCTGGGTATTCGAAGAATCAAGGAGGTCAACTTGGCTTGTATCATAAAGCTGATTTGGCGTGTGGTGGAGAAAAAAGATTGTATTTGGGTGAAATGGATTTACAACAGGTATCTGAAAAAAGAATCTTTATGGGCTATTTCTATGAGCGTGGTTTCCTCTTGGGTTTGGAGGACAATTCTTCGTCATAGACAATTGGCTCTTCCCTACATTAGATCCATTATTGATGATGGAGCTTCTATACTTTTATGGCTTGACAATTGGCATCCTCATGGCATTCTTGTGGTGGCTTATGGGGAAAGGATTAGAGCTGATTTTGGACGGAACAGGTTGGCTACTGTTTCTTCTATCCTATCAGATGGAGCCTGGTGCACGGGTAGAGAATCTTCTTCTCGTTTGACTCAGGCTTGGGGAGCCCTTATTGATATTCAGCGTTGACCCCAGGGAGTGGGGATATCATTACTTGGCCTGCTACTTCAAATGGTTTTTTCTCCACCTATTCTGCATGGGAGATAGTCAGATCTAGAAACACCGAAGTTGCTTGGTTCAATGCGTTGTGGTTTTAAAGGCATCTACCTTGCCACAACTTTATCCTATGGAGAGCAATGACTTAGTCACTTCCGATGAGCTCCTTGCTGCATGACCTAGGTATCACCCCCAACTCTCATTGTGATCTCTACTGGGCTGCGGAAGAAGACATCCATCATCTCTTTTTCACTTGCCCGTTCTCGTATAAAGTCTGGGGAAAGATCCTTGGAAAATGCTGGCTTATTCGTAGAAGAATCCGATCTTTCGACCTTGAGTGGAAATGGCTGACCAAGAAATTCAAGGATAGAAACCCTTGTGACTTGATAGCCAAGCTCGCATTTGCTGTCTCTGTGTACCACATCTGGTCCGAGAGAAACCTTAGACGGTGGACGGTCAAATCCCAAGCCTAATGGACTGATTGGTAGTAAGTTCGCTGAAATCCTTCAGTCTGATAAGAAACGACAGTAGCAGAGAAAGGAAGCAAGAACAATAGTAGATGAGGGAGGAGTAGGAAGGAATCAGGAGAGAGAAAGCAGTGTAGCCAACCATCAGAGTCATTGCCAAAGTTACAGAATAACCAGACTGCTTTTCTTAAACAAATCTACTTGATTCAAATCTGTCTATCTTGATGGGGTGCTTGCATATATATATAAAGGAAAATGAGTAGGACTCCTAATTGTATCCTAAGATAGGAGCTTACACCAACTAGAAAATCTCATAACTTGCTAACATCAAATGACATAAATAACCCCAAATAAAAGAAAAAAATCACACTACACACACATATTCAACAGGAAACCAGGTTTAGACCCAGTTCTTTGTGGTCTTGATTTCCACACTGGGTCAAGCTAGTCCAGCCATGGAAGGGAAACTGCATCATGTAATATCGTTAAATTTTATCCACTTAAAATTGTGTGAATGCGGAATTCTAGTCATGTTGGTATATCCTATCTCCCTGATGTGTCAACATAGATTGAACTACAAAGTTCTTGTCATGTTAGTAAATGTCAATCTGGACCAGAACTGCTGATCCTGGCCAGGGACAAACTGGGCAGGTGGGTGGTGGGACAGGTCAGAATTCCTCTCCTACACCTGAAATTCTGAATACATTAAGCATTTTTTTTCGGTATAACTTTGTTGTCTCTTGGTTGAAGCTTAAACCTAACCAACTAGGATTCTTTGTTCAGGTTACTCTATGCTGTGTTTGTTGTTTCAAGTGAGAATGCAACTGTTGCTGAATTGGCTGCAACACTACAGGCTGATCTTTCTCAGCTGCAGGCTGCTGCATCTTTTGCATGTCGACTGGGCTGGGCAGTTAAAGTAATTGATCCTGCATCTATTCTTCAAGATTCAAGCAATACTGGAACTTCTAATATTATTCTGAGTGATGATGAAGATGGTTCTCGTGGTAGTATCAGTTCAGCAAACATATCTGCTGATGGTAATTCTGTTCAACAAGATGTTTCAGGGTCAGAAAACTATGGACAAATTTCTGGCCATGCTCGTGTTGCTTTTGTTGTTGATGCCAATATAACATCGTATCTCATGATGGGTTCTGTTTCACCAGGTATGTTGTTGGAAGACTGTCATTTGTGAACCACAATACATGTTTCTGTCATCATTTGTTAGGGTGCTCTTTATGCTGTTTTATCTTTTTTGAGTTTGGGATAGCTGCTAAAGTGCTTACTCTTGGAATACTCCTCCTTCATGTTTGAAATAACAAGAAGTTTCATTACATGATTTGTTTCCTTAGCAATACAGAATGTTTCACCTAACACGTTGACCTGGATCATTTTTTATTTTGGATTAACTTGGGTGATCCAAAGAGTTATACCAATTATCGTTGTTGACCCAGATCAGTAACTGATCCTGTAACTAGTTTGAATGGTAGATAGACTCGGATCAGCCTGTCTGAGTATTATAACTAAAAGAATATGTACACTATGATAAATAATATCTTATACTTTTTGTAAAGCCGCATTTTTTTCATATTTATTGTGCATGCATGCGTCTTTTTTCTTCTAGGAGTGAAAGTAACATTTAATGACTCTCCAAAATGTCAAAGGTGACAGGTGAAAAGTGAAAACCGAATATCTTCTGCATACACAAGGTGGTCAACTTGAAATTTTGTTACCTTTTTCTCTATCCACTTCTGCAATTTTTTATTCTTTCCTTATGTAAGACTTTTGGTCCTGTTCAGCAACATTCCCGGAATGTTCCTGGAACAACTCTGCAGTACAATGTTCCCGCGATATTGAAGTGTGGATGTGTTCCTGCAATGTTCTGGAACCATTGGCTAACTAGGCCTAGTTTGCATGCTGGTAGTATCTGCAGTATGGTAGTTAGGGTACTTGACTGGAGATTTCAACTTGGGATCAAAATGCCCTTTCTCTTTCACTGCAGCACCTCCTTTATCTGTTTGTCTCACACACTTCCATATCTGTAGGATTTTCTCTTTACTTTTTGAATATAGACAGGTGAACCATTTGATTCTCCTTTTCTTAAACAACCAAATTGGTCCTTTTTTCTTCCATCAGATTGGTTTATGTTTTGGCTAAGAAAACCTAAATATATTTTCTGCTTTCCCCCCTTTATATATCCATTCATTAGGAGTTTTTCTTGTTACTTCCTTCCATATAGGGCAGCGCCTAATGCTACATGGCAGCTTATATCGTATCTAAAACATAGTTCAAAGTTTCGGTTGAAATTCTGAAAATTCGATGGCCTCTTTGGGTTTCGACAAAAATGGACACGAAGCAGGCTGCAATTTAACAGGTTTACAAGATTTTGACCAAAATTTTGACCCATTTTGTGAAATTTCAACTCATTTCAGAAACATTTAAACTCATTTCTAATAATATTTTGATGATATTTTGACTCATTTCGTCGCTCTTTATAATTTTTAAGGATGATAAATGATTATACATTGAAAGGTGGGTCACAGATTCCTTCCACACAATTTATTCCTGTCAGCTAGACCCTTGTGGATGACTAGATGCTCTTAATCAAGACATGTTTTGCAGCACCAACCAAGCAATCATAATATTGTCTGATCCATAGCATCCTTCTTATCTCACGATTTGAGGGGGTAGTCAACTTTGTAATTGTATAGCCTCAAAAGGAATCTCATGCAACAAATGCCTTCCCTCTGATGCAGATCAGATCGATAGATCTGCTGGTGGTGGGTTAAAGAGAGAGAATAAGAGAAAGAAGAAAGGGAAGAGACAAGGGGCAATTCTGGGACTGTGAACAGTACCCGTAACAATACCTGGGAATAGTGCTGTAGAAGAAAGAGGAGAGAGGGGAGTGAAGGGAGAGAGAGATAATGTGGGGGAGAGGAGAAAGGAGAGAGACAAGAGAGGCAACAGCCTCACTCTCAAATAACTAAATTAATCCATTACTTAAAATCTTAGGGGGGGGGGGGCTGTTAAGCTTTACATATATTTATAAGGTTCAAAATAACCTTATTCAAAAAGGAAATAAATAAATAGGAAAATATAAATTAGGAGTCTCCAACCGTAGGGACTCATACTTCCTAAAAAACAAGGCTAAACTATTAAGGAAAGAAATAATAAAAAAGTGACGACTTATAATAACTAGCCTACAACTTTCGGTAGAGGATTTTTGAAATTCAGGAACTCTATAACCGCAAGCTACATAAACTCCTAAAAATCTACCTTTTTAATTGGATTAACTTTATCTACTTCCTAACTAATAGCTAGAGGGCACTACTACTAATACTAACTAGTAATTAAAATACTACTGTTGCTCACTCACTGACACCCCAATTTTGGGCCTTATCATGAGCTCATTACAAATAAAGACACTCAAAACAAAAGCCCATAATCAAGTATTATTAAAATAAGATTAAATGTTGGACTGAGCCTGCCTTGTCGCTTATAGATTTGTCTAAAATGAAGGATTTCATAGGCCAGGACATTAAATTACTTAGCAGCCCCTGATACTTCAATTTTAAAAGCGGCAACACAACTTGGACTACTGGTCCTTTTTTCCACCTTTACAACAATATGTACAATACAGAAATATGATATTCAGACTCATGACGAGCCAAGATCTGGAAAGCATCATAACAAAATACATTTAGAAGTCCATTTACTCCAAAATGTAGACAGAAATGGAATTGTGATGCGAGGATCTTGGGTAGAATTGGGTGATATTTAGTACGTAAATTAGCGCCTCAGAGAGCGGAAGAATGATCTTATTGTAGCCCTCCCTAGGAACGGGTTTGGATTGGTGGTCTAGCCAAACTCTAACCAAACAATCATAGAAAAACCTGCTAGAAATATTTTTTCTTCTTTTGCTTTGAAACCCACACAAGATAAATCCATAACATCTTCTTAACATTAAAAACAGCGGTTGACTTTATATTTACACCAAAAATATATCAGCTGGTGGCTGCAACAGGTTTTTTACAAAACCTTTCTTTACAAAAAGTTTACATTCATTAACAACATAAATCAAAAGAGTGCCAAGGGATGATAAATTCCCCCACTTGGACTTCCATCCTCATTCGTCTGCTTGCTCTTCATTCTTATCATCTGTAAAACATTTAACAACTAGGAATGAGCCAAAGCTCACTGAAGGAAACTACTAAACTGGCAAGACTATACATGCATCCATTCAAAATATCACATGACATTAAACATCACCTTACATTTAGGATAAACATAAAACTTATGCTATAACTTAACTTCCACTCATTAATCTCATTCATTTCTTAGCTTGGTTGTGCTCATCTCTTTCTTTTCTTAGGCTTTGCATAACATTCATTCATTCCGTTCGGGCGTACACTGGTAATTCCAGCGCCCCATTCATCCCTTTCTTTTCTTAGGCTTTACATAACATTCATCCATTCCATTTGGGCGTACACTGGTAATACCAACGTTCCATTCATCTCTTTCTTTTCTTAGGCTTTACATAACATTCATCCATTCCATGCTTAGTCATTTCTTTTCTTTTCTTTTCATTAGTACATTTCAGGGGTGGTGAGTTCCCAGAACTCTCTAACATCCCAGATGTCTTACCCAAAGGCGGGGAGTTCCTCGAACTCTTTGACATCCCAGATGTCTCGCCCATTTCTTTTCTTTTCATTTCATTCATATATTTCAATGGCGGTGAGTTCCTAGAACTCTCTGACATCCCAGATGTCTTACCTAATGACGGTGAGTCCCCAGAACTTTCTAACATCCCAGATGCCTCAGCCATTTCTTTTTTTTTTCATTTCATTCATATATTTCAAGGGCGGTGAGGTCCCAGAACTCTCTGACATCCCAGATGTCTTACCCAAAGACAATGAGTTCCCAAACTCTCTGACATCCCAGATGTCTTGGCCATTTCTTTTCTTTTCATTTCATTCATATATTTCAAGGGCGGTGAGTTCCCAGAACTTTCTAACGTCCCAGATGGCTTAGCCATTTCTTTTCTTTTCATTTCATTCATATATTTTAAGGGCGGTGAGGTCCCAGAACTCTCTGACATCCCAGATGTCTTACCCAAAGACAATGAGTTCCCAGAACTCTCTGACATCCCAGATGTCTCGGCCATTTCTTTTCTTTTCATTTCTATCATATATTTCAAGGGCGGTGAGTTCCCAGAACTTTCTAACGTCCCAGATGCCTCAGCGATTTCTTTTCTTTTCATTTCATTCATATATTTTAAGGGCGGTGAGGTCCCAGAACTCTCTGACATCCCAGATGTCTTACCCAAAGATAGTGAGTTCCCAGAACTCTCTGACATCCCAGATGTCTCGGCCATTTCTTTTCTTTTCATTTCATTCATATATTTCAAGGGCGGTGAGTTCCCAGAACTCTCTGACATCCCAGATGTCTCAGCCTGAATATAAACAATAAAGTCCCAGACTTTTGATCTCAAGGGCGGTGAGTTCGCCGAACTCTCTGAAATCCCAGATGTCTTACCCAAAGGTGATGAGTTCTCAGAACTCTCTTACTTGCTTAGTCATTCCTTTCTTTTCATTTTAATACAGTTCATTTCGTTTCCATTCAGTTCATGTCATTATATTTCAGTTCAGTTCAGTGCGTTCATTCAGTTCAGTTCATGGCTTTTCATTTCAGTTCATTTCATGGTATATCATTTCTTATTATTTCAGTTATGTTCAAATCATCCTTTTAGTTCAATGCATTTTAGTCAAAGCTATTCATTTCATTCATCTCATTCTTTTCATTGCATTTCTTATCAGTTCATGACATCTTATGACACTTCAAGTCTTTATAAGTTTCTTGTTTCCTATCCTTACTTTCATTACTTATCCATTTTCATGAGTTTTCCATTCTCTTACAGATTTCCATGATTCAATACCTAATTCAACATACAAGAAATCATAACCATATACTTGTACATAGCTTTCAGCAACTTTTAACTTTACATTAGACAATACCATTATAGCATAGACATCTCCTCTAACTAGTTCGACACTACCTCATAGCACATGATCTGAAATCACATACTTAAGCTTAAAAATTACCAACACTTAGCATATATCGTCCATCTCAATTAGTTCATTGAATTTACACATAGGCCATATAGTCATAGATGTATGATCTCTAGCTCTTAATCATCATACTATACCTTGCTTAACTTAAATATTGCTGTACACTCACTTGGATTGATCATCCATTCATAAAACATCATATACTTACAGTAGTAGCCATACTTAGATCCTCTTTATAAAATTACCTAAGCATGCTTACATCATAAAAAGAGAAATACAGCAAGCAATGCAATCATAAAGTCCTAACCTTCAAGAATACTTTGAACATCAAAACATCTATATTCCATAGCATCCATTAAAGAGACTCATTCCTGAATCATGCCACACTTGAAGCACATTATCATTTACATTCCCACACCTAATAATATTCATATTTTATGCTTACTACAGGTTAGTAATCTCCTCACCTTGCTGTCCGAGAAAAGCTTCAAGAATCACTTTTTGATAGAACTTCCAAGGAATTTCAGCAATTATAACCCTATTCATAAATAAATGGAATAGAACCAATCACTGTAATGCAATAAAATTTACTTTGAAATTCATCCCATAAACTCATTTTATCATCCCTCAACCAAATCCTTACCTCTGCTGTCCATAGAAACACAAGAAACCTCTCTTTGGGCAAAACTCCCTAATATCGGCTGTTAAGAATAGCCTATGCAAATCATAGTTTTAAAGAGATTTAAAGAAAGTCCCCTTAGAGCATCCTTACGGGTTTGGAAGAAACCCCAAGCAAAGCAGCTCAAAAATCACCCATAGAGGGGTGTGGTCGATGGGTGAGGTCGACCAAAGTGGTCTGATCGACTGGACGATTTTCATCATCCACACGACTCATGAAGACACTGTTTTGGTGTCTCTGCTGTCCTGCCCAGGTTTTTGGGGCTGGGTTTCATCCTCACTCATCCCCCACCCTCTGTAAAGATCTCTAAAACCATTCCTAAGGTTCTAATAGTAATTCTAAGTAAAACAAAAACTATGCATACTCTCACACACATTATATACAAAAATTTGAGTCTTCTTCAACCTTGAGTTGAAACATCATTAGAGGACCTATGAAGGTCTGCAATCACATGAAATATTAAGAAATTCTTACATGCATTAATATATACAGTAAGAGTAAGGAGTATCTACCTCCAATAAGATGCTAGCACTCCAAAGGAAACTTCTATTACCACTCCAAAAGCAAATTTCAGATTTGAATACCTGTTACAAATTTTCTGTAACTTCTTATATTTGATTGGAATGCCTCCACAACTCAGCTCACAACTCTGTTATTTGCTCCAACAAATCAAACCTCCTCTCAAGCATTCAAATCCTCAAGAAGTAAGATTGGTTTTTCTTCAAGATTCAAACAAAAATAGTTCTCCCTCTCCCATACAAATTTCAGCAAAGAGTTCATATTTTGCAAAAATCAAAACTTATATAAAATATGATTTTACTAATTCAAATAAAATCCCTATTTGTAAAAAGTCTAAAGTGCCCTCAATCCTAAGCCAATGCATGCTTGATGTGCCCATACCTCAAAGGTATCCTTTTAAATGTAAAATGACTACTTTGTCCCTAATAGATCCTTTTGCATTAAAAGTGATTTGATGTACTTTTCTTCTTTTGGGTACCCTTTTAATTTAGGGACCACAAATGCCCTTCACTTGAATCAAGAATTGCAACCTACCATTTTACCATTCCTTTGCTATCCCTCACATAATCTCCTATTTACCACAATGTCATTGAAAATAAAATATTCTTAAACACACAAGATACACCAATAGTGGGCTGCCACCCACATGTGGGCCCCATAATAACAAAATACCTTTCCTGTGCCTCTCTTGAGGCTTGAACCCATGTGCTTCCCATTTCAAGCAACCTTGAATCCGAAAGGATTTCACTAGTCTAGTAGTGGTGGATTCAACAAGGAACTCATAAATAAATCCTTAACTCTCATATCATGTCATCTACTACATAACCTTAATATAAAATATCCTATACTTACACTTAGCCAACTACATGCATATCTTTACAATATAACATGGATTTATTCATACAATTTCACATACACTATAAGAATTCAATATTTCATAACACTATATTAAAATAAAGCATACCTTCAAGGGTTGGGCTAAATTACCAAAATGCCCTTCCCATTAAAATCCCCTAAGGTCTCCTATCAAAGGTGAGATTAAGCTAGCTTAACACCTCAGCTGGTTGGGGTGTTACTCTTATGACCCTAGAAGATAGATTATTACGAGCCATACTTGGCATTCAGGTGTCCACATTAGGTAAAGAGGCTTGGACTTTGCTGGCCATCCCTGATCCTAGTACATAAACACAAAAAAGGACAAAGAAGAAAATGATTTATGGGGAGTTTCATTTGCCTGAGGTTTATGTTGGTTTCTACTTAAAGCAAGGGGAGAGATGCAGAGAGCTCATTGTTGGCAATGATGGTGATGGAATGGAACCAGGTGCTAAAGGTTGAAAGGAGAAATTTATGAAAAAAAAGTGAAGACAGTTTTATTTTTTAAACAGCAAATATATTTCTTCAGTCCATAGAGCACTTGGTGCTCACCTAAACCTTGGGTTTTGGATTTCAACAGTTTATCATTGTGTTTATGGGATAGATTATAGAGAACCAAAGCAGATCATAGTTGCCAAGGCGACAAGGCGACCCTAGGTGTTGGAGGCCGTCCTAGGCCCCCACCTAGGCAAAGCCTAGGCGACCAAGGCATTCCTGGTGTATTTTTTTCCCCCTAAAATATCAATGCTATATTTATGTTTATATATTATATGCAATAATGCAATATG
The DNA here is from genome assembly GCA_028583415.1 of Protea cynaroides. Taxonomy (NCBI): domain Eukaryota; kingdom Viridiplantae; phylum Streptophyta; class Magnoliopsida; order Proteales; family Proteaceae; genus Protea; species Protea cynaroides. Next base: position 9,144,264 of record CM053276.1, on the reverse strand, counting down.
CTACATCAAGAATCAACATTTAAGGCATAACCTAATATGAGAAAATAAACAAATAATGATTGAAGTATAGAATGTAAGAACTAAAATAGCATATTCATAATAAAAAAAAAGCACAAAGCAATAAACTAAGAACTTAATGACATATAAAATAAGAAACAAGAGTGCAAGTCTATAATGCACCTAAAGAACTAAAGATGTAAATTACTCAATAAATATTATATTGTATGCTTTGAAGCTCCTTGACTGTTGGGGAATAAAAATTTTGACGACATCGGCATCCCAATCTTGGACTGGTTTTTAGTGTAAGGGTTAAAAAAAACTCTTTTCATCTTTTTCGTTAGTGAACTTAACAGCGCGTGGCCGATAAAGGGGGATGGTTGAATTGCGGGTAAATGGAAACCTTAAGGGAGGTACGTGAAATTTTCCATTTAATTAATACATATGCAACAAGGTGACCGCCTAAGCCTTCAGGGCATCCAAGGCGCCCAATGCGATGCCCAGAAGACCTAGGCTGTCGCCTTTTGAACATCCACAAGATGTCTAGCCGCCTAGCCCATAAATTATCGCCCGGACGCCTAGGTGACGCCTTGACAGTTATGAAGCAGGTTGACTTGGAAAAGCTTGTAGAAACAAAACTAGTCAGTCATGGATGAGCTGGAAAATGAAATGCTTCAGTGTGACAGCTTGATGCCTCTATCAAACTTTGTGCAATGCATTTTTTTTTTTGGAATAGGTTGGACGGACCAATTAACTAATAAAGTGATTCACTTTATAAATCACCTTCCATGGACATGTCCTAGTTTCTTATTGTTTCATATTTTCTGGTTATTGCTACAGATGTATATCAATGTATAGAACTGATAGAGCTATATCTTTGCCGTGTTTTACCATGCAACACTAATGGAGTTAACCAAGTTCTTGTATGTCAGTATGTGATACTAATATCTTTCCAGAAATTGTTGGATATATATCATCTATCTGTTGGACAGGTGTTAATGGTATCGTGGTCCAATCAGTCCATGAAATTAATATAATAGATTATCCTTATTTTTGGTCAGTCCATGAAGTTAATATAATCGATTATCCTTATTTTTGGAATAAGTAAGCCGCAAGGGCATTATAGGCCTTTTCCATGGAACCAAGTCTAAATTAATAGTCGCTCATGGGGGGGGGGGGATTGAAGTAGTTTTACTTTACTTCTTTATTTATTATAAATATAGGCCTGGCTGGTCACTAAAGACAATCCAAGCATTCAATCCCAATTCTGTGCTTTCAACACTTATATAAAAATTAGGACCATGTGTTCTGTGCTTCTGAATTGACAGAAGAAATGTTTCTGGTGCCCAGAATTTATATCAGGTGGGACAGTTAGAAAAGGATTCCTGCACGGTATTCCTGACCTTTTGTAGTTTGGATGAGGCTCTGTTGACTTGAGTTTAATTGTCTTTTGCAGGTTTGAAATCTCATGCTGTTACTCTATACGAAGCAGGGAAACTGGGTGACACTAGCATTGCCGAACTTTGCAAGGATCTGACTACATTAGAGGGAACAAAATTTGAAGGTGAACTGCAGGAATTTGCAAATCATGCATTTAGTCTTCGATGTATTCTGGAATGTCTTCAATCAGGTGGAGTTAGTACTGATTCAGAGATTGAGGAAGGAAGTGCTAAACTGGAAATGGAATCTTCAAGCAATGATGAGGCTATTTCTCTTATAGCTGATAATGATATAACTGAGGAGTTCAGCAACTCTGGTGGAAATGAAACTGGGGCAGATGGTGATGAGCATCTTCAGGATTCAAGACATTCTGATATGTCAGTGGCTGATGCTATAGTTGAATCTGTTATTGGAAGTACAGGTGGTGAATCAGTTTCTGCTGTTTTATCTGAAAATAAAAGTGGCTTAAATGAAGGTTGTGAACCAGAACCTAATTTGCAGACTGATGGGATATCTGTGCTGGCTGACTCTCTGGAATCTGAAAAAGAAATTCCAAAGAGGAAAAGAAAATATCGTGTTGATATTCTTCGCTGTGAAAGCTTGGCTTCTCTTGCACCTGCAACATTAGACCGGTTGTTTCTTCGTGACTATGATATTGTTGTTTCTATGGTTCCTCTTCCTTCTTCGTCAGTTTTACCTGGACCTACAGGTCCGATTCACTTTGGTGCACCCTCCTATTCATCTATGACACCTTGGATGAAATTGACACTTTATTCAGTTGTGGGTAGTGGACCCCTATCTGTTGTATTGATGAAAGGGCAGTGTTTACGATTGCTTCCTGCACCATTGTTTGGTTGTGAGAAGGCCCTGATATGGTCTTGGGATGGCTCTACAATTGGAGGTTTAGGAGGAAAGTTTGAAGGGAATTTGGTCAAGGGAAATATACTTCTGCATTGTTTAAATTCTCTTCTAAAATATTCGGCTGTACTGGTCCAGCCTCTGAGCAAGTATGATCTTGATGAATCTGGAAGGATCATTACAATGGATGTTCCATTGCCCCTAAAAAATGCTGATGGTTCAATTGCTCATATAGGGAAGGAGTTGGGACTATCCGTTGAAGAGAGTAAAAAGTTAGATTCACTGGTTACGGATTTGTCAAATAAGATGGAGTTATGGACTATAGGTTACATTCGCCTCTTAAAACTTTATAAAGAGAGAGAATCAGACCAATTTTTACCTGATGATGAAAAGTATGAATGGGTTCCATTAAGTGTGGAATTTGGGATTCCACTTTTCAGTCCAAAATTATGCATCACCATTTGTAAAAGGGTGGTTTTATCACAGTTACTTCAGACAGATTCACTTGCTGAGCATCATATTGCAATGCAAAGTTTAAGAAGAAGGTTGCGTGACGTTTGTGTGGAGTATCAAGCAACTGGTCCTACAGCAAAACTTCTATTCCAGAAACAGCAAAGAGAATCATCTCGGCAACTAGTTACCTATGCAAGTGGAAGGTGGAATCCACTTGTGGATCCTTCTTCTCCTATTTCTGAAGCCTCAAGTGAACATCAGAGACTAAAACTTGCTAGCCGGCAGCGTTGCAGGACTGAAGTTCTGAGTTTTGATGGTAACATCCTCAGGTATTTTTCTATTTAATATTTCTTTTTTCTCTCCACGTGGCAGTTTCTAGTCTTTGTATATTATGAAGGGGGTATACCCAGTGCATGAGGCTCCCACCACTGCGGGGCTAGGGGAGGGGCTAATGTACACAGCCTTGCCCTTGCTTTGCGGAGAGGCTGTTTCCAGATTTGAACCCTGACAACCAGGTCACAATGGAGCAACCTTACCGTTGCACCGAGGCCCGCCGTCTTAGTCTTTGTATATTATACGTTTTCAAATTATTGGTTTCCCATTGATTTGCATATTTTCGAAGGAAGTTAAATATTTATGGTGGGGTCCTACGAGAGCATTCTGTTTTATAGGATTCATGCCTTCTTTATTTCTTTCTTCTTTTTTTTTTTTTTTTTTTTTTTTTTTTTTTTGTTGTTGTTGTTGTTGTTGCTATTTGAAACAGTTTGGATTCTCTAGGTATTTACTATGATCAAGTATTTGTTGAGCAAAGAGTACCCAGATGGAAATATTGAGTAAACCTATGGTGAGGTACCCTTAATCTAATCATGGCAGAATGGCTCAAGTCAAAATATGAAACAGAAGATCTAGATGTCGCTATGCCTAGTGAAGTATAACACAGAAACGCTTCATTGTTTGTCACATGGAAATACATGGTAAGTCCTTCTGAGTAAGGACTATACATGTAACGCCCCAACCTCCACACAACCGTCAAGATATGGGCCTCAAGGCTTTAAAACGCGTCTTGACATGTTGGGGAGGCTAAGGGTTATCAACTAGCCCAGTCTCTTCCCCCTAACCAATGTGGGACTAAGTTTGTGCACCCTTATCGATCTTCCGAACTACCTGGTATTTGCCATATCTTGGTGGGGACCCCTCAACGATCTCCCAAAATGGTCGGTACTCGCCGACCTTGGGTGTCACAATACAAGTCTCTCATTGGTACAATTTCCGCTTAAAATGAGTAGAGGAGGTGGCTAAAGTTAAAAAATATACCATTTTTTTTATTTTATATTTATTTCCATTTTATTGAATTTTCTGTAATTTTATTCAACTTTAATCAGAGTTTGAGCCACTTTTCCTACTTTTTTTGGGCTAAAATTTAACCTCTGAAATGGATGTGGAGTCCTCTTATCACATGGACTAACCCATGTACTACCAAGTGGAAAATAGAGAGGCATTACATTTCACTAGGCATAGTCATGCATAGAAGGACCAATACTAAAAAGATACCACTCCTAATTTTGATCCAATACTGTTAGTGTTAGGTTATCTAATTTTTTTTTTCTGAAACTTGTGGCATTCCTACGACCCTACCTCAAGAGCGTTTTTCTTTTTATTTTGTTTATCTCTGCCAGAAATTAATATATCACAACTAAATTTTATAGTAACATGCCCTTCAAGCTAAAACATTTTTAAGTTGCATGGTTTGGTTGTCATATTTTTAAATTCCTTTATTTTTTATTTCTTATTATCCCATGGGGGAACATTTTTCCCATTCAATGTAATTTCCCTTTAAATGGACATAAAGACATCATAGAAGGCCATGAACTGAACTTCATTAAGAATTATATTTGTGATAGGCATGAGAGTCATGATATACTTCCTGCTGGTGGCCTGAGGAAAAAAATGTTCCCAACTCGTAGCCTGTGTTGCGATGTTCAGGAACAAGTTTTGGGTTCAGTTTTGCTGGATCAGAGTCATAATCAACCCCATATTGTACAGTCTGACAGTGGGAATTTGGCCAGATGGGATTGGATTCATGGATCGGACCAGTCACTGCTGGTCTCAATATGATCCCCGTCTCAACTTGGGTGAGTTTCTGCTGAACTAGCCCAAACTTGGCAAAAACAATGATCTGGGTACCTGGTACAACTGACTTCAGAGCATGGTTCAGAATTTCAATGGTATATTTCGGTTTCACCATTAGTTGAAACGATATGGCATGTGAATTGAGGGGTCTTTCAATTTTCCAAATTTTTTAAAAACCGAAATGGACCATATCTTGGTGATATATTTTGGTGCCTCTTTGGTGATATATTTTGGTTTCGACCAGGTGATCCTCACGCCAGGATTGAAATCCTGGTTGAAACTGAAATCTTGAACCTTGGTTCACATAGGGGATTGGCAAATCAATTGGGATCAGTCCTGGACGATCTGGATCCCCAGTTAACTCAGCCAATACAGCTGATTTTTCTTTTTCTGATTTTATCCAATGACCACGAGAGTTTGAATCTGGAAACAGCCTCTTGCAAAGTGGGGGTAAGGCTGTGTACATAAGCCCCTCCCTAGATCCCGGAAATGACGGGAGCCTCATGCACCAGGTATGCCCTTTATTGACCACGACCGAAGCTGAGACCACCCTAATTCTTGGACAATGAATGTAGGTCATATGCTCTTACTCCTGTATATGAGGCTGCTACAAGGGCTGTTGAAGATTCACCAGCATTGAATACAGGGAAAGTAGAGCCAGATGATGTTGACAGCAAAGAAGTAGCACTGCCAGGGGTTAATCTCCTTTTTGATGGATCTGAATTGCTCCCATTTGACATAGGTGCTTGTCTTCAGGCTCGTCAACCAGTCTTTTTAATAGCAGAGGCTTCAGGAGCCTCTGCATCTGTGCAGGCTAGTAGGGTATCATGATTCCACGTTATATATGAGCAGCAGATAATATGGATGCGTAAACGGAGAGGGGGCCTAATGCTAGCACATGGCAACCATCATCAAGCTGATCCAATTTCCATCATCTGCTTGGATCTTGTGCTGCATCCTTGAGGATTGGTTGTAATAGGCAAGCTATCTTTAATGGTTAAGGTAAAGATTGGACCCTTTCTTAGAATGATTTACATTTTTTGATAAATAGATAGGATATTTACTTTCAGTCACATTGTTTACCATCTAGAAATTTCCCCCCAACTTTTAATTTTTTTACTTTATAAATAAATTAAAGAGTATGTAACATAAATCTGCATTGTTTTAACGAAATAACTAACCCTGCTGATCTGTAAGCCTTACACCACTAACTTTTCCTTTCTTATCCCCTGGTTTTACGGGGTTCCTGATGCCCAATAACCCATGTGATATTTTCAGATTGGATGTGAGCGACATGGGAGGCCACAAAAGCCCTGTTCTAATAACTTGAATAGACACTAGTAGTAGTATATTCCTGCAATACCAAGATATCATTTCTAGATTTAAGAGTTGGATGTGATTATCGTAAAGCATAAGTTTAGGTCCCATGGCTCTATCCCGCTACCCCAACAATGTTTGATGCTTTGGTTTCTCAAGTAAAATTGGTTCAAACACCAGTGGTTGCATGTATGATGCTGGACACACACACATGATGGTGATGAACAGCCATGATCTCTCTCTCTCTCTCTCTCTCTCTCTCTCTTACACACACGCATGCACGCACGCACTCACGCAGACAATGGTGATGAACAGTCATGATCTAAAAAGGATCAGTTGTGAGGGGTGGGTGTTGATATGTATGTAAGAGTCAAACAGACCTGCCTGACTGTTAAATATTAGTGTATGGGACTCATGTTTACTTGTTACAGTACGTGGGCTCATCATACATGTCAATTATATAGAATTTCTAGGTAAACAAAACAATTTGTTAACCTAGATACATTAACTAAGCATTCATTGTTTTATTGGAATGAAGTTGTATCCTACTTGGATATTGTGATAAAATTAAACAAGAATAAACTACAATAGATAAGAAGGAAAGAGAGAAGAGAAGAGAATAAGGTGATCTTAGTGGGAGTCAATAGTACTCCCAACCATGGTTCAAACTCTCGAGTTTCGAGGGTGTCTTGACCCTTTGAGAAACCGAGATCTCGGTCCCGAGATCTAAGTCGAGATCTTAGCAAGACACTGTATAAAAGTCGCGATGGCTTAAAAAGTGTCTAGGCCCTAAAATTGCCATTTCAAGGCCTGATACCATAGTCATCAAGGTGTCACCTAGGCACCTAGGCAGCCTTGTGACACACTAGAAAATCGGGCGCCTTGGTTGCTTAGGGGGCCCCTTGAATGCCTAAGCGGGCGCCTTGGTCGCCTAGGTTCCTCGTTAGGCCTCCAATGCCTTGGTTCACCTTGACAACTATGCCTGATACTCTAGGAAAACCTTATTTTAGCATATGCAAACATGTTTAAGCCATAAAATTGTAAAAATAATCACACATGGTGGTTGTTTGGGTTTACTTCTATATTTGACAGTTTCGGTCAAAAGTTCAGATGTAAATCTATGATAATATTGACTATTATACATAATGTTACACTAGTTGAAGATCAAAGAATACCAAATGAGCTTGTAAAATTATATTTTAGAAGAAGAATAAATATAATTGCACTTAATTAGTTAATTGTCATATCAAAAAACCCTAAGTAATCAAGTAGACCGTGCAATCATAATTCATACATTATGTCGAGACCAGTCCAAAACTGGTCAAAAATGTCGAGAAATGGTCGTATACGGGTGTGTACGAAATGGTCGAGAAATGGTCGTATAAAGATAAGGCAAAAGGTTTCGTATATGATATGTACGTACACGGTCATACTTTTAGCCGTGGGATGAAGAAGTGTAATCTTAACCTACCCCTTCCCTATTTTATGAAGGCTGATACCTTGACTGTGTACATATATGGGTGTGTACGAAAGCCGTCCCTTAAAGATAACATAGAAGTTACAAAACTACCACTACTTAAACTGACACATATACTAAGGAAATCCGATGTTAATGCCTAAACTGCCCCTAATTATATGCAGAACTCTTTAAACCCCTCTAAAGCTGGAGCATATATACTTACTACTAGCTCTAGCTTGAAACACTCTATACATAAATAACCAACCACACCCAGATATGTCACAAACAAAATAGCCTTACGGAATCCAGTCGCATGAAACAAAAGATCCGCATGAAAAACCTTCCAGTCGCAGCACCAAAGTAAACATAAACCAATCAGCCACAAATATCAATAAAAGAGAAAAGTCTTCATTAAGAAGAAACACAGATGATAACATATGCAACAGAAAACACCTACTGGATGCAAGAAATTGCTGAAACAACAATAACCGCAACAGCAACAAGAAGACCCAAAAAATAGCAGCAGGAGAAAATGAATAAATCATCACTGCAGGCCAGAAAGCTGAAATCTTCAACCAGAATGACTACACGCAGATAATGAAGAAATCCACTAGGCGAAAGAGAAATCTACAAGGCAAAGAAGAAATCTTCAACAGGAAGAAATCTACAATAACGTCTTCACAAAGGAAAACAAGTAGTAATCTCCGCGAAGGAAGACAAGTAATCTGCAGGAAGGAAGACCAATAAAAATATCCACGAAGGAGACAGATAATAATCTCCACAAAGAAGACAAATAATAGGCGGCAATAAGTGACATATGACAACTGACAGACAATATTAAATGCAATAATAACCAGAGGCAACACGTTACATGAAAATAATCTTCAATGGAATAATAATCAGTCAGGCAACAACAGGCAAATAATCCACTAGGGAGAACTCCAACCAGCAGAAGGAGAAGTAAAAAGCAGCCATCAATGTCTTGGAAAAATAACTTCGCAACCCTTGGTTTTCAAAAACCATAATGTTGATATAAAGGCAACTCCAAGTCGCAAAACCCTACTTATGGGTCGCTGTGACCCACCACAAACAATAGAAACTCAAACTATGTGGGTGGTGGCTAAACTTAACCGACTCTCAAAACGGCAATCGGAAACACTTCCCAATCAATCTTGCTCTGATACCATTTGATAAGTAAAACGAGAAGAAACTACAATGGAGAAGGAAAGAGAGAAGAAGTTGATTTTGGTAGGAGTTAATAGTGCTCCCAACCATGAAGGACTGACTTTTATGATAAATATAAAATAGAAACTACAAAATGTACCCATACTTATTTAAACTGATACATTTAATAAGGAAATCCAATAGTAATTCCTAAACGACCCCTAATTACATGCAGAACTCCTTATCAGGTATGTTGAGTAGAATTGACGGTCCAGGTGTCACAGGTTCTGATTTATGGTTTCACTTCAAAAACAGGAATAGGAAGAGAAAGTTACATGGGAGGGCCTATCACTTTCAATCCCCTGGTTGCTAATTGGGTCTTGACTCTTGTGCTAGGAAGCATATGGGGTAATTCCAGTTTTACAGAGATTTTACTTCTGACTCTAAAGCATTCAAAGCTGGAAAAAAGCAGTGACCAACTTAAATATTGGAAGATTAAGCTGGCAAATCTAGTTCAGTACTGAATGATACTGAACAATAGCTTGCTGCTTTAGTTGAAATATCCACTTTCTTGCCCACGTGAAGACTGATGGACCCTATTGTATCCTTTCCATGTTGTTTGAGCGATAAATCAATCTATCACAGTAGAGCCTGTAGAGCTTGGTATGTAGTTACTGATTGGAGTGTTATAAACTGTGAAAAACATCCCTCTTGGAGTGTTTTAAACTATGAAAACCATCCCTCTTTCTTTGCTCCAGTATTCTTTCAACCAATCTGAAGCCTTCTTCTTTTGCCATGACTGGAAGAAAAGCACATCTCTCTCTCTCTCTCTGTCTCTCAACTTACATACTCTCTACATTCTTTCTTTCCTCATCTCTTTCTTAACCCGTCTTTAACTTTAGAAGAGGATGAGGGGTAGAATTTCCTGCAAATGACCTAATTGTACATTTATTCTGCCCTTGTTACAAATGTATCTTGTATCTGTACTAATTATTCAGAGTTTATTATGTTAAATGTGTACAAATATTTGTGTTGATCAGATTTGTAGGAAATATTGATATAGGATGTCTATTACTTTTGCAAGCTTTAGAGATGCTTCAACTTTGGGGCTTTTGGTGCCCCTTCACCTTCTCTTCCACTTGATGATCTGGTCAATAGATTGGATCCTGGATTCATTTTATAAAGTGAACTTGTCTTGGTTGACATTTTTTAAATTTCAGATCTCTATAGCTGGGTCTAGATTAGAGCTAGGAACTAACAGCTTCAAACACAATGTCCGTAGTTGAGCTACAGTTTCTGATGCTTGGTGTTCTCAGGCTTAAAAATGAGAGTCCATTCAGTTCCTACCAGAATTTAAGTTTCTTAGAAAATGAGGAATAATTTATTTGTTGGATAATTGATTATTGGCTCTAGCTGGAGAGATCTTTCTTCATGAAGGTATGCATTGTTCTGTTCTTTATGCACCAGTTTCTTGTCCTTCTAAATTTATTGTCTATTTTGTTCATGTAAAGATGAACTTGAACAGTACATTTTCTATTTTATCTTTTGGTTTTATTCTGAAACTCCTTCATGGTGATAATGCAGGGAGCATTGTAGGTTGTGTTCTCTGTGATGTTGTAAGTTATCCAGGTTAGTATGTAGCCCTTCAAACACCCCCCACCTCCAAAAAAAAAAAAAAAAAAAAAAAAAGAAAAAAGAAAAGGGGGAGGGGGGAAGGAAGGAAAAATTTATGGAAAAGAAATTGTTAGCAGATAAAATTCCAATTGGCTTGTTGTAATCATGGCATTTTGCATACCTGGAAGCTTGATTTGAAATTTTCATATGGTAGTTTGGGTGTAAATTGGGCAAACAAAAAGCCTGCCACCCATATTGAGTTGCTATTTCGTTAGCTTTCACAAAATCAACTCCAATCTGTCAAAGTAGGAACAATCAAGTCAATTTTGTAATATTAACCTCTCTCAATTTATCCATAAAGAATCTGAAGGGCAGCGCCTCTCAATTTGATTTAGGCTTCATTTTGATTGGATTCCTGTGGTCAGTGTCGATTGGGAGGTATTTGTATCTCCGAAACATAATTTGTAACCTAAGCTTCTTTGCTTTTTTCTCAAATTAATTGGTTGACAAGTTTAATATATACAAATGTAGCAGCTAAAAACAGGACATGTCACTGTTTCTGTATGTTATTTCAGGGGGAAAACGTAATGTGACATTGTTAATAACATTTATATTAATATAATATTTTTGCACCTCCCCCCTCCACAACCCCCCCCCCCCCAAAAAAAAAAAATTTACGTTAAACACCACTTATTTGTGTGAATTCAGTTTTGAGGTATTTTTCTTTTCAATTTATTTCTGTAAATTCTAGTTCTTGTTTTTATTTCACTCAATATGTTACCCATCCAATTTTATTTTTGAATTATGGGGACTGTTGCACGATTGAGTATCCCCATGGCTTCAATCGACTAGTTCTGTATAAATGATTTATGCCTACCATAGTTCTGTACAGATTCAGGAGAAAAATATCTATAGAAATTCCATTTTTATTTATTTTCTTAGGCTTTCTTTGGTATGTATTATAGAATTAATACATTATGATGTATGTAGTTGGTTGGTATGATTTATGAAATGTATTTGTATTTAAAATAAAATAATATAATTTAAAATCTACAAATAAATTAGAAGGTGTTTATCATTTTTGTGATAATTTATTATTAGGATTAATTTCAGCTACCTCCCATTATAGTTTCAAAACATCACCTACCACCCACACCTTTCAAAAAACATCAACTACACCCAAGTAACTGAAGGAGGAAACGAAAATCAGCATTAGACATTTTTACCTTTCTCTTTCCTTTCCTCTCTCCCTCCCTCATCTTCTCTTGCCCAAATGGAGATTCGTACTCCAGAGGTTTAGATATCGTACTCAAATGGAGATTCGTACTCTAGAGGAAATGTTAAAAGATGGTTTAGATCTGAGAAACCAGAGATTGTTGGGTTGACATTTTGTACCTCAAAGGTTCACCATTTCAAGCCCTTTCATTTGATCTGAAGTTTCTAACGGCTTCGCAGTCTCAGAATCCAGAGAATGGGGTATGCAGGTTGACGTCTCATGCTCCACAGTTTTCACTGGTTTAAGCTCTTCCACTTGATCTGAAGTTTCTAAACAATTTGCAGTCTCAGTGGTCGAAGTCTTCGACGTATGTGATTCTGTCTGAACAGAACTGTTCAAGAATTCCGGAGCTTGAGAATCGCCCAAAACTACAGAATTTCTGACAGCTGAAGATCACCAATTGTTTCATCTTCGGTGCTCCCATCGCCTACCTTCGAAAACCTATTAATCCTCTCTGCAAATCGTCCATAACCCTTTGGGAAATCCCGCTTGACAATCACGTTCCTCCGCTTATACTTCAGAGAATCACCATTGGCATGGCCGTTCTCCAATGGACGTTTATTCAACGTCTCTCCAGTTGTAACACTATTTATTGACATACCAATTCTCATCGATTCTGTAGATTTCTCAACTTCTGCGAACCAATTATTTTTGTGTTTTGTGTTAGGATTCACACCGTTTGGTAATGTCGATGGCATCAGACGATATGCGCTTCGTGGGATTCACTCCATCAGTAGATAAAACTATGTGATCTTTGTCTATTCAGATTCGGTTCGCTCATTGCCGCCGGCCAAAGCTTCGTTGCGCCATCGTCGGGGAAGAAAAGGCTTGCATCGTCGGCAAAGATAATCGGAGAAGAAAAGATAGATCTAGAGAAGAAGAAGAAACATGATTTAGATTTGGGGTTTTACCCTCCTTAAGTGAAGATGGGTAAAACCGTCTTTTAATATTTCCTTAAGGGCATTATTGTCCATTTTAAAATCAATTTTGGGTGACATCAGCAACTAACGAAATTTGTTTAACGGAGTGGACCTATTTGATTAACGGTGGTAAATGTTTGGGTGGTAGTTGATATTTTTTGAAAGGTGTGGGTGGTAGGTGATGTTTCGAAACTATTTTGAGGGTAGCTGAAATTTATTCTTTATTATTACTTCTTTTTATCTAATGGTATCAAAGAGTTATTATTTATGACTCATAATTTATCCTTATATATAATTTATCATAAATAACTCATAAATATAATTAAAACATAATCTAAAGAGAACCTTAGATATTCTTTTTTTATCCCCAACAACAACACCCCCCAAAACACACACAAACACACACATAAGAAAAGGGCTATTTGTGCAGTAGGTGGAAAGTAGTAGGCACACAACTATACATAATTTTCACTTGGTTCTTTATTAGATTTAGAATTATAAAAATAAAATAAAATTCCAAAGTAATGTGATAATGTTTCTTACATATCCATGATTGGAATCGGTTCACGTATACATTATATTCTTTTGGGATATTTATAGTTGATGTGGCTTTCTGGCATTGGATGGAGAAGTCATGATCCGGTTTAGTTCTGTGGCAAATTCAGTCTAAAGTCAATGGAACACAGCATGCACTCCAATGTATATCTGTATCAATGGGTCTTTAACCCCATATTGTACACTCTTCCATAGTCTGAAAATATTTGAAGCATGAGATTTGTCACGTGAAAAACTCGGATAGGGTTAGATATGTAAACAGATCGAATATGAATCGGATACGTCACTATCCAAATTCTAATCTGTTTACCAATTATCCCATCTGATCTAAAATCCGTTGGATGTACAAAAACCAAATTTGAATTTTAACCGGATATCAGGTTTAAATCCGATTTGAATCTAAAAAATGGAATTAGAATACAAATTGCAAGGAAAATGAGAGAAAATCCTAGTTTAAAACAAATGTATAGTCTACCCTAAAAAAATAAGAAACGAAACCTTAAATGTATATATAAATATTAGGATTATATACATCTTAACATTCTAAAATCTAAGGTTATATGTATCTTAACACTAGGCTAAACGGAGTGGATATAATCTTGTCCCTTTGACTGATATTCGAGTCTGACCTCAGCTATCCGAATTCGAAACCAAATTTGATTGTTTGAATTTGGATTTCTCTAAACGGATATGAATTCAAATCAGATCTAGATTTTTTATTATCCATTTGCATCCTTAGATAGAGTTGACAGTCGATATGCTTTTACATACTAGTCGTCTAGTCCAGTAAATCAGAAAACCATTAGCTTATGCTAGAAAATTATATTTAAAATCTTTCGAATATACGATTGAGTTACATTACTTCAACCAACAGAGCTTAAAGAATAATATAAATATAATCAATCAGGGTGTGTAACATCTTACTAAAGACAGTAGAATAAATATTCGAGAAAAGATTATCGGAGCTCTTGATATGAAAGTTTAATTTTAAATGAAGAAAATTTCTCAATGTTGATTCCAATAAAAATTCTAAAATTTTCTTCCTAATTTTTGCTGTATGAAATACTAATCTTTTAATATAGACATTAGAATATTTCATATTTAATTTCTCGTTATTTTTTTGGGAGCTGGTTTGATGGTCTATCTAACAATGGGATGTTTATAAAAACAAATGGATGTGTAAAAATAATAGGGAACTATACTAATACATTGGGCGTGTAAATAATAATGATTGGATTTGCCGAAATACCCTTCCACGTGGCACAGTAAGCAGATAGGCCTTGGAGGTTTCTATCGATGGACTGACTACCATAAATTTTAAATTCTTTTTAGTATCAATTTCCTTTAGACCTGTTTGTTTCAGTGTAAAGGTTTTCATACAAATGATATTTTATATGAAAATTTTTGTTTCAAGTCTCTTATTTTTTTTCAGTGTCTTTCTTTATATTTTTTTGGTATTTTACCTAAAAACAAAGAATGGAAAATCTTATTTTACTGAAAAATTCCCATTTTCTATTATTTTATGTGGAAACAAATGGAACCTTATGGTAATAGTTTTCTTGGATAACCTATCCACCATGAAATCAATAGACTATACATCTAATCATGTGATTGGTAATTTTGACATTGGAGGATATCTAGGGAATTGTTTGGATTGTCCAAGTGAGAATTTTAATCATATAGTTTTCCATGTATTGGCACATGCATTCCTTTGGGAGTTTTGGAATTTCTTGTACAATATTTTGCCACTTAACCAAGTCTATTTTAGTTGAAAAATGATATGTGTTGTTGTTGGATTTCGCTTGGTGCCTAAGATGATGTCACCTGTAACCAAAGATCAAGGCATGCTGTGAGTTGGTTGGGTTTTACCCCATGGCTACTCCGATGCTTAAGTCAATAAAAGACCAGGACAAACATATGGAATCCGAGGGTAGGATGGTTGGATTCCTATAGAGTAGGGTCGAAGTGAAGTTGTATGAAGATAGTAAGAGCAGATATAGAAGTATATGGGTTAGTGTATGAGCATAGGTGAGTGTATTTGAGTGAGATTGAATGTACATTTCTTTTGTTGTATTGTCCTCTATTTATAGTAATGGATCCATCCGAGAATAGTCTTTTCCTTTTTGGGTTGCTGTTCGTATCAAGTCTCGTCGGTCTACGTGTCTAGTTATTATAGATCACATGCGTCGGTCCTTTAGACAAAGGTAATTGGTAGACGACCTATTTTGGTCTATGTAAGACCTGCACTCTACTAACCCGGTCTAACCTGGTTAATGTGCCGTGACAGGTCTTCCCATCATAATCGGGTCGGACGAACCAACCAGATGACAGACCACAAAGCCAGGTATGGAACTCGAAACTTGTCTGGTCGGACAATCTAGTTTGGCCGGTCTGTGAATTAGGCGACCGATCAAGCGACCAGTCAAACCTAGAATAGGACTTCGAGTTTAGAAAAGTTTCCTAATTTTGGGAGACCACTCTCCTAATTGAGAGAAGACTCTGTATGGAAGTTTTCCCTCTATATAAAAGACGTCCCTTCACATTCTCTCACTTTTTTGATCACTTACAAACCCTAAAAGTAAGAGAGAGAGTTGAGAAGGATGCTTGGAGAAGAAGAAAGCTTTGGAGACGGAAGAGGGAGAAGGAAGAACTCATTGTCGGTTTCCAACAATATTCGTCGAGAGACCAATGGTAAGTCCTTTCATTACTGTGAATAGGTTAGAGTGTGCGTGAGGTTAGACTCATAGTCGTTAGAGACAGTGATCTGATTTCACCACCATTAGTGTCACAACCCAATTCTAGTCTAACCAGATTAGTGTGATGAACCGTCAATAAACCAACGGTTCAACCAGGATCTCATATAGGTCGTACCCACCATATCAAACCACACACACATTCCACGGTAATAATAAGAGGTAATAAACAAATAAGAGAAAGTCTTACAGATAATAAACTGAGTGTCTAACAATGATAATAAATAATTAATCCGATTATCTCCAAAACTCAAGACATAAAAATAATTAATCCATTACATGTTCCAATAATCAAAGATGACTAAACTAATTAAAAATGCACTGGTTGCACTCGCATGAAGAATCATGCGCATCTTCAACAGCTTTTACGTCCATGGCGGTAACGTGTCCATACGTCGGCGCATTTATATATTCTTCAACAGTAGGACATGCATCATCAACTAAAAATATTCGACGTCGAATGGGTGAGCAGTAAGACCCGCACTCCTTGAACCCGATCTAAACCTTTAATTCATGTTGTAACAGGTCTTCCAATCATCACCGGGCCAGACGGGACTAACAGATGACAACCAGGTACGAAACGGACCCATGTATGATAATTATTTCATACCGGTCGATGGTACCGGTCGACCGGTATGTCTGCGCAGGCAGACTACTTAGATCCGGAAACGGATCTCTGCAGGTCCCACTTTCCAAATATCGAACCCTAGGACTTTCCTAACGTAAGGAGACTTCCTAAAATCAATCCTAGTCTATTTAAGGACCCCTAAACCTCCTTAAATCTCTTTCATTGATCCTCACAAACCCTAGAGAGGAGAAATAGGTCGAAAAAGGAGAAAGAGCTAAGGAAGGAGGGAGAGGAGCCGCCGTTGCCGTTGGACGAAGAACACCCTACTTGCGAACCAACAGTAAGTGCTTGAACCTTCCTCTAAGTTAAGCGTTATAAAAGGTTAGTCATGAATGGATCAATACCATGCAAGGCGAGGTATTGATCTAAACCTTTGAATTTGCCGTTAAACCCTAGTACAGTCGATAAACCCTAAATTCGAGTTCTAGGTTGAGGATCATCGAAACTAGGACTTGAATGGAACATGAAACAACTCTAACTCGTTGCTCAGACCTAGAATGTATAGGAGAAACCCTAGAATCAATAGGGGGTGACCGACGAAAGGCGAGAACCGAGCTTATGGTCTTCCGGAGGCATACCGGTCGCACCTTATGCGACCGGTACTGCGACCGGTATCTCTCGGAGACCGGTCTATGGGGACCGGTCGACCATAGTGGTCACACCTTTCCCCACAGTGCCGCGACCGGTACTTGCGATCGGTATGCACTGTGAGGAGTGTTTTTGACCCAGTTGGTTTTCCGACCAACGTAAACCCTAAGAAACTAATTCTAATTCAACCCTAAAATCATGTAGGACCTTGTGATAGCGGGTTTGGCTTCTGTGACGCGGAGCAAGCTAGCAATCAAGCGTCAGGTAAGGGAATCGAACCTAAACCCTAATAACTTAATAACAGTAAAACGTTGTTAATAATTATGATTCTATGGAATTATGTTTGTGCATACTCGCATGTCATCTTTACTTTCAGTTATTATATTGTTCATGCATACTCGATATGCTAGGATGTGACTGTTAGGCATGTAATTGTTTTTGTTGGTGTATGGAATGGGAAGGGCATGGGGTCTGAGATTATTCCTCACACTAGCACCTTTTCGTATCGTTTCTGTCTTAGCATGCTTGGTGCAGGTAGGGTATCAGGGGGAGGAAGTGGCACTGTGGTCTCCGGCTTGACCACTAGACTCTAGCTCTATCTCTATGCCGTAGGGAGCTGTGCTGGGATATGGCCTACTGTGATGACATATATGATTGGTTAGTTGTCAACCCAGTTTGTAAGCCCTCTCCAATAGGGGCTTACGTGTTGGTATGGATATGGCATCAGGGGAAGTGTTGGCGGTGTTTGATCCGGATGCTTTAGCTCTATCTTTATTCTATGGTGGGTGCATGAGGGACAATAGTGGTATTTGATCCATTGGGCGGATTCACACACTCGTGTATAGAGGTGCGGTGGCCGCCAAACCTTTCTATAACACATTGCAAACTTAAAACCAGACCATAATGTGAATGTTATTCATGCATGTTGTTTGTTGCATTGTTTGATTGTCTTACTGAGCTAAGTTGTGAGCTCACCCTTGTGTACACACTATTTTTAGATGTTGATGCATGTTACACTGTGGAGGATTACATGGACACTCCAGTATATGGAGGTGTTGCTGCCTTGGAAATGCAAGCAGGGGAGGACGAGCATGACGCTTCATGCGAGTGCCCTTTCTGCGTGTACCGCTGTCACACCCCAATTCTGAACCGACCAGAATGGTGTGAGTGAACCGTCACTGAACCAACGGTTCACACCAGGATCTCGAATAGACCGTGTCCACTCATACAAATCATTGCACATAACCACAATCAGAATATAAATAGTACAGCGAAAGTCTTTAAATAAATGAACTGAGAATCTATTGATAAATTTAAATAAAATATTCAATTATTCAAAATCCACACATAAACTAAATATCTTTACATCTCTTTAATCTAACTGAAAATAATTAAAATAAATAAAAATCAAACAAAGGTACACGCAGAAAGAACACTCGCATGAAGCGTCATGCTCGTCTTCTCCTGCCTGTACGTCCAGGGCAGCAACGCCACCATACGCCGAAGCGTTCATATAATCGTCCACCGTGTAACCTGCATCAACATCTAAAAACAATGTACGTACAAAGGGTGAGCTCACAACTTAGCTCAGTAAGACAATCAGACAGTTTCACAATATTATGCATGAGTAACAATCATTTTATGCTGTGGTCTGGTTTAAGTTTGCAATGTGCTATAGAAAGGTTTGGTGGCCCCCGGACCTCTATACACGAGTGTGTGGCACCGTACAGTAGATCACACTACCACCAACCCACATGCACCCATCATGGGATAGAGATAGAGCTAAGGTATACCCGCACCTCCCCTGATACTCCACCCATACCAGTACCTAAGCCCTTACTGGCCAGGGCTTGCAAACTGGGCTCGCAACTAACCAATCCTATATGTCATCAATGTAGGTTCTATCTCAGTACAGCCGTCTACGACATAGAGATAGAGCTAGAGCGTGCAGGCCGGGTTGGAGACCACAATACCTCACCTCCCCCTAATACCCTATCCACAACTAACACACTAGGATAGAACAATACGCAGGTAGACCCTATCCCAACATAACTCCCTACGACATAGAGATAGAGCTAAAGCATCGTGGACAGGCCAGCGTCAACATTGGAGACCACAGTGTCACATCATCATGGCCAGGTCAACATCAACATCGAAGACCACCGTGCCACAACCTTCCCCTGATACCCACCCGTACCAAGCATGTTAAAATAGAATACTACAAAGGTGCCAGAGTGAGGAATGATCCCAGGCCCCATGCCCTTCCCATTCGACACACCAACGAAAACAATCACATGCCTAACAATCACATCCTATCATATGGAATATGCATGAACAATAATAATAACTGAAAATAAAAGATGGCATGTGAATATGCACAAACATCACATTATATATTCAGGGTCATTAACAAAGATTTACTGTCCATTAATTATTAGGGTTTAGGTCAGATTCCCTTACCTGACGGTCGTTTGATTGCTTGCTCCACGATACAAGATCCAAACGAAATATCACAAAGTCCTACAATATTATTAGGGTTTCGTTAGAATAGTTTCTTAGGGTTTCACATTGGTCGAAAAACCAACGAGGTTACAAAAATACACTCACAGAACTGACCGACGGCATGTACCGGTCGCAACTCTGTGGGGAAATCTGGCGACCGGTATAGTCAGCCGGTCCCCACAGACCAGCCCCCCGGAAGGTACCGGTGGCAACATACCGGTCGCACAGGGTGCAACCGGTATAGTCGACCGGCATGTCTCCGGAAGACCATACTTTGGGTTTTTTCGACTGCCATCGATCATTCTCCATGGTTTCCAGGGTTTCTCCTATCCATTCTAAGTCTGAGCTTTGAGTTAGAGTTCTCTCCAACTCATTCAAATCTAGTTTTGATGATAATCACCCTAGAACTCGAATCTAGGGTTTGACGACAAATTATGGTTTAATGTCCAATTAGGGTTTTAGATCAATACCTGCTTTGCATTGTATTGATCCAACCATACAACTATCCTAGAGTCATAGAGTAAGAAGAATGATTAAAACACTTACCGTCGACTGGCGTAAGGTGAGCGTCGTCGAACGGCAATGGCGGCACTTCCTTCTTCTTCCTAGCTTCTTCTCCTTTCCATCCTCCTTCTCTTCTCTAGGGTTTGTGAGAGATAATGGAACGGATTCTAGGAGGCTTAGAGGGGTTAAATAGGCTAGGATTAGGGTTTAGTAACCCTATTAGGATTAGGAAGGTCCAGGTATTAGGGTTTAGGAAAGTGGGACCCGTAGAGATCCAATTCCGGATCTTGGTAGTCTGCTGCGCAGACCATACCGGTCGACCGGTAACAAGACCGGTATCATCGACCGGTATGAGTAAAATCATACTTATTTTGGTCTGTTTGGTCCGATTTCGTACCTGATTGTCATCCGCTCGCCCCGTCTGGTCCGGTGATGATCGGAAGACCTGTTAAGACATGAAATCAAGGTTTAGATCGGGTTCACGGAGTGCGGGTCTTACAACCGCTAGGATATTGGATTTGTTTATTTTATTTATTTTCAGTTGGATTTACAAATGATGTAAGGATAATTTTTTACATTCTGGTGTTTTGAATAATTGAATATTTTATTTAAATTATCAATAGAGAACTCAGTTCATTTAATTTAAGACTTTCGCTGTATTTTATTATATTCTGATTAAGGTTATGTACATGGTTTGTATGAGTGGATACGGTCTTATTGAGATCCTGGTGTGAACCGTTGGTTCAGTGACGGTTCACTCACACTTCTGGTTCAATCGGAATTGGGGTGTGACATGAGCACACATCACGGCTCAGTGAGCAAACAAAACAATGCAACAAACATATGCATGCATTCAATTCATATCTTTGGTCTGGTTTTTAAGTTTGTAATGTGCTATAGAAAGGTTTGGTGGCCCCCGCACCTATATACACGAGTGTGTGAATCCATCTAATGAATCAAACACCATTGTCATCCCACATGCACCCACCATGGAATAGAGATAGAGCTAAAATGTCCAAATTAAACACCGCCAACACTTCCCCTGATGCCTACCCATACCAACACGTAAGCCCCTATCGATGAGGGCTTGCAAACTGAACTTGTAACTAACCAATCCTAATGCCAAACAGTGTATCCAAGGCCTCCCCTTAGCATCCCTCAATATGTCTATAGAGATAGAGCTAAGGCCCCCTGATAGAGTCAGAGATCACACGATCCGAGACCACCTCCCCTGATACCCTACGACGTGATAGTTTTGCTAAGGTAATGGCAATACGACGATGTTAGTGGGCAAGACTTGAGTAGAGATAGAGCTAGAGTTTGGTGACGAGGTCAAAGACCACCATGCCACGTCCTCCTCTGATGCTTCACTCACATCCAACACACCAATCATACACATACATTCACATGTCTATTCCTAGTATCATCATCATCATCATGTTATAAATAAACAGAATTAAATATGCATGAACAGTAATAGCAGGAATATTGGATGACATGTGAGATGCACATTGCAAGCATACAAGCATAGAATCAATAATGGCATTGCACTCAATAAAAATAAACAGTTTGTTATTAACCAATTAGTATAGGTCTTGTTTCCTCACCTGTTAGCAATACTCGATCTCCTTCCAAGCTTGAAATTTTTTTTGAATTGATTTAACAACCTAAAAGTTATATGAATTTAAGTTAGGGTTCATATGTAACATATTACAGTAGTAGGAAATCGAAACAGAGCACTGATAGGTGTCTGATTGGTCCTATGGTCTTATACTGTATCGACCTTACTGCCTACGGGCGATACCCTATGGTCGCATTAGATGCGACCGTAGCTGCGACCATATGATTCCTGAATCTTCTCGAATGCCTATGGTAGATCCTTTTATCAGGCTGATCATGCTATGGTCGACCGTAGCTGTGTCCTTGAGATTTCTGGTCACAGACTACATGCAATTTGAGTTCTTCCTCGGTCAATTCCTCTGTTCTTCAATTGGGTTTGTCCTAAGGTCATCCTATGGCCATCATTAGCAGTTTCTTATCAACTTTAACCATCAAACTCATCCCCCATGGTTATCCTTGGAAATTACTCAAGGAATCACATGGATCATGATAGGTTGACATCCCCAATCCTACATAGAATCCTTAGTCCATAGAATGAACATATTTAGAGATTAGGTTCATATCTTTGCCATGATAGAGAGCCAATCTTTTCTCAGCAAATCCTCTCCTTAGCCTTTTCTTCTTCTCCTTCTCTTCCTTTTCTTTCTCTAGGGTTTACTAATATTCTAAAAGAGTGAAAAAAGGCTGAGGGACGTCCTTTATATAGAGGAAAACTCTCCATATAGAGTCCTCTTTCAATTAGGAAAGCAATCCCTTAGTTTAGGAAAGTTTCCAAAACTCGAAGTCTGATCTGGGGTCTCACGGTCGATGGCTACGGTCGCAGAACCCGTCGACCGTAGGGTCATTGATTAGTGACCATTGTTTCTTTCCATATGGTCGACCGTACCTACCCAGGTATGCGACCATATGTATACAGTTTTGGGTGTTGAGTTGATTTTTATACCTGGTTTGTGATCTATCTTCACATGCTCGGTCCACTTGGTCCAGGAATAATGGGAAGATCTGCATGACATGGTTAAACCAAGTTAGTGGAGTGCGGGTCTTACAATTGGGGTTGAAGATTTAGGGTTATAACGATTAAGTGTTCCTGAAACCCTAATGATATTATGTTCTTGACCTTAGAATGGTGTAGGATGAACCCTAGAAGAAGTCTAAGAATCGACTCTGAATGAAATCAGGTTGGAAGACAGCCTAGAGAATGCTCCGTAGGTTGTCCGATCTGTGTTGTCCGGAAGCACCTAGAGTAAGACCGGACAGACAACTGGATACTCTCGGGAAGTATCTCAGGGTTGTCCGGTCTGTTGTCCTGTCGCACATGATACAATGTCGAATAGTCGACTAGACAATGTCTGGAAGGGCTATTTGCCAGACCAGACAGTGGGTCTAATCACTGTAAAATTGTAGGAACGGAATCCTAACCTAATTTTAATAATCTTATAGGATTTGTACTCAAGCAAGGTTGATTTCAAAGTCTTGAAGAAATTCACGAAACACTCAACAGGTGAGGGACAAGACCTAAACTAATTGTTAATAACAAGCTACCCTGTTTATTTCTTATTTTGATGTTCTGTTGTTTGTGCATATAACATGTCATTCAATAGCTGTTTATATTGTTCGTGTATATTTTAATTATAGAATAAATTTTAGCTACCCCCCAAAATAGTTTCGAAACATCACCTACCACCCACACCTTTCAAAAAACACCAACTACCACCCAAACGTTTACCACCGTTAATCAAATAGATCCACTCCGTTAAAAGAATTCCGTTAGTTGCTGATGTCACCCAAAATTGATTTTGAAATGGACAATAATGCCCTTAAGGAAATGTTAAAAGACGATTTTACCCTCCTTCACTTAAGGAGGGTAAAACCCCAAATCTAAATCATGTTTCTTCTTCTTCTCTAGATCTACCCTTTTTTCTCCGATTATCTTCGCCGACGACGATGCAAGCCTTTTCTTCCCCGACGATGGCACAACGAAGCTTTGGCCCGCGGCAATCTTCGTCTGAAAAAAATGAAACCATTTTCTTCTCAGTTCATCATCATCATCACAGCACTAGGGACCGCTTGTGAAACCAGAAACCATTTTCTCTGCAAAACCATTTTCATCCCGCCCCCAACTCCCTCTCTGCAAAATATAGTTTCCTTTCATCTTCATCTTCATCTCCGACGAGAGAGAGACGTTGGATATGAGCAAGAGAGAGGCAGCCATCTTCAAAAACAGATTTCTTTCAAAATGAGAGAGACTCTGTTTTTGGTCTCCGCCATCTACATTTTTGGTCTCTACCATCTTCAAAACTAGAAAGACATTGAATATGAGCAAGAGAGAGAGAGGCAACCACTTTTTTTTTTAAATAAAAAGTAAAGAATCATGCCCAAAGCTAAACACCCATCTGAACATATCAAGAATGAATATACAGAGACCAAAATTTGGATGAACATAAAAAATCAGCCTACCATGAATCAGTAGCAAATCTGAGGAAAGGGGAGGTTTATGATTAAAAAAAAAAAGAATGCAAATGTCATAGTTAATCAAACTTGCTTGAATCGCTTAGTGTAAATTTCGAGAGAGCAAAGAGAGAGACCCACCTGAGCCTGCGGATCTCTCCCAATCGTTTCTCCTCCTTGCACAGTCGCCACCATCAAGCCCTCACCAACATACTCTCTCAACCGACAACCTAGAGTTCTTTCCCCCTCTCTGGTTCTTTTTTTTTTTTTTTTCTCTGCAACCGATTTCTTCTTCTTTCTTTCACTTCCTCTCAATCCCGAGTATGCAATTGACCAAACCCCTTTTCGAAATCGATTGGTTCCCTTTGTATTCCTCTCTTCTACTTCTTCTTTTACTTCTTCTCCCTTTTTCGAATTTCTGCCAATACCCACTCTTTCTTCCTTTTCTCTCTGGAAAATCAAAAGACAAACACCCTTCTGTCCTCACTCAACCGCAACTCCCTCATTCAATCCATCGCCGGTCGGACAATGGGGCCATCGCCGGAGAGAAAATAAAAAATTTCTCTCATCTTGTTCTCTGCTCTCTCCGGCCAGACCCCATGGTTCAGATGCCCTGAATGCGATGGCTACACAAGATGGGAGAAGATGAGGGAGGGAGAGAGCAAAGGAAAGAGAAGGGTCATATTAGTAATTTTACTAGTTTTTAAAATTTTCCAATTAAAAAAAGAAAGGGTTAAAATGTCTAATGCTGATTTCTGTCTCCTCCGCCAGTTACTTGGGTGTAGTTGATGTTTTTTGAAAGGTGTGGGTGGTTTCGAAACTATAATGGGGGGTAGCTGAAACTTAATTATATTCTTTATGCTGATGATGTTGAGGATAAGCATGTGATTATGTATGGTTGATGTGTTGAGTGGGGAGAGGTGGTAACCTCAAACCATTCACTGCACTGACATCATAGTATCGCTGTTATCTTAGTAGACTTAGTATGTCGTAGAGTATCAGGGGGAGTGATTACAGTGTGAGCCATAGCTCTGTCAGCAGACTCTAGCTCTATCTCTGTGTTGTATTGAAGGATGCTCTGGTAAGGCCTTGGATACACTTGATGACATCTAGGATTGGTTAGTGACGAACCCAATTATAAGCCCAGGCCAGTAGGGGCTTACGTACTGGTTTGGGATAGAGTATTAGGGGGGTGCTGGCGGTATGTGATCCGTTAGGCTCTAGCTCTCTCTCTATTCTGTAGTGAGTGTTGTGGGATGACATCGGTTTTGGTGGGTGTCTAACTAGTGGGTATGCTCACACTCTCGTGTATGGAGGTGTGGTGACCGCCTATCCTTACCAAAGCACATTGCAAACTTAAACCAGATCAAAGAATTAAATGTTACATCATGCATATGTTTGTTGCATTGTTTTGTTCCTCACTGAGCTAAGTTGTGAGCTCACCCCACAATATTGTTTTCTTTTTTTGTTGATGATGCAGGTACTACTGTAGAGGATTATATCAATGCGTCGTTATATGGACACGTGACAGCCATGGATGTGTAGCCAATAGAGAACGAGTATGACTCGTCATGCGAGTGTTTCTATTGCATTTATGCTTAGGATTTTTATTTATAGTTTGGGATTACGAGACTTGTAAAGTTATATAATATTTTTTGTTTTGATAAACTTGAATAATTGGTTTAATATTTATTTATCATGTAAACTCTCAGTTCATTAATGTTAAAGACTTTCGTTGATTAATTTATATATTCTGATTATGATTTGGATGAGTTGGTTTGATTGTTGGTACGGCCCTATGTGATCTTGGCTTGAGCCGTGGTTTGTTAACAGTTCATTCACACTTTTGGTTCGACTAAAATTGGGGTGTAACAGTGTCACACCCCATTTCTGGTCGAACCAGAAGTGTGAATGAATCGTCATAGAACCAACGGCCCAAGTCAGGATTACATAGGACCGTGCCAACAATCAAACCATACATATCCACATCACAATTTGAGATAATAAATAATAGTAGAATGTTATTAATAATGAACTGAGAGTTTAATGATAAATATTAAATAAACCAATTATCAAATGTAAACCAAAACATAGTTTAAATAGCTATTACAAGTTCCATAATTTCGAACATGAAAATAAGACACTAAGCATAAACACAGTGGAAATACTCACATGACGAGTCATGCTAGTCCTCCATCACTTGCATGTTTAAAGCCGCCACGTGTTCATATGATGGTGCACTTATGTAATCTTCGACAGTATTACTTACATCATCAGAAAGGGAAAATTTCAGCTACCACCCAAAAAGAATTGATTAAATCACATACCACCCAAGTTGTTTAAAAAAATCACCTACCACCCAAGTTAGACATAAGTATATCAAAAAGATCCAAAAACAACTAACAGAGCCGTTAATTGCTGATGTCAGCCGTTAGAAAATACTTGAATGACAATAATACCCTTTTTGTAAGGGAAAATAAGCTCATTTTTTTCATCGAATCTCTGTTTATCTCTGTCTCCTTTGCAAACACCAAACAATCATGGCTGATTCTACTCTTCGCTCTTATTCCTTCCCTAAGAAACTTCGATTCTTCGCATACACGGTCGCACCCGCCGCTTTCTTCAACTAAGAACTGCCAGAATAATTGAAAAAAAAAGGCCAAAAAACTAGAAAATCGGACAAGAAGACAAACTTTAAGATAATCTTTTCTGTTCAGCTGCACAGAGTTTAGCTTCAAGGCACTGACCAAGATCTTCGTCTTGAGATGAAAACCACGAAGGAATCCTTGGCTTTGATCGAGCTTTGCTGGATAATCATTCATAGAATGGCTACATTTTAAGAGAGGAGAGTATGGAAACGAACATATTTTTTTTCTCTTAAATTCCTCTCCATATCTAGAGCACTTTTCTAGCAGAGAGAGAGAGAAAGAGAGAGAGAGAGAGAGAGAGAGAGAGAGAGAGAGAGAGAGAAACCCGGAATGCCTCTCTCTCTCTCTCTCTTCATCTTCTTATCCATTCAGCGTTTTTCTAGCAGAGCAAACAAGAGTGCACGATTAATGTATGTTGGGTTCACGACAGCTACAAGGAGTTCTAGTTGAATAGCATAGGATTCTGACATGGAGTTTCAGTATTTCGAATTTCTCCAATGCACTAGAAAATTGGAATTTGTCGTCTTTAGTTCCCCCGAAGAGATCTTTTTTCTGATCCAAAGGGTTCATTGTTGGGACTACCATAGAGTCCACGGTTGTATTGGGCTCTAAGATACGAATCACTGCTTTTTGGTTTGGAAGAAACTAAGGAAATAGAGGGACAAAGAACCATGAAGGCTAGGACTTGGAGTACTGGCAGAACAAAATCAGAGAAGAGAAGAAATTGAGATGGAGGAGAAGTACAAGAAGAGAGAGAGAGAGAGAGAAAGGAAGAAGAAACAGAGAGGAAGAAGAAAGGGGTATAAATGTCCACACACAATTCCAACTTTTTTTCGTTAGTCCATTAACTAACGTTTGTCTAACTTGGGTGGTAGGTGATTTAATCAATTCTTTTTTGGGTGGTAGTTGAAATTTTTTCCATCAGAAACTAGAAAGAAAATGATACCGTGGGTGAGCTCACAACTTAGCTCAGTGAGAAAACAAAACAATGTACCAAACATATGCATGATTTCATATTCATATCTTTGGTTTGGTTTAAATTTGCATTGTACTATTGATAGGTGGCCACCATACCTCCATACACGAGAGTGTGTGCACACCCAACGAAAAGGCACCTGTCATCTCCGCTGTCGCTTTACATAACTCAATACAGAATAGAGATAGAGCTAGAGCCTAATAGATCACACATCGCTTGCACTCCCCCTGATACTCTACTCCATACAAGTATGTATGCCCCTACTGGCGAGGGCTTACAAACTGGGTTCATGACTAACCAATCGTAGATGTCATCAAATTTGTATCTAAGGCCTTACCCCAGTTTTCTTCAATACCCCCATAGAGATAGAGTTAAGGTTCGTTGACAGAGCTACAACCACATATTGCGATCACCTCCTGATACCCTATGACGTACTAAGTTCACTAAGATAACGGCGATACGATGATGTCAGCGTGGTGAATGATTTGATGCTACAACCTCTCCCCATTCAACACACCAACCATACACAAACACATGCCTATCTTCATCATCATCAACACATAAAGAAAAATAAATATGCATGAACAAATATTTAACAATTATTGGATGGTATGTGAGATGCACAAACAACATATAGATCATGACAAGAAACAATTTAAACAGAAACGTAAAGGGTTGCTTATTATTAACCAATTAGTTTAGGTCTTGTCCCTCACTTGTTAATGATGTTTGTTGCTTTCCCAAGCCTTAGAGATTATCTTGGATTAGTTGGAAGCCTAAACAATTAATAGACTTTAATTAGGACTTTATATCCTCAAGTTACAGTACTCAGATTCACTGTCCGGTTTGGTATTTAAGCCATCCGAACATTGTCCGATTGAGTGATCGATCTTGTATTGACCGACCGATCAGCCATTCGGACAAACCTTGTCATACTTCCTGAGAGTGACTGGTCGTCTATCCGGTCTGTTATTTAACCGACCGGTCACAGGACTGAACAACCCCTGAGTTGTGCTCCAAGTTGTCTTCTAGTCTGTTTTCTTTTCTGAATCGATTCTTCGGTCCTCAATGGGATCCATCCTAAAATCATTCTATGGCCATTGATCGTGGGAATTTGGTCATTCATTGTAACCCTAACAACTACAATTTATTATAGGTTTCTATGAAAGATCTAGGGATCGAAATCATGGCATTGGATCCGACTACCACATAGTGATCACAAATCCTAAACCCTAACATAGGCTAGCCTTTTATAGAGGTAAAGGACTTGATGTTGGTTCCTCGATGTAGTGAGCTGGAAATCGTTGAAAAATGTTCTCTGCAGAAAATTTTTCCTCTCCAAGTTTTCCTCTTCTCTAAGCCATCTTCTCAATTCTAGGGTTTGGGAATGATCAAAAGATTGGGAATAGATGGAGAAACGTCACTTTTATAGAGAGTAAGTTTCCATAAAGAGTGAGATTCCAATTAGGAAGGAGTTCTACTCAAACTTGGAAACTTCCCTAAACTCGGAGTCAGTTTCTGGGCTTGACCGGTAGTCTGTCCGGCCGCCCAATCCACAGATCGGACAACCTACAAAAGACTAGTTTCCTTACTTAGCTTTGTAGTTCCTTCATCCGGTTGGTTCACTTGAGCCTGTTATGATGGGAAGACCTAGCATAGCACGATTAGACCGGGTTAATGGAGTGCGGGTCTTATAGACAGTCTAGGTCTTAGGCACAGAGACAACATGTAAGTCCTAGTCCAATAAGGCCCGACTTGGTTCCTGTCACCTTTAGTTGCAGCAGCCCCCATTTTGGTAAAGGTGAACACCTTTTTGTGTTAGTACCATGTGTCACCATGGTGATCCCATCTGTATTTTGATTATTTCTCAACTCCATAGTTTTTTTCGTACTCATTGGGTCCGATTAACCTCCTTAGCTTACGAATTAGCAGATCCCTCTTATTGGCGAGCAGATTGGTGCCACAATAATTGACATCAAGTTGGATAGAATCTGGAATAAAAAACCGAGTCTTAGTAAAAGCAATCCTTGAAAGGGTCATTTTTGACTCCCAGAAGACTCTAGCACAAAAAGGACCAAGGAGAGGACGAGAAGGTGTGTCTCCAAGGTGGTCTCTAGAACCAAAAGCCGAATCTGTCAATTATTGTGGGTGGGATTTTGATATCCATGTTACCCGGATCCATTTAGGACCGTGGATACCGCTTCATTCTTCACTTTTGATGGAACAACAATGAAAATGCCGCATTTATTATGAATTGACGTTTGGCCTCTGATAATGCACCGTGTGGCTCTGACAGGCTCTGTGATCAAAGCAAGCTCGGGCATAGTTAGTAAGTTCGGGTACAACAAAAAGTCGGTTATGGATACATACGGGTATTAAACAGAACCAAACATTGATATGGGGACCAATAATCCATTTCAAAAAACACGTACAGTATTAATATGGGTACGTGTTTAATATGATAACCTGCAGAAAATTTGGGAAAAAAAATATGGACATAAATTCACTATGTAATAAACATCTATAGCATTCAACAAACAAAATAATAACATATAAATATAATTTATAAATGTAAATCTCCAACTGAAGCCGGAACAACCCCCAAAATTTATCCAAAACAGTAAAAGAGACGAAGGGAAATCTTCGGTTCTGTGTTAATATTTCAGTAAAGGAAACCCCAAAGCAGTGTTACCAATAAATCTAAATCCGAGAGAGAGAGAGAGAGAGAGAGAGAGAGAGAGAGAGAGAGAGAGAGAGAGAGAGAGCATCATTAAATTTCTTTTGGGAGAGATACTAAAATCAAAATGAAAGAGCCAAATGATAATTAATGTTGCAGGGTACTTCCATTATTATGAGTAGTAATAGGAAACAACAAAAAACGAAACACTGAAGATATTATTATCGAGAAGTATCAGTGGTGGATTTCTTAACACCAATGCGAGTCTACACGAGGACCTTACCATAATTGAATTGTTGGACTTCGATTGGAGTAGCGACGATGCCTATAAGTTGAATGAAATTGCAGAGCTCCTTCCTAGGGATCTCAGTGGGTCTATGGAATTTTACAATTCTTACCTCATCGGAATGCAAAAGTTGGTTTAGCAGGAACAAGCTAGTTGAGTGAGGTGAAGCAGGAAGAAGCACAGCCTCTTCAGCTTGATACTGGTCGTAGAACGGTGGCTTGGATTTGGGGAACAACTCGAGGGCGGGGAAGGGGATTTGGGGAACAATCGGGGGTTTAGAATTTAGGGTTCTATTTTAGAGAACAAAACCCTGAAATCGAGTGTATTCGTTTTATTTTTTAATTTTTAATTTTTTGATAATTCCTAATGTATTATGCACTTTCAACACGCCATATGCGTATTAAACGTAATATGAATCATAATTTTTTAAAATACTCTGTGCGATTCTTTACGTATATTTTGTAAAATAGGTAAAAAAAATTGAAAAAATAGTACACGTATGCGTATTTGCTAACTATGAGCTTAGGTGGTGATATATATGGCGATGGGATTCTGCATTATGTACTTATCATTTTTCAATCTGTGAAAAATTTGCTTCGAGTTTCTTCTCTGTTCTTCTGCATGGGTACACGGTGATCGGTGTGTATGCGAATGGTTTGGTTGCTCAGTAGAATAATGTTTTTTGTGGGACGAACGCTTCTGATCAGTAAGTCTTCTTTCACTTGAGCTTCTTTTGTTTATTATGCCACAGATCGAGGTAAGGCTGAGGTAGACATAGAAATGGTAAAGAGGGTAAAATCGTTTACCGAGGCAAAAAATCTGGGTCTTCTTTTAGTAGTGGGGATGGGAGCACATCCTTATCAAAGAACGAAGAAACTGTCTTTGAGTTTGGTAGGGGTGATTAGAGGGAGCAGAGTGGGTCTTGTTATACCCCATTCCAGCTCGACCGGATGTGTGAAGGGGATTGCCCATCGGAGATCACAACTCACCCAGGATCACAACTCACCTAGTGTACACCCAAACCAGCATCTCAACCACCACACATACATTACCAAAATCAGAGCAAACAATGGAGAGATAGCGGAAGACTTTAATATATTAATCATAAAGTGTGATGCAAGACTACTGCTATAACATAATTAAACTCTCAGTTATGCTTTACAAAAGATTGTAACCCAAACATAGTTTTTCCTTTACATATTCAACCATTTACAAGTATACCCAAATATATCAAAAAAATCAAAAGAAACTCAACTTGCTCCATGAGGCTGACAACTCAACATCAGGGCACACCTGTAAGCACCCCATTTTTACATCCCCATCAGAAATGAATCCATATGGTAGGTTTTCGACTTTTAACCCAAAAGTTTGTAATTCGTTAATGCGCCCCACAGCAGGGTCATAGGTTATTACCTACTTGGACGTATAGGTCGTAAAATTATCTTCAAAATGAGACCGGAATCATCAAATTCTTACATCAAACAAGGAAGATATCACAGTTTGAAAGTGCAAAGGCATTTACGTAATTATCGTATGATGCATGCATTATCATTTAAACTTCAAATCTTCATATCTTTGCCGTTTTACGTCGGATTCAGATGATTCAAAGGCCAATATTCCTTATTTTCAGTCCTCTTCAAAGTGGACGTGAAAAATCTGGGGTAGAAGTCACCGACGGGCCCTATGCAAGCTTTCATGCAAAATTATCAATAGAACTTCAAAGCTTCATTCTACGTCGGATTCAGATGATTCCAAGGCCATTATTCTTCATTCATGATGTTCTACAAAGTGGACGTGAAAAATCTCGGGTAGAAGTCTCCGAAGGGTCCCATGCAAAATTACACATGGAAATAGTCGTTTAATCTTTAAAAATTTATTTTGGTCACCCCATATCCAAATCAGGTGATTTCAGTTTCAATATGCTCCATTTTTAGTACTCTATAAAGTGGACATAAAGGATTGCCGGTAGAAGTCTCCGAAGGGTCCCATGCAAAATGTTTAGCCAAATTATCGATAATTGGTCCGCTTAAACTTTTCATAAGTTAGCCATTTTATTTCCAAATGAGGTGATTCAAGTTCCAATATCCTTCATTTTTAGTGTTCTACAAAGTGAACGTAGAAAATTTAGAATAGGGACTATCAAAAAATTTCATGTAAAATGGTGGCAGAAATGGACTATGAAATGATAGAAAAAAGTCAAATTTGGTTCAAACTAGTTCAACCCAACTTAGTCCAACTTAGTTCGGCCCAGTTCAGACCAATCCGGATCAAGTCATGTCTGCCCATATGCATGCATTTCTTTTATATATATATATATATATATATATATATATATATTAGGGAAGAGAGAGGAAAGAGAGGCCGTGGGAAGAGAGAGGAAAGAGAGACCGTGGGGAAGAGAGAGGGAGAAGGAAAAAAGGAAAGAGAGAGGGAGATGGAAAAAAAGGAAAAAGAGAAGGAGAAGGAAAAAAAGGAAAGAGAGAGGGAGAAGAAAAAAGGAAAGAAAAGAAGAAAAAAAAATGTGAGAGAGGAGAGGGTTTTCTAGAAGAAGGAAAAAAAAGGATAGAAGAGAAGAAGGAAATAAGAAGAAAAGGAAGGAAGAGAGAGGAAAGAGAGAGAGACGTGAAAAGGAGAGAAAAAAGAAGAAAAAAAACGTGGAAGAAGAAAGAGGAAAGAGAAAAGGAAGGAAGAGAAGAAGGAAAGAGAGAAAGGAAAGATAGAAGAGATTTTCTAGAAGAAGAAGGAGAAAAAGGAAAGAAAGGAAAAAAAAACGTAGAGAAGAAGAAAAAAGAGGAAGGAAGAGAACAAAGGAAAGAAGAAGAAAAGGAAAGAAGAGATTTTCTAGAAGAAGAAGAAGAGAAAAGAAAGAAAAGAGATGAAGGAAAGAGAGAAAGATAAGAAACGAAAGAAGAAGAAAAGGAAAGAAGGGATTTTCTATAAGAAGAAAAGAGAGAAAGGAAAGAGAGAAATGATCTTGTAGAAGAGACAGATGAGAGGATAAAAAGGCCAAGGGAGAAGGGGATTAGAGCTTTTTCTAGAGAAAGAGAGAAGGAGAAAAAACGTGAGAGGAGAGAGTGAAAAAGAGAGAAGAAAAAGAAGAGAAAAGAAAGAAAAGAGAAGAATGAAAGAGAGAAAGAGAAGAGAGAAAGGAGCAGAGAAGAGGAGAATGGGGATTCAACATCAAAAAGCTTGATACGATCTCCAAAAATCCTACATCGAAGGTTTTGCTCCATTCGAGCACAAGGTTGGTACCCTAAAACGAATTTAGGGGTCTTTAGAATGCTTAAATGTCAATTTTGCTTGAAAAAAAGCTTATTCCCATTAAATCTCGATCAGGAATGCTCTATTACATACATATTAATGTCAGGATGCCTATGTTTAGTATTTTTTTATGAATGATGATTTGTCTAAACTACTCAATGATGAAGCTTTGAATGCTATATGATGATGTTTGATGTTTTTGACAAATTTCACAAAGTGATTTTCTAATCTGAAATTTCCAGATTTAGGATCCAAACTTAGGATGTGCATCTCATGTGGTTTTTCTTAGATTTTGAAGCCCAAATTTTTATGGGAGCCTCTCTGATATGTTAGAATACTCCCCTAAAAATTTCGTTCTATTTGGAATTGAAAAAGTTTATCAAACAAATTCTTCTTTGGCATTGCTGTTTTATTCGGATATAATGCAATCCCCTATCAGAAAGTCTCTAGAAAAGGGTTTTATGGCCATAATTAGAAAAGAAACTTCATATGAATTTTTTATATGTGGAAGTCTTCTAAAAAATGACACTAGTTTTAGATTTTTGATTTTTTATTGAATTGATATTGATTTTTAAGTGCATAGTGCTCTGTTTTGAACCTGTTAGGATATACTGATTTGCATGATTGAAAATGATCTTTTTTTACAAAGAGAATATTCTGTTTTCACTTGTTTTTCTTGATGAAATTTTATATCTGACAGTTATCTACATGGAAATATGTCTGGATTTAATTTTCATTAAGTATGGGATTTTATACGGAATTTATGGTGCAACTGGTAAAAAATCTGGAACAGATTTGACCAGTGTACATATCCGGTCTTGGGTCATCCATTTGACCGATTTTTGCTCTCTGTTGGGATTCGACCCCTTAATATGAAATGTAACATGTTAAGTCATCTTTATGTAAAAAAAAAGTAGGTCTTAATTTGAGTTACAGAAGACCTACTTATGGTCATTTTGGTGTAATGTGATAGAATCTGAAAATAGTTCATAGTTTGTCCAATATTTGAAACTTTGTGTCACAATTTTGACATTTTTGAGTCATTATTCATTCCAAATGTCTTCATAAAAGTTACAATATTTTCAAAGAACTTATTGAACATATGTTTTTTTTGATAATTTTAGATTTTTCAGAAAGGTTTCATTGATGTCTCATTCACTATAACATGCAATTGATTGCTTGAGTGATTTGGTGAATTCTATAATATTTGATTGCATACTTGCTATATTTAGAGTATCCACATGTCATATTTGGATAATGACTACATTTAAAGCATTCACTTGCCATGTTTGGATTATTCATATAATCATTACTATATTTGGATACGCACTGTCACCTGCTATATTGACTCTCAAATGTTGTATTGGATTGCATACATGCTATATTCGAAATGCTCACATGTCATATTGGATGCACACTTTGACAGTCATATTTGGAATGATATCATTGCTGTATTTGGAATGCTACCACTGCTATAGTTGAAATGTTTTCATTTACCATATTTGTCTTGGAAAGAGATAAATTGGAAAAATAGCAATTAGGGTAGAAAACCCTAAAAATGAAAAGAGCACAATAATTAGGGTAGGAAATCCTAAGATAAAAAAAAACAATAATTAGGGAAAGTGAACCCTAAAAATGGAAAGAATAATTAGGGCAAGATAAACCCTAGAATAAAGAAAATAATTAGGGTAGAAAACCCTAAGAAATGAAAATCACAATGAAAAGGGATAAGAAACCCTAGAAACATAAAAATGGAAACAACAAAAATGGTAGAAATTTAGGTCTCATCCCTAGATCCTATTGACAAAAATGGTAGGAATTTAGGTCTCATCCCTAGATCCTATTGACAAAAATAGAAAGAATTTGGTACACTTCCCAAATCTGAATGATAGGAATTTAGGTCTCATCCCTAGATCCTATTGACAAAAATGGAAACAACAAAAATGGTAAGAATTTAGGTCTCATCCCTAAATCCTATTGTCAAAAATGGAAAGAATTTGGTACACATCCCAAATCTGAATGATAGAAATTTATGTCTCATCCCTAGATCCTATTGACAAAAATGGTAGGAATTTGGTACACATTCCAAATTCGACTCTCACAATCATTCGAACTACGTCGTACCTACTTTCTAGGGCACACCCTAGAATACGTAGGCAATTTGAGAATCCCTAATATGGTACAAAGCCACCCATCAACCATCCATTCAGCATAAACTTCAACTTGAACAAAGAATCTAATTGAAGCACATGCATAAATCATTTCCATAATCTTTAATCACAAAACCCTTTTCGAACTACGTTTTTGAACTTGATTTCCAGGATTAGAATACGTAGGCAGTTTGAGGTGTCTTACATGTCTCAGATTTAGTCCAAGGCCGAACAATCTTTGGTCCACTTCAGTGTATAGTACTGTACTCTTTGCTTGTTTATTTGCTTTAAAACATGATTGGCTGAACCCTAGGTTATAATAACTTAGCAACTTGGTTTAGGACATCCCTCATTGAACCCTAGTCATCCAATTGACCAAGCATAGTCAAAATTAGAGTTTAAGGAAAGTTTAAGAGACCGATATTGATCGGGCGGTTTGGATGCCTAACACCTTCCCATAACTGTACCCTAAATACTTACCCGATCTCTTGCAGATCAAAGAACTGATACATTGGGTCATGAGTCAATAGAAGACTTACCTTAGGGTGAGATTACATTTTTAGAGGTCTTAGACCTTAATCTAGGTGGCGACTCCAACAAGACAGTGATCTTCATCGATATAGATATTTTTTATCCAGAGGAGGATCATCATTTCTCATTGTCCTCACAACACCATAAGCATAGGCTGGCACTGGCATGCCTCCCCATGGTACTCATCAGGGGGTACATCGGTGTCATCGATACTAGCCACCACCGCAGTAAAGGTTCCAAGAACTCGGATAGAATTCTTTCACCTGCAGAGACACTAAAAAACAACAATCCACAAGGGGTGAGCAACCACAGCTCAATGAAAAACATCATGCATACAATTAATTTAGACTCACACCCCAATTCTGGTCTAACCAGAATGGTGTGATGAACCGCTAATAAACCAATGATTCACCCATGATCTCGCAAAGGTCGTACCCACCATATCAAACCAAACACACATTCCACATTAATAATCAGAGGTAATAAACAAATAAGCGAAAGTCTTACAGATAATGAACTGAGAGTCTAACAGTGATAAATAAGTATTTAATCCAATTATCTCCAAACCACAAGACATAAAAATAAATAATCAATTACATATCCGATGTTCAAATTATAACTAAACCTAAGCAAAAACACATTGGTTGCACTCGCATGATGAAACATGCGCATCTTCTTCAGCTTCTACATCCATCGCCGCAACGTGTCCATACGTCGGTGCATTTATGTATTCTTCAACGGTAGGACCTGCATCATCAACTAAAAATATTCGACGTCGAAAGGATGAGCACACATCATGGCTCAGTGAGCAAACAAAACAACAACAAACATATGCATGCATTCAATTCATATCTTTGGTCCAGTTTATAAGTTTGCAATGTGCTATAGAAAGGTTTGGTGGCCACCGCACCTCTATACACGAGTGTGTGAATCCGCCAAATGGATCAAACACCATTGTCGTCTCACATGCACCCACCATGGAATAGAGATAGAGCTAAAGTGTCCGGATCAAACACCGCCAACACTTCCCCTGATGCCCTACCCATACCAACACGTAAGCCCCTATTGGCGAGGGCTTGCAAACTGGGCTCGCAACTAACCAATCCTAATGCCAAACAGTGTATCTAAAGCCTCACCCCAGCATCCCTCAATACGTCCATAGAGATAGAGCTAAGGCCCCCCGGCAGAGTCAGAGACCACATGGTCCGAGACCACCTCCCCTGATGTCCTATGACGTAATAGTTCTGCTAAGGTAATGACAATACGACGATGTTAATGGGCAAGACTTGAGTAGAGATAGAGCTAGAGTCTGGTGACGAGATCAAAGACCACCATGCCACGTCCTTCCCTTGATGCTCGACTCGCATCCAATACACCAACCACACACATACATTTACATGCCTATTCCTAGCATCATCATCATCATCATCATCATGTTATAAATAAAAGGAATTAAATATGCATGAACAGTAATAGCAGGAATATTGGATGATATGTGAGATGCACATTACAAGCATACAAGCATAGAATCAATCATGGCATTGGACTCAATAAAAATAAATAGTTTGTTATTATCCACTTAGTTTAGGTCTTGTTCCCTCACCTGTTAACAATTCTTGATGTTCTTTAAAGCCTTGAAATTCTCTTTGAATTGATTTAACAACCTAAAAGTTATATGAATTTAAGTTAGGGTTCATATGTGACATGTTACAGTAGTCAGAAATCGAAACAGAGCACTGATAGGTGTCTGATTGGTCCTATGGTCTCATGCTGTATCGACCTTACTGTCTACGGTCGATACCCTATGGTCGCATATGGTGCGATCATAGCTGCGATCATATGATTTCTAAAATCTTTTCGAATGTCTATGGTCGATCCTCGGGTCATATTGGTCATGTTATGTTGACCGTAGCTGCGACCTTGAGATTTTTGGTCATAGTCTACATGAAATTCGAGTTCCTCCTGGGTAAATTCTTCTGTTCTTCAATGGGTTTTATTCTAAGGTCATCGTGGTTCGGTTATTCCCATTTGTCTCTATCTATCCAATGACCATCATTAGTAATTTCTTATCAACCCTAATCATCAAATTCACTCCTCATGGTTCTCCTTGGGATTTTCTCAAGGAAATCACATAGATCATAATAGGTTGATATTGCCTATCCTCCATAGAAGTCTTATACTTAGAGTTTACATCTCCAGAGATTTGTTTCATACCTTTGCCTGTGATAGAGAACCAATCTCTTCTCAGCAAACTCTTCTCCTTAGCTTTTTCCTCTTCTCATTCTCTTCCTTTTCTTTCTCTAGGGTTTACTAATGTTCTAAAAGAGTGAAAAAGGACTGAGGGATGTCCTTTATATAGGGGAAAACTCTCCATATAGAGTCCTCTTTCAATTAGGAAAACAATTCCTTAGTTTAGGAAAGTTTTCAAAAGTCGGTGTCTGATCTGGGTTTCTCACGGTTGATCATATGGTCACATAAACCGTCGATCGTAGGGTCGAAATCATCGACCGTGGGATTCTGGATTTGAGATTTTTGGTTCCCTTCCTTATGGTCAACCATACCTACTCAGGCATGCGACCTTAGGTATGTTTTTAGTGTTTTTAACTCGATTCTCATACTTGGTTTGTGATTTATCTTCACACGCTTGGTCCACTTGGTCCAGGAATGATGGGAAGACCTGGCACGACACTATTAGACCAAGTTAGTGGAGTGCGGGTTTTACACATTTTATTGAAGAAATGCGAACATGATCTCTTGTAATTCAAGGGTGCCTTGAACTTGATCTTCTTAGGCACGCAGTATCTACTCTGAAGAGCGACCATTGTAGATTGGTCCATCCTATTGGAAATATCGCGAGCCAGCCAGAAATGGCGGACTCCTCAGACTCATCATGGAGAAACTCTCTAGAGTCCTCACTCCTCTCAGGCTCAGGGTTCCTGGACCCCGAAGTTGATGTCACCCTAGCAGACCTAGGGTTCGCAGGCAATGAGGTAGAAGAAGAAGGGGAAACATGGTTTCTGGAGGGTCTACGCTCAGAAGAACTTCTGTGTCTCTCACGACCCCCAGAGGGATTCGACGGCTAGCATCGTAGTCCTGTCCACATTCGCGAGCCGTTGGGGCAACCTCAAAATCCTTCAGTTTACCCATTTCAAGAACATAGCAGAACCAAAAAGCTCTTCGACCATGGTTATAGATTATGGGAGACAGAGAAACTTACTGGTTAGAGGAAAAAGAAAGCACATAACGGCAAAGAGTAAGAGCTTAAAAAGGAAATTTGGCAGAATCTCAGTACGTCAAACGCAAAGTGAAAAGAGGAAGGAGATGAAGCTTTATTTATAGAATTTGAATCTCCTCCAAAGAGCCTGACCTTTCGGGTCTTGAAAATGCAATCCACGTGGCAGGCCTAAAGTATGTAACGCACAAACGCGTCGATTCAAAGTTCAAGTTTTCGATGAGGTGATCCACGTGGCAATGCTCTAATGACTGAAGGCCTCGACACAATGAGTACTAAAAGTGAAAAGGCATATGCTTCTTTTTATAAAAGTGATGGTTACAACCACTTGGCCAACATTCAACAATCGACAAGTCATTTCTGTATAATTGCGCCATGATGACAACCTAAAACACCTCGTAAATCTGCAGCTGGCAGCTCTGCGTGGCAGATAGTTGCTCATGACGAGTCTAGTGCAATAAATGCAAGCCGAATATCTGCGATTGGCTGAGATATCGTCAAATATTGCATTAAATGCAAGTCAGGATCAATATAAAGTGCCACATTTGGCAAAAGATCTTTGGTCTGGTCATCCAGCACGACTCATTTTCGGCCAGGTTGTCCAACACGACTCACTTTCGGCTAGGTCGTCCAACACAACTCGATTTCAATCAGGTCGTCGAGCACGATTCATCTCTGGCTAGGTCGTCCAGAACGACTCATTTTCAGAAAGTTCGTCCAATACAATCCTTTAGTAGCCGACACCGCAGCTCGGCCACAATTACAGCAAAGAAAATCCTGATATCGTTCGAAGTAACATTGCTCCCCCGACTTCTATGAACTTGGAAAGCAAGGGGCAACTGTTAAAACCATACCAAATGCAACTAATTGACGAAAGACACATGGCATCACAAGGATTGATTATGCCAATGGACTCGTGTCCCCATCCTAGTTCACCTAATTAGGCATGATTCAACGCCCTCCAACAGCTGTGTACATGCAAGAATTGAGCACATTCAGATAAGGGAAGGCTAACCCATGTTTTAGTGGTTAGCTCAACGTGCCAACCCCTCGGAAGGGGTTGAAACAAACTCTGACTCAGTTGTAATTGCTAAATCAACCCTCAAATCTACATCAAACGGCTGCAAAAGTTGACCTATTATATCACAACCCCCAATTTCTAGAAGGGAATGCGCGAAGATTCTCATCCCACTACGACGATTCCCCTAGGATCTCGGAAGGAGCCTTGAGGATCCGTATCACTGCAAAAGACGTCCCGTGATCTAGAGCCTCCGTACTCAATAAATAACTCTACCACGAAGGTAAACAGATAGAAATTTGCATACCTAAAGTTAAACTATTGGATTGACTACCAAGCCCCTCGCTACTTTAAACTCGGCCTGCTTTACTTGAGTTCATTTGTTGATTGCCATTGAGCTAATTTAAGCATCAGAGTAACTCTTAAGTTATCCAACCTGCCCAACTCTCTTGTCTGTCTTCTTTCTTTAATAGATGTCACAATCAGAAATCCCCAATCAATTTTGACGGTAATAGAAACTTTGTACCTTTTTTTAGATTGAGATGTTCTAGACTATGGGTCTATCCTCAAAGATAGAATAGAAAATTTTTTCCCTAATTCATTTTATAAACCATATAACCCATACCAAAGAGGCAAAGACAGCCTAATTCATGAATCGACCGTCGGGTGTGGGCTCAGGCACCAATCAACTTGGCAGTTGGAAAAAGACTCGAGCGGCCGTATGGGTATGGGAAGATTCTAATTCACTCTTTAAGACAAACCCATCGAAATCAGCATTTTATTATTATTTGATATTTCCGTAAATAGAACACTGAGAGACGAACACGTGGAAACACAAGAGAGCGGACTTTTCGCATCTGTTCACGTGGGGGACACCAAGGTCCAAGCCCAGCGCGCTTCGAGGCCGCTCTCGTAA
The DNA here is from genome assembly GCA_028583415.1 of Protea cynaroides. Classification (NCBI taxonomy): domain Eukaryota; kingdom Viridiplantae; phylum Streptophyta; class Magnoliopsida; order Proteales; family Proteaceae; genus Protea; species Protea cynaroides. The sequence continues at coordinate 9,102,343 of CM053276.1, read as the reverse complement.
ATAGAGCAAGCATATACTTTATAGCAACTCTTTCCACTGTATGTTGAAAGTCCATTCTCTTTTAGCTGATTCTCTCTCATCTTTCTTGAATTTCTGTTGAAACTTGAAACTGAAATCTCTTCTTTCCCTGTTACCTTTTTATTGTTCTCTTTTCATGGTCGCTCTGATTTACTCGCCAAAAGGGTATAATGATGCTCCACTCGCCTTTATGCGATTCTATGAAGACCAAGCTTCCTCAGTTCTCTTCTGCTGTTTCTAGTAATTCTCTTCGTTCTCGGATTGCATCCTTTACTCTCTTAGAGATGGGGTAACCTTTTTTCAATTCATTCTATTTCTTTGAAAGTTTAATGTCTTTGAAACATGATTATTAACATTACAACGTGGTAGCAACTGCATTTTTTAATTTTTTTTTGTTCTTTAAAGAAATCATCTCATTAGTGTAGTTGAACAGGAGAAATAAATGAGAAAATAATTTGTATTACCCAAAGAAGCTAGGAAATTTTGCTTCAACTGAGACTTTATTTGTTCTCATAAAATAGTGAAGATTATTTAAAAGAATTAGTTAGTTTCTGATTACTAGATAAAGCTTACCATTTATTTGAAATTTATGGGACTTTTGCAAGATTATATAACATTTATTGAGTTGTAATATAACACTATTTATGGGACTTTTGCAAGATTATATAACATTTATTGAGTTGTAATATAACACTACTTTTGCAAGATTATATAACGTTTTGCTTGACGATTTCCTACCAACATTTAATTGGGCATTTGCTGAATCAGAATTTCATTTTCAGATTTAAACCTCTATGTGGAGAAGCATTTCAATGATTACTTAAACTCATTTCAATGCCTTTGCAGATTGATATCAAGTAAGCGTGTATTTGGCAGCACTAGGAAAAGACTTACCAGTGAGGCACGAACGATCTTGTTATGACATTGATGCATCTAAGCCTATTCTTCCTCTCTCTGAAACTCTTTTATTTAATTTTATCAGAATACTTGACTTGATTTTTGACGTAGGTTAGACAACTGACAAAGCCAGATTTAAAGCTACAAATGCTTATGGTCGCCGTGCTCAAGAGACTGTAATTGAGGTATTCTCACTTGTACATTGAATTAAGTTACTGTTCCCCCCCAAGCTTTGCCATTTTAAGTGTAATTAACTGTTGAAAGATTCAAGTGAAACTGATGGGTTTTTTCATTAACAAAATAGTGGATTGCTTAGTATAATGGACTGTGAAAGAGAGCAGGTGACCAGGAATAATTTCAGTATCTAATTCCAATTGGTGTTGATCCTCTTAGATTTCTAGTGGATTTCATGCCGAATGCTGAGCAGAGAATGTTTTGACATTTTATGATGATGCATGCTTTGTGCAACTGGTGTAAATATTTTTTGCGCATGGGTAACACGACTCATACCCAATGGCTGTTTACTATTGTATTTGTTGGGCTGTTGCCTCTTTTTTGTCCGGCTGATACAATCTTGGTCACTCATCCATAAAGAGGCAAATATTGAAGAGATGCCCATAGAATTATGAAAAAATAATTGCCATTCCCACATACAACCAAATAAAGAAAAGTGCTATAAGGAAGTGCTTTCAAGGGCTGTGTGATTAGCGCAGAATGAGAAAAAACGAATTTAATAATTTTTGTTACTCATTTAAAAGAAAAAAAAAAGAATTAGCAAGCGTTAATCTATACTGATTTATGTGGGATAACATGTTCTCTTGACAAAAATATGTGCATTTTACTTCATATATTTATGCTATGCTTTTCCTCTTGCTTGTATAGTTTTCCTTCCCAATGATTAATACAGTTCTTCATTACAATTAGGAACCTGGTTGAATCTCCATGTGTATGTATTCATAGTCTGTTTTGTGCAAGTCTATGCATACACACAAATATAGATCCCTCTTGATGGATGGACTAAACAGTCTGCCATACCATCTTGTATGGCAAAAAGTGTGATATACACTGACCATAAAAGTTTGTAGTACTTCTTCACACAAAATGAATTAAATATGAGGCAGCAGCGATGGTTCGAGTTAATCAACAATTATGATGTTTTGAACTCACTTATACCTTGCATCTGAGTACATGTGTGTAGCAGAACTCACTTAATTTCTCATAAAATTGATCAAACTATCAATTGAGTTACAATAACTCACTTTATAGCCTATGTATTTCTTATTCCTTTTTTTTTTGGATGAATATAAGAAAATATACAGACGTACCCAGTGCATGAGATTCCTGCCACTGCGGGGTTTGGGAAAGGGTGAATATAAGAAAATATATTTAAGAGAAAACACTTACAACAGGGATCCCCTAAAGGGGGCCCCAAGCAAGGGAAACGAAAGCAATCAGGAAAGTAAATATTTTGTATCTTACTTGCACTTAGTAATTGTATGAAACTATTATATGTAACTATGTAAGTAATTTAACCTATTATATCTACTAACATTATACCAACTATTGAACTATTTTAGAACCCAATTAAACTAGCACAAACTCAGGTGCTTGGTTGGGTGGGTGTTGGTGCTTTTGTTTTGCTTCATTCTGTTTGGGGAGGTGTGAGTGGGTCTTTTGCCTTATTATTAGTGCTTATTGGTGAGGTTTGTACATGTTTTCCTTCTTTGATGCTTTTAGGTCTCTCTCCTGTTTTTAAAAACCTTTTCTTTTATTTTTTGCCCAGACAATAAAATATGTTAGTATCTACATGTCAAACTTTTATTATACGCAAAAATGTAGGAAAATGATTCCTTTTATTCTTTGAATTATTCTTGGTAGTATTCTAAATTTTTTTTTTGATTGGTTTTTCTCTACGTTACAGTACTGGGGTAGGGAAGGGCACAGATGCAAGAGAGGAGACTCGAATTCGAGAACTCCTCCCAGCCCCTGCTTCAACAAGCAAGGGGCCAACCATCCGACCAAGTGGATGTTTGCATGGTAGTATTCTATTACTTCTTGAGTGAAGCTAATTTTTGTTTCCTTGTTATCTTTTTTTCTACATCATTGGTTTATTAAAACATCGCAAGCATGGTGTGTGACTGACTCACCCCAAAAAAAAAAACTTGGTGTATGACTTTAAGTGAGTGATAAGATTAGTACACAAAAGAGAATGACAGAGAGCATTTTGATTCACGGCTCATGTTATGACCTCCTGTTCATTATATGTAACTTCAGGAAGAAGCAACACAAGTGTCCGAGATCAGCTCGCCAATGAAAGTCTCTCCTGGTCAGGCTTTCCCACTGGGAGCATCTGAAGTTGAAAATGGGATAAATTTTTCTGTTTTTTCACAACATGCAACTGCTGTTACACTTTGCTTAGTGCTTTCACAGAGGTGCAGTTCTTTCCTCCTTGTTCTGTGAACTAGTTATACATGTGTTGCTCATTATTGTTCTGTTTTTGAATCAATAAAAAAATTTACAAATGAAATGGCCGAGATAGATCAACTAAATGGGAGGCACCGTGACAAAGTAAAAAATGAAGAAGTAGCAGTGATGAAGAAGAAGGAAAGAGAGAAAGAGAAGAGGACTGAAAATAGAAACCGAGAGGATTTGGAACCACTCCACACGTATGGAACTTTTTATTTATAATAGAAATAAAAGTAATAATTATAATAATGCCCTTACTTAACCGACAACAAGTAAACATAAATCCTAATGTAACTCCCACAATACCCCTACTTTAATTTAAACACTTCAACACTCCCCCTCAAGCTAGAGAATATATATACCCATTACAGTTCAGTTTGGAACATCAGTATTCAGTACATAAATAACCAATCACAACCAAACGTAGCAAACCAAAGAACTGTTGGAGTCGAGAATCTGGTTAACCAGTGTGTTGTAGGGATATTTTAGGAACATAAATAAGTCATGTTATTTTATGGTTTTATATTATGTTTTAGTTTCTATGTTTATCTTCTTAGATTGAAGGTTAATAACATAAATAAGTCATGTTATTAAAACATCGCAAGCATGGTGGTTGGAGGAGAGGATCAATTAACTCTCCTATTCTTTTCATTCCTTTTCTCAACATGGTATCAGAGCCTAATTAGGGCTGCCGCCATTCTTCTTTTCTCTTCTCTTCTATTCTTGCTTTTGGTTTCTCTAACAGCCTCAACATACCCTGCCGCCACCTTCACCAGCCTAGTTGCCACCACCGACAGCCTTTGCCCACTCAGATTACTGCCACCGACAACATCCCTTCATCTTCTTCTGGTCTCTACCGCCTACGACACCTAGAAAGCTACTGGTTTGGTGTCGTTTTTTGGTTATTTTCCTTTAGTTGCAGTTTTTCTGCCCATCTAAACAATTCTCTACAGATCTTGTCCCATACATTCATCCCTGTTTTTTGTCATCATCAGTTTTTTTGATTCTGAAATTTTTTTTCTGTCCACATTTTTTCTGTTGAAGAGATGCACTAAGTTATTCCACCAATATTTTTTCTATGCCTTGCCATGTATCCTTGAGTAAAGGGATGTTACCTACACTATCAAATGAAGAACTTCAGGCACTTAAGAATTTATTAAGGCCATCTGCTACAGTTCAAGCCGCTCCTCCAATGCCAACCGCTACTCTAGGTTCATACTTTGTACAGTCAGGTATCTCTCATGTGGGTTTGTTTACTTCTTCTGTCTCTAGCCCATGGGTTATGGACATTGGAGCAACTGACCACATGACTGGGTCGGCGAATTTGTTCTTCCTGTATTCTCCCTCTTTTGGGAAAGATACAGTCCGAGTTGCAGATGGGTCCCTTTCTCCTATATCAGGAAAGGGTGCCATCCACTGCTCCCTTACTCTTACTTTGCAATTAGTTCTTTATGTACTTAGTTTTTCTACAAATTTACTTTCTATTAGTAGTCTCACTCGATCTCTTAACTACAAAGTAACGTTTTTCCCTTCCTTGTGTGAAATTTAGGATCTGGAAAGTAGGAGGACCATTGGACATGGTAGATTGCATGGTGGTCTCTATTTGCTTGCAGATGGTCCTTCTGTGCATCCTTCGTCACCACCACCTACTACACATCATCTATATTCTGCTGTGCGTACACTTCAGCATTGGCATCGCCGTCTTGGTCACCCTTCCCCAGCTATTTTATCCAAGTTGTTTCCTTCCCTTTCTAAGTATTGTAATGAAAACGAGTTATTATGCAAAGCATGTATTCTTGCTAAGCAGGCTCGTACAACTTATTTACCTACATTTAATAGAAGCAGTAATATGTTTGATTTGATTCATTCTAATGTCTGGGGTCCTGCATCTCCTTGAAACAGGTCTGGCCCTTATGTTTGAGGGTAATGTGCTAGCAAAATTTGGGAGTGATGATGTTTTGATAGCAACCTCTCTTATAAATAGGTTGCCATCAAGGATACTACAAAATAAGGCTCCTCTGGGTCTTTCACTTGGTGATCATTCCTTTGGTCTCCCACCAAAGGTATTTGGGTGCGTATGTTATGCTCGGAACCATCATTCTCGTGGCAAACTTGATCCACGAGGGGTTCGTTGCATCTTCCTTGGTTACCCAGTCACACAAAAAGGGTATAAATGCTATCATCCATCATCCCGTGAGACTTTTATCAACAAAGATGTCCTCTTTCATGAAGATATGATGTATTTTCAGCCACCTCTTCCAGGGGAGACAGATATAGTTGATCTTGAAGATGTGTCTTTCATTAGCTTAATGGAGATGGAGACAGAAAGAGTTAAGTAAGAAGCATACCTGCTCCTACTCCTGAGCCAGAGATGCGGCTACCTACTCCTTAGCCAGAGATGCGGCTACCTACTCCTTAGCCAGAGATGCCGCCACCTACTCCTACTTCTGGGCCAGCACCTTTACCTACGTCTGCCAGTCCCATGTCTGCTGTCAAGCCTCTGTAAGTTTATAGCCGTGCCAAAAGCAAGCAAGGACAGACCACTACCATCCAAGCAACTTCACATGTCCCTTCGTCAGCCCAGGATCCAGAGATTGATCAAACTCTGAGTAAGGAAATTTCCCTCTTTGAATCTGATTCTGATCTCCCTATTGGTCTTCGTAAAAGTACTAGGGCTTGCACTTTTCATCAAATCTCTAATTTCGTTTCTTACGACTCGTTATCTCCTTCTTTCCATGCATTTGTGTCTTCTCTTTCCTCTGTGTCTATTTCTCAGAAATGGCATTACACAATTTTGGATGAGCGGTGGAAAGCTACAATGATGGAAGAAATGAGAGCCTTGAAGAAGAACAATACGTGGGATCTTGTTTCTCTCCCACCGGGTAAGAAACTAGTAGGGTGCAAATTGGTTTCACAGTCAAGCAGAACAGTGATGGCACAGTAGATTGGTATAAAGCAAGGTTAGTAGCCCGTGGATTCACACAGACATATGTTATTGATTATCAAGAAACCTTTGCACCAATAGCTAAAATGATGATAGTGAGGGTTCTCTTGGCATGTGCTGTCCACCATAATTGGGATCTGCAATAGTTTGATGTAAAGAATGCCTTCCTCTATGGTGAACTTAAAGAGGAAGTGTATATGGATTGTCCACCTGGGTTTATAGATGCAAATACCTATGGGAAGGTATGTAAATTGAAGCGCTCACTTTATGGACTTAAGCAGTCCCCTAGAGCATGGTTTGGTAGACTCCATAAGACCATGATAGCATGTGGCTATGCACAGAGTAATGCTGATCATATATTGTTTATTAAGCATTCATTTGGAAGTTTTACTGCCCTTCTAGTATATGTGGATGATATCATTGTCATTGGAAATAGTGACGAGGAGACAAAAAAACTCAAGGTATTTCTCGGGAAGGAGTTTGAAATTAAAGATCTGGGAAAGCTTAGATATTTTCTAAGGATTGAAGTGGTTTGTTCTGCAAAGGCATATTTCTTTCTCAGAGGAAGTACATCCTTGATCTTCTATTAGAGACAGGTTTGCTAGGCTGCAAGCCATGTGTTACTCCATTAGATGCAACTACAAAATTGAAAGAAAAAGAAGGAACACCAACAGATAAGGGGAGATATCAAAGGTTGGTTGGAAAGCTAATCTACTTATCTCATACAAGACCAGACATAGCATTTGCAGTTAGCCTGGTAAGTCAGTTTATGCATGATCCATATTCTATGCATTTGGAGGCTATCTATGAGATTCTTCATTACCAAAAGGCAGTTCCAAGAAAGGGGATCCTCCTCTCACCACATGATAATTTCAAAGTGGAAGCTTATACGGATGTTGACTGGGCAGGCAATCTGGATAGGAAATCTATTTCTGGTTACTGTACCTTTGTGGGAGGAATGTTAGTCACTTGGTGCAGTAAGAAGCAGAACGTGGTAGCATGTTCTAGTGCAGAAGCTAAATTTAGGGCAATGGCTCAAGGCATATGTGAACTTCTATGGTTGAAAGGCCTACTCAATGACTTGAAAGTTGATTGTTCTCAACCTATGATTCTCTTTTGTGACAATAAAGCTGCTATTAGCATTGTTAACAATCAAGTTCAGCATGATCGAACCAAGCATGTTGAAATAGATCGTCATTTTATTAAAGAAAAGCTCGAGAACGGTCAGATTCAAATTCCGCATGTCAGATTAGAAGATCAGTTGGCCGATATCTTCACAAAAGGCTTACCTGTCAAGTCGTTTCAAATAATTTTGTCCAAGTTGGGCATGCATGATATCTATGCACCAACTTAAGAGGGAGTGTTGGAGTCGAGAATCTGGCTAGCGCTATCTAGCGCTAACCAGTGTGTCGTAGGGATATTTTAGGAACATAAATAAGTCATGTTATTTTATGGTTTTATGTTATGTTTTAGTTTCTATTTTTATCTTCTTAGATTGAAGGTTAATTTTGTGATCTCTCATATAGTTGCTTCATTATAAATAAAGGTTGGAGGAGAGGATCAATTAACTCTCCTATTCTTTTCGTTCCTTTTCTCAACACGCATGAAGCCCACTTGTATGAAACAAAAGATCCGGATTAAGAACTTTACCATCGCAGCGCCAAAGTGAAAATAAATTGATCAGCCACCAACATCAATAAAAGAGAGTACTCTTCATCAAGAAGAAACTCAGATAACATAAGCAGCGGAGAACACTAGCCATAGGAAAGAATATTGCAACAGCAACAGAAACCACAATAATGACAATAATGACCCAGAACATAGTAGCAGTGGAAGATGAATAAATCATCGCTGCAGGCCAGAAACCTGAAATCCTTAACCAGTGAAGCGCCAAGTAAATAATAAAAGAGATCTTCAAAAAGAAGAAATCCCTAAGGCACAGAAGAAATCTTTAACAAGATGAAATCCACAATTACAAGGTAGACAAGCAATAATCTCCACTAAGGAAAAAAAAAACAATCATAATCTCCATGGAGGAAGACAGGTAAAAATCTCCACGAAGGAAGACAAATGATAATCTCCATGAAGGAAGACTTGTAAAAATCTTCCCAAAGAAAGACAGGTAAAATTTCGATGAAGGACGACACGGGCAACAAATGTTCTAAAGGGAAGACATGGGCAATAAGTCTTCACAAATAAGATAGATAAGGTGACACAAAGGATAAGAACAAGGAGAATTGGCAGTCCCAATATCTCACCGCCGTACCATCTAGAATCACCATAGTTTACCAAGGGAGAAGGAGCAGCAAATAATACCCTAGATAGGCCATCTTGAAATAACTCGGAGCACCAATAATACCAACCAGCACAAATAGATTCACCAGCCATATGACTAGCAACAAAAAAAAGCCAGCAACAGAAAAACCTGCTAGTGAGAACTCCAACTAGCAGAAGGAGAATAAAATAGTAGCCAAATAGTGCCTTGGAAATAATAACTCTGAAATCTTCGGGTTCCAGAAACCACAAATTTGATATTAATGCAACTCCAAATTGCAAAACCCTGCTTACGGGTCGCTATAGGCCCGAAGTAAGGAAGGACGTGAGAATGTGAGATCACTTAACCAGCTTGTGAACTCCAACGTAAGGAACCAGCAACCATAAAAAGAAGTTCTATTCATTTCAATAATCTTCATCAATATCAGAAGCAGCAGTGGTGGCTGCACACCACAATGAAGATTCTTAAACGATTCTCAAAACAGTAGCCGAAGATTCAAGTCATGATCGATACCGCTCCGATACCATGTGACAAAGTAAAACAGGAAGAGCTACCAGACTACCAGTGATGAATAAGAAGGAAAGAGAAAAGAAAAGATAGAAAATAGATACCGAGAGGAGTTGGAACCACTCCTCACATATGTAACTCTTTATTTATAATAGAATAAAAAAGAAAATTATAATAATGACCATACTTAATTAACTGAAAAGAATTAAACAAATCCTAACTTAACTCCCACGACATCCCTACGGGAGCATAAGCACTTCAACATATACTATACAAAGTCCATAAGACAAGGCTATACTAATAGTAGTATAAAAAGGTAAAAAAAAAAAAAAAAAAAAGGAGAAAGAAGAGAAAGATGTTTGTCCAGAGCAGAAAATGGAAGCTACAAAAGGTCTACTCTAGCTTTGATTGAGGTCCCAACATGGATGCCTCCAGAGTGGCGGAGTTCAACTTTGATTGGAATTCTTTCAGAATCTGGCGCTTTTCCACATTAGAAGTGTTTCAGGGATCTGAACTGCTTCGTATTCAGGCCCTTGAAATGTTTCAGGGAATGGTAATCTCTTCCTTTTGGACATCATAATGCTGGACCGCTGGTAGAGGGTGATGTAGGACAACCTAGGGGCTAAGTTTTCTTACAATGACCGCAATGCTAGTCAAACAGATTCACCTAAATGGCTTTCTAATTGGGACTGGCAGCAACTTACATGAAATGCACACATGAGGTAAACATCAATAACAACAAGCAATGAGTAGTATAATTCTTATAATTCTTAGGCTACATGCTTTTAATTTAGCAATATTCAATTGGGTGCTTTAATTTCAGCTTTAGGCAGCATTTAATTAAGCACTAATGTGCAGGAACTTTCAAGAACCCTAGAAACATAATTCTTGTAAATAAAGAGAAAAGGGAGAGAGAAGAGAGAAAGAATTCTGGAATTCTGGGAATCACAATTGTGATTGTGGACTGCCCAATGCGATAAATATTTATAGACATAGGATACAACCTAAAGGGGCAATAACAAATGAATAACAAGAAAACAAAATAAAAGAGCAAACAACCTAGAAGGAAAGAATGTGAGAACCTAGGAGGAAAAAAAGGGGGGGGGGGGCTGATCTCCCCATCTCGAGATTGGCACTTGCTCTTAGCGCTAGCTCGAGATGGGGTCCTCCCCCATCATAACATATCGTAACACTTCCACTAAAGCTGGAGCATATATATCAATTATGCCCAGCTTGTTACAAATATAAGTAATTCGCCTATTCCCTAAAGATTTGGTAAATACATCACTTAGTTGTTATTGTGTACGAACATGGTAGGGAGAAACAACTCCTTGTAGAAGCTTCTCACGAATGAAGTGAGAGTCGGCCTCAATATGCTTAGTCCTCTCATGAAAACACAAGGTTAAACTTGGAAGCAATATAAATGGCGGCTTGGTTGTCACACCACAGTTGCATGGATGACATGTGTGAAAAAGCAAGTTCGGCTAATAACTACTTGACCTACATCAGCTCACATGTGACATGTGACATGTGACATGTGCCATAGGCCCATAGCACGATACTCGCTTTGCACTGGACTGAGTGACGATAGTTTGTTTCTTGCTCTTCGAGGATACGAAATCCCACCATCAAAAGTATAGTATCCAGTTGTAGACCATCAATTAATGGGAGATCCAGCCTATTTAGCATCTAAAAAACCTTTAATACATCCATGTCCATGATTAGAATATAGACCACGTCTTGGAGCCTTCTTGAGATATCACAAAATGCGAGTAACTGTATCCTAGGCGTCTGAGGAGAGGATAGAAACTGACTCACAACACTAACTAGAAAGACCACATGTGGACAAGTCACAGTGAGATAATTTAGCTTCCCAACTAGTCTATGACACCTCTCAGGGTCAGGCAGAATATCACCCTCATTAGAGGTAAGTTTGACATTAGGATCCATTGGGGTATCCGTAGGTTTCGAAAGTGTTTCCTCTAAGCGAGAGAAATACCATTCCGTGATTGAGCTACCTCTACTCCAAAAAGTACTTCAAGCGACCTAGATCTTTGGTGTGAAACTGTTGTTGCAAATGAGCCTTTTAGCTGTCGATACCGGTATTGTCATATCCTGTAATTACTATTTCATCAACATAGTCGATAAGAATCCTCCCTGTTACAAAAGAATATCGATAGAACATCGAGTGATCACTATCACATCAGGAGTAGCCGAAGCAAGGGAGGTGGGGTGTTGGATTGAGCTGAGGACATCATCGTTAACCTGTTAGATGACTGGTGGGGGAGGAGGTACCTGCGAAACAGAGTGTTGGAGAATGTATGTAGGGAGATCATTATTTGATTCAAATGCAATAAAGGATCCAGCTGGACAAAAAAAAGGATACTTCAGCGGTGACATAATATTTTTTGGATTCCGGTGAGTAGAACGATAGCCCTTCTGAGTAGGAGAGTACTTGGCGAACAAACATTTGAGAGGACGGAGGTCTAGTTTAGACAGACCAGGGAGATGATCTCGAACAAAACAGACACATCCAGTGACACAGGGAGGGGACACAAAAAGTGGTAACAGGCAGAAACAAGGAGTGGGGAATACCACCACCCAAAATAGAAGACGGCATGTGATTAATAAGATAACATGCTGTCAAAACAAAATCTCCTAAAAAAGGTTTGGCCACCTCATGTTATTAAGTATCGATATGATACGGGTCGATACGCCGCGATACACTTTGATAGGGGTCGATATGACTAGAATTATGTTTCAGATAAAAATAAGCAAAAAGTATCGATCATATTGGAGTATATCGACCGATACATGTCAATTTGGGCTTTAAAAGGACTCTCGTCTTCATTTTCTACTGCTTTTTGGGAACCAGCGGAATGAGCTTGTAAGATGGTTGGATTTCAACTATTATTTTGTAAACCAATCACTCACCAAACTTTAGGGCTTTGATTATGCATAAATAAATGACTTAGAAGAAAACATTCAATTGTTGTTTCAAGTTTAATCGATCACTGAAGCAAAACCTGCGGGAATAAAGTAAAAACTTGCAACTTCGACATGATATTAGTAATTTAGTATGGATGTAAGAAACATATTACTTCTTAATGTTACTTATTATAATGTTTTTATACTTTAAAAATGTGCTTTGTATGTTCCCTAATCATTCTTCATGCGTATTTTGCCTTGTATCCACGATATGATACAATTTGTCTCTTAAAATCGTTTAACCTTAAGAGATACTTTAATCCTTGGGACACCTTCATTTCAAAAAGAAGGGATGGACGACTGAGTAACTTTCATCAAAAGATGATTTTTCCATTCTACAACGCCATTTTGTTGGGATGTGTCAGGACAAGAAGACTGATGATCAAAGTCCTATTCGGCCATAAAGTGAGAAAATTGATCTGAAAAATATTCCTTAGCATTATTACTTTGGAAAACACGAATAAATGTTTGGAATTGGGTCTGAATTTCTTGAACAAAAGTGCAGAAGATTGAAAATAATTTTGAACGATTTTTCATTAAATAAATCTAGGTAACTCTTGATATCATCCACAAAACTGATAAAATATCCTAACTTTATGTGACATGGCAAGGTCCCCATACTTCAGAATGGACTAAAGAAAAAGGGTGTGTAGACCATTTATTGACGCGAGGGGAATAACTCCCACGGTGGACCTTCCCAAATTGATAGGATTCACAATCTAGATTAGAAAGAGAAAGAAAATGTGGATAATGTCTTTTCAAACTTTGGAGAGACGGATAACCCAACTGACAATGAAGCTGATGCAGGGTTAGGTCACTTGAGCAGTAAATAAATGGCGACTTGTCAAGTAGATACAGTCCTCTTTTCCGCCAGCCCTAACAATCGTCCTCTTTGTCGTAAGATCCTAAAAAACACAAGAGTCAGGGAAAAAGGTTATATAACAGTTGTAAGTAGAAGTAAGCTTACTGACAGATAATAAGTTGAACGGAAAATGAGGTAAATGGATAACCGAAGATAGGGAATTAGGGATATAGAAGGTGTGGGATGAATAGTCCCAGTGCCATTGATCTTGACTAAGGAGCCATCAGCAAAAGTGACACTGAAAGTGGAGGGACAAAGGGAGGTAAAAAAAAACTTGAAACCCCATAAATCTGATCGGAAGCACTTGAATCAGTTATCCAGGGACGAGAGGATGAGAGACATGCAGTGGCATTATTTGTCTGGACAAAAGTAGGAGTGGAAGATGAAACAGACTGGGTAGTTTGATACTGATTGTAGTGAGCTAATGTAGCAAGCTGATGCGGAAGCAAATGTCTAATTCAAATTTAACCTAAAATCTTGCTATGGAGATCGTTTACATCAGTCCAAATACTTTCTCAGCAGAAAATAGAAAATAAAATTGTAAAATCTCTCCGTTAGGAAAACACCAAACTTGGAGGAGATGGTCTCTAGGATGTACTTTCTAATTGTAGCACGATCCAACTATGGAGGAAGAAACCAATCTCGCCCATAGACACCTCTATGTTCTGACGACGAACTAGAATACTGTAATTTAACTTTTTCTTCAAACTTCCAACACTAGGTGACCACGATTAGGAGTGTGGATGTTGTAGAACCAGCAAAGATTGAATGAACTTGAATGAATTAGAAGAATAATTGAAAACAGAAAATAATTGTGGTTGAGTCACAACCGAAGAAACCCAACCCAAAGAAAAGTCGACAACACTTTCTAAGGGTTCAAATCTGATTTTCTTCTTCTCCTACATTCTTATTTATAGAGTTTAGAAAAGCTACAACTAAGGAAGGATTATTTCCTTCAAGGAATAACCAAAAATAAACTTAAACAAGAATTGAAAACATACCTTTATAATTTTAGGAAATTTTTTAAAACAAAGAAACATCTAAAATTGATTCATAAAATAAACCAACTTAGGAAACAAAATAAAAACTAATTTTAGGAAATAAATCTAACTTATTGAATTAGGAAGGAAACCAAGATCTCTAAAAATCTGTTGGTACTATTCACGTAAACAGTACCGCGTGAACAGTATTGGCTGACTTCTTTAGCTTGGCTTGGCTTGGCTTGGTGGCTGGCTTAAGCCTTGTTTGGTTGTCAATACTGCATCAATTCTCCCCTGCTTAAAAAAACTCGACCATGAGTTTTGAATCGGTTGGGCATCAACATATCGAGGTGAGTATTCAAATTTCTCTGAAAACAGAAATCTGGTTGCTCTCGACCGTTAGGAAAGAAATCTTTGACCTTGGGATCTCTTGCTTAAAAAAAATGTAGTAGGAGCACACATTCAATATCCTCCACTTCGAAATCAACAGCACCAACATTGTTTGTAACATTCAGGGCTACACGAGGGACGCTTTTGAAGTTTTCTTGAACCACGATCTCAATCCTACCATTGACCACTTCAACACATTCTTCAACAAATGACTCTGAAACGATAAAATTTTCTATTATGTGGCTGATTGGCCTTCATCTTTAACCTCTTCAATGTAACCATCTGTAGAAGGAACACCAATGGTGGGTTTTCCCTTGTCATCAAATGCTGCTGGAGACTCGTCATCTTTTACTTTGGTTTCAGTCACTGAAGCTTCCACAGCGGGTGGAGGGATGGGGTCGTCCTTTGTTAGTGCAACTTTGGGTTCAGCCTTCGCGTTAACATCGTTAGGCTTTCACCACTCTCGAACTTGTGAACTAAATGTTATGGATGGTTGTATCAGCTTCTCTTCAACTATAAATGCCAGTTGATGGTAATTTTGTCGACGGAAGAGTCTTCTTTGGATATGTTCAGGTACGTGTTTTCTCATTCATTTGTACTTCATATCTTTCCCAAGTCCTGAGCTCTTGTCTTCGAACTCTAAGCTTCTATTCATGGCTATTCCACCATTCTCTAGCATATCCAGTTAAACGGAAATAAGAAAATTTAAGCCTTCGCTCCTCTGTGAAGTTGTAACAATCAAAATATTCCTCCGAGAATCAAAACAATCAAGGAATAAGTATGGGTCCGTCTGGCCAGCAAAGTAAGGAACTTCTAAAAAAGAAGAGAGATTGGAAGAATGGGATCTCCTCTCCATGTCTGGTTCGTTAGGAGAGCATATGGTCATAAGGCTAGTTAAGAGAGCTAGAACCCTCCATTACAAAGCTCTGATACCAATTGATGTGGAAGCAAATGTTTAATTCAAATGTAACCTGAAATCTTGCTATGGGGATCGTTTACATCAGTCCAAATACTTTTCAGCAGAAAATAGCAAATAGAATTGTAAGAGTATAGTAAATTCCACTTATCATGAAATCTGTCCGTTAGGAAAACACCAAACTAGGAGGAGAGGGTCTCTAGGATGTACTTTCTAACATATCCGAATTGTAGCATAATCCAACCATGGGGGAAGAAACCAATCTCGCCCGTAGACATCTCTATGTTCTAATGACGAATCAGAATACTATAATCTGACTTTATCTTTGAAATTCCAACACTAGGTGATCAGGACCAAGAGTGTGGATGTCGTAGAACCCGCAAAGATTGAATGAACTTGAATGAATTATGTTACAAAGTTGGCCCATAGGCCCATAGACCCACTAGATATAGCTGACGCTAGTTAACGCCAGCAATATCTAGTGCTGCTCCCCTTTCTCTTCCTTCTTTAATCAATTACAGATTTATTTTCTTTTATTTTATTATCGTCATCTTATTGTAATATTTTCTTGTTGTCTCTTCTTAGAATAGAAACTTTCCTTATAAATATGTTTATTTTTTTTCTCTATAAATACAAGGTAGAGAGGAGAGCTATTCAATGATTTGGGCTACAACACATTGCTGTGTCGAAATCTCTCTCTCTCTCTCTCTCTCTCTCCTCCTCAATCTTCTTCTCTTTTAATTTCTGGTTGTATACTTGCTGGTTGTTTCTTTGAGAAATTGTTACATGGTATTAGAGCACTAGATCCTTGGCCATCATAGATCAAAGAACTCTTGGTTTGATTGGCCTTTGATATTTTTGCTCTCTCTATGTAACTACAATTTTCTATTTTACTACTACTAATTGGTGATCGAGATAACATCTATGAATGTTGTTGTTAAATACTACTACTTTGTGGACTTCTATACTTGATCACCCCGTTAGTAAGGTTATTATCTTCTCCTTGACATTCATCACCCCCTTTGAGCTTCTCTTTTCCTTTGGCCTCTCGGTGGCGGAACCGAGCTTTGGACCTTGTCATTAACCCTACTACTACCATCTACCTTTACTTACGTTGAGTCTTTGGTCAATCGGTTGGCTAAACCGATAAGACATTTTTTTTATATACATTGGTTGTGGATTTTGTTCTCTATCATGATGACTGACCCTAAGCCCACTGAGGCTCAGATCATCTCCATAAAGTTGAAAGGAGTTTCTAATTATCTATTATGGGCTCAAGCTATCAAAGGCTTTATTCTTTCTCAAGACAAAGCCACATTGTTAAATGATGAGCACCCTATATCTGATGTGAAAGACAGTAAATCTGTCAAATTGTACAATACCTGGTTAAGAGATAATTCTCAGGTTCAAACATGGTTGTGGAACAGTATTGATACCTCCATCCTACCCATTGTAATGTTCCACAATATAGTCAAGGCCATTTGGGCTGATCTACAAGTGACATATGGGCAAGATAAGAATGTCTCTCGTATCTATGACCTATGTGAGTGGATGTTCACTTACTATATTGGTGAAAAATCCCTGAGTGACTACTATGGCGGCTTCAAAGGGCTTATTGAAGAAATACAAGATGTGCAGCCTTTTACCAATGATTTGAGCAAAATCAAAACTCAACAATCTGAGTTCTACGTTGCTAAATTTTTGGCTGGCCTTTCCCCGGAATATCAGAGTGTCAAAATTCAACTTCTTGCAGGAGCCTCTATCCCTACCCTTAGCAAGACCTTCTTTCGCCTTCAGCGATTGGTCCCACAAAGTGACTCTCTTGTCAAGGACACTTCTGCTTTGTTTGTTGGCCGTGGCAGAGGCCGTGGCCGTGGATCCACTCGTGGTCGTGGCGGTGGTCCTTCTGGACGTGGCAATGGGCGGACATCTTCTGAAAAGGCTAATAGATATTGTACCCATTGTCACAAGATTAACGACATGGTGGAAAACTATTGGGATATAAATGGTCGTCCTGATTAGGCCGATACCCTTGCCAACAATGTTACTACTGAGGATGCCCCATATCCCATCCAGGCTCCTACTACGCAGACATCTGCGCCATCCAATGCATAGTATGAGGCCTTGTTCCGTTGGATTCAACATCTAGAGGCTACTGGACCATTACCCGTTGCCACCCTGGCCCACACAGGTACAACTGCCTTGTTATCTACCACCCTTTCTACCCCTTGGATTATAGACTCTGGTACTACCTGTCACATGACGGGACAACCTTCTACCCTTACAGCCCTTAATGATACACCGAAGCTCGTCACCGTTTACCTCGCCGATGGATCATCTACCACAGCTTCCCAACATGGGAATATTACCCTTACCCCGTCCTTATCCTTGTCATCTGTCCTTCGTGTTCCCAAATTTCCTCTTAACCTTATGTCTACTAGTCAACTTACAAAATCACTTAACTGTGTTGCAATCTTTTTTCCTTCTTATTGTACCTTTCAGGATCTCAGGACCAAGGCGATGATTGGAGGCGGGCGTGAGCATGCTGGTCTGTATTATTTTGGAGCTACCTGAACCCGTTCCAATCGCTGCTACCACATCTACTTCCACCCCTTTTCAATGGCACCATCGGCTTGGCCATCTATCTCTTTCTAAGTTCAAGGCTCTTGTCCCTAGTTGCAAGTCACTCTCTACATTACAATGTGAGCCTTGTGAACTAGGGAAACATCATCGTTCCTCTTTTCCAACTAGTTATACACCTAGGCAATCTTCCCCGTTTTCTTTAGTTCATTCTGATGTTTGGGGACCTTGTTGAATTCAATCGGCTTGGTTTCTCTTATTTTGTAACCTTTGAGGACGATTATTCCCGCATGACATGGCTCTACTTAATAAAAGAACGGTCTGACTTTATTAATATTTTCAAGGGTTTTCATAAAGAAATTGTCACTCAATTTAATACTCCTATCAAAGTTCTATGTACTGATAATGCTCTTGAATATGTTCAGTCTGCCATCTCTGATTTCTGTTTTACCAATGGCATTATACACCATACCAGTTGTGCTTACACTCCTCAACAGAATGGAGTTGCTGAGCGTAAAAATAGACATCTTTTGGATATTGCCAGGTCTCTCATGCTCCATATGAATGTTCCTAAGTATTATTGGAGTGATGCTGTTTTAACTGCCTACTACCTGATTGATAAGATGCCTTCTTTTGTCCTCCACAATAAAATTCCTTTTAAACTTCTCTATCCTAGTACTCCTTTATTTTCAGTTTCTCCTCGTGTTTTTGGTAGTACGTGTTTTTTCTACATCCTACATCCTACATCCTAAAGTGGACAAATTATCTCCCCGGTCTATCAAATGTATTTTCCTTGACTACTCTCGTACTCAGAAAGGTTACTGTTGTTTTGACTCTATTACTCGGCGCCATTTTGTCAGTCATGATGTAACCTTTTTTGAAGACAAGCCATACTACCCTATTCCTGTTCCCACCTATTTACTTTCCACTGATATTCCTTTACTTCTTATTCCTTCTGATGATGAACCCACCTCCATCCCATCTGTTTCTGAATCCCCCTCCATCCCACCCCAAACTTCGCAACCCTTACAGGTCTATACCCGTCGTACTCAGGTTGCTCCATCTATTATGACTACTGCTCCGGCTGCTGCTGACGCTGTCCCTGGTTCTGTGGTCGACTCTGACCTACCTATTGCTCTCCGCAAAGGTAAAAGAACTTGTACATAGAAATCCTTGGTTACCTTTCCCATTGAGCACTTTGTTACTACTGCCCATCTACCCTCTTTTCAACGGCGACTTGTTTACTCTTTGGCTGCTACCTTTGTACCCACTACCCTATCCCAAGCCTTGTACCATCCAAGGTGGCATACTGCTATGAATGATGAAATAGATGCTCTGACCTCCCGTCAGACTTGGACTTTTGTTGACCTCCCATCTGGCCACTCAGTTTTGAAGTGCAGATGGGTCTATACTGTGAAACATAACTCAGATGGCTCTGTTGAACGGCTGAAAGCACGGTTAGTTGCCAAGGGGTACACTCAAACCTATGGGGTAGACTATTTTGAGACATTCTCTCCTGTGGCCCGTCTCAATTCGGTCCGGGTACTTGTTTCCATGGCTGTCAATTTTGATTGGCCCTTGTATCAAATGGATGTCAAAAATGCATTATTGTATGGGGATCTTCATGAGGTGGTATACATGGACCAACCTCCGGGGTATGTTTCTTAGGGAGGGAATTCCACTAAAGTCTGCAAGTTACTAAAAGCAATATATGGACTAAAGCAGTCCCCTCGTGCGTAGTTTGATAAATTTAGCACTGTCATTACTAGTCTTGGCTTCACTACTTACTATTCAGATCATTCTGTTTTTGTATGTCGTCATCTGGCTACTGTTATTATCATTGCTGTCTATGTGGACGACATAATTATTACAGGGAATGATAAGTTGGGTATTACAGAACTTAAGTCTCACCTAAATACCCACTTTCAGTTGAAGGACTTAGGACTCCTTCACTATTTTCTTGGTATTCTAGTAGTTCGAGGCCGTACTAGTATCAGTCTTTCCCAATGCAAGTATGTCCTCGATCTCCTTGCAGAAACAGGACTTCTTGGCACCAAGCCGGTTGAAACTCCTATGGATCCACATTAGAAATTCGAAACATGTAATAGTCTTGAATATTCTGATGTTCATCAATATAGACGGTTGGTTGGGAAGTTAATTTATCTTACTGTTACTAGACCTGACCTTTCTTATGCTGTTGGAGTGGTAAGTCAATTTATGCAAGCTCCTAAAGTTGTCCATTGGGAGGCGGCCTGTCGTATCTTGCTCTATCTCAAGAAATCTCCAGGTACTGGTTTTGTTTATTCCCGACATCGCCATCTTGACATTGTTGGTTTTTTAGATGCTGATTAGGCTGGGGCAGATGGTGATAGACGTTCCACTATAGGTTATTGTACTTTCGTTGGTGGTAATCTCGTCACTTGGCGAAGTAAGAAGTAAACCACTGTCTCCAAATCTAGTGTTGAATCTGAATGCCGTTCTATGACACAGACTACTGCTGAATTAATGTGGCTGAAAAATCTTCTGCAATGGTTGGGATTTCCTATTTCTCAGCCTATGACCTTAAAGTGTGATAATCAGGCTACGATCTATATTGCCAGTAATCTAGTGTTTCATGAACGTACCAAGCATATAGAAGTGGATTGCCATTTTGTCCGTGATGTGGTTTTGAAGAAACTTGTTGTCACTCCATTTGTTTCATTTTCAAATCAACTTGCGGATATTCTCACTAAACCTCTATTTGGACCAACATATCGGTTGAACTGTTACAAGCTTGGATTGGCCGATTTGTACACTCCAGCTTGAGGGAGGGTGTTAAGAAGTTGGCCCATAAGCCCATAGATCCACTGGGACCCACTGGGACCCACTGGGACTCACTAGATATAGTTGGCGCTAGCTAATGCCAGCAATATCTAGTTTTGCTCCCCTTTCTCTTCCTTCTTTAATCAATTACAGATTTATTTCTTTTTATTTTATTATTGTAATCTTATTGTAATATTTTCTTATTGTCTCTTCTTAGAATAGAGACTTTCCTTATAAATCTGTTTATTTTCTTTCTCTATAAATACAAGGTAGAGAGGAGAGCTATTCAACGATTTGGGCTACAACACATTGCTGTGTCAAAATCTCTCTCTCTCTCTCTCTTTCTCTTTCTCTCCTCCTCAATCTTCTTCTCTTTTAATTTCTGGTTGTATACTTGCTGGTTGTTTCTTTGAGAAATTGTTACAAATTAAAAGAATGATAAAAAACAGAAAATGATTGTCGTTGAGTCTCACAACCGAAGAGACCCAACCCAAAGAAAAGTTGACAGCACTTTCTAAGGGTTCAAATTTGATTTCCTTCTTCTCCTATATTCTTATTTATAGAGTTTAGAAAAGCTACAACTATGGAAAGATTATTTCCTTCAAGGAATAACAAAAAATAAACTTAAACAAGAATAGGAAACTTACCTTTATAGTTGTAGGAAAGTTTCCAAAACATGGAAACATCTAAAACTGACTCATAAAATAAACCAACGTAGGAAAAAAAAGAAAGGAAATAAATCTAACTTATTGAATTTAGGAAGGAAACCAAAAATCTATTGTTACTGTTCACGTTAATAGTACAGCGTGAACAGTGAATCACGTGAATAGTGCTGGCTGACTTCTTTAGCTTAGCTTGGCTTGGTGGCTGGCTTAGGCCTTGTTTGGTTGTCAATACTGCATCACGAGCATACTCATCATCAATCATCTGGACTATTTTTTCTGTCAAATGGTGCAGATGAAGCAGTAGACTCAGAACTGGTGGCAGAGTTGGAAAACTGCTACTGAGGGGGTTTGCCGTGAAGCTTTCAATAGAAGCGTTGAATATGACCAGGCTTCCCATAATGATGGCAAGTGTGAGCTGGTGTATAAGGAGTCTGGCCATGACCAGAAGAAGAACCATGACCCATTCCATGGCCAGACTATCATGAAACAAGGGCCAAATTATCCACAAGAGTGATATCACTGGTATTGTCATGAGATACTCGTAACCCATGAGACAAATTTTCTGCTAGAGAAGCCACGGTGGCACTGCTAAGAACCTGAGAACGAACGGCTCATACTCGGGGCAAAGACCACCCAAGAAGCCCATGATGGCCAATTGTTCTAGTTTTTTCTGCATTTTCTGCACATCCGCATTGATGGGAAATAGAGAATTAAGTTCCTTTTACAATCTGCAAAATATTGTGAGAGGGCGACCTTTCTGATCCACCCGATAGAATTCCTATGACAGATCATAAATGCAGGACAAATTATTATGACCAGAATACAATATATTTAAATAATCCGACAACTCCTTTACTGTATCGATGCGAGTAACGAGGTCCACAATATAATTGACCTTAGATTTGAGTAGCTGGCTTAAAATCAGGGCATCAACAGTGTCCCAAGTAGTATCGGTACTAGACTTTGTTTTGGTTAGGTGACCCTGTTGATCCCATCCTGTTAAAACCAACTTAACAATTTTCCGCCATTGCTGGAAATTGTTAACTCCTTCTAGTTTCTTCTGTAATCCGATGAGAAGAAAAAGACACCACCTCAGTCATAGTGGTTTTGATTCAGAAATTTCAGCCATCAATACCACAAATAAGGGATCTCAATAATTGGTTCAGCCAACCAAAAAGTGAAAAATAAGATAATAATCAGTGCCACCAACTGAGAAGCAACACTCCCAAAACTGATCTTGATGCTTGATGCAGCCAATTGAGAGGCAACAAGATAACCGAGACTCGATATTCAACAGTCGATTTCCTCCAAAAGAAAAATGAACCAGAGAATAGGATAGGATAGGATCAAAATGAAGCGATACAGGGTCAGTGGGTGATGCATGGCTGACTGAAACAGAGGATCCTAACGCTGTTTTTGTTTGGGAATTGGTAGTTGTCATTGTAGTTTGTTTTGCAAAAAGGGACTTGGAAAAATCTGTTTAATGTAAATGATTTGGTATAAGAAATTTTATTGTCTTGTGGTTTGTTAGCTGCATGTTATCCTCAAATTGAAGAAATGCACAATCTATTGGAGCATTAAGCAAAAATTATTGAAAAGATTTATTTATTTTTAATTACAAATATGTTCAACACTGTAAGTTTTGAATCTTTCTTATGTTGATATGCTCTCTTAGAGGAAAGCTTGATGGACGGGATGCTGGAATGTTGGAACTAACATTGGATGCTCGTGTGAACAAGACTGGAGACATATGGCATATTTGTGTGGAGGTAGTCCTTGATATTTGGTTTTGGCAGGCAATAACTTAATGATTTTTTATTTATTTATTTATTTTTTTTGTGGGAGGGGGCTATTTTTCTTGTTTGTGCTGTTGGGAATATGCTTGTAGGGGTATATCATACGACATTATAGGCTTATAGCTGTATTGTGCTGTTTTATGTATAAGGGTAGTCTTTGAATTTGCACCTTTTAAATTAGTGATTCATGATATAAGTAAGGTGTGTGCCCAAATCACACAACACCCTCTTCCCTCATTTCTCTTATCCATTCTATCCTCTCTCTCTCTTCCACTGAAACTCATCCGTTCTCGTTTCTACTTCATCTTCTTCCTTTGTGCTCAATATTTAACTTGGTATCAGAGCAATACAATCTGATATCAGAGTTGATTAACTTCTTTTTCCTTCTTTTGGTTTCCTCTTAAAAAGAGAGGGTTCTATTGATGGAAGGAACTGTGACACTGTTCACCATGGTCCTGTTCTCCGCAACACTGTTCATCACGGTACTGTTCACTGTGACAATGTTCCTGCATGGTTGATTGGGATGTGTACTCTAATAACATGTGAAGTTTCCATCCCAAAAGTTCGAACTGGTAGGGGGAGGGATTCCCTGGTGTACAAGGGGAGCGGAAGATTATTTGGAAGTTGATGTGGGACTAAACTCCCAACACTGTTATCTTAGACCTGGATTTATTCTCGGATTGATCAAACACCACTTGGTTGGAAAATCTTTTTTTGTGGTATTTTACCTTGGCTGGGCGTATGTTGTTCCTACAATTAGTACGTCCCCTATGATTCTTTTCCCATGAGTCCAATCTTGCAGCATGGTCTAGGTTCTTTGTTTCCCTTTCTGCATCAGTTGGTTACCTTGTTTCAACTGTTGTAGACCATTCAGTCATTGTGAGGGCTCATATTTAACTTACGGTCAAAATTTTTTTTTTCTTTTTCTTTCTGCCTTTTTCCGTGATTTATTTTACTGATGACATATAGTGATATAGATGCATATGCATTCTAATGGGAGGAGTTTACATTTTTATTATTGTATTTTACTGTACTTTCTGTGATCTTTACTTCTTGCACATTATTTTAAACTACAGTTGATTATGTTTTCTTATTTAACGTCATAAAAGTATTATTGTCAAATTTAGGAGCTGCCCCGACATGATGTTCTTTATGGTTATCACTTTGATGGTCCTCGAGGCTGGGATCAAGGACATCGATTTGACAGCAGTATTGTCCTTCTTGATCCTTACGCAAAACTAGTTGAAGGCCGCAGATATTTTGGTGATGTCAATAATAAGATGTCTAAATTTCTTGGAACTTATGATTTTACTAGCTTGCCGTTTGACTGGGGATGCAACTACAAGCTTCCCAATATACCTGAGGTAAATGCTTAATTTTCTTGCTGGGATTTTGAAAACATGTGAAAAGATCACTTTTCTGAGGGAGTGTTATATGGGATAGTTATACATTTGATGTTTGATAGGACAAATGTGACCATGTCCCGATGATAAAAACTAAACATTACTTTTTCTAATGGCGGTAAAATTGTACGTGTAACTCTTTATATGTAAAAAAAAATTTCAATGTTTATTTCCAAGAGGTAAAATAGAGTGATCTCTAAGGGGGATGGAAAAAGAACTTTGTCTTTCTTTTACCAACTGGAAACAAACATTGAAATTTTTTTTGTTACACAGTAAAATTTGTCAAAACAAACGGAGCTAATATGAAACAGCGTAAATTTCATATTATATCTTTTTCAATGTTGTGATTTATTTCTCTATGTGTGCATCTGATGAAATTATGAATTCAAGAGCATTCAAATGATACTATATCTTATGCTATGATTGTCATTTAAGTTGTTTTATTTTATTTTTCTCTTGCAGAAAGATTTAGTTATATATGAAATGAATGTTCGTGCATTTACTGCTGATGAATCAAGTGGGCTGGATCCTGACATACGTGGTAGCTACCTTGGTGTGATTGAGAAGGTAATGCTTTGTACTGAACTGAATGTATCTGCAAATGTAAAGAAACAATTACATGAAAGAACTGCTACTACATACATTATTAGTGAGTAAAGTTGCTTTCCAAAACATGGTGGTATATTTAGGCCATAGTTCGAAATTTCAGTTTCGCCAGCCAAAATCTACTGATGAAATGGATGAAACCTGGCAGAAATTATATATTTTTGGGTAGACTTGATTGAAACGACCATTTCTGATCAATGGCCATGCTTAAAATCATAAAACTTCATGAAAACCTTTATTACAACTCTATAGACGTGTGAACACTTAGACTGAAAGAAAAGTCACAAAATGATAGCTTGACTTTGGATCCATTTCAAACAATGTTAACAACTTAACATTAGCTGACCAATTTGAGTAACTATTCCTAAGTAAATACATAACTCACCTCATTGTTGCACTTAGACTGTAAATCCGAACTTGGGACCACCTCTTTCACTGCATCTATAAGCTCTTCATTCAATGCAAGTCTATGGCTGTGATGGTACCTGCGATGAAGATAATATGCTGAAAATTGACATATTGATATTGTCAATGCCTATTAATATGTAATATCAAATAATTACACTTAGGTACTTATAGAAAAAATATTCACCGACCTTATGAAATGGATGCATAAGTTGGAGCTCCTAGTGATCCTTGATAATCTTTAGCCTTACCACCACATGGTATTGCTGCGTGCACGCGGTCCTTCATCATCTCCTCTGCTGCATACAAGTGTGGTAGGCTTCTTGGCATAGTCGACCATCCTCAGTACCTTCATTTCTGGCTCTAAAATCCCCATCACCTTCTTCAGGCTCTGCCAGAACTTGTCATTGGCTATGGTCAATTATGCTGCCTTTCCTCCAGGGGAACTTGACTCCCTCCACCCAAATTAATCCTCTTGAGGCAAACATAAAGATCAGACCAACCTTCTTCGCCTCAAAGCTCTTCAAAGCAATTATTTTGTGGTGAAATCGAGTGATGCCAGGCCTCATCAAGTCCCCACTACACCTGCTCCTCAAAAGCTGCAGTGCATAGCCATGATTGTACACAAAGATGGTCCCTTGCTGTGCTCTCTCAACCTCACTCTGTACAATGGGTCTCTTAACTCTCTTCCCCATGTCCTTCGGTATGATGTCAATGCAATGGGTTGCACAAGATGGCTAGAAGAGCCCATACCTACTGTTCTTCATCAATCTCTCACTTGCCTTCTTGAAGTTGCTTCCATTGTCCGCATAACCTAGACAACGTTCTCTACATCCACTGTCTTCATCACATCTTTCAGTATTCTATAAATATATTTTGCATCCTTTCCTCCTTGGATGCATTTATTGATTTGAGGAATATTGTTCTACCATCACAATATATTATGAAGTTGATGATGGACTTTCTGGTGGGCACCGTCCAACCATCACACACAATTGTGACACCAAAATCAGCTCACATCCCCTTTAGGCTGGCTGTATATTCCTCCATCTCCTTTCTTTGGTGGGACAAATAAACTGTCATTAGCTCATATGAAGTGGACCCCATCACTCCTTGGCCAGTCTTACCTATGGTATCTATCATTTTCTGATAGTAAGGCCCTATAGTCACATGTGTTGGGATATTGTGCTAAAAGTAAGGAATGAAATCTTGGTTTTGAGGCCGATTTTGGTCAAGCCCAAAACTGAGACGTGTCGGATCTCGTTTCGAAGTTTGGATCTTGAGCCTCCCTGGGTTGAAGCTGGTGTCAAAACCTGGGTTTGGACCATATGTTTCGACCCTGGGTTTCCAGGCCTGAATAGAGACAACTCGAAGAGTTTGGTAAATTTTGATCAAACCTAGATCTATGGGGTAAAAGAACCACTTGAATAGCATCCCCAAGTTTCCCTCTCCAACCAGACTACATGTGCTTCAACTTCTGCTGCCTGGTGCTCTCTGTCCTGAAAATGCTAGATTCCTGCTGAAGGATCTCAATAGGGTCCTCATCTACTGCTACTAGAGTTTGTACCCTGTGTTCTCCTCATAGGCAACTCCATTTGCCTCTACTTTTTCCTCCTCTCATCCCTACCCTATGGCTGTGCAGATTCACTACCACTACCACCAGCTCCTCCCCTGAACTCTCTGAGTCTATATTGCTCCTCATAGTAAGTGGCTCTGTTAGCTGCCCATGTACTGTCCGTCTCTAGCCTCTGCCTCTGTCTCCACTTCAGCAGGCCCATCATCATTGTGAAGTTGTCAGAATGGTATATTTGGAATCTTGGCTAGTTTGTGTACCTTTGTTGGCTTTATACTGTTTAGTGGACCGCAGGGGTATATTTGTCCATTCAATGTCTTTCACTCATATAAAAACATTGTGGGGTTCTCAGTTTAGGTATTCTGTCTAACTGAGAGCCTCCCAGCCTCAGTTCTCGACTACATCTTCTTTTGCTCACTAGTTAGTTTGCCCTTATTTGGTATTGTTACAATCATCACTATCATCTCCATCCCCTGGTGCTGGCTGTCTCTCTAGCACTGCCTCCTCAAATTCTTCCCTCGCCTTCTCCTTTTTCAACCTCCTTTTGATGCTTCCTTCATAAAGCAATCATGGCCTTAGGCACCTCTAATCGAACCTTTGTGCATTTGGTCACATCCTTATACCTCCCAAGCCAAATGCCACTTCATTCTAGTGGTCCTACCTCCCATAATTTTCTTCCCACAGTAATTTTTCTGTGATTTGGTCTTGTCATTTCCACAGGGCATTTGATACAAACAGAGCATGTGGGAATGAGGACGTGGAAGAATCTAGGCCTAAGAGAAACTTACAATGGCTCAGGCGCCCAGCTGGCTGAGGAGGTTTGGAACATGAAAGTGGAGATTAGTTAAGCCAGCTCACTCTTAGTTAGATTAGTTAGAAATTGGTTAGTTTGTTGTAACAAGCTGCAAGTAGTTCAGTTTAATTGTAACAGAGTTCTACAGCTGTGAGCTGTCCCCATTAACAGGCAGTATGCACTTTGGAAAGGGAATAAAAAAATTACTCAGTTGTCTTTCTTCTTTCACTCTCGTCTGAATCTCTCAGAATTTTGGAGTTTTGGTTCTTGAACTCGAATCGAGAACAGATTGATCACAATTGTCAGCATTCCATGCTTTCATGTCTCCAGAACCACCATCTCCTTTCTGGGAAGCCATTGTCTCACCTCCTTACTGTTGCAACAAGAGAACCACCCATTATTAACTATTGCAACAAGAGAACCACCCATTATTACTGTTGCAACAAGAGTTCCACCAATTGTTTTTGTAATCTCACCTCCTTACTGCCCTTGCTTTGTAAGGAGTCTGGCTCTATCTTTTGGATACCCAGGTTTGTCTTCTCTTTCGAGGGGTGTTGTTAATACATTTATTTATTCACCCCAAAAAGAAAATTGAGACCACAAGAACAACAATGTAGGTACTTCTTAGATTTCCCTTACTCTTATTTTCTTTTCTTAATTAAAAAATATTTTTTAATTTTCTTGAAATTAATAATAGCCTCTTTGAAACACAACAAAATTAATTTCATAAATATTCATTAATTTTCAAACCGAAGCAGAACTTCTTCCCTATTTTTTATTTTAAAGTATTTTCTTAAATCTGAAAATTCAATAAATTATTTTACTGGCAGAAAAATCAAACCCTCTGAGGCCGAAGATCGGCCAACGGTGTCTAACACATAAATTTGAGCCCCAACTAATTAATATTAACCCTACTTTTCTTTTTTTAATTTATTGTAATAAATTCCATTTTTTAGACCAGAATATTAAATCCAACACCATGAGGCTGTAGATCGGCCTACATTTTCTAACATAGTTGATGACCGATTCACTAGGTATTTATCCTATTTTTTGCAAAAATTTGCTATGGAAAAAGTTTATATCTTGAACTTTGAAATCTGGTTAAATCTTCTCCAAACTTAAGCAGAAGTTGTTGTAAATGTGATGTGGCAACCCCCAACAGCTTACTCTAATAGGTAGTGAAGCTGAGTTGGCAAAAAAAACCCAAAAACTCCAATTCCTTCTCTACTGGCAAAAAATGGAGAATGCAGTCGAAAATTTCAACCCATTTTGTTAGGTTCATTGTATTTGTATATAATGAAGAAAACGTTTCAGTAAAACTGAAACATTGAAACTGATCTTACCCAAAAAAAAAAAAAAAAAATGGAAACTGACAATTCAGTGAAATGCCGAACTTGGTTATACTTTGTAAGTCGCATATCAATTCATTTCGGTGGCTGGTGAAACCGAAAATTAAGGTGTCGGCAAAATTCTGAACCGTGATTTAAACCAAGTAATTTTCATTTGTCATGATGCACCTAATCTAAGGCTCAACCAGTATCTTATGATTGAGCTGAGTAGGCAAGATTCGAGTTTTAATAAAATTGAAACTTGGGGTTGATGGTTTTTGCTAGAGGACCAAAATTTGGTAGCTGTGACATTCATATATCAATTCTCAGAGTCACAAACATTAAGAACTTGTAAGTTAATGTTATAATAATATGAGTTATGATGTTCTACCATGGCATAGTTAATTGTTCTTAGGCCCTTCTGGGATCCCCCTTTTGTAGTTCCTTACGTTTGTTTAATTTAATTTTTTATTTACAAAAAAGAGAGAGTGACGACTCTGACATTATTTTTGCTGCTTAAGATTCCGCATCTTCTAGAGCTTGGCATCAATGCTGTGGAACTGTTGCCTGTTTTTGAGTTTGATGAGTTGGAGTTCCAAAGGCATCCAAACCCCAGAGGTCACATGGTATGTTACAACCATTAACCTTTATATGGGTTCTTTATGTGGATAACATGTATATTGAGGATTTATTTCTTTATGAGGATTTATTTGTATCTAATCTAATTCTTATATTGAGTCTGGTTGATATTTATTCTTCATATATGTTTAATTGGATCTTTATATTTATTTATAAGATGTTTCTCATAGAACTAAGTAGGGTGGTGAAATGGAGAGGTGCTTCTAAAGTGTTATGTGACAGACCATCTCACTAAAAAGTCAACAGAAAACTCTATAGAATAATTATAAGACCAACAATGTTGTATGGGGGTTGGGTGACGAAGAACAAAACAGAAACAAATTAATTAGAGCTGAGATAAGGATGTTTAGATAGATAATTGAAAAAGCTAGAAAAAAAAAAAAAAAAAAAAAAAAATTGAGGTAGTTTAGCAGTGGTAGCTGGTGCTAATAAGAGAAGTTGAAAGAGAATGTTGGTTGATGTGGAATGGGCAACTGCAGTGAAGGCCATTGAATTCACCGTTAAGAGGAGTGATATTTAGCAGGTTAGAGGAGTTAGAAGACGAAGAGGTAGGTTAAAAGTGACTTGGGATAGGAAGGAGTACTGAGAAAGATACAAATGACTTTGAATTGACAGCAAACATTTAGACTGAGGATCTATGTTGGTTATTTTTGTCTTTATAACACTATTCATTGATGACATTAAGGTTTTGGTCGTATGTCGAGTTAGTTGAAATTAGCAAGAAGCATAGTTGTCAAGGCGCCAAGCTGACGGGGCGCCAAGGCGATCAAGGCGCCCGATTTTCCAAGGCATCACAAGGGTGCCTGGATGCCTAGCTGCCGCTTTGACAACTATTGCAAGAAGTTATGATGCAATGGAATTTGGGAAGACAAAGTTTTCCTAGGCTGGAAACCAAGAAAACAGCGAATAAATTTGAGGGAAATGGAAGTCCCTACTTTGATTAAAAGCATAGTTGTCAAGGGGTCTCTGAGATGCGAAGGTGCTTTCTAGGTTCCTTTTTGACTGCAAAAAGGGGAGAAATGAAAGTCTCTATTTCAATTAAAAGCATAGTGGTGCGGATCCAGGGTTGGAAAACCTGATTGGTCTACTAATGGGCCCACCCTTACAATAAGAAACCCTATTGACAAGTGCAAAAGTGCAATGGCAATTCTATAAATAAACCAGAATTTATAAGGGGCTAATAGGTAAGTGAAGAAGAAAGGTATGTGGAGGGGATTAGTATTTATTGGTGAAGGGTAGCCTTGGAAGCAAAGTTAAGGGAAGGGTAAGATGAAATAAGGGATGAAAGCCAAGGTATTTATGTA
Organism: Protea cynaroides; assembly: GCA_028583415.1. Taxonomy (NCBI): domain Eukaryota; kingdom Viridiplantae; phylum Streptophyta; class Magnoliopsida; order Proteales; family Proteaceae; genus Protea; species Protea cynaroides. The sequence continues at coordinate 9,071,206 of CM053276.1, read as the reverse complement.
AGAGGAAACAGAAGAGCAAAGGAGAACCCCCTTTTTTTTTTTTTTTTTTTTTTTTGAGCTTGTTTTCAACCTTTGACAAAAACCAGAGGCAGAAAGCAGATGGGGAACAAGTCTAAGAGCTCACTCAATATTGCTCCTCTCGACTTGAAATTTTGGGGTTAAGTTCCTCAATCGCAGGCCTTCCACATCCAGTAAATAATAGTTTGAAATATCAATTGGGAGGACAAATAAAATTCCTTGAAATCTAAGCTAGTGGTAGAACGAGGAACCAGGTTTGAGTTCGTGTGATAACTCTCTGAAGAGGTATGATTAAGGGCCAAGATTCTGGGATTCAGGTTGCCTGAGGGTACAGAAATAATCTCCCAGACATCAGCCCCAAACATTAGGACTACGATGAATTCAATTCAAAGATGATAAGCTGCTAGTACTGCTAACACGAAACGACTTGCAGCATTACAAGAAACAATAGAAAAGAAAAGGGAGAAGAAATAAGAGAAGAAAAAGAGAGGGAGAGGGGTAGGGGTGGGGGGGTTGGAGGAACAGACCAAGAGGAAGGTCGGTTCTGGTTCACAGAGACAAAGGAAGCAGAGAGAGGGGAAGGAGCTGCAGTTCATAAGCACACCACAGGCCACGCAAGCACTCAAAAACTTAATAATCATTTCATTCTTCTTTCCTGAATTAAATCGTTGGTTATATCTCATATTTAAAGAAAATAAGAAGAGTCTGAACATGGAAATAAATCTAAGACTCAATTAGGGAATAAAATCAAATCTAAAAGGATTCTAATAGTTAGCTAACAATTGATATACATAAACATAAATCCTGTTTTAATCCCCAAAATAAATGATTACAAAGATATCCCAATTAAAATTAAAAACCTACAAAACCAAATCTGTCTCATCTTGTGGGTCTGCCACTGCATCACATAGTTACCTTGTTGACTAAAAGAAGGTGTCCACGTAGGTTGCCAAGGCATTGCTTGGTTGCCTATGCCATACTTTGTATTCAGCATAGTTGTCAAGGCGACAAGGCGATCCATGGCGTTTGGGGCCATCCTGGGCGCCTAGGCGCCGAGACGCCCGCCTAGGCGTTGCCTAGGCGACCAAGGCGTTCCCAGTGCATTTTTTTATTTCTAAAATATTAATGTTTATATATATGCAACATTCTACATAAATAATCAACATTTAAGACATAACTTAATTAATATGTGGTGTGGACCCAAGTTTACTAATGTACACTAAGACCTGGGATTGTGTCTAGAGTTAAGTAAACAATTATTTATGACTAACATTTGCGTACTTTTAACGAATTTGATCGGAGCGTAACTCCTTTAATATAGTTCAGATTCAAGCAATCTCGAATTCGTTGCAAAGCTAGCATAATCAGCTTTCCAACAAATCCGAGATTGCTTGAATCCAAATTATAATGAAGGAGTTACACTCCGGTCAAACCTTGTTCGGAATACGGGAATGCTGTTTAAAGTCGTCTGAATGCAAATTATTTTTTGGGCATCAAAGCAAAAGATTATTTTGGCGCACTCTTGGTTTTTAGTGATGATTTATTATAATAAGATTTATAAAATTTTTATATTTAGAAAAAAGCCTAGCATTTAAAAGTTGAAAATCGCCCTCGCACCCAAAAAATATGGTTTTTGTTCTTGAACGGGGGGTTGACTTTTTTTTTTCCGGAATTTGAATTTTAGACTATTTTTATTGGATTCAAATAGGGGTATTTGCTTATTTATGAATAATATCTTAAGTAAATGTAAACATTTACTTAAATGATATTAGTCATAAATAAGTCTTACTGATAAATGTTGTTCCTGTCCGGCTGGGCAAGATCTTGCTGATAAATGTTGTTCCTGTCTGGCCTGGGCGACCACAAGGCGCCCTGGCGCCTAGGCCTGTACAAACCGCCCGGACGCCTAGGCCTAGCGACACCTTGACAACTATGGTATCCAGGCGTCCATCATTTAGAAATGTCTATTTTTTAAAAAATTTATGTTACAAACAGTAGGTGCCTTTTTAAGGTAAGCATTGCCTTGGTCACCTCGGCCATGCTTTTTATGGGCGCCAGCCAGGCATTTACAATTTTTTTTTCTTATTATTTTACAGATAGTAGGTGCCTTTTTAAGGGTTTTATTTTTTATTTTGGTTGGGAAGGGGGAAGGGGGAAGGGGGAAGGGGGAAGGGGGGGGGGAGGATAAAGAATTATATTAACAAAATCCAACAGAATACAAAAGCAGAAACCTAGGGAAGGCTACCCATCAGTGGAAAAAAGAAGGCACTGCAAAACAAACCTCACAGGAGATCCTGTCCACATCAAAATTGGATGGGTAAACCCCAGGCGGTTGCAATAAACCTATTCCTGAAATTGCTAGGAAAAGATCTAACGGTGGGGGAGAGAACACCCTGAAGTTAAAAAATAATAGTGTCTCAAATCTGCTGAAAAGTCCTGGATTTGGCAGTCCAAGATCTCAAGTCTCTCCATCCAGATATGATAAATGGTCGCGCAGAAGGCTACTCTCCCTAGAGAATCGCAAGCCGATTTCCCTTTGAACTCTTTGGCTATCCAGTTCCGTTCCCTATTGAAGAAAAGGATCTTACGTCTGTCAGGCCAACAACGATGCAAAATCCCTTCCCAAATCCAGGAGGAGAAAGGGCAGTCATAGAAGAGATGGTTGATATATCAGTGGCTGACCAGCAGAAGCAACAATTGGATTGGGAGCCAATTTGCTTCTGGAAAAGGAAGAAAATGTGATGTGTTAGATCATATCCTTCTAACGAGTAAGCAAATAAGCATAAACAAAGAGGGGATTGGAGATTCCATTGGCTGTTATTGGGACCTGCAGAAGAAGGGAGAAGGGAGGTGGAAATTGCTCTACTTTTGATTGCTTGCAGGTTCTGCAAGATTCAATTGAAGAAATTAAGTGACCGGGGTAGCTTCATGTCACGACCCGCGACCCGCTCCGTCTACATGGTCCATGGATTGACACATGGGTTGATGGGTTGGTCCATATTCTAGAATTCTCTACACATTCTCTACACTTAGGCTTATGTGGGGTTCTCTAGAAACCTCCACACTTGTATAGACTTTCTTTAGAGTTTCTAAGGAGGTGGGAATGTTCTAGGCCTTTATGCTAGAATGTTCTTAACCATTGGATAGGAGACACATGTAAAGATCATAGCCATTCATTGTACCTATTGGTGCCTATAAATAAGGCCAACCTCATTTGGCCAAGGCACTCAAGCAAGCAAGCATTGTAAGAGTTCCTTTGCAATACAAGTTCATCTTCCATAATTCTCTATTGTGTGTTCTCTTTCTTAGTAAGGGGTTAGGCTGACTTAGTGCTTCAAGAAGGGTTGCTGGCATTTAAGTGCCGCACGGTTGGCTTAGTTACACTAAGGTCGTGACAAGTGGTATCAGAGCGTGGTTACGAGGGAAACGCTTAAGCAACATCGTCACCATGTCTAGTCTGGAAGATCACAACGTGGAAGGAGAGCATGGTCGTGAAAGGGATGGCCATACCAACACAAGGAGCAAGCGGAGCAAGGACAAGTCCGTAGATATTGTGGCTGCCATGGAAGCGCGACTAACTCGAGTGGAGTTAGCCATGGCCGACACTCAAGAGAGGGTCGATGTGTTAGAAGGGTGCGAGGAAGAGCTCAAAGGTCGAGTGGATGAGCATGATGTGTCCTTATGCAACTCCACAAAGCACAGCCCACAAGGAGAGCTTGATGCCTTCAAAGCTCAAGTGTTGGAGATGATGGCAAACCTACAAGCATGCGTGAGGCAGTACGAGCCGATGTAAACCTATGCAAGAGGGCAATGGTTGGGGGAGCTACGACCTCAAAAGAGGCACCTAAAGTGGATGTGCCTAAACCTATGTCCTATGATGGACAATGAGATGCCCGAGAAGTAGATAATTTATTGTGGCACATGGAACAATATTTCAAAGCAATCTCCCTTGAAGACGAGCAGATGAAGGTACAAACTGCCACCCTTTATCTTAAAGACACAGCAACTCTATGGTGGAGACGACGACACGGCGACATCGAAAGAGGTACGTGCACCATAGACACTTGGGATAGTTTCAAGAAGGAACTAAATAAACAATTTTACCCCGAGATTGCATCATTCATGGCTAGAAGGAATCTTAAAAGGTTCAAACAGACGGGGTCTATCCGAGACTATGTGAAGGCATTCTCTACACTTACGCTAGATGTCCAGGATATGACTGAGGTAGACCTCTTGTTCAACTTCATGGAAGGTCTCCAAGGTTGGGCCGCATAAGAGTTGCAACGACGGGGTGTGCAAGATATCTCCTCCGCCATAGCAGCGGCGGAGTCCATCGTTGAGTATAGGAGAGAAGATCCCCCAAAGCCCAAGAAGCCATATAGTGAGAAAGGTGGGGGAGCATCGACATCCAAAGAAACTTATCCCAAGGAAAGCATAGAAAAGACCTCATCATATAGAGAGAATAAGGCAAGGGATGACAAGAAGAGTGGATATCGACGGAAGGCCGCTTGTTTCCTATGCGATGGTCCCTTGCTGGGCTGGTCAGTGCCCTAAAAAGAAGACTTTGACAGCCATGCTCGAGAAAGGAGATAAAGAAGAGGAGGCTCATATGGGTTCGCTCCAATTGGTTGCTATCAAGGCCAAGACAAAGGAGGTCAAGACCACGCCTTCACAAAAAGGCTTGATGTACGTGGAGGCACGCATCAACGGCAAGGCCACATATGCTATGGTTGACTCGGGCGCAACCCACAACTTTGTCTCGACGGATGAGGCAAAGAGACTCGGTTTGAAGGTGACCAAGGAGACGGGATGGCTCAAGGCTGTCAACTCCCAAGCTCGACCCATCCATGGTGTGACTCGAGGGGTCGAGATGCACATCGGGACCTGGAAAGGCACTATAGATCTATCGGTGGTGCCCATGGATGACTTCCAAGTGGTGCTGGGCATGGACTTCCTAAGGAAGGTAAATGCAATTGCTATGCCTTCCATCAGCACAGTTTGCATCATGGAAAATGGAGCTTCTTGCATGATTCCAACGGTTCAAGGAACCAAGGGTGGCCCCAAACTGCTATCGGCTATGCAGTTCGAGAAGGGGGTCAAGAAGGGGGAAATGACTTATCTCGCCGCTGCTCGACGAGAAGGAAGACAAACCCATGGAGGTGTTGCCAGGGCTTATTGAGGAGGTCCTTAAGGAATTCAAGGATGTGATGCCGTCTGAGCTGCTTAAGAAACTTCCACCTAGGAGGGAGGTGAACCATGCTATCGAGTTGGAACCTGGCGCCAAGCCACCCTACCGCATGTCACCACCAGAGTTGGAGGAGTTAAGGGCACAGCTAAAGGCCTTACTAGATGCAGGGTTCATTCGCCCATCCAAAGCTCCATATGGCGCACCAGTCCTCTTCCAACGAAAGCATGATGGTTCGTTGCGGTTATGCATCGACTACCGGGCCCTCAACAAGGTAACTATCAAGAACAAATATCCTATCCCTTTGATAGCCGACTTATTTGATCAACTTGGTGGAGCAAAGTATTTTTCCAAGCTAGACTTACGGTCGGGATACCACCAAGTACGCATTGCAGAAGGGGATGAACCTAAGACCACATGTGTGACACGTTACGGGGCGTACGAGTTCTTAGTCATGCCCTTTGGCCTCACCAACGCACCAGTAACATTTTGTACACTCATGAACGAATTGTTCCACCCTTATCTAGACAGGTTCGTAGTCATTTACCTGGATGACATCGTCATATATAGCCATACTTTGGAGGAACACGTGGAACATTTGAAGATGGTCTTCAAGATACTAAGGGACAACCAACTCTATGTGAAGAAGGAGAAATGTGCATTCGCCCAAGAGGAGGTAATGTTCCTTGGTCATAAGGTTGGGGGTGGTACATTAGCTATGGATGATAGCAAGGTGCAAGCAATTAAAGAGTGGAGCGCTCCTACAAAAGTCACTGAGCTAAGATCTTTCCTTGGCTTGGTGAACTACTATAGACGGTTCATCAAGGGATATTCAGCAAGGGCAGCCCCTTTGACGGATCTTCTCAAGAAGAATACGGCGTGGCAGTGGTCGGATGCATGCCAAAACGCCTTTGAAGAACTAAAGAGGCGTGTGAGAGGATCCCGTGCTTGCCTTGCCCGACTATGGCAAGACATTTGAAGTACACACTGATGCCTCCGACTTCGCTATTGGTGGGGTGTTAATGCAAGAAGGACACCCAATTGCCTACGAGAGCCGCAAGCTCAATGAGACCGAGCGACGCTATACGGTCCATGACAAGGAAATGACTAGCGATAATCGTTGTCTTAGGACATGGCGTCACTACTTACTTGGCTCAAGGTTCGTCGTAAAGACAGACAATGTTGCCACTAGCTATTTCCAGTCCCAGAAAAAGCTAAGTCCCAAACAAGCTAGGTGGCAGGACTTCTTGGCGGAGTTCGACTTTACCTTCGAGTACAAGCCTGGTAAAGTCAATTGTGTAGCCGACGCATTAAGTAGGAAGGCAGAATTGGCCTCTCTTAGTCAACCAAATGGAGAATTGATAGACTTAATCAAAGAGGGGTTAGAGCACGACCCTATGGCTAAGAGCTTGACTAACCTCGCGCGGGAAGGTAAGACACGACGCTTCTGGGAAAAGGACGGCTTGCTTTATGCCAAGAAGAGAAGAATCTATGTTTCTAAATGGCATAACTTACGGCGGAACCTTATCCGTGAGTGCCATGATACAAAGTGGGCTGGTCACCCAGGATAGCGGCGCACACGGGCACTAGTAGAAGCCGCATATTACTGGCCTCAGATGCGGGATGACATAGAGGCCTACGTAAGGACCTGTCTTGTATGTCAACAAGACAAGGTGGAGCAACAACAACCAAGAGGATTGTTAGAACCACTACCCACACCGGAAAGACCATGGGAAAGTGTATCTATGGACTTCATCAGTGCACTACCTACGTCAGAAGGATGCGGTTCTATAATGGTGGTTGTTGACAGATTCTCCAAGTATGCCACGTTTGTGGCAGCTCCTAGGGACTGTACCGCAGAGGAGGCAGCAAGGCTGTTCCTTAAAAACATAGTAAAGTATTGGGGTGTGCCACGCACGATCATTAGCGATCGAGACCCTCGCTTCACAGGTAAGTTACTGGGCCGGAGCTGTTCAAGTTGTTGGGTTCGGCTCTCCATTTTTCTACAAGCTTTCATCCACAAACTGATGGGCAGACCGAACGAGTCAACAACTTGTTAGAGATATACTTGAGGCACTTTGTGAGTGCCAACCAGAAAGATTGGGCCAAGCTGATTGATGTGGCTCAGTTCTTCTACAACCTTCAAAAGAGAGAGGCAACAAACCAAAGCCCGTTCGAAGTAGCCACTGGACAACAACCTTTGACGCCACATACACTTATGACAGAATACACAGGGAGGAGCCCTTCGGCGTTCAAGGCTGCGAAGGAGTGGCATGAAAAGATGGACGTGGCCAAGTCTTACCTAGACAAAGCCACTAAGAAGATGAAGAAGTGGGCCGACAAAGACAGGCGACCAGAACACTTCATGGTAGGCGACTTGGTACTAGTAAAGCTCGTGTCACAGCAGTTCAAGTCCCTAAGGTCAGTGCACAAAGGGCTGGTTCATCGGTATGAAGGGCCGTTTGAGATTCTAAGGAAGGTGGGCAAGGTATCCTATGAGGTAAAGCTCCCTCCCAAACTCAAAATTCATCCGGTTTTCCATGCAAGTATGTTAAAACCTTATCATGGAGACATGGAAGACCCAAGCCGTGGGACTTCTACTCGAGCACCAATGGGTGTGGTTACTTACTATGAGAAGGAGGTTGAATGCATAATGGCGGATAGACTTATACGAAGACGAGGCGTTCCTCCTTATAGGGAGTACTTAATCAAATGAAAGGGGCTACCAGAGAGCTAGACAAGCTGGGAACCATCAGATGCCCTTTGGCAGTTCCAAGACGTGATACAAAAGTTCCATGAGGAAAATGCGACGAGGACGTCGCCAACTTAGGTGGGGGAGAATGTCACGACCTGCGACCCGCTCCGTCTACATGGTCCATGGATTGACACATGGGTTGATGGGTTGGTCCATATTCTAGAATTCTCTACACATTCTCTACACTTAGGCTTATGTAGGGTTCTCTAAAAACCTCCATACTTGTATAGACTTTCTTTAGAGTTTCTAAGGAGGTGGGAATGTTCTAGGCCCTTATGCTAGAATGTTCCTAACCAGTGGATAGGAGACACATGTAAAGATCATAGCCATTCATTGTACCTATTGGTGCCTATAAATAAGGCCAACCTCATTTGGCCAAGGCACTCAAGCAAGCAAGCATTGTAAGAGTTCCTTTGCAATACAAGTTCGTCTTCCATAATTCTCTATTGTGTGCTCTCTTTCTTAGTAAGGGGTTAGGCTGACTTAGTGCTTCAAGAAGGGTTGCAAGCGACTAAGTGCCGCACGGTTGGCTTAGTTACACTAAGGCCGTGACATTCAGCCTTCAAGCCATTGATAGAAGCATCAGATGTGCTCTCTTCTTCTTCACTCATCTTGCATAGATGCATACTTTTTCCCCCAGAGACTCAGTCTGAGTTTTCTCTTGCTTCCCTAATTGTATTTTTCTTTTGGGCAGCTGTTCACTGTTGGATCTTGCCAATACAGCCCCCTATAGTTTTGTTACTGAGATATCTTTCCTTTTTTTTTTTTTTTTTTTTTTTTTTTTTAGGGTTCCCGGGGATTTTTTTGGGTAATCGGCTCCCATTCTGCAAAGAGTCAAATCTGAACTGAACCTTGCTCTTCTTTCTTTCGTTCTATGCAGGAAGCACACCAGCAGCGTGTGTTTTGTGATTCCACTGTGTTTTTTGCACTTCACTGGGTGGACGGTTGACTGGAAGATGACGTAGATTTGCCACACTCATTTTCTTAGCTCCAGAGACTCAGAGTTGATGGAGTCATATCTGGTTTTCCGTTCTTTCTTGTTCCCCGAGTTCTCTTCTCTGATAGTCTGATGGAGATGGTCAGCATTACCTCTCTCGTGCATAATATTTGTTCTTTATTTAAGAATTCTAGTGGTATTGATATTGCATTTTATTTTTTAACTGGATCACAGAAATAGGGAAGCTAGTATTAGCATTTTGTAAGTTGAACCTGAACCCTTGTATGTTTTTATAGGCATGCTTAGGTCACTTAGGACCTTAGGTGCCCACCTAGGTGCCAATGTGCATCAGTGCCCCTTAGTCTAGGCTTGCCTTGTCACTGTGACAACTACGACTAAAGGGTTGAGTCATCTCTGATAACATTGAGAACAAGAGAAGAAGATAAGAAAAATAGAGTTCCATTATTGATTCAATGTAAAAGTCATAACTTGAATTAAAGGCTACAAGAGGTTAAATAAAAACTCAGGCTGAACAAGAAAGGAAATAAATAATAATATATATTCTAAATAGGATCAATAAGATCCACCGCTACCATCTAAATAAGGTACTTCCAGCTGTAACACCTACTGGCGGTACAATTGTTGCTCACACCCCCCTTCAAACTCATGATGAGTTGTAGGAAATTAACAGGAGTTTTCCAAGAAGAAACTAAAAACGAGCCATAGTGTGAGCCAGATTAAAGAAATCTGTCTTTGAAGAGTGGAGGCAACAAATGGTAAGCTAATAGATCCACTTTGAAAATGATGACGAACAAAGTGGCAATCATTCTCAATGTGCTTCATGTGTTCATGAAAGAGGGAATTATGAGAAATTTGAATGTTGCTCTTGTTGTCACAATACAGTAGCGTAGGGGAGGACTGAGGAACACCCATGTCAGAGAGAAGCCAGTGAAGCCCTATGATTTTAGTAGTGGCGTGGGCCATAGCCCGATATTCAGCTTCAACGAAAGAGCGATCAATAATGGTCTATTTCTTGCTACGCAAAGAAACTAAAGAATCTCCCAAAAAACAAACAAAGGCCAGAGGTGGATTTGTGATCATTCACATCCCCAGCGCAATCAGCATCAACATAGGCGCGGAGATCCAAGGAGGAGGTGGAAGAGTACAATAATTCATGGAAAAATGTACCGTTGATATAACGAAAAATGCAAAGAACTGCAGCCCAATGAGTCGACCAAGGAGCGGAAACAAACTGACTGACCACATGAACAGCAAAGGCAATATCCGGGTGAGTCACTGTCAGATAAACCAAGCAACCAACCAAGTCCCGGTATAAAGTAGGATCTTCCAATGGTACACCATCCGAGGATGAGAACTTGACATTTAATTCAACTGGCGTAGCAACAATACGGTCATCAGACATTTGTGCACGGCTAATAATCTTAGAGGCATACTTCGATTGTGAGAGTAGGTAATCTTTAGGTGAATGGGCAACCTCGATGCTTAAGAAATAACGAAGTAAGCCCAAGTCCTTCATAGAAAATTCACTCAAGAGATGTTATTTGACCTCTTTAATACCAAAGGGATCAGCACCAATAATAAATATCATCAACATACAAAAGTAGCACAATAAGACCAGCGGGAGAGGAACGAATGAATAGTACAGGATCATGAGCACTCAAAGCACATTGAGATTGATTGCCACTTTGTTCGTCATCATTTTCATAGTGGATCTATTAGCATACCATTTGTTGCCTCCACTCTTCAATTGGTGGATTTTTTTTTACCAAGGCTCACATTGTGGCTTGCTTTCAGTTACTTCTTGGCAAACTCCTGTTAATTTCCTGCAACTCGTCATGAGTTTGAAGGGGGGTTGTGAGTGACAATTGTACTGCCAGTAGGTGCTACAGCTGGCGGTACCTTTTTTAGATGGTGGTGGGGCCTTTTTTAGATGGTGGCGGTTGATCTTATTGCTTCTATTTAGAATATATATTATTATTTGTTTCGAAGTAGTACCAGATATATGTCCTAGTCTAGAATGCCACAAATAAAAAGGAGAAGAGTTACAATTCAAATGAAAAGAAGAAAGAGTAGAGGGAGATGAAACAGGAATGTGCAAATTTTCTAAAACATAAAGTCTTCTAGCTCTATGCCTAGTCCCAACTAGGTTTTATGATTTCCAATCCTGCACAATGCAACCAGAAGATGAAAAAAGAATATCATATCCAGAGTTAGCTAATTGACGAATGGAAAGTAAACCAAGAGATACCGATGAACATAAAAGACAAGGTAAAGATAGAACAGAGGAACAAACAGACCCAATAGACTCAATACACGTAGGGAAACCATTGGCGGTTAAGATACTTTCTGGAGAAGCTGGGATATGACAACTACTAAGGGAAAAAAATGTTAGGAATCATATGATGAGAAGAACCAGATTAAAAAAATCCAATGACTAGAGGTAAGACTAGAAGTGGGTGATCCAACCCAACCTGAGTGGGCAGTGGACATAGCAGAAATATGCATTTGATCCGAAGAAGACAAAGGTTGCATAGAATGTAGTTGCTTAACCATCGATTGAACCATGGAGGCTGGAAGATGATCACTGGATGTTGGTGTTGAAAGTGCTATGGGACCTTGTGGAAATTGTGGATAGCCACCAGGACGTGATGGAGCCCTAAACTGCTGGTACGAAGTGGGGAGGCGGCCCTTTTGGAGTTTAAGACAGTTAGATTTCCAGTGCCCCTTCTGTCGACAAAAGCTTTACTCATCAATTCCAACCAAGTTTTCGGTTTTCCAGTAACTTGAACTAGGTTGGACATAGGAGTAGGCAACAGTGGTGCAGATGAAGCAGCAAAAACAGATGGTTGAGAGGAGCCTGCATGAGCAACTTTGAACCGAGTCTCTTCGGTGATCAGTTCTCGAATAGTAGCATCAACAGAAGGAAGAGGAGTTCGATGCAGAATAGATCCTCTATGTGATTCAAATTGTTCTTGTAAAGTCATAAGAAATTGAACTAGTCGCTGTTTCTCCTTGTAGGTAATATAGCTCTCAGATAATTGGAGATCTTGCGGTTCTATGAGGGTTAATTGATCCCAATAGTTCGTCATCTGATTGTAGAATTCCTGAATTGATACCATCCTGCTTTGCGGACCGTATTTCCATTTCCAATTGATACTGTATTGCAAAGTTGGATTCCCAATAGGCAAATACATTTGATTGAGGTATGACCAAACATCCTTTGCAGTTTTATATTTTGAACAATTCATACCAATGTTAGGATCAATTGAGTTGTGTATCTTGGTCAATATTTGTGCATTTTCCATTTCCCACTTTCCTATGGCTGTGGCATAATTTTCTTCCTGAGGTTCAGATTGTTTGACTAAGGAGCCAGTTGCATAACCCCATCTACCTTTGCCAATTAAGAAATTTTTTATTATAGATAACCAATAAGAGTAGTTGCTACCATTTAACCTGATGCTAATCGTCTGATTTTCTTTTTCAATAGACGACATATTTATCACAGAAGAAGAAGAAAGATGTACCAATACTGCTGTGAAGATCAAGAACGAAGGTACCGCCACTGGCTGCTATGGAGAACTGGAGATGAGGGCTGCTGCTGATTGTAGTGAAGAACAAGAAAGGAAGAAGACGAGGAACAAGATCTGCAATATGCAACGATTCTGTGAAGGAGTACCACTGTTGTGTTGCTGCTGTGAAGGAGATTGATGCTATGAAGGAGTACCGATGCTATTGCTGTGTGAGGTACCGCTGCTGTTGCTATAAGTTCTGCAATATTGGCTCTGATACCATGATAAATTTGAGAAGAAGAGAAGAAGATGAAGAAAAATGGAGTTCCTTTATTGATTCAATGTAAAAGTCATAACTTGAATTAAAGGTTACAAAAGGTTAAATAGAAACCCAGGCTGAACAAGAAAGGAAACAAATAATAATATATATTCTAAATAGGATCAATAAAATCCGCCGCCACCATCTAAATAAGGTACCGCGAGCTATAGCACCTACTGGCGATACAATTGTCGCTCACAATCTCCACTTAGAGTACTAGATCAAGGTTTGATCTTTCTGTTATAGAAAATAACCTTAAAAGAAAAGATGCAAATAAGCATCTAGTGATGGTCAGTCTGAGCTTCCATGTATGAACTGTGAGCGATATTATGGGTCAGTGGTAGTATCGCTAGCGGCTCATTGCCAGCAGTACTATTGCTGGCTATTGCTGGCCATTGCCAGCGGTACTATTGCTGGCTATTGGTAGGTGTGCAGTATTAGGAATGATTTTATTTTATTCTGTTTAGCTTTCTTTTTATGTTTCAGCTAGGTTTCCTATTTATATCTCTTGTAAACCTTCTATTTGATTATGACTTAGAGATTGAATCAATATCAATAAAGGATTACATCTTCTTCTTCTTTTTCTCTTCTCGAGTTTATCACTCACAAGAACTAGTCAAATAACACTCACTAACATTTGAGGCCAAGTTCCTAAACACTACATTCTGTGTTGGACTCATTCCCATCATAGTTGTCTAGGGGTCGCCTAGGCAATGCCTAGGCGTCTGGGTGAATCAGATAGGGCTAGGCGGTTGCTTGCCTTATTGTATCACGCCTTGTTTTATTTGATTATTTATTTTTGTAATTAATCCCCCATCTATAACATTTTTATTGGCTGTATGAAGTACATATATACACCATAATGCATGGAATCATGCATATGTATTAAAAACAATAAAAGTTGATGCACTAACTCCCTCCTTTTGTATAAATTATCTTAGGAAGATGTCCCCTTACAACGCCTTGGGAATGCCTTGGGTACGCCTTGGGTATGCCTTAGGTATGCCTAGGCACCCATGCACCTCTCTAATGCCTTGGGTCGCCTAAGCGCCTTGACAACTATGATTCCCATGGGGGTCCATTCCTATCGTCTATCGATAGTAGCTAATTTATCTAATCCTACTATTTAGTCAGCACCTAGTTGCACAACTATTGTTTAGGTTAGTCTTTGTTTGCTTTTGTCTTCTAGTTTTCTATTGTAACTAGGTCTCCTAGTTGCTATTTCCTATTGTAACTAGGTTTCATATAAGAGGGTGTTGCAGATAGGGGAGGACATACCATTGATATCTATTTTGGGTGAATATATATATGGATTTCGCGCCACAAAATAGATTGAGGAACTAAGGACGTTTCCAATAACGACGGTAGCTCCCGCTGAAGCAATTGTAGCAGCTGTGGCACCCATTGATTGATCATAAGGATATCATGGAAATGCTGCACGGACCCATATATATAGGAACGGAAACAGACCTGAGAACGGACCCATATATATAAGAACGGAAACAGACCTGAGAATATATATATATATACATTAACAAAACCTTGGAAAAGGGGAAGCAAACCTGGGTATCCAAAAGATAGAGCCAAACTCCTTACAAAATTAGGGCAAAAGCCCGGAGCAGACCAAGGGCAATCAAGGCCTCAAGGAAACAAAACAAAATTCAAACCACCTCATTCGGTAGCAAGATTCCAAGAGGAAATGATGAATCGATTTCTCTCAGTATCCAGGGGAGGGGGAAAGAGGCATCATCATTCCATGCAAATCGAATATAATGGCTTCCCAAATTTAAGCAAAGGATTTTGCCTTAGCCATCCACATCCTCGTGTTTCTCTCGATCCAGATTTGATACACCGTCACAGTGAAGCTATCTTGACAATAGTGTCGTAAGTAAAATTCTCTTGATTTTTTTGGAAATCCACCCCTATTCTTGATCAAACGGATGAATTTTTCTAAACCAAGGCCAATACTTCTCGATAATCTTTCCCCGGACTCTTAAGAAAGGAGCACTCAAAGAAAAGATGATTAACATCTTCTTTAGCGGCCCAATACAAACCACAACTAGCATTTTGAATGATACCTTGGTTGCGAAGGAGAGATCCAATTGGAAGAGATTGGGTCAAGGTTCTCCAAGGGATGAAACTGTGATGTGGAGAGAACACTTTGAACCAAACCACATCGAGATAGGAAACTTTGGGGTTGCGGGTTCTGACAAGGTCCCAAGCTGAAGATGCGGAGAACACACCATTCGAAGAAGCAGTCCAGCGGATGATATCGCCACTTCCATTAGGCTTGCATCAATCTATGAGAGGGTGCCTGACTAGTAGACCAAACCCCCTCCGTTATAATGGACGAAACCATAGTTGTTAAGGCGTCTAAGCGACGCCTAGGCGTTCGGGATTGATCCAAGGGCTTGGGTGCCAGGGCGCATTATTGGTGTTGAAAGGGCGGTCATCCAAGCTCCCTGGTCGTGGCCTAGACATCGCCTTGGGCGCCTTTGGACACCCAGAATGCCTGTGTGGTTGCTTTGGGCCTTATGTGTGTTTTTGTTTTTCTGACTTTTCTTCACAAGATTTATTAGGTTAGGCAGGAACAACATTTATCAAGCAGTATTTATTCATAAATAAGCAAAGACCCCCCCATTTGAATCCAATAAAAATAGTTTAAAATTTAAATTCTAGAAGGATAAAAAGTTAACCCTTCAGTTCAAGAACAAAAATCACATTTTTGGGTGTAGGGGCAATTTTCAACTTCCAAATGCTACGTTTTTTTCAAAATATAAAAATTCCATAAATCTTATTATAGTAAAGCATCACTAAAAACCAAGAGCACGCCAAAATAATCTCTTGCTTTGATGCCCAAAAAAAATTTACATTCAGACGACTTTAGACAGTATTCGCATACTCCGAACAAGGTTTGACTAGAGTGTAACTCCTTCATTATAACTCAGATTTAAGCAATCTCGGATTTGTTCGAAAGCTGATTATGCTTGCTTTGCAACGAATTCGAGATAGCTTGAATCCGAACTACATTAAACGAGTTATGCTCCGGTCAAATTTGTTAGAAGTACGCAAATGTTAGTCCTAAATATGTTTTTTTGTCCTATACTTTATTCATTATTTGTTGCCTTGTTGGTTTTCTCATATTAATTATGTTATGACTTAAATATTGATTATTTATGTAAAATGCTGCATATATATAAACATTGATATAACATTAATATTTTAGAATACATTGGGAACGCCTTGGTCGTCTAGGCAACCTAGGCGCCTAGGCCACCAGGATGGCCCCGAACGCCTTGAACGCCTTGGATTGCCTTATTGCCTTGACAACTATGGGTCACGAAATAGTAGCGAGCCTATCTTTTCCGTAGTCGAGTTGAATTCTTTCACCATAAGCTAAGACCAAGACACCTTGAGGATGCAAGTTATCAAGCCATAGGGGAGGGCTAGTTGTCTGGGAAATTAGTCCTCCAAACCCAAGGGGATTCGGGGCAAACTTCAACCGTCCTTATAGAGTCCCTTTTCAGATACTTTCTATAATCTCAATCCAAATGCTCTCTTTTTTCTCAGCAATGTGGACAGTTACATTCTCCTTATTATTCTATTGTTCTTGGTTCTGGTCCTTATTTTCTCTACTGTTACATTCTGATAAATGAACGAGAGACCTTGATGTGTGCTTAAGTAGTCTACTTGTAATAGATAGACTTCTGTCCACAATTTGGACAAATTAGGTCATTTTCCGGTCCAATAACTGTTGCTGCTCCTAGTATGCAGTTCTGGCCCTCTATTCCTTGCTTTGGTTACACCTGCAGGCCCCGAAACATATCATCATGTTCTACGTCAAATTGTGCTTATACTTTTTTTTTTTTTTTTGGAGAGGGGGGGGGGGGGAGTTTTCTAGGACCTCGTGATGTGGATAAGCATGTGTTTGAAATTTAGGATCCCTTGATGCGCTGCACTTGTACTAAATTTTGTTATAATGGAAAACCATAGTGATGGCATGGAGTTGCTAAAAATGGATGCTTGAACCAAGGGAGGGGGGGGGGGGTCTTACAAGGTTGGGGCACCTATAACGTGAAGATGGTATTGCTGTCTTCATAGGGTCGGTCTGTGAAAGGCTGATCCTTTTCATCCTCGTCCCTTTTTTCTTAAAAAAAGAAAAAACTGATAAACAATATAACAGAACTGTTATTACTGAAAAAAGATGAAGCGAAGTAGTGAAAGAGAAGGAACCAGAGCTATATACATACCCAAAGGCTGACTAGATGGCATTGGCTTATGGTAAACAATCAACCGACCTACCAAAAGAAAAGCAGCCTAGTGAAAGGAATTGGAAAAAAAGGGAAAAAAATGAAATATAACTTTGAACAGGAACCCAGTCAGATATTGGAAAAGAGGTTCCTGGTATAAGAATGCAACCAGCAGATCATAAACCTTTATAAGCTTTTATCTTTGCTGCATTGTGGTAAGTGGTTTGGGTGGGGGGGGGGATATGAGGGTTTTGCAGTCCTACGGTTTCTTGTGGTGCCTGGGGGATTCGATATCTATTGTTGGTGGGTTTTGTCTACTGTTTGGTAGCCGTTGGCCTTGTCTCAATATCTATGTTTGCTTTGTCATTGGGTACTCTTTCCCCTTATTTTGTGGGCCATGACTTTTGGATTCTGTTCAAATCTTGTTGGTATTTATGGCCTGCTGTACTTTTGCATCTTTTTTTCCCCCTCTGAATATAATTTGTGTTGCAAGGCAAGGGGAAAAGTATGAGTTGTCCTTTAAGAGGGCTAATGAAAAATTGAACGACTGAAGCAACAACAAACTCTGATGTCACTTATGTGTTACATTAATCGGTTAATGAGGGCTTCCTTTCAGGCTTTTGTTTCATTTATATGTTTATCCGTGCTTGCAGTCCATCTATGCTTGCAGTCCTTTAGCAGGTCTTACTTTCTTTGTGTGTTCAATAAATTTGACATTTTATACTCCCCCCCCTTATAGGTTTGGAATATTGAATTAATTAACTGTTATTTGCTTTTATGCTATTGGTGGTTTCTTGATTCTTAAATTCGTTAAGGTCGGTTTCTTGATTCTTAAATTCTTTAAGTGACCTTATTTGGGAAATTGATAATATTTTCTGGTTCAAATAAGATCAATACATGGGGATATTCTACAATAAACTTCTTTGCTCCTATGAGTCGCTATGCAAGTGCTGGAGGTGGGCCTGTAGCTGCTTCTCGAGAGTTCAAAGAAATGGTGAAAGCTTTACATGGTGCAGGAATTGAGGTTAGTATTATTGTAGAAATAGTTAAGAAACCAAGTATTTCTGTTTCTCCACCCTTGTTTTTTCTTTTTTCTTCCTTCATGTCCTCTTTTAAAACTGTTAATCTGATTCTTCCTGAACTGGTAATCTTTTCACTTCCTGCAGGTAATTTTGGATGTAGTTTATAACCATACTAATGAAGCAGATGATGTAAACCCATATACAACTTCTTTTCGTGGAATAGATAATAAGGTGATCTCTAAAGCTTATTTCCACTGTTCTAATACGTTGTTGTCATTTCACTTGTTCTGAAAAATATAGAGTGATGATTGCAAGTTTAGCTTACGTGTTTTCATGACATAACACATTGGTTAATGTCACTTAACACCACGTTTTCAAGCTTTATCTAGTTTGCTGATTCAATTTACAACGTGAGTGGTTTTTTTTTTTTTTCCTGTTTGTCTTGCTTTAACCCCAAAAAAAAAATGTTTTCAAGACATAAGGCATATATATATATATATATATATATATATATATATATTTTTTTTTTTGGTTAGTTAGATAATTTATTAATCCAAGAAAGGAGAACATTACAAGCATCCGTAAGACAGGGGGAGCCACAAAACATGACCCGAACAGGAAGCACAGGGAGGAACAGCCCCAGGAAGAAAAACAAAAACTCAATCATTGTTATTTAATTTCTGTCGGTTCAGGATGTTAAAGCATTGGAAGATGTCACTCAAAAAGAAAAAGGGGGGGGGAAGGAACTGTATGTTAGGATCTGGAGGAAGGTCTCTGTTTTTGCCTGTTTGTTGTTAAAATTATCAAAGAATTTCCCGAGCATATAAAATAGTAAATTGGGGACATGAAAATGTAATTCAGTATATACTGAATGGGAGCAAGATACTCTCCTCGGCTTATGTTTCAACAAGTTCTTTGATGCTGGTCGAAACCGACATGTACCACCTAAATGGCCGAAATTCCACCAAAATTTGGTCAATTTTGGTGAAAAACAGAAATGGCAAATTTGGTGCAAAAAAAGTGGAATTTTTCCTTGAAACTTCATGGAGTGCCTTTTAAGCATGACTGCACGTTTGAATCATTAGATTAGAAAAACAAAACCCAACTTGTAGTTTAGTTTTGGACCCTATGACATATGATAGACATATCATCCTCTGCCTGAATAATCTCTCGAAGTCCGTCACAACAAACCTATAGTTGGGAATTTTAAAATTTTAAAATATTTGGCTAAGTGATGCTGAAAATCCACTAAAATGTTGAAGTGGATACTCCATACTTGACCACCAAGACTTTATTCAATAGAAAAATAAAATATTTTGCCAAAATATTGATGTTTTCTAGCATTTCTGGAATTCTCAGGCAAAAGCTTGAAATTTCAATGAAATGAGTCAAAAATAACCAAAATTGTGACAAAGTAAAACAAGGAGAAGCAACAATGGGGAAGAATGAAAGAGAGAAGAGAAGAGTAGAAGTTGATCTCGGTGGGAGTCAGAGTACTCTCTACCATAAGAACTGATTTATTAATAATAATGATTAAAGAGTGTAAAAGACCAATATACCCCTAACACCACTAACTGACTCTCACACACCACTATCCGACTCTCAAATTTATTATGTTACTTTTCTTGAACTACTCGTTGTGGACTTGCGGAACTATTTAACACTCCCCCTCCAGCTAGAGCATATATACCTACTACACTCCATCTTGAAACAAAGTGCATAATTAACCAATCACACCCAGAAATATAGCAAGCAAAAGAACCACACGAAATCTAGTTGCATGAAACAAAAGATCCGCATGAAGAACCTGTGCAGTCGCAGCACCAAAGGAAACTTGAACCGATCAGCCACCAGCATCAATAACAGAAAGAAATCTTTTTTCAAAAAGAAACTCAAATAATAACAATATAAGGGGCAGGAAATACCAGCTGCTGGCAAGAAATTGCAAGTTATCAAGGCGTCGTCTACATGTCCAGGTGGTTTTTTTAACCCCTGGGCGTTTGGTCGTCTTATTATATGATGACGCCTCCCTTTTTTTTTTAAAAAAAGCTTGATGTTATTGGTAACATTTTATTGGATGTATAAACTATAAAGTATGTATATACACCATAATGCATGGAATTATGCATATGTATTAAAAAACAAAAATCTATGCTCGAGCCCCTTCCCTTTTGTATAAATCCTCTTATGGAGTATGTATCCTTTGAATGCCTTGGGTACGCTTAGTCCACTCGCTTTTTTCCTGTAAGCATTCATGCATCCCTCCAACGCCTTGTCGCCGTGATTTCTATGATTGCAACAGCAACATAAACAAAGACCCATAAAATGACAGCAGGAGAAGATAATTTTAAGTATATAAACCTTCCTTTTACGGATTTATTTATTCCAATAGATTCGTTTTGAACACAAAAAATGGCAGCAGGAGAAGATAATTTAAGTATATAAACCTATTACCCTCCAGCTTGAAACAATCATTACATAATTAACCAACCACACCTAGAAATATAGCAAAGAAAAGAACCACAAGAAATCTAGTTGCGTGAAACAAATGATCTGCATGAAGGACCTGTCCAGTTGCAACACCAAAGGAAACTTGAACCGATCAGCCACCAGCATCAAGAACAGAAAGACCAGCATCAATAACAAAAGGAAATCTTTTTTTTTCAAGAAGAAACCAGATTACAATACAAGGGGCAGAAAATATCAGCCCAGGAAAGAAATTGCAACCGCAACAGAAACAACACCACCAACAAAGACTAAAGAAAATAGCAGCAGGAGAAGATGATTTAAGCATAGATGCCTACTAGGCTACTACACTCCAGCTTGAAACAATCAGTACATATAACCATCCACACCCAGAAATATAGCTACCAAAAGAACCACAGAAAATCTAGTTGCATCATTGCATGAAACAAAAGATCGGCTTGAAGAACCTGACCAGGCGCAGCACCAAAGGAAACATGAACAGATCAGCCACCAGTATCAATAACAGAAAGAAGTATTTTTTTTTTTTTTCAAAAAGAAACCAAGGGCAGAAAATATGAGCCGCAGGCGAGGAAATTGCAAGCAAGGATCGAGGTGCCGGTTTCGAGGCCGATTTTGGCCAGCCTCGAAACCGAGTTATCTCAAGTTTCTATCGAAACCAGACCTAAACCCGCCGAAACCTGCTATATAAATTGTTATATTGATTTTTATTCTAACAGGGATTTGGGGTGAGATACATGAGATAATAACCTATAAAATGATATAAAGCAAATGGGTGGTTGTACAAATATATAATAGGGTGAGAAGCATGGGATAATATCTTATAAAAGGATAAAACAAAATACGTTGAAGACTGAAGAGGTAGAGTTCTTAGTTCTTATCGGTGAGACCCTAATTACAGTGGCTGGAGTTAACCCCCAAAAAAAAAAAAAAAAAAAAAAAAAAAAAAACACTACAGCGGCTGGAGGTGAAAACGAAAGTCGGTGAAAAAACTCAAAGAGAACCCTACTTACGACGGCGGCAAGAAGTGAAAACGAAGCACCACCAGTTCTGGCGGCACTCTATTCTGGCAACACATCTAGTAAGTTTTAGCTTTTTTTTTTTTTTTTTTTTCATTCTGCTTTTCTTCCTCTGCCTTCTTTTTTTGTATTCTTCTTCTCTGTTCTCTTCTCATTGTAATTTTTTTGTCTTTTCTTGCATTCTTCTTCTCAGATCTCTTCTCACTGTAATTTTTTTCTTTTCTTTTCTTCTCCTCCTTCTGCCACTCAACGGAAAAGGATCTGCCTTCTTCTGCCTCTCACCTGAAAGAAAAAAAAAAAAAAAAAAAAAACAAAAAGTGAGAACTGCAGTCTGTCAAAACAAACTCGACACTTATATACCTTAGTTCCGGGTGAAACCAGGTCGAACCCACCTGGGTTCGACTGACCTGTAACATAATGGAATCACGATAAGGTTTCGTCTCGGTGAGCATAGTTGTCAAGGCGCTAAGGCGAACCAAGGCGATGGAGGTCTGACTGGGCGCCTAGGCGACCAAGGCGCCTAGGCGACCAAGGCGCCTAATTTTCCAAGGTGACCCAAGGCAGCCTGGGCGCCTCGGCGGCGCCTAGGCGACGCCTTGACAACTATGTCGGTGAGACTCGAAACCGAGTTACGCCAGCCGAAACCAGAGGTTTCGACCAGCACCTCGAACTATGATTGCAAGAACAACAACAGAAAGACCCAAAAGATAGCAGCAGGAGAAGATAAATAAATCATCACTGTGGACCAGAAACCTGAAATCTTGAACCAGAAAAACTCTGGGCAGATATTAAAATAAATCCTCAAAAAGTAGGAATCCACAAGGTATTCTTCATTAAGGAAGACATGCAATAATCTCCATTAAAGAGGATAGGTAATGATCACCTCAAAGGAAGACACGGGAAATGATCTTCTCAAAGAATGACACAAGCAAGAATCTTCACTAAGAAAGACAGATAATAATCTTCACAAAGAAGACAAATAACAATCTTCACGAGTTTTGATACTTAATTGATACCTTAACATGTTGATGCAGTACAATGGGCAGTTATGACTATATTCTTGTAGGTAGCTCTTCCGTTATGGCAATGCCTTTGATGCTGGGTCTAAACTATAAATGTTCTCCCAGTGGGGTTGGGATTTTTCAAACTTTTGGCTTTATTGAGCACTAGATCTTTTGAATGTTGTAATAACATCCTTGATGACATGGTTTTAGGTTTTGATCAAAAGTGACTGAATCTCCGAGTTGTCTCTGTTAGCGTAATAAAATTGTAATTGTACACTGTTTTGACTAAATCAAAGTAGTTAGTGCTAGTTTCTTCAGTTTTTGATATCTAATAGTTTTCTATTTTCTATAAATACAAGCTACAAGCCTGGTGAGAGGAGCAGATACATCGATTCTCTTCATCGTCTCTTATTTTTCTGTTTTGTTATAGTCTTTGTTTCGGGCCTGGCCTAAATGAAACCCAGTGTCAAAACTCATGGGTTTTGACACTGGGTTTTAAGCTTAGGAGGCCGTGGGTCAGAAACGAATATCAAAACCTTGAAATGAGATCAGGCACATTAGGCACGAAAACTTCCTCAAACCGAGATTTAGTTCCTTGCTTGATGGTGCCATAGTAATAATTAATCTTACATCAGTGATTTGTTCATTTTTATCCCAAAAAGTATGTAGTTTTGTTAATCATTTGAAAGAAAAGTTAGTATGTATTTCTGCTTGATGCAGGTATGCAGGTGAATGTGTGCCTACGTACATGAACTGGGGAGGCTTCTATTACAATGTATCTTTGTCTTTTTACTGGGTTTTCTTGAATATGCATTTTACCGACAATTTTTTTTTACTAATCTATTTGTAGGTTTATTATATGGTGGATCTTAGCAATAAGGGTAAATTGCTTAATTACTCAGGCTGTGGTAAGCGAAGCCATTTTCCCCCCTCCATTTTGGATCTTCTTTAGATCCTTTTCAAGTCTTACACTTTTTATTTTTTTTTTGCTGATTTTTTTATACTCTTACTGCTGTTCAAGTCTTCTTGAGTGAATCTCAAATTACCATTACTAGTTCTTGTGTTTCTTTTATAAGGTATTGTAATAGTCTTAAGAGCGGAATTATTTTAATTGTTATCTGGGACTTCCCATCTTGACCTTGTTTCATTTTTCTTTTCTAGAAATCACAACTAACATTATCCATTATATTAAGTAAGGTAATTTTTTCCCCTGTTTTGATTGGCAACGCCAAAAAAAAAGTTTTTACTAAAAAAAAAAAAAAAAAAAAAAATATATATATATATATATATATATATATACCCCTGCATTTTAGTTACTATTTATCAATAATTCAGTATGAGTGCTGCTATACAAAGAACTGGGATGTATCTAGGCAGAAAAATGTCACAGATCGGGAATAGAACAATCTGAACCAAGATCCTGTAGAGTAAGCCCATTCTGTTAGTCTTGAACAACTTCAAGTGACAGTCTAATCTTATACTTTTTTTTTTGCAGTAAAAAACCCCATCAATTTCTTTCCTTCCAAATGGTTCAGAAAATGGCATAAGGAGTAATATTCCAGATAATTTTGAGTAATATTCCAGATAATTTTGGCCTTTAGAGGTAAGATGACATCCAACAATGTTGCTGTGGGAACTTTTGTCTCCCACTCGGTCGGAAAAAAAAAAAAAAAAAAAAAAAAGAGAGAAAATGTCATAAAGGATCATACTCCAAATAACTTCAGCCTTTGGAGGTAAGAAACATGTGACCTTTTTTGTAAAGGCAATGCTACAGAATTCTGGAATAATTTTATGGATAGGATCACTAATAGTCCGTTTTAGAGGGGAGGGAAGGGGGGGACGTTGGGAGGGATGACAAGCTATTGCTTTAACTATCAAAATTTAGTTAGGTAAACTGTGGCAACAAATTGGTTGTTTGGTTCCTCAGGAATGATCTTTACAGTGATCAACTCCTGGAGTGACGATTTTATGTGCACCCCTTCTTTTCTTTTGTTTTTTCAGTATTGTAAGCAGAAAAAAATTTATCTGGAGTGAAAGAAAAAAAAAAAAAAAAAAAAAGAAGATTCAAAGATAAGGTAAATGGATCCCCCCCCCTCTCTCTCTCTCTCTCTCTGTCCTTTTATTGTTCCTGGCTGGGTTTTTTTGGTTGTGACAATAATTTTTCTTACAAAGCCTGTATTTGATGGTGTGTGAGAAATAGCCAGTTTGCCCCGGTGGTGGGAGAGGGGTAAAACAGAACAGTTCAGACATCTGACTACTATCTTTCAGATAATATCTGAATTTTGGAATAAATATAGTAGGAAATATTATACATAATGGTTGATGAAGGATGAATAGAGATATTAAGTCCTGTGGAATCGGCAGGTCTTCTTGTGGCATTTTACCAAAAAGCTGCCTGTCGAGAAAGGAAAGAATGAGGGTTCAAGTAAAGAAATGAGTAGGGTTTGTCTGGGAGTGACAAATGAGAATTTGGTAGCATCAATTAAGATTTAATGTTCAGGTTTAAAGGGTTTGATGATAATTTTAGAATTGTCAACACTGTAGGTGCAGAGAACTCATGAAGAGCAAGTGTTTAACATACAGTAACCTTGCATAGAGGAGAAATCTGATCAAGAGGCCTAACAGGAGTGCAGAGGACTCAATTATTTAGGTTGCATTAATAACGTTATGGTATTTCTTAAGGTCTGATAGGTGGGGTGGTGGCAGGTCTGCAGAATCCGAAAATTCTGGTCGTCCAAAAGTCATGGAACTGTTGATGGTGGTTTTTTTTTTTTTTTTTGGGGGGGGGAATCAGGTTGGGGTTCATGGGAATGTGATGAAAGAAGCAAAGAGTTGCACAAAATTCAACAAAGAACAATGGAAAAGCTAAACACTAAAGAAGTAACCTATAAACAACAGTGGCAGTTAAAAGGAAGCCTGAAGATTAATGGAAAAAAAGCAAGGAAACAAAAATGCGTAAATCATTTTTATGGCACAAGTAAAGGGCACCTGAAACCATAAGTTCCAAATCTCTGATAACACAATATTGGTCAGAAAAGAAACTGAGTGGCTTATTGGCTTCAGATCTAAAAGAAACAATAAGATTATAACATTTCAACATCTAAGATTTGTCGTGTTATTAATTACACCCTCTCCCTTTCAAAAGGGGGGGAGGGCAGAAAATTCTGCTGGTAATATGGTTCTACCTATTAGATAATGAAGATAAATAAGACTAAGATATATCTGGAGCTGCTCCTCTCATCATAATGGGCATGTTGAAGGTGAATAGATAAGATATATGGTAGTTTAAATTGAAATGATCAAAGATGAAATAAGAAGACAGGAAGATCTAAAAATTAAGTAGGAGTTCGAGAAGATGGTGAAGAAGCACCAGAACTAAATAATTGAAATAGCACCTAGCCTCTAATCAGTAATCACCTTATGTTCTAAACTAAGATAAGGACTAAATGACTGGACCATTAACTATAACAATCCAATTGACTCTCCTTACACCTAAAAAAAAATTACAGTAACACCCCAAAATGTCTCAGCCAACTTAAACTGGAACAGTGGAAGGTACCCACCAACTTGTCCACTTAACCCAGAGGTAGGCCACTTAACCCAGGTCTGTTTTCCCTTTTTCTGGGGTGCTGTTAATTTATTCATTCATTCACCCAAAAAAATAAGAATAAACATAAAAATAAGAGCCTTCTTTGGGGCTCTTTGGGCTCAATAGCTCCAGGGTGGACCTCTGGGAGACTCATGTTCTTATATCAATTGGGTCATTGAATAGTGATTGCATCACAGGGTTTACTTTGGATTTGCATGGTCTTCTTATGGACTCCGCTCAAGTCCATAGACACTTGAAGGCGTTCTTTCTTTCTCCCTCCCTCTTTCTCCATTATTAATGATACTTCTTATCATCAATAAAAAATGGACCTGGAAAAAGAAAAGAGAAGCTCTTCCTGAGATGTATACCTGAAAACTGAAACTTTGGCCAAAGTTCTGGTGGGTTATACGGCTTCACTCAACAAATCATTTTCCCTGTTTTTAAAGGGAAAGCGATGATTTGCAGCTCAATAAGTCTACAGAGTTGATTTGGGGAGAAAACTTATGGAAAAGCAAAATAAATCTGATAGTAGCCTTAGTTTTTTGGATTTGAAGTTCCGTAGTGTGGAAAATGATTTTAATACCAGTATCAGTTATGACGCACCTTCCCAACTTCGTTATTTATTTGTTTATTTGATAATTAACATGTTGAAACATAGAAGTACATGGTGATACAGTCCTCCACAAGGCAAACAGCTGATCAAGTCCAAACCATTAGAAGACCCAAGACTACTCAATCTCACTAAATAACAAGGAATCTCCAAATGAAAGATTATCCCGAAAACAAAGTTGGAGACATACTACCACTTGTTTTTGCCAACTCATCAGCTATATCCTTAGCATTCCTGGTATCCATCGAAAAGCAAGTTGTGCCTGACAAGCTAAATGCTGAAAGGTGTTATGAGCTACTTGTATTTCCAAGATTCCTCTTCTGAGTTCCTCAACCAGCTAATGACATTTGCCATCTCCTAAACAGTTACCCCTTACCCCTTAGAACTTTTTTTATTCACACTTTGATGGGCATCAATTATGCTGTAGTAGAATCGCCTTCTCCAATGGGATCCAAGAACACCTTTAACTCTCCCATTCCAATTCCCAAATTCAGACGCCACCCTCAATGCCTCAAGGATGGGTTTCCCAATTAGCACTTAGCAGCCATCAACATTCACCTTAGGAATGCCGTCACAGATGGTTGCCAAGAATGTACCCTTCTCTGCCTTCTCTCCCTCCTAATTACAGCCTCAATCCCAAAAGAACTGCTCGACTTTATATCATTAAACAATACCTCTGCCAGTGCCCAATGAGCCACCTTGCATTTAATTTTGTCAGTAACTTTTGAGACATCAAAAAGTCATCTTGAAACAGTTTAGCATCTATTCCCAACTTCTTCTATTCCTATGCTCCTTCCAGTTCTTGGCTTCTAAGGTCCATCTAATTTGTACAATACTGCTAGGCTTGTGGTAATGTAACCCTATGCGTGCAACTACATTTGATTTATTTATTGGATTCCCTAGCATTTTAATTATATGAGGTGACTGTTCTCATATCCTTCTTCTTCTTCTTCTTCTTCTTCTTCTTCTTCTTCTTCTTCTTCTTCTTCTTCTTTTTTATGTGATAAAATGGAATTAGAAGAAAAACTAATTTGTAGGACCATATGAAAAAAAACATAAAAACATTTTGCTTTCAAAGGCTTCAGATTTTTTTTGGGTGAATAAATGAATATATAAACAACACCCTAGAAAAGGGGAAAGAACCAAATCTGGGTATCCAAGGGATAGTGCCAGGCTCCTTACAAGAAGCCCGGAGAGCAACCAGCAGAGAGCCTTCAGATCTTTTAATTGTGCCTGCCTTTTCATTTATGTTAGATATGCTTTGAAAATTGACAACATTTTCTGGGGTGTAAGTAGGAACAGTTTAGTATATTCGAGTGGGAAAGTTCAATATTCTTAACTGCCATTTCTATTTTCATTTTTGCGGTCTTGATTTTCTTATCCTTTTTGAATTTGGCCAACCGAGTTACTTATGGATCTGCTTTGTATTGAAGTGAGATGGGTGCATTTTGCATTCCATTTCGGTGTTCTTAGCTGCAATTTTTCTTTGGGTCATCAGGGAACACCTTGAACTGCAACCACCCTGTGGTCATGGAACTCATACTTGACAGTTTGAGACACTGGTATGTCAGCACATTTTGTGTAATCTTCTTTTCTGATGAGTTGCCAACTTACTTCCTTATGATAACTGTTAACAAGTTTGTTATCTTGTGTAAATAATAAATTGATATCTTCCAACATCTCATGCAGTTCATAATCTCAGTAGATTGTTGCTTTGTACTTGATAAATAAATATTAAGTTGTAGCGTAGACTATTCCATGGAAAATTCCTTGTGGTGAGCTGTGCATTCTTTATAACCAGGGGCACACCAAGTGTTGGGAATGGCATTGGTGTTTATTCTTTGGGGTCGGGGTGGGGGTTTTGGGGGGAGGGGGGGTATGGGGCATTGTATGCTCTTGACGGTATCTTTTTTGTCCTTATTTGGGCTCCCTTTATTTGTGCTCAGCTTGTTATCTAGTCATCTTCCTTCACTCTTTTAAAATTCTGTAGTTGCCTATTAAGGACTCAGAAATTTTTATTGTTTTCTTATAAACTATAGAAACATATGAAAATCAATAAATATTGGATGGTTATATAATCGGGGAGTGGATAAAATCTCTAAAGAAACCAAAAAAAAAACACAGAAATCAGAAATCGGAGGGAGTGCTTCTTGTGTTTAGGGTTAGTGGAAGACAGAAGAAAAGATAAGAGAAGGGCAGATGAAATAAGAGAGACTGATCGTTCATGGTGTGCCTCTCTTCTAAGTTCTAAACCCTAATGGTTTGACAAATAAATCCCTGGTAAGTGAAACAAATGGCTGGAAAGACCATATGTAAATGGAACAATAATCCCTTTGCTGTACTTGTTTTTTGATTATCTTTTTTTTTCCCCCCCCTAAAAGTTCTTATTGAAATAATTTTTTTCCTTATCCTTTTAAACCATTGAAGGGTCATTGAGTATCATGTGGATGGATTTCGGTTTGACCTTGCAAGTGTTCTTTGTCGAGGAACTGATGGTTCTCCACTTAATGCTCCTCCACTTATTAGGGTAAGTTGGATACGTTTTCACTGTTTACTATCTAAATTATGAGTAGGATGCAATATTTAGGGAAGATGATCGATATTTAATGAGGAAAACTTAAATGTGGAATCATTTTGTCTCCCGCTGTGTACAAAGTACAATTTTTTATATTTTTTATTTCTTTTGATGGAACTAAAAATATGAGAAGTATCATAACAGAAATACCCTCATTACAAGTAGGTACATTGAAAGGATAAAAGTAAGTACCTTTCTACAAAACCAAATGTGCTTCCCTAACTGGACAGATTCTTTGATACTCTTGGAAAAGATCTGTTACGACTAAAACCTTAATAGACGAAAAATGAAAACATGAACAGAAGGCTCTATTTCGGTGGAAGCTTTTGTGTGTCCCTTGCTGATGTTGTACTTGATGCATTTTTTTTTTTGTAAGTTCATTGTATCCTAAGTTCCTTACCACTTTAGAGTTTATAGCACAGTTGCTCTGTTGTAACTTTTGGAATGTTTCAGTACGTGGCCACCTTTTTTTTTTTCTTTTCTTTTTTGATTACCAAGAGTGAGGGTGTGTTGCATTATTGATCCTGCCCATACCACGAAGATATAGGTACAGGTGCAAGGGAGTAGGATGGGACTTACTCCTTGAAGTCAAAATGAAGAAAAGTTGTTCCTCAATGTTTCTTCTTATTCTTTTAACTTTTCTTTTTTCCACTAGAAAGTTTGTGTGAGATTCTTTGATGGTTATGGCTATATCAGTATATTGCTGAAGATGATTTCTTCCTTCCTTCCATTGAATAATCTGGATTTCTTTGAAATTTAGGTTAGGTGCACTCTTCCTCAGACCTTGATATTTCTGCAGAATGATCCCCCCCTCCACCCTTTTTTTTGGGGGGGTCCTTGTAACTGGAAGAATAGCATATTTGCCATGAAAATAGTACTCATGGAAAATGACCGAACACTTTCAAGGCATGGCTGAAATGATGGTAGAATCACAGTTTGGACAGGATCCTAAATGCAAGTCTCTTCCCCCCCCCCCCCCCCCCCCCCAAAAAAAAAAAAAAAGGTTTATAGTTTTTCCATATCCCTTTGACTAGAGTGGGTGGGTGACAATTGATAACCTAGTCCATCCCATCTAGTGTCACGACCCTAACTTGTACGAGGTAAGAGTACCACCCTCACAAGCGCTGATCTAACAGCCAACCAGATAACTAAAAAAAAGTCAATCAAAACTTGTTGGTGCAGTCTTGTGTGTCATAAACATTAAAAAAAAAAAAAAATTGTCCTCACACATGAATTCAAAACTCTATACATCCATTCTAATAAAATAAAATTTCAACTAAAACTGAGGGTAGACTTGCGAATCCTCTATGCTCTCTCTTGTTCCTGATCAACCTCTTCATCATCTGAGATATCATGGTAAGGGGTGAGCTCACTAGCCTTGTAAAAAGAACATAACAGAAATACAACACTAATATGATCACGAAAACAATGTAAGAAAAACTGATTTTTTATTTACTTTCAAAACCATTTTCATTTAATTTCACTTTCAAAACAATTCTTATTTAATTTCACTTTCAAAACAATTCTCATTTAATTTCACTGTTAAAATTATTCTCATTTAATTTCACTTTTGGCCAACTAGTAGGAATAATCATCTATCATTGCCCTAGTAGAGGGTTAACCACAACCTAAAACATATTTTTGATCATCCATACATGACCCTATTTACATTTATCTGTGGCATGACGAATAGCGACTCAGATGGCAATTACTCTCCTCCCTATTGTCCTTATTATCCTTTACTAGACCCAATGTAGCCAATTATCCTTTTATCACATTCTCAAAATTACCCAATATTTAAATGTGTGACAAATCACAAACTCATGCCTGCTATTAAAAACATAGAAATGCATAACAAGATAAAAGTACAAATAACATCAATATTCAATATCCTCCAGGTGTCTTGATCTCAACCCTTGGCGAAATAATCCATCTTGACTACAGAAGAGATAGACTCGCGACAGTTTCATCCATTATTTTTGAGGGGGTGTGGTCTCCTGGAAGGGCTTCCTCTAGTGTACTCATGCACGCATGGGATGTTCTTAGCACCGTACCTCGCAGGCCTAGTGGAAGTGGTGATAGTATGTGCTGGACCGCCTTGTCAAATGGAGTTTTCTCAGCGTCTTCGGCTTGGGACCTGGTCAGATCCTGAAGCCCCAAAGTTGCTTGGTCCAATGTGGTTTAGTGTAAAGGTTATTCTCCGTGTCACATCTTCATCCTGTGGAGAGCATTAACCTAGTCTCTACCCACTAGAGCGCTTCTCTGCAGTAGGGGTATTATTCAGAGTGCTAGTTGTCATCTGTTCTGGGCTGCCGGGGGAGATGTTAATCACTTGTTCTTTGAGTGCTCTTTCTCTAATAGAATATGGGGAAAGATTCTAGAGAAGTGCTGACCCTACTATAGAAGAATCTGGCCTTTTGATCAAGAATGGAAATGGATAGCCAAAAAATTCAAGAGAAAGTCTTCTTGCGATAGTATTGTCAAGATTTCTTTTGTGGTGATAGTGTATCAGATATGGTTTGAGAGAAACTTGAGAATGTGGGTGGCTAAGACTTGAACTTTTGATCAAATATGGGAAGCAAGCTCCTTTGATGTGCATGGAATGGTGCTGCCTCTATCTCTCCCTCCCTCGGATAACAAGAGGAATAGATTCATTCTTTCCTCTTGGAATCTTGATTTCGGATGAGGCGGCTGGGTTTTGGTTTGTTTCTATGGATCCTTGTGGACCCTCCTTTGTTTAGGCTTTTGCCTTTCTTTGTAAGGAGCCTGACTCTATCTTCTGGATACCCAGGTTTGTTTTCCTTTTTCTGGGGCTTTGTTAATACATACTCACGCATAAAAGAAAACATCAATATTCAATAGAACACATTATAATCAACCTCAAACCATTCATACGATGCAGAAACAGAAAATAAAGCAAATAATCAAAACATAAGGCAAACTACGAAGTGTCACCCTAGTGGTGCAAATCTGAAATATTTCACTTACCTCTCCACACACACACTGTTAGTCTTTTGATGGTCAGCAACACAAAAACTACAAGTTTTATAAATTTAACAGTACCTTATCAACCCCTAAACATCACTTCTAGAACCTTCAAACTAGGTCACTAACAAGTGTACGAATCTGCCCATAAATTTGAGCTAACATATATACATATATAGCGATATAAATCTGGTCAGGATTCGATATGAAAAACTGATATGTGATCTGTATAAAAATCTGCATAATATTCTGTATATTAAGTCTGTAAAATGTTTTGTATACAAAATCTATTATGATATATATATATATATATATATATATATATATATATATATATATATATATATATATATATATATATATATATATATATAAACTGATATACAAATTTGATATGATATACATATATAACTGATCATAACATCTCATTAGATCTGGTACACTAACAATGGTTGAAAACTGTTGTAAAAGTGGTATAAAATCTGATCTGATATGAATAACTACTATGAAGTCTAATATTGATATTTAAGACAAGAAAAGACTGAGGATAAGATCTGACATATAACACTATACAAAACTGGTCTGCGAATAAAATCTGGACTGACATATATAAATTTGGACTGAATATGTAAGATTCTGGACTGTGTATACAATCCAGACTGTATATACAATCAGTACATAAAATCTGGATATAAAATCCGTTTGATATAAATATACTGATATCAGATCTGAATATTGCATATGGGCTGAACTGTAATAATACATTAACTATAGCTTTACTGATCTTAAATCTGGAATTAAAATAAGGAACTCACATGAAATCAGTTTTGGGGGGAAAAAAATCCTTTTCTTCTTCTCTTTTCTCTTTCTCTCTCGGTTTCTCTTCCTCTCTCTCCTCTTGGCTTCTCTCCTCCCTTTTCCTTGTGCGGTATCAATCTCTCTCTCCTCTTTTTTTGTTATGTTTTATTTTAATACTGCTAATCCTACTATGTCTCATTTTTTATTTCTATCTTTTCTTGCGCAAGGGTAGTCCTATCCTTTTTAAATTCCTTCTGATATCTCTCTTGCTTTCTCTTTTCCACGCAAGTAAGTATGTGGGACCCTCACTATTTGTGAGATGGCCCTCTTTTTGCATCTCCTTCTCCATGTAAAAGTTGATGTGGCCCCCCCTTTTCCCTTCCTTTAAAACTCTCTTTTAATGCTACTTGGCTTATTACTTTCCTATTTGGTTTCAACTTCCTTTCTTGTTTAATAAATACAAGAATACAAGGTGACTTGGACTCTTAATACTTCTACAACTTACCAATCCTTAATCCTCATGATAATATTAGATTTAATTCAATTTGAGTGGATCCCACGATATGAGCAAACAAGTATTACTATTTTTATAATAAAAAAAAAAATAAATCTAATGTGGGCTTCACTTGCTGTCCACGTTTTTGGCTAACGTCAATATTTTAATTTATAACATTTTAATATAAATTACATTATATTGTTTTAATCTTAACTCTAAAAGATAATGTTACTTATTGTACCATTTTTATTAATTCTTTTAGTCATTAAAGACAATATTATCCATAAGATTCCCTATTGCAATAAGGAATATTCTCCTAGCATCCAACGATTCATTCGCAAGGTGTTTTTTGAGATTTACTATCTAACACTGTTGGATTGACCCCAAACTCCTTGAGGGTCCCATGCCTCCATAGGCATGATTCTACTTTCAGATTTTCAATTTGACCTACACTAAGCGTCACCATGCATCAGATGTACTTAACAACACCAAAGTGTGCTAAACAGCACCTAGTTTCTAAATGTCACCTAACTTCACCAATTAATCTAGAAATCTGGGGCGTTACATCCGGCCTTGCTGGACTTTCCTGCTGGGCTGGTTCTGGTATAGATTGATTGTACCTACATGACCCATACATGATTCAGGCTTGGTATAGAAAGATCAGGGCCTACTTGGTTGGTAAATATATGCCTACAATGTAAATTTACACATTATGATTTATCGGCTTGATAACTACAATTTGAGTATTATCCTAAAACATTGTACTATTTGTTCATCAAGGGGGGGGGTAACTCATATCAATTTCCTTTCAAAGTTTGCTGCATGAATGTCTTATGTGATTTGAATTATAAATTTTCTTATATTTTGTCTGTGTGTTATTTCATTTATATTGGACTGTTGGTGGTGGCTCTTGAACATAATCTGTGATGATTTAATTGTTACATTATAAAGTGGTTGACTTATTTTGAAGAAATTATGTACTTCTGCAGGCATTGTTGATTAGAAATGATCTTGAGCTTCCATTTGATTCTTTTAACAAATAAATATTAATACGATTGCTCCTCAGAAAATATTTAAAGGTGTTCACTGAGACTGAGATTCAAAATGCATCATAACAATGTGAAAACAACTCAGAGGTCCTTTCTAAGATGTGAATAATTAGCAATGGTAGGTGTTATCTTGGATCTCATTAGGGAGTTAGCTGTGCCTTCAGTGGATCTTTTGCCTAATGTTTAGCAATGAACTCCTGCATTGGTATTTCATCCTCTTCTTCACCAGCCTCATCTCCACAGTCATCGTTAATTGGTTCTTCAACATCTTCCCATGGCCAATGTATGACATTTTCCTGTTGTTGGTCATGAAAAGGATTCTGCCTATACTCACCAAGGATTGAATCATCGTCAGATCAATCTCCAATGCCTCCTTCCCAAAAGTTTGGATGGTCACCCTGGGCTTCTGGGATCTCTCTCTCTGTTTAGGTCTTGCCCCTCACTGCAGTGCCTGCACTGCATGTGTCAATCCCTCCACTATAAGTCTAATTTCATTTCTTCCATGGATTGCCATGACTGGGAAAATCATGTCTTGTACACTGTACAGTATCCAATTTACCTGGGTATAAACTATTACCTCTCCTCATTATGCCAGCTTCTGTAGCTATGCAAACTGAGAAATTGGAACTAAGTCTCTGGGAAGAAAGTGAACAGCCAAACAAATTTAGTTAACAGGAGAAGGTTTCCCATATGAACGCCTTGGGAGACCTCAGTTTCAGGCTTAAAATGATCATGGATCAGCCTCTCCTAGGCAAATGTTTATGGGGGATTTCATCAAGAGCAGAGCAGCTGTACTCCCCAAATGTGGTGAATCAAACCCTTGGTAGATCAGATCAGACTATCATTTCTCATTGCAGGACCAGTACATAGAACAGCATTATGGAAAATAGGAGAAGTGATTTTAATATCGTGGAGAGGGGGCAGGCTGTAGTTCTTATCTGATGCTTGAATTGGTTAAATTATCCTGTACAAATTAATTCAATTAGCTAGTCTGAATTGTTGCACACATGATTGCCGGAGTTGGTTGGATAGCAGGTTTGATGTGGTCTCTAAGCATTCAGAAGTTTGAATGATTGGGAATTCCTGGATATATCTTCTCAGCATGCTGTGGAACTTCCACATTGGCAGTTGGAAGTACTTTTCTTGAATTAAAAAAAGAGAAGAAAAACAACAGAGTTGGAAAGCTAATTTTGA
Organism: Protea cynaroides; assembly: GCA_028583415.1. Lineage (NCBI taxonomy): Eukaryota > Viridiplantae > Streptophyta > Magnoliopsida > Proteales > Proteaceae > Protea > Protea cynaroides. The sequence goes on along the minus strand of CM053276.1, from coordinate 9,035,387 downwards.
TGACTGTTTCTCTGTGAAATCCATGGCCAACCAACTTAGAAGCAAGAACTAGACATCCCCTCTTTATGAAAGGTTAAGGAGATGGAAGATAGCAAGGTAAAGTTTCTCCTTATGGACAGCTAGAAAGAAAAATATCACAGTATTGAACATCTCATTGACAGAGGTTGTTGTTGTTGTTGTTGTTGTTGTATTCTAGCATTGAGACAGTATCTCATTTTCTATGGGGCAGGACCCTATTCTTAAAAGTTACAGTGCCTCTTGTGCAAACTTTCCCAGCTACGGGCCTAACCTCTCAAATTTCTTTCACTCTTGGAGAGATGGAAATGCTTCGGCTTGGTTTGTTGGATTTATTGGAATAAGAGAAAAGGAATGATTCTTAAAAAAATCCATCTCAAATATAAAAAATAATAAAATGATTCCCACAAAGTCTACTAGTGGCAGTCTAATGTATGTAAACAAGAATCATAAAACTAAAACTAAATTGTCTTTATGTTTGAAAAAATTAAAATCGTACTACAACCTATCTAATAAAGGTAATATTTACTACAACGGGACTAGCTTGCACATCTTCTACGCTTCTCCCTGTTCCTCTTCAACACCCTTGTCATTTGAGATATCAATTGTAAGGGATGAGCTCATCAGCCCAGTAAGATAAGTATAGAAAACCCACAACACATAAAACATCTTCAAAACATCTCTGATGAATGCAATGCAAATGCAGGAAAATCTTGACTCCCATTTATTTTAAGAAAGTCCACTTTTATTTATCATACTTGGACGTCTCTAGGGAAACTGGCTGCCACCGTCCACAGTAGAGTTTTTAATACGGCCGTTTTCATAACCTGGTCATCCTTTCATGACCTAACTCTCATCTACGGATCCACAGATCATGATCAGGTGGCTCACCCACCCTCACAGTCCACATTCATGACTTCGGTGGTACTTCCCACTTGTATAGTCCACACTCACTCTCCACTTGGTACAGTGTAGTCAATTTCCCACATCTCGTCACATTACTTTACTTTGCATTCCTCACTATTTCACATTACTTAAGATGCAGGCCAAAACCCACTACACATGCGCGCGCACGCACACACACACACACACACACTCACTAACTCTTAGCATGTGGAAATATATAACATGATATAAACATTCTATTCCACACTTTTTGTATGCAATAAAACATATTAGCAACTATTAACAAGTATCAATTTTAGCAATGCATACCATGACTATCATCAAATCATCCATATCATATATAAGCAGATAATATCATAAGGAAATTGGAATGCAATTCAACACAATCAAAACATCACCCAACTGGTGCAAGTCTGCTATACTCCAGTTACCTCTCTATGCACACACTGTTTGTCCTTTGATCACTTCGCAAAATTGAACCCTATATATTACCAAGTGCATAATTAATTATGAAATCAGTACTTTAATTACCCCCTCAAAATTCACATCTGCTTATTTAATTTCTAATCACTAGATCGTTTCCAATAATCTGGACTGAACTCTGACATATGTATAAGATTGACAGAAAGTAATGGTATTAAACAGATCTGAACTCTGGTATTTAACTGATATAAATAATGATATAAATTCTGGTCTGTAATTGCTATTTAATATTATAGAAAACTGATAATAAAACCAACTAGAATCTACCATTAGATCTGATTTTAAACTGCAGTAAACTGCTATATTTATAACTGAAAATAAGTTTGGACCATAGTTGTCAAGGCGACAAGGCAATCCAAGGCGTTCGAGGCCATCCTAGGCACCTAGGCACCTAGGCGTTGCCTAGGTGACCAAGGCGTTCCCAATGTATTTTTTTTTTTGTTTCAAAATATTTATGCTATATTAATGTTTATATATATGAAACATTCTACATAAATAATCAACATATAAGACATAACTTAATTAACATGAGAAAACCAACAAGGCAACAAATAATGGGTTAAGTAGGCAACACATATTTATGACTAACATTTGCGTACTTCTAACAAATTTGACTGGAGTGTAACTCCTTTACTATAGTTCAGATTCAAACAATCTCGAATTCATTGCAAAGCTAGCATAATTAGCTTTCTAAAAAAATCTAAGATTGCTTGAATCTAAGTTATAATGAAGGAGTTACACTCCGGTCAAACCTTGTTCGGAGTGCGCGAATGATGTTTAAATTCGTCAGAATGTAAATTATTTTTTGGGCATCAAAGCAAGAGATTATTTTGATGCGCTCTTGGTTTTTAGTGATGCTTTACTATAATAAGATTTATAGAATTTTTATATTTGGAAAAAAGCCTAGCATTTGGAAGTTGAAAATCACCCCCGCACCCAAAAATACAGTTTTTGTTCTTGGACTGGAGAGTTGACTTTTTATCTTTTTGGAATTTGAATTTTAGATTATTTTTATTGGATTCAAATGGGAGGGTATTTACTTATTTATGAATAATATCTTGAGTAAATGAAATATAAAATTAAAGAAACATTTACTTAAATGTTATTAGTCATAAATAAGTACTGCTTGATAAGTGTTGTTCCTAAGAGCAAAAAAAGTCACATTGAAATCAAGGCGGTCCCCCAGGGTGATAAGGCGCTGGCGGCCAGGCTTACGAAATCCACCAGGATGCGTCACCTCGCCTAGGCGACGCCTTGACAACTATCTGGACTGATTATCGTAAAATTCTGGACTGTATATACGTTAACTGAACTGAATATAAATTGGTACAGAAATCTGGTATAAGTACTGGTTATAGGAATCTGAAACAAACTGACATCAATTTGGTCCTTAAAATCTGACAAGAATCTGATATAAAAACTAGGATGAATCGGATTTAGAACTAAAATAAGAACTGTGTTAAAATCTGGCTTGCACAGTGAAGACCTTGAGAGGAAGGATAAATCAGCAACCAACTTTAGTAATAATTTTTAGGGAAGATCAGAATCGATAGTAAACATAATTCAGATTTAGATGTAGTGCAATGGGATCCAAAAGCACTAACAGGGAATTAATGAGTAAATAAAATCCCCTCTTGAAAACTGGCTTTCAGGCTTCAGCAACAACACTTAGTATAATTTCAGATATGGTATACTAGAGTTCTAACCCCAGAATTAAAAAACGAGGCTAGAAGAAAGAAGAATTAAATGTGAAATTTTGCTTGAAACATGTCTGCAAAAAGGATCACTTCTACCTTCTCTTCCTCTTCTTTTCCTTCTTTTTCTCCTTTCTCTTCTCTCTTACTGTTTCCATTTTTTTTTTCTTTTCTTCTTCTCTGCTTTCTTTTCTTTTACTCTCGGTTCCTCTTTTTCCCTCTTTTTCTCTCTTTTGGTGAGATCTGTCCCTCTCTCTCTCTTTTAATTCTTTTCTTTTTTGATGTCTTTTTCCTAATATCCTACTGACTTAGTCTCTCTTCCTTTATTTTATTTCTACTAAAAAGGGGAGTCCTGATCTCCCTCTACTTTTCTTTTTTCTTTTATTTTATTTATTTATTTTTTACTATTCAGGGGTACTGTTCACAGTCCCCAAAACAGTCTCCTACTCCTATTATGTGATGTCAGATTCAGACTAATTAGACAAAGTCTGAGTTGTGAAATAGTGTGCCATAGACCCAGGTATTTATAATTATTAATAAAATGAGATGATACATTGAACCTAGACAATGAACCTGGACATAATGAACCTGGACATTCTCAACACTCCCCCTCAAGTTGGTGCATATATATCTGAGTCCTGACGTGCACAACTTGGACAATAAGAGATGAAATTGTTTTCCTGAGAGTCATTTAGTGAAGATATCAGCCACTTGATCACTTGACTGAACATGTAGAATACATATCTGTCCATTATCCAATTTTTCTTTAATGAAGTAGCGGTCATTTTCCACATGCTTGGTTCTGTCATATTGCATGGGGTTGTGAGCAATATTGATGGCTGCCTTATTGTCACAGAATAATCTCATAGGTTGGCTAATGGGTACACCTAAATCCTTGAGTAAACCCTGTAGCCACAGCAACTCACATATACCCTGAGCCATAGTTTTAAACTCGGCTTCTGCACTTGAGCGAGCTACTACATTCTGCTTCTTGCTACACCAAATCACCAAATTTCCTCCAATGAAGGTGCAGTATCCTGAAGTAGACTTCTTGTCAGGATTTCTAGCCTAGTCTGCATCAGTGTAGGCATCAATTTTAAGGTGACCCTGAGGTGAGAGTAATATTCCTCTTTCAGGAGCAGACTTAAAATAGTGCAATATGTGAACAATAGCATCCATGTGAGACGAATAGGGGTCATGCATGAATTGACTCACTAAGCTCACTACGAATGCAATATCAGGCCGAGTATAAGCTAGATAAATCAGCTTTCCAACTAGCCTTTGACACTGTTCCTTATCAACAGGTGTACCAATTTTTTCTTGCAGCTTGATATTAGGATCAATGGGTGTTTCACGTGGCCGACATCCTAAGAGCCCCGTCCCAGAGAGAAGATCAAGAATATACTTCCTTTGAGATAGATAGATACCCTTGGAGGAGCGAGCTACCTCAATTTCAAGGAAATATCTTAACTTTCCTAGGTCATTGACTTCAAACTCCTTTCCCAGGAAGGTCTTCAGCTGTTTGATTTCTTCAACATTACTGTCAGTAACCACAATATCATCCACAAATACTATCAGGATGGTAATTTTTCCCCCTTCTGCTTGATAAACAATGTGTGATTAGCATTGCTTTGTTTGTAGCCTGCAGAAGTCATGGCTCTATGAAATCTCCCAAACCATGCCCTAAGGGATTGCTTGAGCCCATATAGAGACCGTTTCTACTTGCACACCTTGCCTCTAGTAGCAACTAAGGAGAAGCTTGGAGGAACATCCATGTACACTTCCTCAGATAACTCTCCATGAAGAAATGCATTCTTGACATCTAGCTGTTGTAGGTCCTAGTCATAGTGAATTGCATAAGCTAAATGACACGAATCGTAGTCATTTTTGCTACTGGTGCAAAACTTTCCTAGTAATCAATTCTGTAGGTCTGTGTGAAGCCTCTAGCTATCAGTCTTGCCTTATATCTGTACATAGACCCATTCTCTTTCTGTTTGATGTTGAAGATCTACTTGCACCCAACAGTCTTCTTCCCTGATGGAAGGTCAATAAGATCCCATGTCTCATTTTTCTTTTAGGCATTCATTTCCTCAACCATAGTTGCTTTCCATCTCGTATTTGCAACTACATCCTGCCAATGCTTGGGAACAGACACAGGAGACAAGGTAGGAGACAAGGTTGAAACAAAAGCAAGATAGGGTGGGAACAGTGATTTATAAGATACATACTGAGAGATGGGGTGTTGAGTACATGACCTAATACCTTTTCTAAGAGCAATGGGTAAATCTGACTTAGTGGAAGAAACATTACCAGGCTGATGTATCTCATTCCTTGTTTCATTCTCTGGTTCCAAAGATGGTGAAGGGATGTGTGTAGGCACGTTGATGATGGTGGTCTTTCCCTGCTTGAATCTGGTTCGATTGTAGACCTGTAGTTGAGGTGAAGTAGGTTTTGTTGCTTCTACAGGTACAGGAGTAAGACTGGTTTCAGCAGGTGGTGCAGTAGGCTCAGGAGAAGGAGGCTCCCCCTGAAGAGGATATGTTGGATCCATAGGTATGATAAGAGGCACATCTTCCTGTAGTGTATACTCCATAGTTGTCAAGGCGACAAGGAGATCCAAGGAATTCGAGGCCTTGCCTAGGCGACCAAGGCGTTCCCAGTGTATTTTTTAATTTTTAAAATATTAATGCTATATTAATATTTATATATATGCAACATTCTACATAAATAATCAACATTTAAGACATAACTTAATTAACATGAGAAAACCAACAAGACAACAAATAATGAGTTAAGTAGGCAACGCGTATTTATGACTAATATTTGCGTACTTCTAACAAATTTGACTGGAGCGTAGCTCATTTAATATAGTTCAGATTTAAGGAATCTCGAATTCGTTGCAAAGCTAGCATAATTAGCTTTCTCACAAATCTGAGATTGTTTGAATCCGAGTTATAATGAAGCAGTTACACTCCGGTCAAACCTTGTTCGGAATACACGAATGCTGTTTAAAGTCGTCTGAATGTAAATTATTTTTTGGGCATCAAAGCAAGAGATTATTTTGGCCCGCTCTTGGTTTTTAGTGATGCTTGACTATAATAAGATCTATGGAATTTTTATATTTGGAAAAAAGCCTAGCATTTGGAAGTTGAAAATTGCCCCGCACCCAAAAATACAGTTTTTGTTCTTGAACTGGAGGGTTGATTTTTTATCCTTTTGGAATTTGAATTTTAGACTATTTTTAGTGGATTCAAATGCGAGGGTATTTGCTTATTTATGAATTAGTCATAAATAAGTACTGTTTGATAAATGTTGTTCTTGAGAGCAAAAAAAGGTACATTGAAAACAAGGCGGTCACCTAGGGTGATAAAGTGCCTTGGCGCCCAGGTTTACAAAATTCGCACGAACGCCTTGGAGTTGCCTATGCGATGCCTAGGCGATGCCTTGACAACTATGGTATGCTCCCCCGGAAGATGGGACGTAAGGTAGTAAGATAGATGCTCATAAAAAAGAACATCCATTGAAACAAAGGTTTGATGGGTAAGGGGATGATAGCATTGGTAGCCCTTTTGGGTCGGAGGATAGCCCAAAAAAAGACACCGAAGCCCTCGGGGTTCAAGTTTACCAGGGGACTGATGGTTGTGGACATAACACACACAACCAAATATTTTAGGGGGAGGGGGACAATGTACGAGGCATCACCAAGAAGAAGGTGCGAAGGAGAACGATTGACCAGGACAGGGGTGGGGACACGGTTAATTAGGTAAGCAGCGATAAGAACAGCATCACTCCAGTATTGGGGGGCACATGGTAAGGAAACATCAGTTCACGAGCCATCTCAAGAAGATGGCGATTCTTCTGTTCGGCAATGCCATTCTGTGCAGGGGTATCATCACAGCTTGTCTGGTGTATGATACCATGGGCAGCAAAATACCGCTGGAAGTCGCCTTCAAGATACTTTCGTCCATTGTCACTTCTTGGAATCTTGACTGTTGCCTGAAGCCGTGTCATTATCATTTGATGAAACTGATTAAAACATTGAAAAACCTTACTCTTGTGATGCATAAGGTAGAGCCAAGTAGTACGAGAATGACAATCAATAAATGTAACAAACCAACGGTTCGTGCTGGTCCCTAAACATCAAAATGAATCAAATGAAAATTAGTACTGCTTCGAGTAAAAGTAGGACTGTACGAAGACCGAGTTTGCTTAGCCAGAGTACAAGCTTCGCAAAAAAACTCATCCCGTTTATATTTATTTGCTAAAGACGGAAAAAGACTAGCTAAAACAAGAAATGAAGGATGGCCAAGCCACTGGTGCCACTGATGAAAATCAGAATATACCAAAGGTGGGGAAGTAAACGAGCTTGTGGAGGCTGAAGTAGAAGCTGACAGAGAGACCATCCTCAAGCAAGTACAGACCACCTTGCATCTTACGACATCCAATCGTCTTCCTTGTTGCCAGATCCTGAAATAAACAATAAGAAGGAAAAAAAAGTGACTTTACAATATAAAGTAGAGGTGAGACAGCTAATAAATAGAAGATTAATGGAAAATTTAGGAACATGAAGGACAAATTGCAAAGTTAAAGAAGGTGTGCACTGAATGGAACTAGTCCCCAATACGGAAGTGAGAGTCCCATTACTGACACGGACAATATTAATTTCAGGAGTGGAAATAAAATTGGTAAATATGGACGGGTTATCATTCATGTGGTATGTGGCGCCTGAGTCAATAATCCAAGGGGTAAAGGCTATTGACACAGAGTGACCACTGGAACTCATACCTGAGTGGGAAAAATTAGAACTTGGGGAAGGACTGGCAGTAGCAAAGGCAGATGATGATCCGGAAACAGCAGCAGATGATGGTTGGAGCAAACTAGTGGGTGCTTGGAGTAGCTGAGCATCTGTGGCCGGTGCCGTGGGTGCTGTGGGAGCTGCAGGTGGGCGAGTTTTTGTCTGATGTGCTTGGGGCCCCTTAAAGTTCTTGGAACGCTGTAAGGCTTTGTTACGACGCTTTGCTTCAAAATCAGCCAGTTTACCATGAAGCTTCCAACATGTCTTTGGTATGCCATGGTTTACCACAGTGCTCACATTTAACTGGATCAGTAGATGCAGTGGGTCCCTTGGAGGATGAAATACTAGTGTGGAGAGCAGATCGATCAGAGATAGGAGGAGATAGCATAGTAGTATGCCTCTAGTCTTCAAGTTGAACCATAGAATAGGCCTGCTCCAAGGATGGAAAGGGATCCTTGCTTAGGATCTAGGATCGAATTGGATCAAGTTCAGCGTTTAACCCAGTAAGGAAAGTATACACCCTGTATTTTTCTTCCATTTTTTTGAACATAGTAACATCAGCCTCACACTTGGCATGAATTAGTCATAAAAATCAATGGTTTGCCGATGACTTCGTAACTGTGTGTAGTATTGAGAGACAATCAACTCTTTCTGGGTAGTACCATGAACCTTCTTCTGCAGAGCATAAATCAGGGCATCATTTCCAGCCTGAGAGTAAGCGTCCATTGCAGATTTCCAGATCTTGACAGTAATGTCTAATAAAAGGTAACCCTCTGCCAGTGCAGGTTGCATGGAATTGAGAAGATATTACATGACCAAGGAATTTTCAGCATTCCATTTATCCAATTGAGCACCTACAGTAATAGGTTTTGCTGTGGTATTGGTTAGGTACCCAAACAAAACCCCTGGTAGTGATAGAAAGCTGAGTAGCCCTAGACCACATCAAATAGTTTCCTCCATTGAGTTTGATGGTATTGGTTGGGATGGTGAGGTTCTCCATCTTGTACGAGTCAGTTCCGGCAGATGTAATCTTTGAAGACATAGTAAGCTCAATAAAAAAAATATAGGGTACTTGTGGTGTCATGTATCAATTCTTTGGGAGGTAGAGAATCTACGTGTAGCAAATAGTCGATCCTCAACTAGTATAGAGGCCTTGAAGAGGGTGTCTGTGTAGATCTCAAAGAAGAAATCCCATAACTAAGGGACAACCAAAAATATTGAAAATTTTTGTAGGGAGAAGTCTAGATCATTAGGACAATCTCACGAGAAAGACAAACTAGAAAAAATTGCAGCAGTGATATAGGAAGCAAGAAGGTGAATATCGACCCCTATAAATGGGGTATATGGGCTAGTGATAGGTGTAGGGCTAGGTTTAGGTTGTTATGGTGTTGGTGATAATGGGTAGGTCTTGGTTTAGGTTGGATTGGGGGAATTCCGGTAGGTTTAGGTTTTTTTTTATTTATTTATTTTTTTATTTTAGAGAGAGAGAGAGGAGGGAGGCGGTAGTTGGTAATGGAGTTTGTAGGTGAGGGAGATGTAGGCGGTGGTTTAGGATAAGGGAGAAGTAGGCGGTGGGTAGGAGGTTGTCGGGATGAGGAAAAAGAAAAAAAAAGGAAAGGAAGAGAAGAGAAGGAGATAGAAGAGAGAAGAGAGGAGAGCTATCCTAGCTCTAATACCATGTCAGAGTTAGACTAATTAGATAAAGTCTAAGTTGTGGAATAGTGTGCCACAAACCCAGGTGTTTATAATTAATAAAATGAGATGATACATTGAACCTGGACAATGAACTTGGACATAATGAACCTGGACAATGAACCTGGACATAATGAACCTAGACATTCTCAACATGTGAGTCCAGTTCCTCTGCACTTACGTGCATCTTCCACTTGATCCTATCTCCGTCCATGAGGTGTAGGACCCACCTTTGGAGTATGGGGTCCCACAACCCATGGACGGTGATGGGATCACGTGGAGGATGCACGTAAGCCACTTCCCTATTATGTCTCTACTATCCTCTCTCTTCTTATCTTATTTAATTTAGTCCTAATATTTCATCATTTCGTGCGAGATGGACTCATAATGCTGTCCACATTTCTCTCTATTTTTGCTTTGATTAAATTTTGACTCATCCAAAGTGGACCCCACAACAGTTCACAATTTTATCGCTTTTTAATTATTTTATTTCTCTTATAAGGTGACAACACATTAATATGTATTAATTATTTAGGATATTTGTTGAGAATATTAATTTATCTTTATTTCTTTTTCATTGTCTAGATTCATTGTACTACTGTCTAGATTCATTGTACTACCTATATTGTACATTTGTACTACCTGTACTACCCTTATTGTATTACCTGTATTGTACTACCTATACTACCTCTTTCTTTCTTTGTATTCATTTTCACATTATAAATAAGAGGACCTCTGTCTATTGTTAGACAAGTTATTCCATTATTCAACATGGTATCAAAGCCAAGTTAGCTCTACCGCCAGATCCCTCTGCCGCTTTACCATCGCCTTCGCCAGCCCACCACCGCCAACCACCGACTTTCCTTCTTCTTTTTTTTCCTCTCCCTATTAGGGGCAGTAACTAGAGGGAGAATCATACAATGATATAGGTACTGCCCTTCCTTTTATCCCTTATTACAGATCATTTTTTTTATTCTCTTTATTGGAAATCAATTTTTTTACAGTCTGGATTTTAATAATATGGTTCAATCTGGTCGGATATCTATGAGTTTCTGAGTTTACCCCAATAAACAAAAAAAGAGGTGCAAACCAGAATTGATTTCCATATATTGTGTTGCACATGGGATAAGTTAGGATATCTGACAAATGATATTTCTACTTTGATCTCCATATATTGTGCTATAACCAAACAGGGAGGCTGTTCATATTGTTTTTGGGTGTTTATTCTTGAATACATAACTCAAGGATGACATCTGAAGTAACCTTTTCCGGGATAGAGTTTTAAAATGGACAATCTCACTATTCCCACTAATACCACTAAACTTGATGGTGGTAATTACCTAATGTGGTCTTGGGCCACCTAACTCTCAATTATAGCTCGGGGATTATCGGGATATCTCACCGGTACCAAGGAAAAACCTTTGACCAAGGACATTGTTTTGGAGAAATGGCATGTTGAAAATTCATTGTTAATGCAATATCTCCTCAATTCCATGCAACCCACTATAGCCAAGGGCTATTTGTAATTAGATACTGCTGCACAAATTTGGAAGTCTGCTAAGGACACCTATTCGTAAGTTGGGAATGTGCTTTAATTTATGGCGTTTAAAAAAGTGTTCATGAAACTATCCAAAAAGAATTGACTGTATCCCAATATTATACTAAGTTGAGGAGCTATTGGCAAACAATTGATTTTTATGATTCTATATATGCTAAATGTGAAGAAGATGCCACCTTATTTCACAAAAGAAAAGAGAAATACAAGGTTTATACTTTTCTGGCAGGACTAAATGTCACACCCCAATTCTGGCTGAACAAGAAGTGTGAGTGAACCGTTTGCAAACCACGGCTCACATCAGGATCTCAATAGACCGTGTCAGCAAACCATCCCAAGCAAACTAACCATAATCAGAGACATATAAATAGCAGCGGAATTAAATAATAAATGAACTGAGTTTCTAATTGTAAATAAATAATTATTCCAATTATGCCACCATCCGTAATCATAAATAATAATTTAATACATTGTCTATACCCAACTGAAAGAATAAATAAATAACCATAAAGGAACACACAGTAAGAACACTCACATAAGGCATCATGCTCGTCCTCTACTGTCTGTGAATCTATAGCAGCCACTGTCCCATAAGCTGGAGCAGCCATGAAGTCCTCAGCAGTGTAACCTGCATCAACATCTGAAAAAGAGTATATATATACGGGGTGAGCTCACAACTTAGCTCAGTAAAGCACAAGACCAATGCAACATACAAATGCATGAGATAACATTACAATTGGGTTAGGTATAACTTGCAAAATGCTATGGTAAGGTTTGGCGGACACCGCACCTCCATGCACGAGAGTGTGAGCATACCCAACAGTCAGGCTTCGATCCACACTACTGCTATTGCCCCACATCACTCACTCCGATATAGAGATAGAGCTAGAGTCTGGCGGGCAGGCTGAGCCACCATCCCATGTCCTCCCCCTGATACCCTACACCGCATCAATACCTAAACCCCTATTGGCAAGAGCTTGCAAGTGGGTTCCATTTCTAACCAGTCCTATATGTCATCACAGATCTATGACCGTACTCCAACACAGCTCCCTACGACATAGAGATAAGGCTCGAGTCTGGTGGGCAGGCGGAGCCACAATCCCACGTTCTCCCCCTGATACCCTATTCGCACCAAGCTCTCTAAGGTAAACGGCTATACGAAAAAGTGTCAGTGTGAGGATATATCCAGGGCTCCACTCCCCTTCACATTCCACACACTAACGAAAACATTCACATGCCTAAACAAACAACATTCCTAGCATACGAATATGCATGAACAGATAATAAAATTTAAATAACTGGATGACATGTGAAGGGCACAAGCAACAAACAATAATCATAGAACCAGATATGGTTTACTGTTATTTAGTTAATTAGGTTTTGGGGTCTTGTCCTTTACCTGATGCGTGATTACAAATCCGTTCTGCGTCACAGAGTCCATTCACGCCGTCTACAGATCCTACAAGATAATATTTATAGATTAGGATTTGGTTGCTAGGGTTACAGTTGGTCAGAACCAAGTCTGGCTAACAACCAGGCTTCTGTAAGCATACCGGTGGCAGTACCGGTTTCACTGGTAGTGAGATCGGTATGGGCCTGCGGTATATACCGGTCTCACATACCGCTCTCAGTATACTGCAGCCAGTATGTGCCTGCGGTATATACCGCAGGACCATTCCACACGACCATACCGTAGGACTTATTGTCTAGCCGGTATGTCCAGCGGTATGGGTCCGAGAACGCAATCTCAGACCTCCCTCTCTCGTCGATCATCGGCTTAGTTTTTAGGGTTCTTCCTAAACCATTCTAAGGTCGAGATACTTGTTTGGTCACTTAGGTTTAGATTATTTTGCCGTATCCTTTTTAGAATGGATCTTAATGAAACTAAGGTTTTACAGTTCTAGGGTTTTGGATCATTACGCCGTTTCACGGCTTATATCCGTAATCCCAAACATCAATACAGAGGTCGAGCACTTACCGGTGTTTGTTGAATGGACTGCTCCCCTCCAACGGAAGATCCCCTTATCGCATAGCCTCATTCCTCCTTGTTCTTTCTTAGATCTCTTCCAGACGGCTCCAGGGTTTGAGAGTGTTTGGAAAGGATCTAAAGAGAAGGAGTGATGCATATATATAGTGGGAGACCATTCTAGGAAGGTTTCCTAGGTCTAAAAGGTTTCCTAAACTCGGATTCGGAGTGTGGGACCCGCTAGAGTCCGTCTCCACTCGAGAAATACATACTGGTTGCATATACCGATCTCACTCTCACTCGGTCTCACTTTGAGTGAGAGTGAGACTGGTACTGAGACCAATATGTAAAAATTGCGTTTTTACACATCGTTTCTCATACCTGGATATCGTGGTTCGTCACCCGGCCTCGCCTTCTGGTCCGGTTATGATTGAGAAACCTGTCACGATGTAAACCATGAGTTAAATCGGATTTTCGGAGTACGGTTCTTACACTAAATGTGGAGCTTGATCCCCCCACCCTCGAACAAGCCTATTCCATGGTTCAGTTAGAGGACCAACGATGAATAACAAGGTTGTCTCCTTCTGTTCCGGATAGGTCTGCTCTCTAGGTAAATACTCTGACATACAAGAGTTCTCCTGTTTCCCGTGATGCTATCAAATGTGAGTATTGTAGCAAGCTCTGGCACACCAAAGGCACACGCTGGAAGCTTCATGGCAAGCAGACAAATTTTGAAGCAAAATGTCGGGAAAAAGGTATGCACAAGGCAAAGTCCTCCCATGCACCTCAGGCACATCAAACTGAAGCAGGTCCTCCTACTAGTCCTGTAACGCCTCGAACTTAAGGCCAGGTATGTTACAGCTAAGTTGTTTAGATTCAGAAGGCTCAAAGAGACAAACAAATCAAGCATACATTAAAAGAAACTAACGGAAGCTTAAATGACATTATTTAACACGAAAATGGCTACACACATTTCTTGTTCTGGTGGCACCATTACTTAACATTCAAAACTTACTTGCATGCCTATACCAGTTACACAGTTCTTGTTCTTTACATACATACAAAAGCTTTCACAGCAGAACAAAAGAAAATGAGTCCAGCGGCCTTAGACATTTCTTCACTCAAGAGCGGGGTCAGCTGAATCAGAAAATCCATCTGAGAGCACTTCATTTGCCTCTGTAATCCATCATTTAAATGACAAAGTGAGCTTATGCTCAATGAGGATAAATTATTTACTTACAACAACAAAATCACAAAGCATAGAAAGTATTCAAACACAGACAACAACTTCCACATTATGGAAAAACTTAACATACTTGGAAGCTATCATATACTCATGATGTAAATGCAAGAATCTCAGTTAAAATATTTTAAATAACCCTAGGTAAGCCAGTCATGTGTTTGCTGCAAGGCGCCTAACATTTGGAGTCGTTAAGCACTAATTGATGTCCCTGACTTCTCGTCTTGATAGCCGTATTTACTATTGATGTCCCAGACATCTCTCCTCAGGGGCGGTGAGTTCCCGGAACTCTCAGTCCTCTAATGGACTGGTGACATCCCATATGTTTCGACCTTAGCAAAAGACGGTGAAGTCCCAGACTTCTTGGTGCCACGTGTCTCCACTCATTATCTTACCCATAATGAGAAGGGGGCAGCAAACACGGGTTGCATTCATTTATAGTTCTTTTATCAGGTAGTTCTATACATGAATACATATGCATGTATTTCATCACATTCTTCATTCCTTACAGTCTTTCCCCTATTCATTTATATTCACTCATAGGGGGTCATCATCATGGATACCACAGCCATGAACATATTCCATTTAAATAACATCATACCAGATTCCATATAGCATAGTCTTATCATTTTCAACAATATCACAAGAGCAAATTATCTAGAATGACACACCACAACATTCCCAATAAAAAAGAACACTATATTAAATTCATCAGTAGATATAAATACCCAAATAAGAGCATAAATAAATAATTTTCCCTCACCTATTGTTGCTGAATTCAAATCTTATACTTGGACAGCAGCTAGGTTAGCTCTCTTTAACTTTCAATTTTACAAAACAAGAGTTATAACTTAACTATTTTATTTCTAACTTAAAACTAACAAGCTAATAATGAATTACAGGTTTAAAAACTGTTTTTATACTATTTCACAAAGTCTGAAATTATTTGGGAATAACATTTTCTAATGTTTTTCCTAAAACAAATGTTCTATGAGCCAGCCTTTAAGTTCAGGTTTGGCCAAATGGCTTGCTGGACCTGATTTTAGGTCTCTACTGGTTACAAGACCAGTCAACTTCAATACCCTTTTCCTATTTGGAAATTTATACTGCATAGAACTCAATTAAACTTCTTAATTTTAGTCCATGCTTCTCTAAATAATCTTAATTAGAAAGTTTAGGCTGTTAGTTACATAATTAGGAACCTTAACGCTAAAATTTTAGGGTTTTCCAAGAAATACTCTTCAATTTGTACCCCCATAACACAAGCTGTCCTATACAGCAGCTATTAACCATGTAAAACCATTCGATTTCTCATAAATTAGGGTTAGGGTTTATGATGGAACCTTTGCTGGCTTTCCCATTTAAGAATTTCATGAAAACCATGAAAGAAAAGGGAGGAGCTTCACCATTTGAAGATTGGTTTTAAACCAGTTTCAGATTTAGGGTTTTTTTTCCCATTTTTCTCTTTTTCGGTTCCCTTTTCTTCATGCATGGACAGTAGAGAGAGAGAGAGAGAGAGAATCTTACCAGTCCTCTCCTTTTTCCTCCTCTTCTTCTTCCTTTTCTTCTTTTTCTTCTTCTTCTCCTTCTTTTCTGTTTTTTCTTTCTCTTCTCTCTACAACATGACCAGAAAAGAGTTTCTCCCTTCCCTACTTACGTATATATATATATATATATATTATTTGTTTTATTAGGTAATTAGTCATAATTAAATCATGTAGAATGACTAATTTGCCCTTATTTAAGTTTCCTAATTCTGGATTTAAGGTTTAATAATTAAAATGTAGTGTTACCCTTATCATTTATGTATTGGTTATAGTTAAGCCCTTCCATTTTTCCAATTTTACACATAGGTCCTTAAGATTAAATTTCCCTTCTGATTTGTCCCCAATTTCTAAATTCTTTTATTTCCTTCCCTATCCTTCTATATTTTTCAATTACAACCAAACCGAAAACTATAAAGTTTTAAAAAAACTTATCCCACATCCAAAGGTCCAACTAACCCTGTGGGGCACACCTATTAGCATAACCCAACCGTGTAACCACACATTGTACATTATATAGTTACACACTTCATAAGGAAAAATTTTAGCTAACTAACTTCCAATACGATTATATATATTTTATTTTTATATTATAAATTCCCACTCTCTTTCCTCAGATTAGGGGTAAAATTATTAAAATACCCCTACGTATAAAATTCAACAGAAAATTCCCAAAGAGGGAAGGAAAATATTGGCAAATTAATACTATAAGAATTGGGGCATTACATGTCTGCCACAACTCTCTGCACAAGAACTTCAGACTCTCTGGTATCTCCTTTGACCACCTCTTGTAGCTACAAATCAATCATCCACATTTGCATTTACAAATCCAGGTTCCTTTTTTGTTCAGTCAAGTATTTCTCATGATGGTCATGGTGCTTTGCCTGTCTCTAGCCCTTGGTTTATGGATATTGGAGCCACTGACCACATGACTGGTTCGTTTGAGTCATTTTATTTATACTCTCCTTCTTCTGAACATAATATTGTGAAGGTCGCTCATGGATCCCTTTCTCCTATATCTGGAATTGGATCCATCCACTGTTCTTCCTCCCTTGATTTGAATTCCGTTCTACATGTTCTTAATTTGTTCACAAATTTACTCTCTATTAGTAATCTTACCAATTCTCTAAATTGTAAAGTAACATTTTTTCCTACCTGCTGTATGATTCAAGATTTGGAGAATGAAAAAATGATTGGACATGGTAGTATGCATGGTGGCTTGTACTTGCTTGACAATGGTCGTTCAGCACCTTCCTCCCATTCCTCTGTCAGTACCCTTCAGTAGTGGCACCGCCATCTTAAGCATCCCTCTTCTGCTATTCTATCTCATTTTTTTTCGAAATTATTTAAAAAATGTAATAAAGATGAGTTATTATGTGAGGCCTGTGTTTTGGCCAAACAGGCTCGTATTTCTTATTTACCTTCTGTTTCGTGAAGTCCTTGTATCTTTGATTTAGTCCATTCTGATGTTTGAGGTCTAACACGGACTACCTCTATTTCTGGTCATAGGTGGTTTGTAACCTTTACTGATTGTTACACTCGTACTACATGGGTCTATCTGATGCGTCAAAAAAATGAGGTCTTTGCATGCTTCCGCCATTTCCATAATATGATCAAGACGCAGTTTCAAACTCAGTTGAAGATGCTCCGTAGTGGCAATGGTAAGCAATATCTTGAAGGATTTTTTCAGTAATACTTGGTTGATAATGGGATAATTCATCAGACAAGTTGTGTGGACACTCCTGCTCAGAATAGAGTCGCTGAAAGAAAGAACCGCCACCTACTCGAAATAGCTAGAGCATTAATGTTTGAGAGACATGTTCCTGCTCAATACTGGAGTGATGCTGTCCTTACTACGGCATCACTGATCAACCGCCTTCCTTTTCAAGTTTTGGACAACAAGGCTCCCTTGGACATCTTACTTGAAAAGTCTGATTTTGTTCTTCCTCCTAGAGTCTTTGGTTGTATTTGTTATGCTCGTAACCATCGTTTCCTTGGCAAGCTTGATCCTCGTGGATTAAAGTGCATATTTTTAGGGTATTCTGCAACACAGAAATGATACAAGTGTTATCATCCTCCCTCTCGTTAGGTCCTTGTTAGTAGAGATGTCATTTTTCATGAGTATCTTTCTTATTATCAGGCTCCTCTTCAGGGGGAGACATAGACAGTTGAAGATGCACTTGATATACCTAATGTACTTATATCGGATATACCTGATGTATCAAAAATAGTCCAAGAACAAGTGCTCGGTACAGCTGCACCATCCGAGCATCCAACCACCAAGCCACATCCGCAAGTTTATAGCCGTGCCAAAGACGAGCAAGGAAAGGCCACTACCACTCTTGCACGTGTCCCTTCACTAGCCTTGGTTCTAGAAACTGAGTCTATTGAGCCTTCTTCTTGTAAGGAATTTACTCTTTCTGATCTTGATCTTTCAATTGCACTTTAAAAAGGTACTAGGGCATGCTCCCTACATCCTATTTCCAATTATGTTTCCTATGACTCCCTTTCCCATTTTTTCCGTGCTTTTATGTCTTCGCTCTCTTCTGTGTCTGTTCCTCAGAAATGGCAGGATGCAATTGTGGATGAAAGGTGGAAAGCTATAGTGGTGGAAGAAATGAGGGCTTTAAAGAAAAAAGGTGCATGGGATCTTGTTCCACTTCTTGCAGGATCAAGGCCAGTAGGATGCAAGTGGATCTTTACAGAGAAACAAAAACCAGATGGGACTATAGATCGGTAGAAGGCTAGATTGGTTGCACGGGGATTTACTCAAACATATGGAATTGACTACCAAAAACCTTCGCTCCAGTGGCCAAATTGACTACGATCAAGGTTTTACTGTCCTGTGCTGTACATTACAACTGAGACTTGCAACAGTTAGATGTAAAAAATGCATTCCTTAATGGAGAACTTACTGAAGATGTCTATATGGACTGCCCACCGGGTTTCACAGATGATAGAAGTCAAGGAAAAGTTTGCAAGTTGAAACGATCTCTTTATGGTCTAAAACAACCCCCTAGAGTATCATTTGGAAGATTTAATAAAGCTATGGTAGCATTTGGCTATGTTCAAAGCAATGCTGTCTATACTTTATTTATAAAACATTCTCCTAATACTTTTACTGCCTTACATGTATATGTAGATGATATCATCATTGTTGGCAACAACAATGATGAAATCATGAAACTGAAGGCATTTCTAGGGAAGGAGTTTGAGATCAAAGACCTTAGCAAACTTAGGTATTTTTTTGGGATTGAAGTTGTCAGATCTGCAAAAGGCATCTATCTGTCTCAAAGAAAGTATGTTCTTGATCTTCTCTCAGAAATAGGGTTACTTGGGGCTCGACCTTGTGATATTCCTCTCCATCCCAATACCAAGCTAAGGGCAAAAGAAGGCACACCAGAAGAAAAAGAAAGATATCAGAGACTTGTTGGTAGGCTCATATATCTTGCCCACACACGGCCAGATATTGCATTCTCAGTTAGTTTGGTGAGCTAGTTTATGCACGACCTATACTCTACACATATGGGGGCTGTCTATCGGATACTGCACTACTTAAAGTCAACCCCTGGAAGAGGAATCCTGTTATCTCCTAATGACCCTTTGAAAATGGAGGCATATGTCATTTCAGATTCACCAAATAAACAAATCCAGGTGGAGGCTTATACTGATGCAGATTGGGCTGGAAGTCCTGATTGTAAGTTTATCTCTGGTTATTGCACATTCTTGGGCAGCAATCTAGTAACCTGGCGTAGCATGAAGCAAAATGTGGTTGCCCGATCCAGTGCAGAAGTAGAATACAGAGCAATGACGCATGGAATATGCGAACTACTATGGTTACAACAACTACTCAAAGATTTGAAGGTTATGTGTTGCTAGTCCATGAAATTATTCTGTGATAATCAAGCAGCCATTAGCATTGCCTAATGATCCGGTTCAGCATGATAGGACAAAACATATTGAGGTAGACCGTCTCTTCATCAAAGAGAAATTGGACAGTGGACAGATCGAGATTCCGTTTGTCAGATCAAAGGACCAACTAGCAGACATCTTCATCAATGGCCTGCCAGGGAAATCCTTCCATATGATATTGTCCAAGTTGGGCATGCATGATATATATGCACCAACTTGAGGGGGAGTGTTGAGAATATTAATTTATCTTTATTTCTTTTTCTTTTTCATTATCTAGATTCATTGTACTACCTGTATTGTACGTTTGTATTACCTGTACTATTACTACCCTCATTGTACTACCTGTATTGTACTACTTGTATTACCTATTTCTTTCTTTGTATTCATTTTCACATTATAAATAAGAGGACCTTTGTCTATTGTTAGACAAGTCATTCCATTATTCAACAATATCATTATCTCGATAACAAAGGCCGACCCGATTTAGTTGGGATAAGGCTTTGTTGTTGTTTGTTGTTGTTGTTGTTGTTGTATCTAGATAACAAAGCTTCAAGACAAGAAGTGAGATGTACTCCTAATACCTTTAGACGATCTATTTTCTACTCTTATCTTGTTGACCAAGTCAAGGACATTCTAAGTGAGATCAGTCCTAGTACTTCTCTAACTTACTAACATTAGTCCTTTAACATAAAAAAAAAAGGTAGGATAGGAACACTTGTGTTGGCCACGATCTTACAAGATATTAATTCCATTATTTTATTTAATCTAAATCAATAAAATTCATCTAATGTGGACCCAACATTGCATCCATGTTTTTGGCCACCCCCTATGACATTAATTTTATGATTTCTTAATATAAATGACATTTTATTATTGTAATCTCAGTCCTTAAGGATAATGTTACTCATAAAAAAAATCCCTACTGCAATTATATTCCCTAGCATCCTATGGCTCATACGCAAGGTGTTTTTTGTGATTAGCTATCATACACCGTTGAATCAACACCAAAATTTTTCCTGTGGGTCCCATGCTACTATTGATAAGGTTTCCATACTCAGATTTACAATTTACCCTACGCTCAATGTCACCATGCATGCTATGTGCTACACACACTAAGAAGTGCTAAACAGCACCTAGTCTTCTAAACATCACCTACACTCACTAAACTTCACAAATGCAGAAAATTAATTTAGAGGATATGTGGCATTACATCCCCAGCTCATAAAAATTTGCACATCAAAATCTGGGGTATTATGCCACCAAATGCATAAACTCATAAACTCAGTCTACAAAGGAAAGCATTCCTTGGCAGACTTCCTAATAGTCCTGTTGCCTCTCTCTCTCTCTCTCTCTCTCTCACACACAAGCACTTAATATTATGAATATTTCACATGCTTTACTTAATCTAATATTCAAATTTTTGTCAATGGTACTGAGATCTTTCCCTATAACCATTCTTCACGCCTGACGGTCCATCTGTTAACTGAATTTTTGTATTGCAGGTGGGCTGAATGGAATGGAAAGTACCGTGATGATGTGAGAAGGTTCATAAAGGTAATTCCATTTGATAAGATGGTTGCAGTGAAGAATTAAATCAAAGTCTGGTAGCATTGATCTAGTTGTGCATCATATAAAGTGTAATGCAAGGTTCCAAATTTTCATTGAGAAGGGTCATTTCGCCAACCAAAATAAGCGAAATAGGGGTGGTATTTAGTGCATTCGAAATCTGAGAAAATGGCCATATTGAGGCCTAAACATTGAAATTTTGCCATAAAATTTCAGGGAATGCCTATTTAAGCATGATTACACATGTTTGAATCATTATATTGGAACAAAAAAACAAAGCCCCCGTTCAGCCTGACCCTGTAGTAAAAAAAAAAATCAAATTGGTTGGTTGGCTTCAAAGCATATGTTTCTACTTTCTAGAGTATAGCATAGCTTACAGTATTCTTTCCCTTATATAACCTTTCTTACTCATAATTTAGGCCTAGAACACATAACATTTAATCAAAGCAATTGAAATATGCATTAGGACAAATTAGCAAGATTCCACAATTATCGTGTGAACCCTTCATTTATTATTACAACCATACATAAATCCACAATCCATTGTCAAAAATTGTCATCATAGGCACTTAATAAGTACAAAATTGCCAGCTGTGTGACATTCAATATTATGAGTGTATAACCCTAGGGCTATATCAATACCACAAACAATTACGGCCTTACAGGCTGTCCCTGGGACTGATTGAACTGTTGCTTGGACACTATAACATGATGGACATTTCATCCTCTGCTTGAAGAATTTGTCAAAGTCCATCACAGTAGCCATATAGGTGGAATTATCAACATATGCAAGGTAACCCAACTTAAGTATAGATTGCCGGGCTGGGAAGGTACGTATGTCAACCCACCGTAATTGCTTGGTGGAGCAGGCATATATGGTTGTCTATCCATTTGGTCTATCTCTGTTGCAAACTTGCTTGTCTTTGTAATATTTATATACTGCTGTTTCTTCTCATTAACTATATAATTTGATGTTTGAGTTTTCTCATAGAAGAATTCTTAAAATTATTACTCTTGCTGCTCCAGAATGTAGACATTACTTATGTTCTCATAGTCGTACTTCAGACTAATATGGTTTAGACATGTCTGCATTCATGCTTCACAGGGTGACTTGTGTATGAAAGGAAGTTTTGCGACACGTGTGGCTGGATCTTCTGATCTATACAAAGTATGAGCTACATAAGACATTAAATTCCACAACCATGATCTAGTCATAAGCTTTCAGTAGTTAACTCAAAACATTTTTTTCTGTTTATATGTGTTTTCTGGACTCTCGAGTAACAAAAAATTTATTAATTATACATAACTCCAGAGGGAAGTGCGTTCTTCAAGTGCTACAAAAATTTTTATTTTATTTTATTTTATTTTTTTGGATAAATAGCAATTTTATGTGAAATCAAAGGAATATAGTTCAACTTCAACAACAAGAGTAGAGCAGGCGCGGAACAAATGTTTCGCACCACCCCCAAGAGACCCACAACTGGAGAAAAATTGAAAGAAAAAGAAATAAAGAAGGCTAAAATCTCATAAGGATAACCATCCCAACAACATAATCTAGGATGGAAGATGCCTTTTTAGCAAATTCATCAGCTGGTTCATTGCTTTCTCTTGGCCTGCACAAGAAAAAAAAAATTCTCTGAAGAGTTCAAAAGAGCAATGCTTAATCACATGGGCAGCTTTCCAAGATCCCTCTTCCATCTGATCCTGCTAACAATATTTTCTGCATCTCCTTCCACCAGAAAAATCAGCTCTCATAGCCATGTTCAAATAACTCTCAAGGTTAAAATCTCTGGCTGCTCTGACTCAACCTCTCCCATGGGACCCAATTAAAATTCTAAGAATCATCCAGGCAGTATCCCGAACCATTCTTCTAGCAACAAGGGGTTGTGGATTCCCCAGGGAGCTCCATCACAGAGTTCAGTAAACAAAACTCAATGATGCATACTGCCCAAGATTCATGATCCACTCTACAGTCTGAAGGTGATAATCTAAGACCAATCATAAAACAGAAAACTAATGGAGAATTCCTTAAAGAGAAGTGTCTAGGTTGGTGTTTAGTCCAGCATTTCATGAAGTTTAATTTCAAAGTTACATCATGTTCATCAACTTACACGGACTTCCTACGGTAATTATAGTCTAACACAAAGTCCTTGGATTGTTGGACAAAGAATTTTTACTCCATGTGTACTGAATTCTGTACTGGAAGGTCCGGAACTGATTCTTTAAACCTTGCCACAACGACATATTTTGCTTGTTTTTCATCCCGAAACCTTGATTTGACTAAAAATGAACATCTTTTGTATTTTTTTAAAGTCTTTAAATGTGCTTAGCCACATTGGTCTATATGTGATTTGAAGTTGTTGGCCTGTACTTGACATTCTGACCTATTGCAAAGGTAAACAAGCGCAAGCCATATCATGGTATCAATTTTGTCATTGCACATGATGGGTTTACATTGTATGACCTTGTATCCTACAATTTCAAGGTATTACTGCAACCTTGTATTCAATACTTCATACTTTTATTGAAGATTATAAATAGAACTTTTTATGTCTTAATTGTTGGTTTCATAGCACAATGAAGCTAATGGAGAGGGTGGCAACGATGGATCCAATGATAATTTCAGTTGGAACTGTGGTTGTGAAGGTAATGTTTGTGCTTTCTTCTTTTCTTTCTCTGTTTTGATCACTCCTTGGAAGGTGATTAAATTATTAGATTGATGACAGAATAACTAGTAATATTTTAAAACGAAATGGTAGCAGTATTTTATATCAAAGGTTAAGGTAGATAAAACACCCTTGGGGACATGATGTGGGTGTTTGATGCGGTGTAGTCGGGTTGTTCACATCATGCATAATCATCCTCTGGACTTACACAGTTACATGAAGAAGCTCAAGCCGATACACACGGAGACCAATACTTCTCTATCTTTCACTTTTTTGGGCCCCCATGGTTGCCTTCTAATATTATTATTATTATTATTATTATTATTATTTACTTCTTTCTTTCTGCTCTTGAGTCTAGGGGGATTCTTGATGTTGCAGAGAGATCAAACTTTGAATGATATTGAAGTTTAATTTTAAGATTAGGGATTACATGATGGGAGAAGTGTATAAATTCCATATTACTAACTTCCTAATTGGCTAACTTGTGTAAGTTTAGTAATATATGTTGAAGTTCACATATACCATAGGAGTGTTTTGGGAATTGGATTAGGATTTATATTAGAAGTGTTGTCTGTTAGTATTAGGAAGGGATACTTGTAATTTTGACCTTCCTTTTTTTTATTATAAATAAACGTTAGGGGATAATCAGTAGGAACTGACTTCCTATGCTCCTGAGTCCTGCCTTCTTCTTATCCAGGATTGATTTGAAAGTGCTTTCTTTTCTGTTTTGAGAGTCGTTTCAGATTATTTGTTGTAGCGTCCAGCCACCAGTACTGCATCTAATGTTAATGGAAAATTGAGTTTTGGTTTGAGTGTGCATGCATGGTCTGCTAACAGCGTGAGCTGTTGGTCTCTCTCCTCTCCTTCCCTGTAATTCTGACTCTCTCCTCTTATTGTCTCTCCTTTACTGTTGCGACTGGACATTCTGTTCATGTGTATCGTTTGTTTCATGGACTGGGCTGCGTGGTAATTTTGTTTGCAGATGTGTGATTGGTTATTTATGTACTGATTGTGCCAAACTGGAGCGTAATGAGTATGCTCCAGCTTAAATGGGAGTGTTGAAGTGCTTATGTTATCGTAGGAGTGTTTTGGGAATTAGATTAGGATTTAAGTGTTGTTGGAAAGTATTATGAAGGGCATACTTGTAATTTTAACCTTCTTTTTATGATTAAAAATCAAGGTTAGGGGATGTCGGAACTAACTTCCTTGATCTGCTCTACTCTACCTCTGTCTCTTCTTCTCTCTTTCCTTCTTCTCAATTGTTATTGTTAGTGTAATAAAATTGTAACCGTACACTACTTTGACTTAGTCAAAGTATTTAGTGCTAGTTTTTAGGACTTTGACTCCTATTAGTATATAGACTCTTAATTAGTTTATTAGTTTCCTTTACCAATTAAGCTTGTTAGTTTTTTTTCCTATTTTGAGTTTACTTTGTCTTTCGTTTGTGATTAGGACTCTTAACTTGTAGAGTCTTAGATCATATATAATAGTTGTTTTCTATTTTCTATAAATACAAGCTACAAGGAGAGGAGCAGTACACATCAATTCTCTCCATCTTCTCTTATTTTTCTATTTTTTTACATGGTATCAGAGCAACCACTTGGGTTGTCGTTTTGAGTCTTTTAAGGTTCTCTATTAGGTGTGCAACCACCACCACTATTGCTGCTCCTGCTCCTGCTACTGCTGCTGCTATTGCTATTACTGCTTGGTTTACAATGACCTATACTATGTTGCTAGTCTGCTACCATTATTTGGTTCACAGTGACCTTATTGTGCTGCTACTACTACTATTGCTGCTACTACTACTGCTCCTGCTCCTACTATTACCATTGCTGCTTCTGCTGCTACATTATTTCAAGTTGAAGCTCTCACATTCTCCCATGCTCTAGCTTGAGGGAGGCTGTTAGCATAATAAAATTGTAACCATACACTGCTTTGTCTTAGTCAAAGTATTTAGTGCTAGTTTCTAGGACTTGGACTTCTATTAGTATATGGACTCTTAATTAGTTTATTAGTTTGCTTTATTAATTTCCTTTACCAATTAGGATTGTTAGTTTCCTTTTCCTATTTTGAGTTTACTTTGTCTTTAGTTTGTGATTAAGGCTCTGACTTGTAGAGTCCTAGATCGTATCTAATAAGTGTTTTCTATTTTCTATAAATACAAGATAAAGGAGAGGAGTAGTACACATCGATTCTCTCCATCTTTTCTTATTTTTCTATTTTGTTACAGTTACTTCTTTTTGTTTTACTTCATCGCAATATCTACTAGATTAATACCCATAAGCATAGTGATATATCATGCTATGCCTAGTCTCTTTTTAATATAGGTGGCATGGACATAGGAGTCAGAGCTTGACATTGCCCGATGTAATATTATGTAGGAAGTAGAGTGTCCTTGTTGCATTGCTGTTAATGATTACTAATTAATTTTTGTGCATAATTCACTAGCCTTCTTCAATCAGCATTCTAAAAGCGATTTTGTGGAAAAATGAGGGTTAATATTTTTTTCTTTTACGATGACTAATATTTTATTCTTGAAATTAGAATAGTAGTACATTGTGTTCCATAGTAATACATGAGGCTTAATGTTGAATGGTAAAGTATCTCCATATTTTGAACCATCAGAATGATCGCTATGCATTTACTGAACAGGTGAAACTACCGACAACAATATAAAAGCTCTACGTTCTCGTCAAATGAAAAACTTCCATGTGGCTTTAATGATCTCCCAGGTATTGTATTTACCACAAATTTTGATCTTGGTCACATTCCTCAGATATAAAATTGACTATACCTTTTAACTGTACTTTTTTTTCTTTTTTTTTTTTTTTTTTTTGTGGGCCGGGGGGTGTGGGAGCATACAATCTTCTTTTATATGTTCCATAGATTACATTTCAAAGTCTTTTAAGGAACATCTTTTGTGATAAAATGTAACTTTGTCATTATTCTGTTGAACATAACAAGTGGATTCCCTTCTCTATCTAATGTGGTTAAGTGTAAAGTTTATACTTAAGCTTACACGTGCTGTTAACATATGAGAAGAACCATCTTCACCATAACTGTTACAACCGCTTATCCCAGCTCGAGCTGTTGAATAAGGGTCACAACAATGTATGTCAACACACAACACCCCGTGCACGTGCAAATCCACAATGGCATGGCTCAGCTCATGATACCATCATGTGGAACCAAGGAGGCACAATGTGTAGCGGCACAGCAACACATACCACAAATCCCTCTTACTTTCCAGGGTTTGAACACCGGACCTCCTGGCTCTTATACCATATTACAACCACTTATTCCAAAAGTTCGAACTATGAAGGGGCCACAAGAATGTATATCAACACACAAAAACAAATACCATAAAAAGTATTCTGTTATTATTGAAAATAAATGGATTTCATGATTATTTGTATCCTAGGGTATCACCAATTGGAAAAAAATTCCTTAATGAGAATATAAATCCTACTCCCAAATGGTGTCTTCGGGACTCTTAACGGAGAAATGGAGTGATGACTTAAATCATCTAACGAGAGCAGGGAATGGAAGATTCTTTTATAAAATACATCATCTATCCAAAAAAAAAAAAAACAAACAAAAAAATTAAAATAGGACTGAATCGGTCGTGCTTTGACATAACTAAATCTTATATAACTTGTATCAAATCCTCACTAAAGTCAAACTCAAACCAACTAGGTTAAGATCTGTGACTAAATTCCTGAACTAAACATAATTCCAAATCCTAAACCATCTGGGGCCCAAAAACTTGACCCCTATATGAACTTCTACTCCTAATGACTCAGAATAGAAACTTAATAGAAATAATAAAAATCGTGTTTACTACAACTGATTTGATTCACTATATATAGTCAAAGGATAATTTACTGCAAATAGTTAATCTTGTATTCCTAAAAAAATAAAATTCTTAATTATTGAAGATAGTAAAAAACAAAATTTACTAGAAATATTGAATTCGAAATATTATAGTGGAGATATTCTTTTGCATCATGAAGCTTGTGCTTTTTTTACTTGGAAGCAGCACTGTGGTCCGCTGCAAAAGGGAACAGAAGGCACACAGCAGAATCCTCCTTGTTGTAGTACCGCAAAGCACAGTTTTTGTGCATAACATTGTAGGAATCCACCTTTATTTTCTGACAATAATGCGGAAACATGAATGTTTTTTCCTTTCTTTGGTAAGTTTTAGAAAAAAAAAATTAAGCAATATCCTTTCCCTTCTATTTATATAGTATGAGATTTTATCATACGAGTTCTACTGTGTTTCCTGAGATCATTAAAAGACCCTGAATGAATGCTGAATGATACCAGACTATCCACATGCTTTTACATTATTCCTCTTTGGGAAGCTGCTCCCAAAGGAAATCTTAAGAGATGGGATCTCAATTTTAAGGGGGCGGACAGTCCCCCTTCCATAAACTAATGAAAAAGGCATTGAAACTGATGTTCTGTGTTTTTTCCCACTGGTATCCTTTCAGGGAACACCAATGATGCTAATGGGAGATGAGTATGGCCATACACGCTTTGGAAATAACAATAGTTATGGACATGACACTGTGATAAACCATTTCCACTGGGGACAGGTAGCATGATAATTTCCTTTGCTCCTTCATCAGTTCAATCCAAATTATTTAACTGACAACAACTTCTGTTTTCCATAAGAACAGTTGGATGCCAGGAGAAGTAGCCACTTTAGGTTCTTCTCTGAGTTGATAAAGTATCGCCGAAAGCATCCTGTCTTCGGACGTGAAAATTTTCTCGACAAAGTAAATCTCATTTGGCTTCTTATTTGTATTTAGTATTGCATTAATAATTGATTACATTTAAAGCCTCTCTTTTTTATATTGTGCACTTTTCATGATTAGAGATATTTGTTGTAATATTTTCTAAAAATATGTTTTTTTTTTCCTGGATACTATGAAGTGAATTTTTTTTTTTTTTTTGTTATCATCAAACAAAAGGGAAATGATATAGTTAATATAACCCTTTGCTTATTGAAATAATGAATTTGATTCGATTAAAGTAATTTGTCTTTCAAGACATCATGAAGTTGAACATGGTACTTGTTATTAGTATGGGGGAAGGCCCATCGGTATTAGCCCCTGATGCTAATCCCGATGGCGCGAATATGCTCCCCCCCTCTCTCTTCCTTTTTTTTTTTTTGGCTGGTTATTACTTTTGTACCCTTTTAGGGTTATTCTCTATATATTGGAATGTAGTAGGATGTCTCCACATTTTCGAGACTCCTAGAGTTACAGCAGCCTCTCCTTCTCCTCTTCCTCATCTATCTTCTTCTGTCTCTCTATATTTTATATGGTATCAGAGAAAGATCTTTAGGCACTGCTACATACATCAGATCATATACGATACTACTTCCAAGTGCTCCTTTAATTTGGTTGTTTCCTATCCAACTCAGAAGTTGCATCCATAAGAAAGAGGGGGTGTGTTCACCCCCTGTTTTCGATAACAATATGAGGAATGATTGATGGAGGTGGCTGGATCGATTCAAATTCTTCCTATTGGCAATTCCTTTTTGAGGATACTGTAGGATGGATTGCTGATTGCTGATGAACTTTCTGGTTCTAATCAATATTATATTTTCTGGTTCTATGCGAGATTTTTTGTTTCATGCATTACTCTTCTGTGACTTTGGGAGTCTCAACAATGTGTTGAGATCCTCTAAACAATGCAATATATATAAAAAGAGAGGTTACACAACCTTACCGATGGGAAAACCAGTAAATAAACATTAAACACCAAAATAAAAGAGAGAGGGAGAGGTATCTAATGCTCTCGGGATTAGCGCTAGCACTAATCCCGAGAAGCCTTATAGGCCTTACAAATATAATTAATCCGCTCACTTTCTAGAGACTCAGTGAGTACATTAGCAAGTTGTTCTTCCGTACGACCGTGATATGTAGAAATAATCCCTTGAAGAAGCTTCTCACAAACAAAGTGACTGTCGACCTCATTGTGTTTCATTCTTTCATGAAACACAGGATTGGAAGTAATATGGATGGCAACTTGGTTATCAAATTACAGTTGCATGGAAAACTCATGTGGAAATCCAACTCAATTAACAATTGTTTGACCCACTGCACTCCACATGTAACATGTGCCATAGCACGATATTTTGACTCTGCACTGGACTGAGCAACAATAGTCCAGGACACAAAATATCTGCCAACAAAGGTACAATACCCAGTAGTAAACCGTCTATCAATAGGAGAACTTGCCTAATCAGCATCCGGAAAACCCTCAACATGTTCATGTCCATAATCACAGTACAGGAGACTACGGCCTGTAGCCTTCTTGAGATAACATCTCCATCCCAATGAGGCATCTGAGGAGAGGACAAAAATTGACTTACAACACTAACGTGGAAGGCCACATTTGGTTGAGGCATAGTGAGATAGTTCAACTTGCCAACTAACCTGTGATACCTCTTAGGTTCTGTCAAAACATCTCCATCATCAGCCTTAAGTTTTATGTTAGGATCCATAGGAGTATCTACAGGCTTGGACCCTAACATCTTTATCTCGGTAAGAAAATCCAGAACATATTTCCTCTGAGAAAGAGAAATACCTTTCCTTGCCTGAACCACCTTGACTCCCAAGAAATATTTCAAGTGACCTAGGTCCTTGGTATGAAACTATTGTTGTAAATGAGCCTTTAAATGCTCAATACCTAAACGATCATTGCCAATAATCACTATGTCATCAACATAAAGAATGAGGAAAATCCTCCCCATACCATCCGAACATAAATAGCAATATTGATTATAATAAAAAACCATCCAAACAATGCCCAGCAATATCGATCCAATCAATGGTCAGCAAGATTGATCCAAACAATGATCAGAAGTATCGTTGTTCAATAAAATTGATCCAAACCAGAATAAGCTGCCATATCACAATGACTTTTCATATTGATTTCTCAATCAAATCAATCCAAACATGGGGACCAGCAAGATCGATTGCCGAAAACATTTGCGCAGAACCAGAAAACTCATCAGTAATTCAGCAATCGATCAAACCTCCTTCACAAATCATTCTTCATATGGTTTTCGAAAACTGGTGGTGAACACACCCCCTCTCGCTTATGGAATAAACTTCTAATCTGGTTAAGGAACAACCAAATTAAAGAAGTACTTGAAAATAGAACGCAATCTTTTATTGTATGAAACAGTGCCTAAAGACCTTGCTTTGATACCATATAAATAAAGAGAAGAGGAAGAAGAGATTTCTATAACTTTGGGAGAGTCAACAATGTGTTGAGATCCTCTAAACAATGCAATATATATAATAAAGAGGTTACACAACCCTAGAAGGGCAAACCAGTAAACAACCACCAAAATAAGAGTGTGGGAGAGGCATCTATCGCTCTTGGGTTAGTTCTTATGCTAATCTCGAGAGGCCTTATGGACCTCCCCCTCGCTCGATTGACCAATAACACTCCAGGGTCTTCAGACAGTTCGGGCACCATTCGTACGTCCCATTATTGTGGCAGGTTTGGGAATATCCAATGTTTTTGTTGGAAACTTCAAGCAAAACCTCCTCAGCAAGAGTTTACCGATTCCTTTGCTAGTTCTGAGTCGGGTACCCCACCTAGACCATCTGAGGGTAAGGTGGTTAAGATGATTGATGATGAATATGCCCGTTGTAGTCAGTTTTGCACTTTACAGACTATGCAGCCTTGCACTGCTACTTTTATCCAGACAGGTAATACCACTACATGTCTCTCATCCTCTCGTCCCTAGATCATCAATTCAGGTGCTTCCGATCACATATCCGGAGTGTCGAGTATATTTTCGTCTTTTTCCACCTCTACCTCCAATGTTGCTTTGGCTGATGGTTTTTTGGTCAAAGTCAATGGCATTAGGATTGTTCATCCCACCCCGTATTGTGCCTCTTTTGTTTTGCATTAACCCCATTTCCATTAACCTTCTCTTTGTTAGTAAGCTTTCCACTGCTTATAATTGTTCTGTAACATCTTATCTTGATTCATGTGTTTTTTAGAATCTTACGACGAAGAAGATGATTGGTTGGGGCAGTGAGAAAGGGGGGATGTATCTGCTTGAGGATTCTCCATCAGTTGCCTATTCGAGTGTGTTGTCTCGAAGATCAAGTTCATTGTCCATTAGGTCATCCGTCGTTACAGAGTTTGAAACAACTTGATTCCCATTTTAGTTCTCTTTTTAGTTTAGATTGTGAGTCATGTCAGTTTGGGAAGCTCCATCGAGTGAGTTATTCCCTTCATGTCAAGAAGCGGTTTACGTACTCATTTGCTTTAGTCCATTCCGATGTATGGGGCCCTTCTCCTGTTGCGTCTAAGTTGAAATTCAAGTACTTTGTCACTTTTACTGATGATTTTTCAAAAGGGTTACTTGGATTTATTTAATGAAAAGTTGTGTTGAATTATTTTCTCTTTTTTGCGCTTTTGTTACTAAAATTCAGACCCAGTTCCAGAATTCTATTCGTATCTTCCACAGTGACAATGTGAAGGAATATTTTTTGGACCAGTTTTCTCAGTTTATGGTTGAACATCGTCTGGTTCATTATTCGTCCTGTCCTAATAGCCCTCAACAAAACGGTGTTGCTGAATGGAAGAATCGCCATTTGATGGAGGTTACTAGGTCCCTTCTCTTTGAAATAAATGTGGCGAAACCTTTTGGGGCTGATACTATTTTAATTGGGTGCTATCTTATTAATTGCATGCCTTTTTCTGTATTATGTAGTGGGATTCCTAATGCTTTGTTGTTTCCTTCTGGCCCTTTGGTTCGGATGTGTTTGTTGATTCATTGGATTTTGAGTGCCCAAGAGAACGAGTCGCCCTCGCAAGGCCCAAGCTTTTCTCCCATTACCACATCATGGGGGTTTACAGGAGATCCCAAGTGGGTTGTTTTGAAGACTTGTAGAGCTAGTGCTAGTTTGGAACACAACTGGTGACCGGCTCTAGAGTAGTAGGACAGGGAAATGCAGTTAGAGATAACTTTTGCTCCCTCCCCACATATTTGGATGTGTTTGTTTTATTCGTGACTATCACTCTGGTCGCTTGAAGTGGATCCCAAAAGGCAAGGAGATGGCAATGCTTGCATTCAGCCACGCTGTTTTTTTGTGGAATGCCCACACAACTAGTTTGGTGGACAATGTCGAGATTGCAAAAAGTGTTTTGAAGATCAGTGTCCATGAATTCGAGATTGCAAAAAGTCTTCCGTGAAATATTGGAAACAAGAGACGGGCCGTGACACGCGGCTTCAATATTAATTGAAGATGTCAAAGTAATTTAACTTTGCAACCAGAGCTAATGGATCTTGAAGAAGAAGTTGGTTGCGCAAAGGGGCAAAGGATTCATGAAGTCCTTGCAAAAAATTCATACCTTGTTCTTGTTGGAGAAATTTGGTAAACTTTTTAGAGGTGCCACAGCAGCAGGTGGGTAGAGAGACATAAGAGGATAGTTCATCCCAAAGAGTTGAGTTTGGTATAATATGCCGAGATGGTGCACTTCTTTTGCTTACAATCAGTTATTTCTTGTTTGACTTGGTAGAGCTTGGTGGTGTTGGGTGGGGAAAATCTGGTTGCA
Organism: Protea cynaroides; assembly: GCA_028583415.1. Lineage (NCBI taxonomy): Eukaryota > Viridiplantae > Streptophyta > Magnoliopsida > Proteales > Proteaceae > Protea > Protea cynaroides. The sequence goes on along the minus strand of CM053276.1, from coordinate 9,001,756 downwards.
AGGTTAATCCTGATTTTACATTTGTAGATTCTACATATATGACGCTAGAAGCAAGCTTAGGAGCAACGGAATGAAGAAGCCAGGACGTTACCATGTCATTGAGTCAAATCCATTGGGAGTATTCTGTTGAGGTGGAGGATGAAATGATAATGGTTCCATCAACAAAGCCTAACTTGGTCTTTGCCCTTAAAGCCATTCTGTTGAATTAGAGAATGGGAGAGAGAGAGGTAAGATCTCTCACCTCTATTTCTTATTTATAATGAAAGACTTAGAAGAACATTACAATCTTAGTAGGAAACAGAGTCCTAAAGGAAACATAACAAAAAAAATAATAGAAGAAATAAATTACAATACACTACTGGCAGTAACTAGTAGGAATTACGACATTCCCCCTCAAGTTGGTGCATATATATCATGCATCCCCAACTTGGACAGTATCATATGAAATGGTTTCCCAGCTAAACCTTTAGTGAAAATATCTACCAGTTGATCTTCTGATCTGACGAAAGGAATCTGAACTTGACCAGTTTCGAACTTTTCTTTGATGAAATGACGATCTATCTCAACATGCTTAGTCCTATCATGTTGCACCGGATCATGAGCAATGTTGATGGCCGCCTTGTTGTCACAAAATAAGACCATGGATTGACGACATTGAAATTTCAAGTCCCTGAGTAAACACTTTAGCCACAAGAGTTCACATATTCCTTAAGCCATAACTCTGAATTTTGTCTTTGCATTAGAACGGGTCACCGCATTTTGTTTTTAACCAAATTTCAACCCACAAATGTACAGTATCCCGAAATCGATTTTTTATCCGAACTGTTCGCCCAGTCAGCGTCAATATAAGCCTCTACTTTAAGATGATCATGTGGTGAGAGCAGAATTCCTTTCCCTGGAGCAGAATTTAGGTAATGTAGAATTTTATAGACTGCCTCCATATGTGTAGAATAGGGATCATGCATAAACTAACTCACCAAACTCACTGCAAATGCAATGTCAGGGCTGGTACATGACAAATAAATCAATCTTCCAACCAACTGCTGGTACATGCCTTTATCTGTGGGTGTTCTGTCCTTTTCCCTGAGCTTAGTATTAGGGTCCAAAGGAGTATCACATAGACGATACCCCAATAATCTTGTCTCTGAAAGAAGATCAAGATCATATTTTCGTTGAGAAAGAAAAATGCCTTTTGTAGAATGAACAACTTCAATCCCAAGAAAGTACCTGAGCTTTCCAAGGTCGTCGATCTCGAACTTCTTTCCCAAAAATAACTTCAATTTCCTGATTTCATCATCATTGTTGCCGGTAACAACAATATCATCCACATATACAAGAAGTGAAGTGAAAGTTTCTAATGTATGCTTGATAAACAAAGTATGATCAGCATTACTCTGAACATGATCAGATGCTATCATAGCTTTATGAAATCTACCAAACCATTCTCTAGGGGACGGTTTAAGTCCATAAAGTGAGCATTTCAACTTGCATATCTTCCCTTCAGTATTTGCATCTGTAAACCCAGGTGGACAATCCATATACACTTTTTCTGTAAATTCCCCATGAAGGAGGGTATTCTTTACATCAAGCTGTTGCAAGTCCCAATTGTGGTGGACAGCACATGCCAAGAAGACCCACACTGTTGTCATCTTAGCCACAGGCATAAACGTTTCTTGGTAATCAATACCATATGTCTGGGTAAATCCTCGAGTTACTAACCTTGCTTTATATCGACCCATTGTGCCATCACTATTCTACTAGACTGTAAAAATCCATTTGCACCCTACCGGCTTTTTACCTGGTGGGAGTGGAACAATATCCCAAATATTCTTCTTCTTCAGAGCTCTCATTTCTTCCATCATTGTAGCTTTCCACCGTTCATCCAAAATTGCATCTTGCCATTTCTAAGGAATAGATACAGAGGAAAGAGAAGACGCAAATGCATGGAAGGAAGGAGATAAAGAATCATATGAAACAAAATTAGAGATTGGATGAAGAGTGCAAGCCCTACTACCTTTCCGAATTGCAATAGGGAGATCAAAATCAGAATCAGAGAAAGGAATTTCCTTACCAAGAGGTAGTAGCTCAGTCTTTGGATCCTGGGCTGACGAAGGGACATGTGTAAGTTGCGTTGATGGTAATGGCCTTTCCTTGCTTGTTTCTAGCATGGTTTTAGCTGTAGACCTGCAGAGGTTTGGCTGGACTGGTTATGGGACTAGCTGTAGGTGTAGATACCAGTATAGGTATAGGTATAGAAGGTGGTACTGTGTCATGGTCTACCGGTGCATCAGTCTTTGGAGCTGAATTTGCTGAATCCATGACTCTTTCTTGGCCTGTTCTAGTTCCTCTGGCACATCTTCAAACATAGGCACATCTTCAAAACTTTGCTCATCCTGCTCCCCCTGAAGATGTGGCTGGTAGTACATCAGATTTTCATGAAAGAGAACATCTCTAGTAATATAAGTCTTCCGGGAAGGAGGATGGTAGCACTTATAGCCCTTCTGAGTTGTAGGATAGCCAATGAAAATACACCGTAGCCCTCGGGGATCAAGCTTGCTAGGAGATTGATGATTGCGAGCATAACAGACACAACCAAAAACCTTCGGTGGTAACACAAAAGAAGTAGCACCAAGTAGGAGATCCAGAGGAGCTTTGTTGCTAAGAATTCTTGAAGGGAGTCGATTAATAAGAGAAGCCGCAGTGAGAACGGCAGTACTCCAAAAATGGGCTGGAACATTGCTTGTAAACATGAGAGCTCTGGCCGTCTCAAGTAGATGATGGTTTTTTCTTTCGTCGACGCCATTCTGAGCAGGTGTATCAACGCAACTTGTTTGGTGGAGGATGCCATTTTTGAACAAATAGTGTTGAAATGTCCCATCCATAAATTCTTTACCATTATCACTGCACAGTGCTTTTAGTCGGGTCTGGAACTGTGTCTTTATCATATTGTGAAATTGGCGGAAGCATTGAAAAACATCACTTTTGTTTCACATTAAATAAATCCATGTAGTTCATGAGTAATAGTCAATAAAGGTGACAAACCTATGATGGCCAGAGATAGAAGTCATCCTAGCAGGACCCCATACATTAGAGTGCACTAAATCAAACAAACCACTACTTTCTATTAAAGGTAAATAGGTTGTACGAGCCTGCTTGGCCAAAACACTGGCTTCGCATAGTAACTCATTTTTATTACAATGCTTAAATAAAGAAGGGAACAACTGAGACAAAACCACTGAAGAAGGGTGACCAAGACGTCTGTGCCATTACTGGAGGGTGCTGACAGCGGAGTAAAGGTGATGTGGCATAGATTGAGGTAAAGGTGGAGGGGATGATGGAGGTTCTGAAGGACCATTTGCAAGTAAGTAGAGACCACCATGAAATCTACCATGTCCATTCATCTTCCTGCTCACCAGATCTTGAATTACACACGAAGACGGAAAGAACGTCATTTTGTATTTAAGATATTTTGTAACGCTACTAATAGATAGCAAATTTGTAGCAAAGCTAAGAACATGAACAATAAACTCTAAAGAAAGGGTGGAGGAGCAGTGGATGGATCCCTTCCCAGATATAGGGAGAGAGACCCATCTTCTACTCGGACTGTATCTTTCCCAGAAGAGGGATAGTACAGAAAAAAGGAGCTTGCTGAACCAGTCATGTGATCAGTGGCTCTAGTGTCCATAACCCAATGGTCATGAACAGAGGAAGCACAGTGACCATCATGAGAAATACCTGACTGTACAAAAAAAGAATCAGGTGTGGCAAATGATGAAGGATGACCAGTGAAGGTTGCATTAGATGGCCTGAGAAGATGTCGGAGAGCCTGAAGTTCTTCTGTGGAGAGCATAGGTGGAGCCCCAGTAGGAGGGCAAGTCTCTGTCTGATGAGCCTGTGGGGCCTTGAGATTTTTAGATCCTTACATTCCTTTTTCACGCCTCTTGGCCTTAAAGTCGGCTGGTTTGCCATGCAATTTCTAACAAGTTTCTTTGGTATGTCGTTCCTTTCCACAATAGTCACACCGAACTGGTTTGGGGAATGCAGAGCCACTTGGCTAAGTGGTTTGGAGGGCGAACCTTTCTGCTGGTAATAGGGGCATCATAGAAGTACGGCGCATATCCTCAGACTGAACCAAGGCATAAGCCTGTTCTAAAGATGGGAAAGGCTCTCTACTAAGGATTTGAGCACGAATCTAATCAAACTCAATATTGAGGCCAGCCAAAAAATTGTAGACCCGTAATTTTCCCTTTGCAAGTTTTATGGCAGCAGCATCAGTGGAGCAGGCAGCAGTAAAGGTGTCATGATAATCTAACTCTTTCCACAAGCTTCAGAATTCAGAATAATATTGGGAGACTGTAATGTCCCGTTGTTTGGTTGCACCAATCTTCACATGGAGATCATAAATCAGAGAATAATTGCCAACCTGGGAATAAGTCTCCTTGGCAGCCTTCTAAATTTCTGTAGCACCTGGTAACAATACATACTCTCGGCCAATTTTGGGCTCCATAGAACCAATTAAATAGGCCATGACAATGGAGTTCTCAGATGCCCATTTTTCATATAATTTATCTGTGAGAGGAGCATAGTTGTCAAGGCGTTGCTAGGCACCTAGGCGTCCTGGCGTGATTCCAGGGCTTGGGTGCCTATTACAACCGCCTAGGCTCTCTGGGCGTCGCCTTGGGTCTTATATGTATTTTTTTCCCCTTTTATCTCTGAATTTGCTTCACAAGATTTATTAGGCTAGACAGGAATAACATTTATCAAACAATACTTATTTATGAATAATATACAGATATTATTCATAAATAAGCAAATACCCCCTATTTGAATCTAATAAAAATAGTCTAAAATTCAAATTCCAGAAGGATAAAAAGTCAACCCTCCAGGTCAAGAACAAAAACCGTATTTTTGGGTGCGGGGGCGATTCTCAACTTCCAAATGCTAGGCTTTTTTCCAAATATAAAAATTCCATAAATCTTTTTATAGTAAAGCATCACAACACGCCAAAATAATCTCTTGTTTTGATGCCCAAAAAATAATTTACATTTAGACAACTTTAAACAGCATTCGCGTACTCCGAATAAGGTTTGCCCGGAGTGTAACTCCTTCATTATAACTCGGATTCAAGCAATCTTGGATTTGTTGGAAATCTGATTATGCTAGCTTTGCAACGAATTCAAGATTGCTTGAATCCGAAGTATATATAAGGAGTTACACTCCAGTCAAATTTGTTAGAAGTAAGCAAATGTTAATCATAAATACGTGTTGTCTATTTAACTCAATTATTTGTTTCTTTGTTGGTTTTCTCATATTAATTAAGCTATGTCTTAAATGTTGATAATTCATGTAGAATGCTGCATATATATAAACATTAATATAACATTAATATTTTAGAAATAAAAAAAAATACACTGGGAACGCCTTGGTCGCCTAGGCGCCCAGGATGGCCCCAATCGCCTTAGATCATCTTGTCGCCTTGACAACTATGGAGAAGAGGTGTCTTCTTTTTACCATTAATGTGACTCAGTAGGCCTCTTGCAAAGATTGCCATATGTGCTGTTTTTTACTACATTAAATAGTTGGTCCCATCCAACTTAATGGGATTAAAGGGCAATAGAAGTGAATTCAATCTTAGAGATCTCCATATTAGGAGAGACGACTTCAAAAGAGTAAGTCATGGGGATTATCACAACCCAAGAACAATCTACTAATAAACTGGAGCAAAACAATGTAAAATACCTGTAGCAGAGATGTCGTGTATCAAATTTTTGGGAACGAGATACACATCTGCAGCAAAGTTGCGATCTTCAAACAGTTAGGGAAGAAGCAATGTTGGCTATTCTTGTGCTCTCTTCACAAAAAATCCCGTCAACAATGGATACACGGCAACCAAGAAGAATACAACTTGGATAGTGGTTTAGTTCATTAGGAAGGAGTTAGAGGGGATAAAAAAATTTAGAATGAGATAAGGGACTAACGGTAGGAGTAAGTTTATATGCTGTTGGGATGTGGCAGCAAATCTAGGGAACAGATTCTGGCGGAACAGGTTATATAGGTTATAGTGGAAGAGGTTATTGTGGTAACAGGTTATAGAGGTCATAGTAGAACAGGTTATAATGGTAACAGGTTATAGAGGTCTGTTTAGGTATTTTTAGGAAGGACTGGCGGTGAGACTTATCCAAGGAAGGCTTTCGATGGCGGTAGAAAAAAAAAATTAAGGAAGGATTTTGATGGCGATAAAAAACAAAGAAGGATTTCGATGGCAGGAGGAAAAAACAACGAAGGATTTCAAGTAAAAGTATGTTGATGGCAGTAGGTTGAATGGAGCTGTTAGAGAATGTAGCAGGTAGTGGCGGCAACTGATGATGGTGGCGGAAGGACAGGTGGTCTGGAGAGCTAGGTGGAAAGGTTGCAGGGACGATGATGGAAAGGTAGCAGGGACAATGAGGATTGATAGTAAAGCAGGCGGTGGGTTGCTGAGTCCTTGGGTGCAAGGAAGTTCGATGGCGGCAGTGCTTGAAGAGGGAAAAAGAAAGAAAAAAGAAGAAAGGGGTGAGAGAGACCTATGGTGGCTCTGATACCATGTTGAATCAGAGAATGGGAGAGAGAGAGGTAAGATCTTCTCACCCCTACTTCTTATTCATAATGAAAGACTTAGAAGAACATTACAATCCTAGTAGGAAACAGAGTACGAAAGGAAACAGAGTCCTAAAGGAAACATAACGGAAAAAATAATAGAAGAAATAAAATTACAATACACTATTGGCGGTAACTAGTAGGAATTATGACACATTCTTATGGCACAAAACCTAGTATTGTAATTATCGCCATTCATAGTTGGCAACACAAGAACTGCAGTTGGGCTTTTAGGATGAAGAAGGGAGTATGGATTGTTGAACGGATCAACAAGCTGAGATTGTTTACTAGCAAAAGCATAGGTGTCGCCAGTGGTGATGAAGGCAAGAGTATCAAATATTAGAAAAGATGATACTCACACCTACTCTGATACCATGATAAATGCAATGAGAATTAATTGAAATGGAGAATAATCGATCATTTTTCTTATTGCCGAAAGAATGCTTTACAGAGAATTCATAAAAGAATAGTGACTACAATCAAGCCTTACATCCTAGCTCGGGAGATCAGCCCAAGGCTAAGTTAGGAAAGGGAGATAAGTCAACAGCTATACAAGATATTGACAAAGTGGTATTGGGTGATGGAGAGCTAAGTATGGATGGTGGATCACCCTTGGTGTCAATGGTATATATTACAGATTAGTTACCATAATAGCTCTTAAGTGATTTTTTCTTGGTTATTCTTGTACTCAGAAGGGTTATCGTTGTTATTCCTCAGAATTACATAAATACTTTGTCGCTGATGATGTTTCTCTCTTGAGTTTACCCGTATCCGGATGGGTCCTTTCTTGTGTCTGATTTAAATGATGATCTTCCTACATATGTTGTCCAACATACTGTTTCGCAGGTTCTGCCGATCACTGCCCCACCTACATTACCTCCTCTATCTCCACTTGCTAGTTGCTATCCAGCATGTTCACACATGTTGTTTTCAGGTAGATCCTACCTCCCCCAGCCTCTTTCGCCCGTGCCACGTCTTTTCTGCTTGCCGATCTTGATCCCACTCCTAAGTTAAGTATTCCATCATCTAACCTTGATATTGCTATTGCTCGTTGTAAGGGTGTTTAGAGTTGTACCCAACATCCTCTTTTGAACTTTGTGTATTATTCTAGTTTATCTTCTGTGTTATTCATATTTATCCACTATTGTGTATTACCGCTTCTAAGTCTGTTATAGAGGCATTATCGAGTCATGGCTAGAGGACAGCTATGGAGGAGCAGTTATTGGCATTGGAAGAAAATTGTACATGTACTCTTGTGCCCTTACCTACTGGAAAGTCGGCTATTGGCTATCGTTGGGTTAATGTTGTCAAGGTCAATCTTGATGGTTTTCTTGCTCGTTTGAAGGCTCACTTGGTAGCCAAAGCTATGCTCAGGTGTAAGTGTTAACTATCTTGACACTTTTTCTCCTGTTGCCAAGCTTGCCCCTGTTCATATTTTGATTCATCTTGATGCTTCACATCATTGGTCGCTACACCAGTTTAATGTAAAAAATGCTTTCCTTCATGGTGATTTCCATGAAGAGGTTTGTATGGAGCAACCGCCTAGTTTTGTTGCTCAGGGGTAGTCTGGTCTAGTATGTAAACTCCAGAAGTCCTTATGTGGCTTGAAACTGTCTCCTCGGCTATGATTTGGTTGTTTCACTGAGGCGGTCCTTGGTTTTGGCTTAATACGATGTGATAGTGATCGCTCGGCATTTTATCGTTTATCCAGTGCAGAAAGCATCTTTCTTATTGTATATGTTGATGATATTGTGATTATAGGAGATGATTGTACAGGAATCATGAATTTGAAGACTCACCTACAACCAGTGTTCCAAACCTCAGCGATATCTCAAAAATCTTGAAAATCTCGACCTTCTCGAGATCTCAAAATCTCAATGTTCTCGAGATCTCAAAATCTCAAAAATTTCAATCTTTATATGTTTAAAAAATGGAGTCTTGGTGAGAATTTTTGAGATCTTGAAAATCTCAGAAATCTCAGACCTCACCAAGACGGGGTTGAGATCCGAGATTTAAAACCTTGCCTATAAGCTACAACACAATTTCACTCCAAGGATCTGGACCAATTAAAATATTTTTTTGGGCATTGAGGTGGCTCAGTCACGAAAAGGTATTTCTCTTTCACAACAGAAATATGTTATGGATTTACTTATAGAGACAAGGATGTTAGGGTCTAAGCCTGTGGATACTCCAATGGGCCCCAACGTCAAACTTAGTGGTGATTTTCAATGATCCCAAGTGGTATCGTAGCATAGTCAGGAAATTTAAATTATCTTACAATGACTTGACACAATGTGGGTTTTCCTATTAGTGTTCTAAGTTTTTGTCCTCTCCTCGGATGTCTCATTGGGAGGCTGTTATTCATAATCTTCGATATCTCAAGAAGGATCTAGGTTGTGACCCATTGTACTCAGACAATGGCATGGACATGTTGAGGGTTTTTTGGATGCTGATCGGGCTGGTTGTCCTATTGGCAGGCAATCTACTACTGGTTATTGTACTTTTGTTGGTGGGAATCTTGTGTCCTAGAAGAGCAAGAAATAGACTATTGTTGCTTGGTCCAATGTACAGTTTAAGCATCGTGCTATGGCACATGTTACATGTGAGTAGATGTGGATCAAGCAATTGTTAGCTGAACTTGGCTTTTTCGGATACGTCTTCCATGCAGTTGTAGTGTGATAACCAAGTTGCTATTCACATTGCTTCGAATCTTGTGTTCCATGAAAGAAAGAAACACATTGAGGTATATTGCCATTTTGTACGTGAGAAGCTACAGCAAGGAATTATTTTTATAAGCCATGTTTATATAGGAGAGCAAGTTACCGATGTGTTCATTAAATCTCTGGGGAGTGGGAGGGTTGATTATATTTGTAATAAGCTGGGCATGATAGATATCTATACTCCAGCTTGAGGGGGAGTGTTATAAGTTATTAGTAAGGGAGGGCCCATCGGGATTAGCGCTTGGCGCTAATCTTGATAGTGCTAGTAGGCTCCCCCCTCTTTCTTTTATTTAGTTGGTTATTACTTATGTACCCTTCTAGAGTTATTCTCTACATATTGGAATGTAGTTGGATGTCTCAACACACTGTTGAAACTCCCAAAGTTACAGCATCCTGTCTTCTTCCTCTCATCTATCTATTTCTCTCTATATATTTTACAGTACATGTGGAATTTAAGAACTCAACCTTTTTTCATGAACAGGGGATTCAGATTTCAAGTGGTAGTTTCAATACTTCAGTCCTTTGCAACAGCAATAGGGTTCCATTAATTGAAAGCAGAAAGAACCATAATGATATCTATTTGTTTTTAGCAACAACCAATTAAATTAACCCCTTGTTCATATCCTATATTCAAGTTTGTCTACATATCTTTTCTCTCTACCTTAATCCTTGTCTTCTCAGGGCCTTAAACTTTCTTTGAAATTCTTTGTCATTGATTTTAAATGCATATGACTAAATCATCCCAATCAACTTTCCTTAATTATATCCATAAAAGCAACCATTCCCTTGGATGTCATTTCTATTTTTGCCTTTCCCACTCAACTCAACTTGGCCTTATCCCAATTAAATGGGGTTGGCTTGTCTTTTCCACTATTGTCACTAATCTATCTGACTATCCTCATTTTTTTGGATAGTAGCATTTTGTGCCAAAATAATTACTGATTTTACTGTCATGTTATTTAGTTCTCATTTTTAGCTTGATATGGGAGATCACATTGGACTCCTGTAAGCAGATTGATAAAGAGGTTCTTTGCAGAGTGATCTTGCCTTCTTTTGATTAATAATACGTTCCAAGTGGCCAGCTGCTTCTCCATTTTCTCAAATAACAGGCTCGTGATTGGAAGTTTTCTTGTAGGAGGGCCCAATAGGAAGACCCAAATGAACAGATGGAGGTACTCACCTTGCATTGGAAACTGGCTGCGATGTCCTTCACGTTAGGCATAACCCCAACAAGAATTAGCTAACTTTTTTACATAGTTAATCTTTAAACCAGAGATAAATTAAAAACAGTGAAGAATGTAACTCAATAACCATAGCTTCCTATGGGAGGCCCGACAAAATATGAGTGTCATGAGCAAACTATACATTAGATATGGGATACTCTGTCAAAGTTCTGTTTATAGTCTTATAGGGACCTTTGAAGTTCAAGGTTCTGGAAAGAAATCTAGAAGAATGAACTACAACCAGGATCACTCTATGCAAGCTATACTTAAGAACTTCGAGAAAATGTATATGTTCGGATATATAAACAGAATACGATGACCAGACTTTAAATATCTGAGTAGTATTTTAGGATCTAAATGTTCTCCCAATTCGCCTATGCTTTGAGTTTCAGATTTTCTGGTTGGAATGCATAGAGATTCATGCAACAATTCTAACATGAAATATGTTTGTCAATGCATTGAAAGAACCTGGCAAAATGTCCATCCTTGATTCAACAACTCCCCCAAAAGAAAAACCCAATTAAAAAAAAAAGAGAAAAGAAAAATAGAGGACCCCTTTCCTTTAAAATCACAAGGCAGCGAAACAACTTTTGCATTGCGATTAATGCTCGAGTTATGATGTTGGATTTCCAATTATTTTGCTGAGGTCACAATCCTCAACCATGAAAATGTTGAAGAATGTGATTTGCTAGTATTGTGGTTATCATGAAATTCTTGAGAGCCTTTAAATTTAGAGTCAACTTGTTTACTTCAATTATTTTGTGTGAAGCTTGCAAAATAATCTTGATTTACTAAACTGCAGAAAAATGTGACTTGGCATGAGGACAACTGGGACAACTATGAGAGCAAGTTTCTCGCATTTACGTAAGATAATTGCTCATTTTGTTGGCAACAACTTTGTTCCTCTATACTATAAAGTTGACCCTTTTTATATGTTGCCCATACTTTAAATTTATGTTGTTATAATGGGCTGAAGTGACTAATATGATGGTTGTATTAAATTGTTATCTGCACCATAGTTTACAGCTTTGCATTTGAGAGTTGTAACAAAATAGAAAATGAAGGCTACCCAAGCACAAAAATGTAAGAGAGAGAGAGAGAGAGAGAGAGAGAGGGTATATAACCCCTCCTATTGTTGTATATATAGATCTAGAAAGGAAGCGATAACAAGACCTAAGACTCTCTCCTAGTTACAATCCAACTAGGTAGAAAGACCTAGTAAACAAGACCAATTCCTAGTCTACTTAAGACACAACCGGTAATGGCCCTTTATAATGAGGCCCTACAAACATAATAAAATAAAGTCAATTGGTAATAGTCCTGATTAGCCCATCACTTATATTATTTATTAGAAGTAAAGAGGGGGGGGGGGGGAATGGGCCTAAGTTAAGTGACCCATTCCCTTACAATAACAATCCTATATCTTTACACCCCCTCCCTCCTCCCCCCTCAAGCTGGAGCGGGAGAATATAAGAGCTTCAATTTGAAACAATGTAGCAACGGGAGCAGCAACAATAGTGAGAGCTTCAGCTTAAATAGAAGCGGCAACACAGTACAGGTCATTCTGAATTTAGCAACAACAACATAAGCTTCACCTTGAACCAATGTATCAATGGAAGCAATAACAATAGCAGTAGTATTAAAGCAGCACAATATAGGTTACTGTAAACCAAGCAATAACACAGCACAGTTTAGGTCACTGTGAACCAAGCAGCTATAGTAGCACAAGCTTCATCTTGAACCAATGTAACAATGGAAGCAGCAGCAACATTGGTAGGTTACTATGAACCAAGCTGCAACAGCAACACAGTATAGGTTACTATGAACCAAGTACTAGTAGCAGTAGAGTAGGCACCTTGTAGCAACAACAACAAAAGTGGTGGCTCCAACATGACCGAAGGGGCAGTAAAACTTGCATCAGGTGCAGGTAGTAGAATCAGTAGAACTTGCATCAGGTGCAGATAATAGAGGTAGTAGAATTTGCATCAAGTGCAAGTAGTAGAAGTAATAGAACTTGCATCAGGTGCAAGTAATAGAAGCAGTAGAACTTGCATCAGGTATAGGTAGTAGAAGCATTAAAACTTGCACCAGGTGTAGGTAGCGGATACATATAGAATCCCCCCTTCACGTGGAATATACCATGTGGACAAATTACAGCGGGAGACAACAGTAGTAGGATATCCAAATTTCAAAACCATCCAATGGTCATATTAAGAAATATGGTGAAGTTTTAGTGTAACTAGGAATAGTGTAATAAGGCAAATGGATTTTTAATATTTATTAAAAAGTCAAAGATCTAGTTAGTAGAGGTGAAAACCAAAAGTGGCAGGCAAGTAATTAGTGACAACTATAATAAGTCGTCAAAATTAAGACACAATCGAATGGTGGAATCAAGAAATCCTAATTGAGGTAGAACTCCTTGATTAAGAAGCAGACAACAGATCACCAGTTCAGATCGATAGTAGTAGCAAGACAGCAAAATAGCAGTAGCAAACACCAGACATCAGCGGTAGATATTGATCAGATTTTGTTGATTCAGAAAAGAATGAGAGAGATTGAGTTCTCCTCATCCAACTTCTTATTTATAATGAAATATTAGAAAGCTGAATTACAATCATACCCATACTGACAATAAATAGAACAGAACTAAATAAAAATAAATTGATTACTAAAATTACTAGACTACCCCTCTAACTAAGTATGACATTTACAACACTCTCCCTCAAGTTGGTTCATATATATCAGTCATGTACGACTTAGATAAAATTGGATGAAACTGCTTCCCGGGGAGTCTTTTGGTGAAGATGTCAGCCACTTAATCACGGGATTGAACATAAGGAACACAGATATGTCCACTATCTAATTTTTCTTTGATAAAGTGATGATCAATTTCCACATGCTTGGTCCTATCATGTTGTATTGGATTGTGAGCAATATTGATTGTAGCCTTTTTGTCACAAAATAACCTCATAGGCTAGGTAGTATAGATACCTAGATCCTTGAGTAATCCCTGCAACCATAACAGCCCACATATTCCCTGAGCCATAGCTCTAAACTCAGCATCTGCACTGGAACGGGTGGTCACATTTTGTTTCTTGTTGCACCAACTAACCAGGTTCCTTCCAATAAATGTACAATATCCTGAGGTAGACTTTCTATCTGGATTTCTTGCCCAGTTTACATTAATATAGTCTTTAACTCTGAGATGACCCTGAGAAGAGAGTAGAATTCCTCTTCCAGGAGCAGATTTTAAATAGTGCAATATATGGAGAACAACATCCATATGGGAAGTATATGGGTCATGCATAAATTGGCTCATCAAACTTACTGCAAAAGCAATATCGGGTCGAATGTGGGCCAAGTATATTAACTTTCTAACTAATCGCTAGTACTGTTCCCTATGAACTGGTGTACCGGTCTTGTCTTGCAGCCTGGTATTAGGATCAATTGGTGTCTCATAGGGCCGACATCCTAAGAGACCAGTCTCTGAGAGAAGATCAAGTATATACTTCCTCTAAGACAAATAGATACCTCTGGTGGAGTGTGCTACCTCAATCCCAAGAAAATATCTCGATTTTTCCTAGGTCTTTGACTTTAAACTCTTTTCCCAAGAAGGTCTTTAGTTGTTTAATTTTTGCATCATCACTGCCTGTAATCACAATGTCATCTACATATACTATGAGAACAGTTATTTTCCCATCCCTCTGCTTAATGAACAATGTGTAATTGGCATTACTTTGTTTGTAGTCTACATAACTCTGTGAAACCTCCCAAACCGGGCCTTAAGTGATTGCTTGAGCCCTTAGAGGGATCGTTTTAGCTTACACACTTTTCCTTTAGGTGCTGATGATGTAAACCCTTGAGGAAGATCCATGTACACTTCCTCAGCCAACTCCCCATGAAGAAATGCATTCTTGACATCCAACTGCTGTACATCTCCATCAAAGTGTACTGCATAGGCTAGAATGACACGAATAGTACTCATTTTTGCCACAGGAGCAAAGGTCTCTTGATAATTGATTCCATAAGTCTGTGTGAACCCTCAGGCTACTAATCGGGCCTTGTATCTGTCTATAGACCCATCTTTTTTTGCTTTACAATGAAGATCCACTTGCACCCAACAGTTTTTTTCCTTGGTGGAAGGTCAACAAGGTCCCATGTCTCATTTTTCCTCAGGGTAGTCATTTCCTCTACCATGGCTACTTTCCATCTTGCATCTGCAACTACATCCTGCCAATGTTTGGGAATAGACACAGAAGACAAAGTAGAGATGAGCAAGATATGATGGAGACAATGATTTATAAGATACAATGAGAAATAGGATGTTGAGTACAGGACCTAATACCTTTACGAAGAACAATAGGTAAGCCTAACTTAGAGGGAAGAATGTTACCAGATGGAAGGATCTCATTTTTTGAAACAGTTTCTGGATCTAGAGCTGGTGAAGGGATGTGTGTAGGTGTGTTGATGATGGTGGTCTTTCCCTGCTTGATACTGATACCTCTATAGACTTGTAGGCGAGGTGGAGTATGGTCTGCTTTCTCCACTGCTTCTAGGTTGGGTATGTTTTCAGCAGATGGTTGAGGAGATGGTGATGTGTTCTCCCCCTAAATTGGAAGAGGAGAGGCCATAGGTATGATAACAGGCCCATTTCCTGAAGATTTGGCTCCCCTTGAAGATGGGACACTGGGTAGTAAAAAAGAGTTCTAGAACAGGACATCCATGGAGACGAAAGTGCAGTGGGTGGGTAGGTGGTAACATTTATATCCTTTCTGGGTTAGAGAATAGCCCAAGAAAAGACAATGGAAACCATGGGGTTCATGTTTTCTTGGAGATCTATGGTTGCGCACATAGCATACACAACCACTGAGAAAAAGGGTTAAAGGTGAGTGATGATCCAAGACTGGGGTTGGGAAGCGGTTGATAAGGTATGCTAAGGTAAAGATGGCATCACTCCAATATTGTGGTGGCATATTGCAGGTAAACATCAAAGCACGAGCTACTTCAAGGAGATGGCGATTCTTCCTTTCGGCCACCCCATTCTGAGCAGGAATATCAACACAACTGGTTTGGTGTAAAATTCCTTATTTGCTAGATAACATTGAAACTCTCCCTCAAGTTACTCTCTGCCATTATCACTCCTGAGAATCTTTAAAGAAGCTTGAAATTGAGTCTTAATTATCTGGTGAAACTGATGAAAGCACTGAAACACTTCACTTTTATTATGTAAAAGGCAAACCAAAGTAGTTTTAGAATAACAATTTATAAATGTAACAAACCAACAGTGACCAATAATTGAATTAGTTTTGGCTGGTCCCCAAACATCAGAATGAACTAAATGAAAAGCAGTACTACTACGTTTAAATGATGGACTATAAAAAACCGAGTTTGTTTAGCCAAAATACAAGCTTCGCAAAAAAACTTGTCTTGTTTACATTTAATTGCTAAAGAAGGGAAAAGACTTGCTAAAACTTTAAATTGCTGATGCCCGAGCCGCTGGTGCCACTTTTGAAGATCAAAGGATACCGAATAAAGATTATGTACTAGGCTTGGGGAAGCTGAAACTAACTTTGGAATGCCTTCCTCAAGCAAGTACAGACCACCCTGCATCCTACCACATCCAATCGTCTTCTTTGTTTTCAAATCCCGAAACAAACAATAAGAAGGAAAAAATGTAACTTTGCAGTTTAAAGCAGAGGTAATGCAACTAATAGATATGAGATTGATAGAAAATTTTGGAATATGAAGAACAGACTGCAAAGCTAAAGAAAGAGTGCATTGAATAGAACATTTTCCTGATACAGAGGAGAGAGTCTCATCAGCCACACGAACAGTATTAATTTCAGGATTAAAAAAGTACTAATGAAATAAGCTATGGTTATCAGTCATGTGGTCCGTGGCACCAGAGTCAATAATCCAGGGATTAGAGACCATTGACGCACAGTGCCACTAAAACACATACCTGATCGAGCAAAGTGAGAACCTGGAGTGGTAGAGGCAGGAGCAGGTACAGATGGCGATCTGGAGGAGGCAGTAGATGATGGCTGGAGTAAACATCTAAGAGCCTGAAGGATGTGACTGTCTAGTAGTGGTGTTGTGGGATCAGTAGTTGGATGTGTTTCAGTCTGATTTGCTTATGGGCCCTTGAAGTTCTTGGACTTGCAGACCCTTTTCACGTCTCTTTGCTCAAAGTATGCTGGTTTATCATGGAGTTTCCAACATGTGTCTTTAGTATGCCATGGTTTACCACAGTGCTCACATTTCACCGGATCTTTGGATGCAGTAGGGCTCTTGTATGGCTAAGTATTTGCCTAGAGGGTAGACCTATGAAGGGCAGTAGGTGATAACATAGTGGATCTTCTTTGGTCTTCAAACTGAACCATGGCATATGCCTGCTCAAGAGTAGGAAAATGATCCTTGTTGAGGATTTGTGAGCGGATGGGATCAATTCGACATTCAATCCTGCTAGAAAGGTATAAACTCTGTACTTTTCTTTCCGTTTCTTAAACAGAGTAGCATCTTCTTCACACTTGGCGTATATGGAATCATAAAATCCGATGGCCTGCATGACTCCTCAACTGAGTATAATATTGAGATACTGTCAACTCCTTTTGTGTAGTGCCATGGACCTTTTTTTTTTTGTAGAGCATTAATTAATGCATCATTCCCAATCTGGGAATATGTGTCCTTTGTAAACTTCCAAATTTGGGCAGAGGTATCCAATAATAAGTATCTCTCGGCTGTGGCAGGTTGCATGGAATTAAGGAGATATTGCATCACTAGGGAATTCTCAGCATTCCATTTGTCCAAGGAAGCATTTTCAGTCATGGGTTTAGTCTTGGCTTCAGTGAGGTAACCAGATAACCCCTAAGCTGTAATAGAAAGTTGTGTGGCTCAAGACCACATCAGGTAGTTATCACCATCAAGTTTTGTAGTATTGGTTGAAATGGTGAGACTGTCCATTTGTAAAAATCCATTCCAGCAAATGTAATTTCAGAAGTCATTGCAAGAACCAAGAGAGAAAAAAAAATGCCGAATTGGGTACAAAGAAAACCCAAAAAACTGTTTGACAACAGCCTCGAAAACATGATACCTGGTAATGTATCAACCAGATGAATCACTCTCTTCCATAGAGATGCCGTGTATCAATCCTCCGGGAAATAGAAACCACAATTGTAGCAATGTTCAATCTTTAGAAATTTAGAGAAGACTTGATGTAGGTGCTTCATATGATCTTTGTTAAAAACACATCCCATTACCAAGGGTACATGGCAAACAAAGGAGAACAAACTTTAGGGAAAATTTTAGTTCATAGATATGAGGTTTTGAGAGGAGGGCAAAGGGTTAGGGTTAGGGTTAGGGTTAGGTTTTGAGATGTTTTGGTGGTAACTGTAAGAGGGGTAATTGAGGCTTTCAGTAGGTTTAGGAGGGATTTGGGGTCTGTCAGTGGGGTTTTCTTGAAGAAGGGATGATGCCGACAAGGTTTTCTGGATAGGGGAAGGTATCGGCAGGTTTTTCTGGACAGAGGAAGGTTGCGGCAAGGCTTAGGAGAGTTGCGGCAGGGTTGTTAGGAGGCTTAGGAGGCTGGCAGTGGTTTTTCCAGGAAGAGGGATGGTGTCGGCAGGCAGGAGATGGTGGCAGCAGGTCTTAGGAGAAAAAAGGAGAAGAGGAGAAGAGAAGAGAGGAGAGAGCTAGGTTAGCTCTAATACCATGTTGATTCAGAAAAGAATGAGAAAGATTGAGTTCTCCTCATCCAACATCTTATTTATAATGAAATATTAGAAAGCTGAATTACTATCATACCCATACTAACAATAAATAGAAGAGAACTAAATAAAAATAAATGACTAATTACTAGAATTACTAGACTACCCCTCTAACTAAATATGACATTTACAACAGATTTGATCAGCAAATCAAAAGTGGCAAGCACCAAACATCAGCAGAGATTCTGATCAGATTTGATCAGCAAATTCAGTAGTGGCAAGCACTAGGAGATCAAGATCAGCAATTAGCAGAACATATCAGAAAATATTAAGGAAGATGCAGCAACAACAGTGGTAGCTACATGCTAGGACGGAGATCTTTAAACGACGCTCAAAGCGGCACTTGCTCTGATACCATGTAACAAAATAGAAAATAAAGACTACCCAAGCACAGAATTGTGTGTGTGTGTGTGTGTGTGTGTGTGTGTGTGTGTGAGAGAGAGAGAGAGAGAGAGAGAGAGAGAGAGAGAGAGAAGTAAGGAGGAAGATAAATAACCCCTCCTCCTACTGCTATATATATAAAATTTAGGAAGGGAGCAAAAACAGGACCCAAAACTCTCTCTTAGTTACAAACCAACTAGGTAGAAAGACCAATTCCTAGTTTACTTACGACACAACCGATAATGGGCCTTTATAATTAGGCCTACTACAAATATAATAAAATAAAGTCAATTGGTAATGAGCCTAATATAATAGGCCCTACATTATTTATTATAACTAAGAGGGGGAATGGGCCTAAGTTAAGTGGGTCCATTCCCTTACAACAACAACCCTTATATCTTAACAAGAGTAATTTGGGTTTATTTTCTCTTGCCAATTTGCAAATTCAGTCCATGATTATACTATAGCAAAAGGTTGTTATAATTCAGGTGTTAGTCGTTTATGTTTAATAAGTTTGGAAACAAAAAGGGTCTATTTTCATAAAAAATTTATTTAAAATACTTGTACAGATTCTATTTTCTTAAATTTTTATGAACCTGGTTTTTATACACGAGCAGTGTACATACACGGTTGTGCATTGAACCCTTTGTCCACTAAAGAGGTAGATTTGGTATTACATATTCTCTCTCTCTCCCATCCAGCAGTGGAAGCCATGACTTTGTACATGCATGGCTATGCATAAAATCTTTTGCCAATTTCTATTGAAATTTTATAAAGAATCCAAACTTTTTAACTCAATTATTCCGTTTGTGAATTGTTAGCGTAATAAGATTGAAACCGTACACTGCTTTGACTTAGTTAAATAAGTCAAAGTAGTTAGCGCTAGTTTCTATGACTTGGACTCCTATTAGTATATGGAATCTTAATTAGTTTATTAGATTGTTTTATTAGTTTCTTTTACCAATTAGGCTTGTTAATTTATTTTTCATATTTTGAGTTTACTTTGTCTTTAGTTTGTGACTAGGACTCTAACTCGTAGAGTCCTAGATCTTATCTAATAGTTGTTTTCTATTTTTTTATAAATATAAGCTATAAGGAGAGGAGAGGTATATATTGATTCTCTCCATCTTCTCTTATTTTTCTATTTTGTCACATGGTATCAGAGTAATGACTCGAGTTGCTGTTTTGAGAGTTATTTAAAGTTCTCCGTTAGGTGTAAAGCCACCACTATTGCTGCTCCTGCTACTGTTGTTGTTATTACTACTTGGTTTAAGGTAACCTATATTGTGCTGCTGCTGTTGTTACTACTGCTGCTGCTACTACTGCTACTGTTCCTACTACTACAAGTGTTGCTTCTGCTGCTACATTGTTTCAAGCTAACGCTCTCACATTCCTCATGCTCCAACTTGGGAGGGGAAAGGGGGGTTAGTGTAATAAAATTGTAACTATACACTGCTTTGACTTAGTCAAAGTAGTTTGAGCTAGTTTTTAGGACTTAGATTCCTAATTAGTTTATTAGTTTCCCTAACCTATTAGGTTTGTTAGTTTCCTTTTCCTATTTTGAGTTTATATTGTCTTTAGTTTTTTACTAGGACTCTGACTTGTAGAGTCCTAGATTCTATCTTATAGTTGATTTCTATTTTCTATTTTTTATAAATACAAGCTACAAGGAGAGGAGAGGTATACATTCATTCTCTCCAGCTTCTTTTATTTTTCTATTTTGTTACATGAATTATTCTAAATGATCATTTTTTTTTTAAATGTTTGTTTATTGAATGTCCACAAATTTTTTTTTTCACTCGCAAATAAATAATGAATTTTTTGGAAATTTTCAACTGATTCAGATTTAGTCTAAATTTTTTCCATTCTATTTACTTCTCTGCCCCCCTCCCCCAAATATTGTGTTTCTCTGGAACACTTGTAGCAAACACATGAAAGATGTCCATCAACAGCTCCACTGAAGTAAACTTTGGATATTATTCATTGTATTTGATAGCATTCTAATTTTATTTATCTTACTGTACCATTTTCCTGGACACCGAGATATTTATTGCTTTTGTTCTTTCTATTAAATTTTACTAGGTATTACTATGTTTTATAATGTAGTTCACCCAAAAAATATTTTAATGTAAGGTTTCATGCGTGCTTACAAAAATAGGTGTTCCCATATACCTGTTGATGGTATCAATTATATTACATTTTTGTCTCTTGTATTGGGAATAGTTGGCTAGACATTTCTATTAATGACGACCTTCCAACCTTCATGGACTGCTGTTTCTGGCCTCTGAATAATGTCTAAAGCTGCACACACATTTTTTTTTTTTTTTTTAAATCAAAGGTTTTAGAACAGTTACTATCATGACCTTCCCCTTTTGGAATTGTACTTTTTGTTCCATTATGTCTTAACCCCGGCCCACCCCCCACCAGAAGGGAAAAAAGTTAATGTAATCATAAAGCTTAAGAGGTTATCTTATCATATGTGCTATGAGTTTTAAGTAACGGAGCATCTTACCAACAAAATGTTTTTCAGGCTTCATGATGATCTTGGAGGAGACATCTACATGGCGTTCAATGCTCATGACTACTTTGTTAAAGCAATACTACCCTCACCACCACACAATAGGCGCTGGTTCCGAGTGGTACACTTTTCCTATATTTTCTGCCCGATACTTAATTTAACCTTTCTTGTCAGTGTTCTCTGCAGATTCATATGATATTAGAAGGTAGAGCAGAACATGGAACAAATAGATCCCGTGGACCCTAAAAGTCTGAGGCTCCATGTCTGGTTGGTAACTTTGTGATGGGAAATGAAATTAAAATAAAAATTTTTCTTATATTAACGGCAATAATTGTGTAACTAACTCTATAGGCTTTCTAAACATAATAATCAAATTTTACGTCTCTTTTCAACCAAAATCCAAGGAATTGAGGAAAATAAAGAACCCACTTGAAAAGTTTAATAACTGTATTTGACTTTTGTATATTAAAAAAGTTACCATTTTCTTTATGAATTCATTTCCCTTCACTTCCAACCAGATGGAGCCTAATACATGGTAAATTCTTTTCCGATAAAAAAACTTAACGATACATAATCGTAATGAATCATTCATCTCAAGAGATGAAATATGTTGTTTTATTGAACCACCTTGAGATCCATGTGATAAATCATTTGAGTACTAAAAAAATTGATTTCACATCCTTTGATATGTACTACTCCATTGACAAATACAAAGTTGGGCTTGACCCATGGGAAGATAGAAGTTTCATCCTTCCTGTGTATCCATGGCAGACACTATAGACAGGATGCCCAAAACTGGAGACTTTGCAGCTTTTTCAGACTTTTGCTAACCCTAGCTTCAAAGTCACTTGTCAGCATTTCATTCTTCTAAGTCAGTGCTTTTTTTTTTTTTTTTATTTTTTATTTTTTATTTTTATGAAAGAGTCAGTACTTCTTATATGGATGGAATCATGGAAGAACAAAACTATGAGACTAGTATCATATACACAAACACATACGCATACATACATGCTCTATCAAAAGACAATTACTGGAAGAGGTTTTATTCTTGAGTGTATCATATATGGTTTTCACTTAAGTGAAGCAACAGGCCAATGCTTTAGGAATGAATCTGCATAATAGAAATTAGAAAGCACTAATATGGGCCAAATAGACTATGGATAAGGAATTATTGCAGTTATTGAGTTACCAACAGACAAGTTGTTCTGATTGTTCAAACATGTATTTGGTTGAACGCGAAAATAATAAATACTAAAGAACAATCAAGTCACTAGCTGTTCTTGCAAATCTTGTTCTCAGCGCCTGTTACAATGAAAAGTGGGATATTTTCCCATAAATGGTCAAGATAGTTTGTTCTTAAACAAAACAAGAAGTCAAATCAAGCTTGGTTTCTGAGGGAGTATATGATGCTCAAAGTATGCCTAAAACCAATCGACTTGCCAATCCACTTGTCGGATGAGGCATTCCCCAAAAGGGCATAATATACACTTTTGCAAGGTGAATAATACAATTTTTTTTTTTTGGCATTAAGGTATTGTTTTTGTTTTATATTCTTTCAAATAGGTACAGTACATAGTCTTACTTTTTGAGTTCCTAAGGCTAAGTTTGTTTCATCCATAGTTGTCAAGGCGACAAGGTGATCCAAGGTGTTCGGGGTCATTCTGGGCGCCTAGGCGACCAAAGCATTCCCAGTGTATTTTTTTATTTTTAAAATATTAATGTTATATTAATGTTTATATATATATAGCATTCTACATAAATAATCAACATTTAAGACATAACTAAATTAATATGTGGTGTGGACCCAAGCTTGCTAGCTTACAATGAAACCTAGGATTGTGTCTAGAATTAAGTAGGCAATACGTATTTATGACTAACATTTGCGAACTTTTAACAAATTTGACCGGAGCGTAACTCCTTTAATATAGTTCGGATTCAAGCAATCTCGAATTCATTGCAAAGCTAGCATAATCAGTTTTCCAACAAAACCGAGATTACTTGAATCCGAGTTATAATGAAGGAGTTATACTCCAGTCAAACCTTGTTCGGAATATGCAAATGCTATTTAAAGTCGTCTGAATATAAATTATTTTTTGGGTATCAAAGCAAGAGATTATTTTGGCGCGTTCTTGGTTTTTAGTGATGCTTTACTATAATAAGATTTATGAAATTTTTATATTTGGAAAAAAGCCTAGCATTTGGAAGTTGAAAATTGCCTCCACACCCAAAAATACGATTATAAGTTCTTGAACTGGAGGGTTGACTTTTTATTCTTCTGGAATTTAAATTTTAGACTATTTTTATTGGATTCAAATAGGGGGTATTTGCTTATTTATGAATAATAGCATTAGTAAATTATATTAGTTATAAATAAGTACTACTTGATAAATGTTGTTCCTGTCTGGCTTAATAAATCTTGTGAAGAAAATTCAGAGATCAAGGACAAAAAAAAGACACATTGAAAACAAGGCGGCCGCCTAGACATTCTGGGCCTCCAAGGCACCCTAGGCGATGCCCAAGAGTTGCCCAGGCACCCTGGGCGACCGCCTTTCTCACGTACATAAGATACTCTAGCGCCCAGGCCTGTACAAACCGCCGGGACGCCTAGGTGACACCTTGACAACTTTCATCATAAAATATTTAATTGGATTTGTTGAAAATCAATTCAAAATTATGTAAGGATTAAAAATGGGAAAAATATTGTACTGAAATACAATACAAGAACTTGAAAACAATCTATCCCAAAATAGTGATGGCTATCTTGATCATTGATACTCTTGGCACCTTGGAGGAGATATAGTAGGATAATTTTTGTTTTTATTTTTGCATTTAGATATTGCTTTTGTTTTTTGTTCTTTTAAATAGATTCATAAGGCTATGTTTATTTCATGATTAAATATTTTATCGCATTTGTTGAAAATCAATACAAAATTATATAAAGGATTAGAAATGGGAAAAATGTTTTAGTGAAACACAATACAAGAACTTAAAAAAACAACATCCTTCCCAAAATAGTGATGGTATCTTGATCATTGATACTCTTGGTACCATGGAGGACTCCACCTCCATCATACATTTGGATTTGTATAAATCATGTTTTAATGTGTTTCTTGGTCATGTCCAACCCAAAAAAAAAAAATACTACTTGACAATAAAACATAAAATAAGATGTATAAGTAATAATTATTTTCTAGGAAAATATTTTACTGTGAAAAAAACACAGCCTAAGCAACCATTTTGATGCTGAATTGCAGGCAGACACCAACCTCAAGTCTCCTGATGATTTCATCCCTGAAGGTGTCCCAGGCATTGAAAGTACATATAATGTTGCTCCTTACTCTTCAATTCTCTTTGAGGCAAAACCATGAAAGTGATCAGAAGCCACTTCGTGGTTGATAATTCAGAAATATGAGGAAGTCAGTCGGGATCTGAAATTCTTCTATGTTAGAGCATGTTTTCAAGGGTAATGGCACATGGCCAGAGGCTGACTTTTTAAGTATAATAATTCCATGTAAATAACAACTATTGTCTTTGTTATAACTTGTGGTAGCTGGTATCCCGTTGTTTGGAATCAGTAATAATTTTCAATTGTGTTTCATTGAAATTTTTTGAAGACCAGAACTGGCAGTGCCTCATCCATAAAATGGAACACCTATCAATTCTTGTAAAATCTAGGAGGTCCAACTAAGTTTTGACTGCAGACCCACGAAAGTCTCAGTTCTATAGGGCTAAGCACTTGATGATTAGGAGATATAGTAAAGGATTTTTCTTTGTGACACCTTCCCAATGTCAAAAGTCAAAACCCATTGACATCCTGCATCAGTGTCCATCAAATCAGTGCAAAACTCAATCCCTCCCACACTTAAATAGCAATGATACCTCCTGTGTTTGAGGCTACTACCGTGATGACCTAATGATGGTGCGTAAAAAAGGAATCGGTGTTTTAGATAACTATGTTTGGGGCCTAGGGTGCTTCGTGTTTTAAGAGTGAATTACAGTTTTGAAGGGCCTGGTTGTTGTTGTTCTGTTGTGTAATTTAATATTATGTCTGATTTTAGTCCTTTTTTTATTAAAATTTTTCATATTTCTAACTTTGCCCAATTCTACTTCGGTACTTTGTAAGTCTTTCTCCCTACCCTTTAGTTTTACTTCTGTACTTTGCAAGTCTTTCTCCCTACTCTTTTACTTCTATTTAGGTCCTTTGCATTGCTTTCTTCTCGCCCTTTCTCACGGTTCTCTCTGCATCTCTAACCCCTCACCACTCCCGCCGTCACCCTCTACCTCCACCCCACTGCACCACCGCCTTTTGCCTCTGCCCTACCCTACCCCCCCCCCTCTCTCTCTCTCTCTCCCCTACCAACGACATGAGGGCCCGTATGCGAGGAAGTAGATTTGTAGAGAACTGGGGAAGAGAGGGCCGGGAGATAGAGATATAAGGTTTGTAGTAGAACATCTTAATAAGGGTAAACTTGGAAATATAAAAGTTTAAAATAAAGGAAGGACCAGAAAGCCAAATCATTCATGGCTTTCCATAAAAACCAGAAAATGAAGGAAGTCAGACTCATGGCTTCTTTAGCAACAGCCTTAGAAGAAAAACTGTTTGAACCCCAATTTTGAAGCCATTGAAAGAAAAGAACATTTTCATGCTCAGGAATCTTAATTGATAATGAGGATCCAAACCAAGTTGCTCTCGCTAAAGGGCAGAACCATAGCATATGCTCAATAGATTCAACTTCCTTACCACATCTTCGGCATGAAAGGATCCACCTGAATACAGAATTTCGAATTTTTGGAAGGATTTTGCAGTGCCATATTCTTTTCCACACTGATTTTGGAACAAGTTTCCATGAACTCACTCTAGAAGGAAGAAGAAGGAAGAAGAAGAAGGGAGAAGAAGTTGGTCTTCCTCTCCAAGATTAGACACATGTGATAGGGCAGATTAACAGATATAAGCTTGTCATTTCCAAGAAAAAGTTTATAACTTTTAAGAAGAGAGATCCATTTATCCTTCCAAATATGAATCTGATCCCCCCGGCTCAACCTACCATATAAGACTTTTAAGAAGAACATCCTTTCCCTCCAAATACTTTTCTAAGAAGATTGATTGTTTAGCTTGGCATTAAGAAAATCTTTGTGTGAGAAATAAATAGCTTTGAAGAAGAATCTGACTCATGATGTTTCAGGATTGGTCCCCAAGTCTTGTGGAATAAACACTTATGGTCGTAATTTTATTGCTTTTGAAAAGTTATGATGGATGGAGTGGGACGTGGTGATTTTCAAAATCCACATTCAAAGCTTTTTGTTGATGAAAAAATATATAAATAAATAAATAATAGAACCTTTTTTTCAACGATCCACTCCGTGGGTCCATGACCCGATAATCAACCCGATCTGTTGCCCACCAGGTCGACCCATTGGTCCAGTCAAGGGTTGTCTAATGATTTTTTATTACACCAATTTGGTCCGGTTTGATTCTGGATTAAATGAACGATTCTGGCGCAGACCACAGAACCACAAAAAATAAGGCCCACTTGTTCATAATTAAGGTCTGTTGGCTATGCTAACCATGGGTTTTATTTTTGGAGCTTAAGGTTGTGTTTGGTTTAACCAATTTTAGTTTTTTGTCTTTATTCTGAATAATTACTGTTTTAATACCGATTGGGCCTTTATTGTTTAAATGGATTACTTTAGTAATATGGCTTACCTTTATTGTTGGGTTTTTAATGTGATTAAAGCCTGATTGTTATTAATTATTAGTTTTTTGGGTTGGTTTTTCCTTATGGACCTAAAGTCGGATTTAATTATTTATTGGGCTTAAGTCTTAAAAGTCCTTTTGCATCCTTTACTTTAATTGAACTCAGGACCTCTTATCGAAACAGTTTGAATACATTCACACTTGAATTTATCTTGTTATAACCTCTATTTTTATCCATAACTGCAATTTTTGTGGGAATATGCCATTTGATATCTATTTATGGGGTTTTTATAGTAGGATGCTTATATGGACTTAGGCATAGAATGTTTCCTTGTAAAATACTGAAATAGTCTATAACGTCTAAAGCTCCCAAGTCTAAACCCATGGGCCTAGTTATGCAATCTTGTCGACGGGATTCCATGACTTGAGTTACAATACTTCCGTTCAATGGGCTAATTCCTCAGGGTATGGGACCACCACTTACAATGTTCATAGATTGTCACAATCTTGTAGACAGGATACCATGATTTGAGTTACGATGCTTCCATTCAGCGGGCTAGTTCCCCAAGGTATGGGACCGCTGCCGACAATATATATAAATTGTTACAATCTTGTAGACGGGATCACTTGGTTTGGGTTACGATGCTTTCGTTTAGCAGGCTAGTTCCTCAGGGTATGGGACCATCGCCCACAGTGTTTAAAGATTGCCCTCGAGAAGATCATATGGTGACCATCGTGTTCATGTCACCATAAGTGAGTCTTTGTTTGATCGGTCCGGTTGATCGAGTAAGGGTGATGTTAATGGGCTTCTCAAAATCGGGAATCCTTATCTTGCCATCACATGTGATGGGATTTTCGAGGAAGACTGTTTTCAGGCATCTCGCTTTGCTAAAAAAGAATCCAATGTGTATTGGGAATTCTTGGCACCCTAGGTGTGACCCCGTTGACGCAGACTTTTCACTTAGTTCTTTTGGGGTTTCCTATTATTTTGGAAAACGAGACTAAAAAAATCTGATCAAATGTCCACTTGGCCAGGTTTTTATTGTTATTTTTAGTGGTATTCTTGTGATTTATATGCTTGATTATGCATGTTGATTGGGCAAACTACTAATTTGAGTTTACCAGCTTTATCTTCCCAACTTGCATCAATCGAGATACTCACTGACATAAACTATGAGAAGTAGCTTGAGTCTCTTAATGTGACTCTTGTAGTTATACGTTTGGACACTTATTTGTTGATTGATGAGCCTCCCAAACCCATCGTTATAAGTAATTCTGAAGCCTATGATCCTTTAAGGAATGGGAGGAATCAAATGGGTTGTGCCTAATGATAGCAAGGCACACTAATGATAGGAATCTTAGTGAGAGTATCAGCAAATGATGGGATCTACACATTTACATAGGGAATAGGGAAAGGATCCAAGTAAATGACAAAAGAGTATATATTTTGGTTCAGTTTCATTGTGTGTTAGTCTCTAAGACTCGAGATGCATCTTATTCACTCTACTTGCTGTTTATTCCTCTACTACAAATGTTGCTTTAAGATTTAAACATCTAATGTTTTAATAAGAAATATGTTTATAAGATATGGGGTTTTTTCTACCATTTTGACTACTTAATCTTCGAAACATGTATTGATTAAGAGGACACTCTCTAGAGTTAGAAACCTAAGGTCTTTCGAGATGAAGAGGTTATAGCGGTAGTTTTTAGCTTTATTAGAGATTCACAATGAAGGATTTATCCCATGACCGTTAGTGGATATCTTATTGATTATTATGAAAAGTCAAAAGACATTGATAGTTTACATTGTTCTCAGTAGATGATTGTTATGCATAATGTGTTGGAAACCATGAAAACTAATGACGTTTGAGAATTAGTTGAACTGTCCAAGGGCTTCAAACCAATTGGATGTAGGTGGATTTTTTAAGACCAATGCTAGATGTAAGATTGAATGCTAAAAAAACAAATTTAAAGCAAAAGGTTTAGTCAGAAAGAAGGTGTAGACTACATAGAAACATTCTCTCATGTGTCTTCGGGGGGGGGGGGCGGCTCCACGGGCGGTGCGGGTCTCAAACAAATAAGTAGTTTCCCCGGCTTTTGAGATTTGATATGGGATTCTTTCTATTTCCTCCAAAATAAAAAATGCAGGCCGGGTTAGGGTCGCCGAATGGATCCTCCGGTATTTGTTCGAGGAGGCCGTTCTAGGATTCATGATGGCGGTGAATCGTCCGAGTTTGAACTATGTCACCAGAAATCCATCAAGGGCCGATCGCCCGATCACTTGCCACGCACCCGCCCCGGCCTACGAACCGTTGGAGGCGGCTTCCCGATGAAGACCCTTTTTGTCACCCCCGACTCTTTTGGGATCATTATCGCATTGGTTGCTCAATTTGACTTAGAGCTATACCAAATGGATATGAAGACTGTTTTTATCAATGGAACCTTGCTAGAGGAAGTGTACAAAGAGCAACCTACAGGTTTCATGACAATTGACAATGAACATATGATATGTAAACTGAAAAGGTCATTCTATGACTTGCAACAAGTTTCCAGACAGTGATACCTGAGGTTTGACAAGTTTATTGCCTCTTTTGGATTCAAAAGAAAATGTTGTTGATCAGTGCATATACCTCAAGGGCAGTGGGAGTAGATTTATCTTTCTAGTTCTCTATGTAGATGTTATTCTTTGGGGCCGTAATGATATAGGGATTCTGCATAAGACAAAGAGATTGTTGTTCAGTTAGTTTAATATGAAAGATCTTGGTAAGGCATCCTATGTCATAGCCTATTTCCAGACACAGGCGTGATATATGGGTCGCCTCTTATGGAGACCTGAACCCACCTCAGATCCACTAACTGTTGTGATTTACTAACCATACCACCATCTACATATACAATATCCAACACAATCAAATAACAATCAAAGTAATAATAGCGGAAGTGAATCTCATAAGTAATTGATGCCATCTAAACGATATAATAACATAATTAAAGTTATGCTTTACATCAAATGTTTCTCAAAATATCATATCATATCACCATATACAATTATCCCAAAAAGAAAGTAAATCCGTGATTAAAATCCTACATAAATAGATATAACAGTATCTATCAATAAAACTATAGTTAGAGAGAGAAAGAGAGAGAGAGAGAGTAATGTATTAGGCATAGACGCAGTCACTGCAGACACAGCCCTCACCATGATCATCCGAAGAGTCCTCGCTTGCAGAGGCACTGCTCACCAGAAGGACTCCATGAAGTCAGTATCAAAGAAGTCACATGCATCATAATCTAAAAAATGTATCGATACGAGAGGTGAGCTCCCATCCCAGCTCAATGAGGAAATCGAGTATCAACATGCTCACACAACAATGATAATACAGTTCAATTATTTAAGTCATTAGTTATGTGATTCGAAATGTGTCATATTAAGATTCAACCATAGCTTTCGGCCTTACATACTGTCAATGGCATCCAACTCTCATGCACCAGATAAAAGTATAAGCAAGGTACAAGATCTCAAATCGTTAAATTACTTCTACAAGTGAATCTCCCAAAGATCCTAGATCAAGGGCTCATTACCTCCCAAGTATAAACTCCATCATGGCATCAGAGACCTCAGACCGATCTAATTTTTCCATCGGACAATACATTCAGTGTATCTAAGATTATAAGTCTATGCCAGCACATAACTCCCTATTGGCAAAGGTTCAAAATTACGGGTAATGCAACCACCTATGTTTAACATGAGCACAAAAAGTAAAAGGGACCGCATCATAGCAGAGACCCCCAGTCCCCTTTGGGCCACCGTGTCCCTACTAAGATGCTAGCTATGCAAAGCAATGTCCATATGGCTATGCATTATCGATCCCTTTGGTACCCACATGCCATACAAACTAAATCATCCACATCTACCACATCAAACATACATAATTGTTATTATGTAAATGCATGAACATGTATCACAATATTAGATGACATGTATCTCAAACACAAGCAACTTATGATAATCCTTAGTTACTACGAACTCGTCCCTTCACCTGCAGGCACCAAGAGTATTGCAGAACCTTGAAGTCAGCAATAAACTTTGCCAACTACCTACATAGGTTTACCTATTTATATGTATAAGATTTATTATGTTTGTTGAATAACTTTTAAATCAGATTAGACATGTTCTAAATATCCCAATGAGGATCCCAAGACAAGTCAGGAACCCTACGGTTAGTCCCCAAAGGAATAGACTAGTCAATAAACTGACAGCAAAGAAGGCGGTGCATGAGAGCCCTCAGTATTAGGTGCCACGGTTCTATCCGCCAAGGGCTCACATAGAGCCTTCTGTGAGTGAGCCGGCCCACCAGGTGACGGGTCATGCCTTCAACCTTGTCATGCCACCGGCACCAAGGTGCGGCATTGAGGTGTTTTGGTCCTATTAGAACCGAAACCGTGCACAACAACTTCCACCGCATCACCTATGATCTAACTTGGATGGAGACCTTTCTTGAGACATGGCTACATGTTAGCCACCAAATGGCTAGATCAGGAGGTTGCCATATGATTGCACCGACTGTTGCCCACTCCCAAGATTGCAGGGAGCTGACAGACATTCCTCTACCTAGTGTAGGGAGACGTGTGCCTACTCTTCACTGGCCAAGGGGGTTCGTTGGAAAGTTCATAGCCCTTATTGGACGAGGGGTCGGCGATCTCTGGGTGATGGCAGGCATTTCCCTACCCATCATAGGATGACATGTGTTTACTCCTCACTGGACAAGGGGCTCGGACACGTGTCCCTTCGAGATTGGAAGCCAACATTTATCTCCATCAATAGGCAAGGAGGTATATTTGTAGAGAGAACTAGGGAGAGAAAGCTTAGAGATAGAGATCTAAGGACTATAGTACAATGAGTTAATAAGGGTAAAGTTGGAAATATAACAGTTTAAAATAAAAGTGGATAATAAGCGAGCGTACCCAGTGCACAAGACTCCCACCATTGGGGTCTGGGGAGGGGTTAATGTACACAATCTTATCACTGCTTTGCAGATGAGGCTACTTCCAAATTTGAACTCATGACCACCAGGTTACAATGGAGCAACCTTACCATTGCACCAAGGCCCGCCTTCTAAAACTGGTTAATAAGAAATACCAGATATAATATTTGAAACACGAGACACCTTAAACGTAGTTTTATTAAATGTTTGGTACCTCAACTGGAATTTACCTTTTTTATGGTAAGTGTGGGTTTTGAATTCTTGCATCGTATTTGTGTCATAATTGGCCCTGTCAGGCCAAGCTCGCCTTGGTCCGCCCTAAACCCAAACAAGCCTTATGCTGAACCCGACCCTATCTCCTTCATCTTCTCCTTAGCTTGGCCTAGCCCGTACATCTCCCTTCCTCATCCCTATAGTCAGGATCAGCCCGTCCCAACCCTGAGGGTGGGTTAGGGTTGGGAAGATAGTTTGGTATAATTCTGTATGACCAATCAGGTCCAATCGGGTTTTTAAGAGTACCGATTTGACCATCTAGTCCAATCCGGTTCTTAAGAATATGATAGTAATTTTTCCCAAATAAGGGTACAAGCAAGAGAGTTAACCGTAAAATTATCCACTTAATCTTTGATTTAACCAATGTGCATATAATAAATATGAATATTACAAAAATACACAAAAACAATGTCATTGTCATTCTTCTACCCACAGAGAAGTTCGACGATTTCATCCACCCTTCCTCTGTCCCATGATGGATTCATCACCTCCATCAAAGATAGCTTGAGCACTACGACTCTTCGTCAACAAGTTCAAACCATTGCAACCTCTGCCTCGCCTCACTAACGAGGGATGACCGTTCGTGGAGGACGATGGTCTTCAATTCTTCATCTTCAATTCAAGCTGCACCAAACTCTACTTCCCAATGAGTAGAAAAATATATAGGATCAATCGAATTTTAAGTAATCTTGTAATTTTCTTCAATTTTTTTTAAGTTCTTGGTTATTCTGAAATTTTTTACGAGATCAGATATGTAGCATTGACTGTATTAATCCGTATCAGTTCGATACATTGAGTCAGCATACCTTTTTGCTCAGAAATCCAAATGTCTAAGCCATGTTTTGGATCTCTCAAAGCTTCTTCATTTCTAGCTTGTGAGAGTAGAGATGGTTTCTTCCAACATGAGAGATATAGAGTCAGCGGTGGTCCGTTAGAGCAAACCAAAATGTTTCCATTGCTTTTCTAACTGGGATTTTGGACCACGGCTTGTATCCAGAGGGCCTGAACAGAAGGGAGGGGGACCATAATAATAATAATTATAAAAAAATAAAAATAAAAAATTGTTTTTTTTCTTTTTTTTTTTTGGTAGACAAGACCAACGTGAACGTTAAAACTTGAAATCCTTACATTCACATGAGAGAGAAAAGGAAGCTGCGTACCATGTGGGCCCCATTTGAATCCACTTTATAATATGACAATGAAAGAAAGAACAGAAATCTTCGACTGACCTTTCTACTTGTGATTGACCAAACTAATGTTATTAATGACTTATTGTCACCCTTCAGTTTGAACCTTGTAATGTCACCATCCTAATAATAGACCATCATTCATATATATTGTTAGGTCCGACCATCCCCATCTTAATTCATTTTGGGCCACATTTTGAATGATATATATCATATAAGGTGTCATTTTCCCAGCAAAAATTTTCATGTGAAACGGATGGTCGACGTGTTTTATGCGATCGTACATAAAAACGAATGGTCGGTATGTTTTTTGAGGTTGTGCAGAAGAATCGTTTGGGCTCAGTCCAAGGCTTCAATCTTGATTCAATTAGGGATGTCAAATTCGAACCGAATATTTCACTATTCGAATCCGAATTTGTTTACCAACTACCTTATCCGTATTTAATTCGAAATTCGACGGATGAATAAAAATCAAATTTGAATCTGATTCGAATCCGAAAAATGAAATTAGAATACAAATTGTACGAAAAATGAGAAGAAAATCCTAGTTTAAAAGCAATATATAGCCTACCTTAAGAAAATAAGAGATGAAACCTTAAATGACTAATATAAACATTAAGGTTATATGCGTCTTAACATTATAAAATTTAAAATTATATACGTCTTAACACTAGATTAAATGGAGTGGATATAATCTCGATTGTTTGTCTAATATCCAAATCCGTATTCAAATCCAACCACTGCTACTGAATGCGATTGTTCGAATTTGAATTCCCCTAAATGGATGAGAATTTGAATCGAATCCGGATTTTCGATTATCCATTTACATCCTTAGGTTCGATTTAATCCAGCCTTCCTTAGAGACATAAATTTTTAGTTCCGAGTCTTTCGACTCATCTGCAAGACCATAATATCTTAGCCCAAGCTCTATTCGGGCTCAGGGTATGACTAGGAAGACTTGTATTTGTAAATAAAAGGGTAACGAGGATTAACCAATATTGAAGTTAGCCCTATGCAGAACTCAAGTGCATGGAATCAGAGAAGGGATAAAAACGATTTAGATCCAGATCAGCCTAGAGATCAATCCCAAAATAATGTCTTAACACCCATTACATCGATCTATTTGAACCTTACCAACCGTGTTGACTACTGACACACAACCTGCATGGACCGATCCTAATGTAGATCGACTAAGATCATTCGATCTAATCCGATCCCTAAAATGGATAACTAAAAATGACACACGAAAATACATGTGAGTGGATTAAAAATTAAATGATTGAATTTGTAACCGAAATTTGAAGTGTAAGGTATTTAGGGGAAAAAATCGTCTCATGCATTTTTTGTTTCATCCAACTATGATTCAATGGCTAGAGTTCATCAGGAACACATACCGACGTATTAATATGTACACCAGATGACTTTCAACTGTTGGATTACGATTGAACACCGTCCAACGACCATTTTTAAAATATTCAACCATTAAAAATCATTACATCACTCTTTCATGTGACAAAACATACCTAATAAATCGATTAACAAGTTATCGTTTCTATTTAAAATCAATATGAAAATGATAGATTTAGTATTTCATTTGAAGTCTGATACAAATCTCGATTAATAAGTAAATTATAATCAGATCAGTTAGATCGAGATGCGAATAAAAAATTCTCCAACGGTAAGAAAACCAATGATTTGGTAGAATATTCAAATGGGATATGAAATGTGAGGAAGAACACCTGTCCCACGTTGATTGGCAAAGCTGGCAAGCTGTCAACCACTATGACTCTTTCCAATTATAACGGCTAGTTGGTCTCTGTGCTGGCTGAGTCTGGCACCGCGTGACAGCCAGACTTTAGAATGCAAATAACATGTCAAAATGCTGTCACTCACTCCAACGAAACAACCCAACCCCCCATTCCTTCTTATGTTTCTACTTTCACCAAATAACACCGTCCCCTGACTTTATGCATCAACGGTTGGAAGATTAAATTATTGTCCTCCTTAAAATATTAAATCAGTAACTGGTTTATAACATATGGAAAAACTGATCAATCACATCAGGGGGAGGGTTTTCTAAGGAATATCTAGAAAATTTGTTAATAGCAATCTCTCAACTTTAATCTAAATACATCTACTATCTTAAAATTATCATTAATAATTAATTTTTTTTATCAGAGATAATAATTATAATCGCATCCCAAATTCTAACAGTGCCAAATAAAAAAATTTAAAAATAATTTTACCTTTATTGCATTTACAGATAAAATAGGTAAAATGACATTCTTAACCCTCTATAAATATGAAATGATAAAATGACTAAAGTATCCTTCTAAACCTTTTATATAAAGAAACACTCTTGTTCTCTTATTTTACATTATTATGGTCTTTTTACGATACTCGTATACTGCAATTAGTAAGAAAAAAAAAGGAAATAACAGAGTGGGTAATAGGTGTAATTGTTGTCAACTTTAGGATAGCATGTGTATTTGAATCAAACTCAAAGGATGGTATGAGTAATTTTCCTTTAAAAGAAACTTTTGTGGGTGATTGGATAAAAGGAAAAGAGGGTGGAAGGTTTTATGTCCTTTTATAAAACCGAATCATATACCAAAATTGAATTGATCGAACCGTTTAAATTGAAATGGATTATTAAACGGTTTAAAAAATGAAACCGTTTAAATCAATTATTTGGAACCACTAAACCCAATTAAACCCTTATTTTAATATTTTAGTGTTAAATGTCTATATAAGTAGAAATAAATTTTATTTTAATATTTTTCACATTACATACTTTTAAATCATAAATCCACTTTCATATATGATTAAACTTAATTTATTATTTTCCTTGGCTTTTCCTTTTCTTTATTCCTAACTCTCTTCCTCTCTTTTCCAGCAACGAAACCGTTTAAACTGAAACCACAATGTTTAATGCTTTTACATTATACAATTTTTCTAAAAAAAAAAATTTCAATTAATTCAAAGGGCTGCTGTTTCCCATGTCAGGTAGGATTTCTATTTTTTTTCTCTCTTTCTAAGTTGGAATAGGACCCAACTTTAATAGACTTACCAGCCTGGTTCAATGTCACTACTTCACGTCAAGTTTCAACCAGAAGGGATTTTGTATTATTTGGATAAAGAAAATTTTCAAAAATCCATTATAATTACAAAACTTTTTAAAAATATATTTAAAATAAATACCCAAAAAAATCATTTTTTTTATTTTTTTAGGTGAGAATGTCGTCATATGGAAAACTATATGATTAAATTTGACTCTAAAATTCAACTAAACTCAATTTATCCATTCGAATATTCAAAATTACCATATCAGTTAGGGGATCGCATCCTCTCCTCCCAGAAGACAACAGTAGCCTTACCCAGATGGTCGACACATGACTCTCGATGAATCGGAGACGCACATCTGAGCCAACAATTAACCGTCAAACTGAACCGACAGGGGATGTCGACTCGAACGTGGATTCTAGATTCACCCGAAAACCACGTGTCGACCATTTGGATAAGACTGTTATATCCTTCCAGAACCATTGAAAGAAGATAATGTGAATCCCCAGCTAAGAGAACATTTATGCCGATTAAATCAGTTATTTTAAAACCCTAACTCAATCCTAGGCCCTTAAATTTAGTTTAGTTCTACTGGGTCCAAATGGTGGCGGTTCTTAAACTTAACTCAATAACTCAGTGCGGCTCTTAAAGAAAACAAGAATCCAAATCCTCGATCCTCTCACTGCAGGATTCAAATCGTCTCCTCCCTGTATTTCAGGGAGGAGGGAGACGCCCCGTCGGATGGCCAACACGTGGTTCTCGGGAAAATCCGAGCCTCACGTTCGAGCCGACACCTAGTCGACAAGCCGAACCGACAGGGGGTGTCGACTTGAACGTGAGACTGAGATTTTTTCTGAATACCACGTGTCAGCCATCCAATGGGGGCATCTCCCTCCTCCCTGAAGTACAAGGAGGAGACGATCCGGATCCCTCACTGTAAGGCCGTTAGACTGATGATGTGAATCCAGGCTAGATGGATATGCAATTATTAAATTCATTTTTCTTTCCTTGTATAATCAAATAAAGCAAAGGGGCTGAAAAGGAAAATAATAACTTTTAAGGGTCAGAGTTATGACTTGAAATAACGTGGGAATACATTAAGGAATCATCATTTGGTATAGGGTACCCAAAGAGAATCAGGTTTTTATATTATGCATTGCCTGTCCATAGACTATCTATACACATTCAATCTGATTGTGCCACAAAATTGAATGAAACACATGTAGGGTTCAGATGCAACACACAATAACCGTCTGAAAGATCTTCTCTAAAGAATCCTAACTAAAATAAAATCCTTAAAAAAAGCTAACAGTTCTCGTACGGTCTTACCTAATGATAAAGAAGAGTAACGAAATAAAATAAATTCCTAAAACGGCTAGTTAACCACGTGTACAAAATCCAAACGCTTGAAATTATGTTCATTTACGAAAACAACCTTTTATCATTGACGTGGCAACACCAGGATGAGACATGGGAGGATAATTCAAAATTCTCAATAGCGCGTGTAGAGGAATTGATACGCGTTAACGTCCACAGTTGTCACAAATCCTGAAAAAGAAATAATATTAAAAAAATTAAAAAAAATCAAAAATCCACGTCATTGGTTCAACGCGACTCAGTCTCTCTCGCTAGACTCAACCGACTTCAAAACCCCCTCTTTCTCTCTATAAATACCAGACCTGAACCCACACTCTTTACTTCAAATCTCTCCTGAGTTTTCTCTGATTTTTCTTGCCTTTTCTTCTGGTTTTTTCATCTTCATCTCTATAGTGGAAGTTCAGAAGGAAAGAAGAAGAACAATGGCGGCTTTGAGATTTGCAGTTGTGATGATTTTCGCTATTCTGGTGGGATCGGCCATCGCACAGGCCCCAGGTGCTGCACCGAAGGCGGCGCCGGTTCCTGCTAAAGCTCCAACGGTGGCGCCTACTAAGGCTCCGGCAGTATCACCGGCTGCTGCTCCTTCTCCGAAGAAGACTCCGACCCCGGCTGCTGCTCCAACTCCTAGCACCGTCTCATCTCCACCGTCACCTCCTCCGTCTTCTACACCGTCTCCATCATTGGCTCCATCATCGCCTATTGCCCCGACTCCATCTGATATCTCTGCTACTCCCGCAGAAAGTCCTGCGGAATCAGCAAAGAGCGGCGCTGGTTCTTATAGAGTTGGAGCGGCTGTTCTCTTGACCGTCGCTTCCGTTGCTTTTGTGCTGTAGATCTGATCGGAGATCTTGTTATCTATCCCCCTTCCCGCGGGATCATAGGATCTCTTAGATTTAGATTTTGTTTTTTTTTTTCTTCTTTTATTTCTTTCATTTATTCGTATTTATGGACTTAATGGGGGTTTGATTGGTGGTAGTAGGGACTGATTCTGATAGGAATTGGGAGTTTATGTGGAGTGGATATTACTATTCTTCTTTCTTGTTAGTATTGTTTATTAGCATTATGAACATTGGATTCTTTCTATTTATTATAAGATTATGAGCCTCTTTATTTTTTCTGTATACGTTTTCATTCATTCTCATACTTTTATTGCGTGTTAGGGTTTGGTTTCTGATCGAGATCTTTAATGGTGATTGAATCATATTAAGTTCCAGAGATATAGAGAGAGAGAGCGATCGAGAGAGTGTTTGGGGGTGGAAGGAAGGAACACATGTGGGGTGAGTGGGTGAATTAGGGATTGAGGAAAGGTGGACAGGTAATCGAGGCCAGCTGGTGGTATGGTTCGATATTTTATTTTGGCTCTGGGCTTTCTCCCATGTGTCACGTGGGTTTACAACTGTTTTACAGAATATATATATATATATTTATATATTCTATATATATAATGTGAGAATACAGACGAGGAGCTGGCAGGGACGGCCCATGTGCATTGTGCCATTCTAGATAACCTTAGATGATCTATAGAGAGAGAGAGAGAGAGAGAGAGAGAGAAAGGAGAGGGAGGGGAAGATGAATTACAAAACCTAGAAAGAGAGAGAGAGAGAGATTTTAGGGTTTGGGTTGAAATCTGAGATTTGAAGAGTTAAGACTGTTGGAGGAGGATACGTTTCAGGGACGGCCCATGTGCTGGAGTGACTCAAAAATTAAAAATCGTGGGTTCAATCCAAATCCAATTCCGATGGTTCGATCTACTCTAGTGCTAATAATGCTACAGGTTTGGCCTGTAAATAATTAAATTTGGGAATTGAATAATTGAAATAAAATCTCAAAAAAGGATACCGAGTTTTAGGAACATAAATTGAAATCTTCCTTTTATTTTTTTGTTTTACTTTCACAGTCTCTAGGGAGCGTAACAAGCCAGTGAGTTTAGGGTTTCTTAGGTAGGGAGTTAGCAATGTTTATTCTCTTGTAAAACATAAAAGAAATTAGGGATTATAATGCTCGAAATAGGGTTGGAGGTATAAAAAAAAATCAGGGCACAGCGATAATTGGAAATAGGTTCCTTGTGCAAAATAATTCACCACTGCCTATTGACTCAATCTCCAAGTGTATATCTTTTAAGGGGATTTTATCACCGTCTATATGTATTGGGTCTTACGCTTGACGAGGTGATCTGAACTCGGAAGAAACCTTTGGCAACCAAATCCTCTCCTGCGGTCTTGCCGCCTGCCAAGGGCCGGATTTCAGCCGGCCCATCCCCCAATGTATTGGCAGGCGGTCAGACCGAACCCCGGCCCTTGGATCGGCGGCAGGAATCTCCTGCCGCAGGAGACGATTTGGATCCAAACCTTTGTACACTAAAATTAGAAGCCATTAACTACCTCATTGATCATGCGGGTCCTAATCAACGATGCGGGTCCTAATTTTGTAGGTCTATCGGGTCCTCCTTAGTCCTTATCTTGTATTTTAGAGTTTTCCATGTGGAAAATCAAAGCTTTGAAAATCTAAGATCTTGCTAGAGTACATTGTGCCAGGAGTATCCAAATCCTCTCCTCCCAGAGGTTCAGGAGGAGAGAGGGCAGGGTCGTTAGATGGTTAACACCTAAGGCTCGGGTGGATCCGAGCCCTCCATCCAAGCCGACAAGTTGAGCCGACAATGGGGTGTCGGTTCGGATGGAGGACTCGGATTCACCCGAGTCCCAGGTGTCGGTCATCTAACGGGATTATACCCTCTCCTCCCTCTCCTCTAGGAATACATTCAGCATAAATGGTTAGGATATTTGATTAAATTAGATTATGAAATTTGACATGTTTTTATTCTAAAATATAACTTTCTAGGATAAAAATTGTCTCTTGTCGTTCAATCATGCCAGTCGTGATGATTGATTGAAGTTCTCCTGACGGTTATACCGTTGTATTAGTATACACACCGAATAAGGTCTAATCATGTGATCACAATGGACATCTCTCCGACGACAAAAAAAGATTTCTATCCACCTTTCTTTATAACAATCAAATAAACTATATCATCTATCCACTTGACCAAATATATGGGAAAAGTTCCAATAACATGTCATAGGAATTTTTTTTTTTACTCCAAAAAAACCCTTTCATGATATTGTTTGAAAACGTCTCAATCAAAGAATAAAATATGTTTACAAAATAGATGATCATATATATATATATATATATATATATATATATATATATATATTTGGTAATCAAAGATATCATATTTGATGCCTTATATACTAAAGCTGGGACCTGTTCAAGGATTGTGTTTTGATAATGGTATGTTATGACCTATTCCCCTGTGTCAAACTTGTTGCACAAAAGCTGATGATATGATGGTTTCCAACAATATGGATAAGTAGGTGTCCTTTTATAGATTAGCTTATGTCAAATTTATTGGTCAAATTCAGTCTTGTGCTCAATTTGAATATTGCTCATGGTCTTGGTTCTTATTTTGACTTTTTAATTTTTTTTGTACAAATATTATTCTTATTTGAACTTGCTTTATTTCAATATATATAAGACTCAGATTGAGCAAGAATACATAGATAGGAGATACTATAATTTATCTTTGCATTAAATTTGAGGGCTAAAAGGATTGGTTTACTAAATATTATAATGAAATATTATAAATTGATTTGATTTGCATTAAATCTCCTAGGTGTGGCAGTTGCTGTCAATTAAGGGTATTGATGCGTGTCGAGCGTAATCAAAAATAAATTACTCTACCTATAATGAATAATAATGATAAGTAAAGGTTGATCCACAAAGACTAGTTAATAAAATTGTCTACTTACCAAGAAAAAAAGGGGTTTTCTTCTGCAATTTAATTGACAAGAAAATTAAGTAACAAAAATTCAATGGAAGATGATGTCGATTCAAGAAAATTTACTCACGGCTGTAAATTGATCACTGACCTCATATATATTATTCTCTATTCAAATATTTAACCAAGGATTATCAAAAAGTCTAACAATCCTTACCTTCCCTAATTTCATTAATTTGAGCCCACCACACAATTTAATTCTTATCAATAAATCAATTGGTATTAAACAATCCTCATGAATTTACTGATAGTATTACACTCTCGGAGGGAGTTAAAGATGAACAACAATCTAACAGGCGTCAGATTATTTAATTTATTCTATGTTTCTTTTAAACAAGTAACAAAAACTTGGATCATAATTGTTCTGCTCAATTGCTACTCTCCCTGAACACCATAACAATTACGAATTATGGATTCAGGTTAACAATAAATCACATAACTCAATCAATTAATAGACCTCTTAATAAACTGAATCATACAGTCATTAACTTGAAAAAAAAAATATAGATATTTGAATAGAAGAATAATTAAAATTAAGAATAAAGTCTCACAATTCTACTAATCGGATTGAATTTCCCTTGAATCGACTAAAGAACTTAGCTAGACATGATAGAAAAGAAAGACAAAAGAAATAAAACTATCTTCTCAATAATTCTTGGATGCTCAATTACGTAGCATTTACATTGCTTAAATAGCCAGAGTAGAGAAGATTAAAACTGGTATATCTAGAATTGACAACCTTATTACATGAAAATAAAGATTATACAAAATCCTCTTGCTTAGATTAGATAGAGAATCATTCCATCATTAACCAAATGCCACCTCTAGATTTGTCAATCTTTGTAATATTTCATAGATGTATATATTCTCCTCAAGATTTCTGACAATCAATCAAATCCTTTCAATAGTAAATCTTCTATGTGTGGTAATCTTTCTTCTCCGGTTTCAATTCAAATCAGTTTTTCAGATCTGATTTTTGGATCACGTTTGATTTCTAGAATTCTTTCCACATTAAAAACCTACATGAAATTCAGAAGGTCATTATTAAGAATATCAGAATTTTTTTCATTTTAAACATAAATTATCAATACTTTCTACCAATGTCATATATATATGGAATCATCACAAATGAGTACCATAAGACATATAATATATTAAATAAATTAAATATAAGAAAAATAAATATATAAAATTATGAATCCATCAAATTTCTCCACACTTAGCTCTTGCACGTTCTCGGGTAAACTAAATACTAAATTTTTTTTTTCACTTTCATCCCACAACATTCAAAGAATATGTGTACCATGAATCAGAAACTAATTCAAGATATCAAGAGAACAATATATGTCATAGTCAAAGGTCACTTAGTAAATATGAGCAATATCTAACATACCAGTCTTATTCAAAAGGGAACATGCTAATGTTTAGTAGATTTTCTCTTGAAATTCTCTCTACTCACTCAAGAATTCAAGGTTTAACTGTTTCACTCAAGATCTTCCTATGAAGATGCACTACCATAGGCTTGCTTATTCACCAAAATCTCCATTACTTAGAATACACGCATACATGAATCAAAATGTCTTTATCAAGATTATAACGGGGCTAGGGTTTAGGGTACGGATAAGAAAAATGTACTGACGTTAAAACCCAAGAAACTAATAGAGAATTAAGATAAAAAAAAAATAAAAATTGAGCAATCAAAATGATAAGGGTTCATAAATAAAGCTCTTCAACAAAACATCCCAAACTCCAGTTTCTTTTTCTTTCATTCTTTTTCTTTTCATTTGAGAACTATGCTTTGCTATTTGAAATTTTTTTTCTTTTCTTTTAGAAGAGCATGACATTTCAATAACAAGGACCATTACATCCCACTTCTTGACATACAACCATTATTTTTGAGAATAACACCCCCACACTTATTCAATACATATCGTTCTCAGATCCATTAAATAATTTTCAATGCTCTACTAGCTCAAAGGTTGGTAAAACATGAGAAAGACAAACAATTCAAGGCTCATGGTTTAGGGTTTAATGAATAATAAAATTTAAAAGCTCAAAATGGATCTTCTAAGGGTAAAAAATATATAAGGTTATCCATTTAAGTTAAGTGATTGTAAAATCCTATTTGCCTTTATCATCTTCATATCTACACATATCAATGTAATCTTAACACGATTCAAAGCAAGTTCTAGAGATACAAAAGCATAGTAGAATATCACTCTTCAAATAAAATAAAGATTGACATAGATGTCTCAATCTAGTTTGGCTCAAAAGCTCACTTTGTTGGATTCCATCTACTAAACCTGCATGCGTAATTTTTTTCACATTCAAATAGTTCCAATCCATGACATACATATTCTCTTAGTCTATTGAAGTGAATTTTTTTAAAAAAATTCAACTTTAAAATTTTTTTTTCTAACACATCATACAAAAATTAAAAACAAAACTTAAAAAATAAAAATAAAACAAAAGAGAAATCCTAATTCCTCCCCCCACACTTAAATCTAACATTGTCCCCAATGGAAGTTAAAAATGTAATGAAAATATGTAAAGAAAAGTAATTAAAAGTGATAAAAAAA
Source organism: Protea cynaroides (assembly GCA_028583415.1). Classification (NCBI taxonomy): domain Eukaryota; kingdom Viridiplantae; phylum Streptophyta; class Magnoliopsida; order Proteales; family Proteaceae; genus Protea; species Protea cynaroides. Next base: position 8,957,515 of record CM053276.1, on the reverse strand, counting down.
ACAAATTCAATTTCTTGGGTTGCCTCCCAAGCAGCGCTTGTGTTTTATGTCGTTAGCTCGACTCAATACTCCTCAATCAGAATAAACGAGATCCCCCAGTTGTACTCCGTCTATAGTATGCTCATAAAAGCCTTCATAGAATGTCTTGAGTCGATGCCCATTAACCTTGAAAATCTTGTTAGTTTCGAAACTTCGAACTTCAACTGTACCGTAAGGAAACACATTAGTAACTTCAAAAGGTTCAATTTAACGAGAACGTAACTTACCAGACATTAATTTAAGTCTCGAATTGTAAAGCAAGACTTTCTGTCCAATTACAAATTGCTTCATCGTAATCCTCTTGTCATGAAACGCCTTAGTCTTGTCCTTGTATATGCTGAAATTCTCGTAAGCCTCAAGTCGTATCTCCTCCAATTCTTGCAATTACAATTTCCTATGCATACCAGCATCGTCCATCTCTATGTTGCAACTCTTGACTGCCCAATAAGTCTTGTGCTCTAATTCTACAAGAAGGTGAGATGACTTACCAAAAATTAACCGATAAGGGGATATCCCAATAGGCGTCTTGTAAGCTGTTCGGTAAGCCCATAATGCATCATCAAGTCGAAGGCTCCAATCCTTTTTGTTTGGTTTCACAGTCTTCTCCAAAATAGATTTGACTTCTCTATTGGATACTTCGGCTTGTCCATTTGTTTGAGGGTGGTAGGGTGTAGATGTTTTATGAAAAACTCCATACTTCTTTAGCAACGCCTCCAGTGGTCTATTGCAGAAATGAGTTCCTTGATCACTAATCAGTGCTCTTGGTATCCCGAACCTGCTAAAGATGTTAGACCTGATAAAACTTATAACAACCTTGGAATCATTAATTTTGGTGGCGATTGCTTCTACCCATTTCGAAACATAATCAACTGCAAGCAATATGTAAACAAAACCAAAAGACGAAGGAAATGGACCCATAAAATCAATACCCCACACATCAAAAAATTCATATATAAGTATTGAGATTTGTATCATCTCATTCATACGGATTAAACTTCCTGTCTTTTGGCACTATTCACATGTCTTACAAATGACATAAGCATCACGAAATAATGTAGGCCAACAAAAATCATTATTTAACACTTTCTTAGCTGTTCTTTTGGGTCTGAAATGACATCCACAAGCATAAGCATGACAAAAAGTAAGGACAGACTGAATTTAGAATCAGGCACACATCTCCTAATAATTTGATCAGAACAATATCTCCACAAGTACGGATCATCCCATACATAGTATTTTGCCTCGCTTTTAAGTTTGTCCTTTTTTGCTCTACTTATTCCATCAGGTATGACCTTACCAACTAAATAATTTATCAGATCAGCATACCATGGAACCATACTTTGTAGAGTGAATAAATGCTCATCGGGAAAGAATTCGTTCAAGGGTTCGGGATTCTCTTCTCTTGCCAACCGACTCAAGTGATCTGCTACTAGATTTTCAGCTCCTTTTTTGTCTTTGATCTCAAGATCAAACTCTTGCAACAGAAGAATCCACCTGATCAATCTAGGCTTCGACTCCTTCTTCGTCAATAGATACTTCAATGCTGCATGGTCAGAAAATACAATCACTTTACACCCAAGTAAATAAGATCGAAATTTATCTAATGCAAACACTATAGCTAAAAGCTCTTTTTCGATCGTAGAATAATTGCACTGAGCCGCATTAAGTGTCCGGGATGCATAATGAATCATATAAGCTTGCTTGCCAACACGTTGTCCTAAGACTGCTCCAATCGCATAATTGCTCGCATCACACATTATCTCAAATGGCGAACTCCAATCAGGGGGTTGGATAATGGGAGTCGTAATCAATACAGATCTTAGCTTGTCAAAAGCTTCCTTGCACTCTTGACCAAACTCAAATGACACCTCTTTTTGCAATAGTCTAGACAATGGTAAGGCAATCTTTGAGAAGTCCTTAATGAATCTGTGATAAAAACCTGCATGGCCAAGAAACGAACGCACTTCCCGCACACTTGTGGGGTAGGGTAAGTTTACAAAAATCAATTTTTGCCTTATCGACCTCAATACCCTTACTTGAAACTACATGTCCTAAAACTATTCCTTATTCTACCATGAAATGGAATTTTTCAAAATTCAGAACAAGGTTTTTTTCAATGCAACGTTCAAGCACCCGAAATAAATTATCCAAACAAGCATCAAATGAATTATCATATACCGTAAAATCATCCATGAAAATTTCAATGTAATTTCTATTAAATCTGAAAATATGCTCATCATGCATATCTGAAATGTACCTGGTGCATTGCAAAGCCCAAAGGGCATTCTCCTAAAAGCAAAAATCCCAAATGGGCATGTAAATACTATTTTTTGCTAATCCTCTGATGCAATCACAATTTGATTATAACCCGAATACCCATCAAGGAAACAGTAAAAAGACTTACCTGCTAATCGCTCAAGCATCTGATCAATAAATGGTAGAGGAAAATGATCCTTCTTTGTCAATGCGTTTAGCTTGCAGTAGTCTATGCACATCCTCCATCCATTCACGACCCTTGTTGGAACGAATTCATTGTCTTGGTTCTTGACTACTGTCACTCCAGACTTTTTCGATACAACTTGGATTGGAATTACCCATTTGCTATCTGAAATTGGATAAATGATTCCTGCATCCAATAACTTTAGAATCTCCTTCTTCACTACCTCCATCATCTGAGGATTTAGTCTCCTTTGAGCTTCTCGGTTTGGTTTAGCACCATCTTCCAATAAGATTCGATGCATGCACATTGATGGACTTATGCCCTTGATGTCAGCTATAGTCCAACCGATTGCTGTTTTGTTGTCCCGTAGCACTCTCAAAAGCCTCTCTTCTTGCACACTTGTCAAGTTCTTTGCAATGATAATAGACAATAAATCATCATCTCCTAGATAAGCATACTTAAGGTGGTTAGGAAGAGGTTTTAGCTCCAAGATTGGCCTACACAACATAAGGTAACAGTTTGTCATGAGATGGTATTAAATTCAATTTCTTAACTTCATACTCTTTAGTAAATGGATGTAATGACTGTAATGCCATAATAACTCACTAGAGGCTCAGGAAACAAAGAGAAGATGTGTACGAATGAGATATCCAGCAACAAGAAGAAGGAAAGGGATTGAATAGAGGTACTCCCGAGATCTAATCTCCCGTTGTTCCTCAGTAGCTCAGTGGTAGAGCGGTCGGCTGTTAACCGACTGGTCGTAGGTTCGAATCCTACTTGGGGAGATTTGATTCATTCTGTGAAAATTGGTTTTTTTATCATTCAATGAGCGTCTTGTATTTCATAGAAATTGGGGGCACCACTCCCTCGCACGTTAGCGCGCGCCTGAGCGCTAGCGCGCCAGAACCAAGCAACGGCTAGCGCGCCCTTTAGAGTAAGTAAAGCGCGGTAGCGCATCAAGCAATCAAACTACTTCGCCCCTAACAGAGTCAAGGCAACGGTGCTCTACGATCAGCTAGCTCTTTAGTTGCTTGGTTGCATGGGGCGCGTTAGCACGCGCAGTAGTTTGATTGCTGCTAGCGCGGCACGTTGACGGGATGTCCTAACCATCCAACAGCTATTCCATCCCCGTTGTCCATTGAGCCCGCTCTGAATAATCCTCCTTTTGCTGGATTATTGCCAGTTGTTGTTCGTCGCCTCGACGCATTCCCTTCTCTCCCCGGCATCGTCCCACACAGAAAGAAAGAGCGCGGAGCCCCGGCCCGACCTGTAGGTCCGCTAACGTAAAGCGAGGAGTTGAGCCTGAACTGGTGAACCGAAGTCACTTTCGGAACCATACTTCCTACAGCTAACACGTGTCCAGTCCAGCGGGAACGCGAAGCGCAAACGAACGAGTACCGATGATGGTTGAAAAATAGTAATGTAAAAGGAAAGTCGCTTGGGAATGTAAATAGGTTTTTCTATTTATTGGCCTAAGATTTTCTGTTGTTATTTTGACTCTTACCGGAGCTTCCTTCATTCGGTTTCTGGTTCTTGGCTGAACCAGTAGGTCAGCTTAGCTGCGCTCAAAGCAATACGGTATGCTGCTTCTACGCTGTCCAGCGAACACAAACGCAATTCGTGCTCAGCCGAAATAGTGTAAAAAGAAGTGCTTCGAATCATTGCTATTTGACTCGGACCTGTTCTAAAAAAGTCGAGGTATTTCGAATTGTTTGTTGACACGGACAAAGTCAGGGAAAACCTTTGAAATGATTTCAATATTGGACCTTGGACATATAATAGTTCCGAATCAAATCTCTTTAGAAAGAAGATCTTTTGATCATTTCTTCAATCTCAGGACTCAGATGCATTGTTGTGTCAGTCTTTCTCAATCCTTGAATAAGTATCACGTCCAGCTCATCCTCATAGCTCAATTCAAAAACCTCTTGTACAAACACATCAACTATATCAATAGAAAATACAGATTGAACATCAGAGTGAAGATACCTCATAGCCTTAAATATATTGAATTTGATAATTTCTCCATCGAACTCCATGGTAAGGGTACCATCATGGACATCAATATTTGTTTTAGCAGTTTTGAGGAAAGCTCTTCCTAACAATATTGGGGCAGGATTTGGGGAATTACTATCTTCCATATTTAAAATATAGAAATCAGCAGGAAAAATTAACTCATTTACCTGTACCAAAACATCCTCAATTACTCCCTCAAGATATGCATTAGAACAGTCAGCTAATTGGATAATTATACCTGTGTTATTCGAATGACCCAAATTTAAAGATGCATAAATTGAGTATGGCATGACATTTATGGATGCAACTAAATCTAACAGGGCACGTTCAAACTTAGTATTACCAATCACACATGAAATCGTAAATGTACCTGGATCCTTGCATTTTGGGGGTAACTTACGCTGAATAGCTGCTGATACGTTCTCCCCTGCACTGATTTTCTCATCACCCCTTAACTTTTTCTTTGAAGTGCACAACTCTTTGAGAAATTTTACATACCTTGGGACTTGCTTAATGGCATCAAGTAAAGGGAAACATTAAAAATTTATAATTCAAATCCTAACTGATAAATATAAAAAGCAATAATCTAAGACTAATGGAAACCAAAATACCGCCAAATGAATGTCTTGTAACAACATTCCTTCCCATCGGTTCTCTATAATCTTTAAATATTTTTTCTTGGATGATGGATTCCATTCATTTAACTTATACCTTATCGTCCCTTATTGCATCGACCAACAGCACCATTGTTCGCTTCTTATCACCATCAACCATCTTAAGTAGAACAAGTAAGAGCTTCATAATCTGAGTTATTTCATCAACCTTCTTCTAAAATTTTGTTGACATAATGATTTCTGTCACCTCAGTCTCTATCTTGGTTGCATGATATGTACACGAAAACCATTCGCCACTAGTTACCATTTGGAGTAAACCTGCCTTTCGTTGTCCAAGGCTGTCCAAAGCAACGTAGTTGGTTGCAAACCTTGTTGCTCCAGGCCTTATCAAGTCTCCTTGTGTGTGCTTCCTCATTAAAGTCAATATCCAATTGTGATTGTAAATAAAATTTATCACCGTTTTTTCTTGACTAACCACCTTAGCCACTTTAGGCAACTCTCCAATATCTGTAAACATTAAATCAATATAGTGTGCTGCACAAGGTATCCAAAATAAATGTTGCCTCTTCAGCATAAGGGTTAGTCCAGTTTTTTTTGTAATTAGTAGTATTATCTGTAACAATTTGAATTACATTTTCTTTCCCAACTTCCTCAACACCTTCATCCATCAATTTGAAGATATAATGTGCATCTTACATGTGAGCAGATGCATCCACTGACTTAAGGAAGATGGAACGTCCATCACAATAGACAAGAAAGTTGATGATTGACAGCCTTGTGGGCCCACTCCAACCATCACGCATGATGATTATTCCATACTGGGACCATTTCTGTTTGAATGTTTCTATATAATCATTCATTTCACCCACTATGGCATCCAAGTAAGGGTCACCAATCTGATAAGCTATGGGGGTCGTCACACCAAGTCCACAATGTTGTATCTCCCTTACCATTGCCTTAAAATAGGAATCTTTGGCCTTGTGTGATGGGATAAATGCACTGTGGAACCATCTAACAATAAACTTTCCCATTCTCTCACCCATGGACTTAGAATGCACTGACTCCTCTATCCTCTGTTGCCCTGCATCTCTTGGTTTGAAGGGCATTGAAGGAGTCATTTCATGAATTTCTGGGTTTTTTTCCTCTTGCCTCTCATTTGATCAAACATACCTCTTACACTGCTGGATTTACTTAATGAAGCTGGTTGCTTACCCCTGCTTCTCTGTGTCCCACTACCACCAGCACCACTACCACCAACACTCTGAGACATAAACCTTATTAGCTGGTCCTCATTCCAACGTTTCTCTGCTGCCTCATGCCCTGATCTCCTAACCACTTGCTGAATCTCACCTTCAGCATCCATATCGGATCCCTCATAATCCTCTAAATTTAAGTGACCCTTATCCTTCATAAGGTTTTCTGTTATTCTCTTTGCATCATCATTCCTCTGTTTTTCTTTTGCTTTTCCTTCAGCTAAGTGCTTTGCCATTGCCTTGCTCACCTCCACTGGACATTTTAAACACTTCTTGACATTGGTAAAACCCCCTGCCATGTGTTGCTTTTGCAGTGTCACCCCACCACCATGATGTTCAGTGCCACAGAAATTACACTTTGTTGTCAATCTATTATCGTTGATTTTAGGGTAATACAACCAACCCATGTTTTTGTTCACCATATTCCTACACATCACACGTGTGATATAACATACGAGGTTAATATAAAATGTCAAACCTGACAAACTATTTTCATTTACAAAATAATTGGATTATTTTCGATGATATGATGAGAAAACTTAATCAAGAATTTGGACTATATTTTAGACAACTGTGTTTTGAATTGAATCAATTTTAAAGGATTAATGATTATAAAACTTAATCATCAATTTATAGATCAAGCACATTAAATTAATGGAGGAGGTTGTTCCTAGACCATGTATGCTAGATCAGGCTGTTCACCAAAAAAAAAAAAAATGCTAGACCGGGGTCTCCTATGGTCCATATTACCGCATATACAAGATACCATATATGGTCGTTCCAGTCCAAATCCATACCCAGTTAAGCCTGGTCCAGTTAAGATACAGTTTTCCATTTTTCTCAATATGAAATCAAATGATTTAAAAAAAATAAAATAAGAGAAATTGAGAGCATAGAGAGAAAAGAGCAAAGAGAGAGAGCAAAGAGCAGAGAGAGAGAGAGAGAGCAGAGAGCAGAGAGAGAGGGCAGAGAGCAGAGAGCAGAGAGAGAGAGAGCAAATAGGTATTATATTATATAATCTATATATCTATTTTTTTTAACCAAAAAATAAAAAAATACTGAGACGTGAGAACAGAGGAGAGAATATAGAGTAGAGAGTAGAGAGCAGAGAGAGAGAGAGAGAGCAGAGAGCAGAGAGTGAGAGCTGAGAGGTATTATATAATTTATATTTATATATCTAATTTTTAAATGAAAAATAAAAAATAAAAAACTCAAAAATTACCATTGAACAGCAAAGATGGTAGATCAGTGGTTTACACATCTTATATAAGTAGTAGAAGACCAAAGGAATAATTTTTGGAAAAAAAAAATCGAAATTTAACTGTTCTTCAAAAAAATTCTCAAATCGAACATTTAATCAATGTTTATATCCATGATTGTAGTATGCATTCATCAAATAGGACCATACTTCACTGATTCATGGGAAAAAACAACACAAAAATGGAAGTAATATGAAAAAATTATTTGAAGTTCAAAGTCATACCTATAGGGTTTTCCGCCGGTAGAGATTGAAGAGATGATTTTAGCTTATAATCTTCATAAACAAAGTGTCTTCTTTTTAGTCGTTTTAGGGTTAACAATCAAAGCCCTATGTTATTTTGAAGAAATTTCAGAGGAAAATCGAGTTTTAGAGAGAAGAATGACTTTCGGCTGCTGGAAATCACGAACAGAGAACTGTTTTTGCCTCTGGTCGATACTGCTCGATACATATGGGCTGTATCGACCAGTATCGAGCCGTATGGTTCGATACTGGTCGATACATTATGTTTTTTTTTTTAAAACTAATTTTAAAACTGTATCGATACAGATGCTATGTATCGACCGTATCGATGCGTATTGAATCGATACGGCTCAATACGATCGATATGGTACGATACTCTGCATTTTTTTAAAAATTGGATACGTATCGCCTTGTATCCTATCGACTAGTGTCGATACCGATACGTATCAGCCAATACGGTGCGTATCGTGTTGATACTTGATTCCTTGGTCTTATATGTGTTTATTGAACCTACTAATGACGGGAAAAAAAGTACCAACGTTTATAGATTTAAAAACAACAAATACTTCCCGTCGTAAAAACGTAATGCAACGGTATTATCAACATGTCATATAAGAAACTTAAAAGTATTTCTACATTAAAAAAAAAAATTTGAGAGAGGATTTCCTACACTGTCAATGTGGAAAAATCTGCCACATCATACCCATAAGTAGGGGTGTCAACATTGGTCCCAAATTGAAAATCGAAACCGAACCAACCTGATTCGGCCTAGATCAAAACGAAACTTATTAGACAAGATTTGATGTGTGTTCTTAAAACCTGGTGAAAAACAAAACCTGACTAGACTGATCAATTGATAAGTTCTAACCAACCGGACCAATTTGACTAAACCAAACCAATCTGAAAATGGTGTGATAAGAATCCATTATCCCAACATTTTATTAAATATAAATGTAGAAAACCAACACCGAAACCGAAGCAACCCAATAATGGTTAGATAGAGCCCATTAATCTAACTTTTTACTACATATACATATAGTAAACTAATAGCAGACTGATAAGAGTCCATTAAGCCAGCCCGATAATATACCGACATAAAATCGACATGTTACCTAACATGAACAGTTCAATCCATCCCAGCCCGTATCTCTTATTAGAGTTTATGTTTTGGATTACCCCTAAAAAGCCCAAGACCAACTTGGTCTAGACTAAAATCAGCCCAAACCAATCCACATTGACACCCCTACCAATAAAATATCCAAGAATCAATATCTTCAATAGAACCCACAAAATCAAGAAGAAGAGAGAGCATGAATTGTATGAAGGGCATAGAAAAGAATCCCACACCGATAATATAAAAAAATCCAATGGTCACTCGTATGTCAATTCATAAGCATGGCAATAGTATCAAGAGACAGCATCCTTGGTTAGGGATAGCTGAAACAAGTAAAAGAAGGCACCATGAATAGAACTAAAATGAGTTGAAACCAACATTGTAGTAATTGGTACTGGATACCAATCCAATCCCAGTCCGGATTAAACCGAATCGATTTTATATTGGATACCAATCCAATCCTAATTTCGATTGGTAGGAGTCAATTTGGTATCAAATACCAATCCAATCCTAATCCGGATCAGTCAGAATTGATCTGGACTGAACCGCTCTTGATACGAAAATCGGTACGGATCAGGATTGGGATTGGTCTCAGCTGAATTTTGAGCTGGTTTGATACCAATTCTTAGAACCATGGTTGAAAAAAGTACCAACTTTGTTTTTTCCCAACCTGGGAAAAATGGGATTAGGTGAGAAAAGGTGAGAATCCCATGAGATGGAAAGATGGAAAGCGCTAAGAAGGTAATGTCGATCTATTAAGAGTTATAACCCCGCCCTTGGAGACTTGGTTTTGGTCTCTCTCACCAACTCTTACCTGAACTTGATCACTTTGCCTTTGGTAGCTCAAGTGCTCCAACCGCTCACCCGAAGCTTTCCCTTTCACCCCAAAAAAAAACATATAAGAGAATCTCATGACGTGGACTCACCTGGACGTGACATGTTATTAAATTTATGTACAAAGGTATTATAAAAAAAAAAAAGTGAACTACTAGATCGACAGTTCGTATTTTCAATTGTCGGATGGAGAAGAGATTAAAATATATAATGTTTTACTAGCCATGATATATATATATATATATATATATATATATATATATATATATATATATATATATATATATGTTATTTAAAAAAAAAAAAAAAAAGGCTTGACATAAAGTTACATCCATTGATATTTTTAGTTTGTGATTTAATGTTTGGAGTTTTCTCTTGAAGTGTTGCGGTCTTAGAATATTTGCCTTTTTCTATAAAATATATAAAAAATCGTTTAAGAACTAATTAATTGAAACCGGTATGAAATCGATAAATTGACTATAAATTGGTTCAGAATATAAGAACCAACTATTAATTGCCTATTATAATTTCTACTATTAACATTCATGAACCAGATTGAACTACTTAGTAAATCATTTATGAATCGATTTACACCTTTACCTTCAATCAATTTTTTAAAATTTAACATGTCACTACAGTTCGTGACATTTAACCAATCTTTCGCCTTGATTAAACTATAAAATAGGGTTGTAAATTTTTCCTCATTATCAGTTAATAACCTTAGAAATTTCCGAGATCATCCAAATCTAGTTCACCTGCAAATACTTGTATCATCCACGGGATCTTATCACTATTCATATCTAGTAGGTCTCATACTGTGAGGCGGGTCTCACATTATATCGATTGTGATAGGATCCCATGGAGAGTACATGTATACCACTACTACAATCCTTATTTTTTGCTATGAAAATTGGCCACAGTAACCAACTTTCCGTAGCCAAAAACATGATTCTGTAGTATATAATGTCGTTATACCTATGCAAATAAATCTCCATAGAGAAGAACTATAGCGGAAGGTGAATAATAAAAACCCTTCCTATTCCTCCACCAAAGTAATTAATGGCAGGATTTACTTTTTTTTTTTGTTTTTTGATTTTTCATTACACAAGATGTATATCGTCTTATTCTTTTCATTTTATTTTCCAATAACTGCACACACAACTTGCTCGGTAGCTCTCTCTCTCTCTCTCTCTCTCTCTCTCTCTCTATTACTTGATTAAATTTTCTGAGGATCCTTCTCCTTCTCTCTGCTACTCGATCAACCGTCGACTCTACTCCTTCTCTCCGATCAATCGCTCTCCCCCAAACCTCTATCCATCTCTCCGATATAGCTCCTATTGCAGTAAATCCCTCATCAGCAAATCCTTTCTCTGGCTGAAAACTTTTTTTCCCAATGTTCCATGTCCAAACCTTACTTCTCTCTCGTTCAATCGATAGAATCTACCGTCGAAATTCCTTGCACCTCCAACTCCACCTTCGGCACCCTTGTGTCTACAACTTCACCATCGGCAATCCTCAAGCTTCAATAGCACGTAGGTATGTTTGATTTCATTTTTTTCTTCTGTCGTTTTACTTTTTAAGATGGTGTAGTTTTGACTGAAGCTATTTTGCATGATGAAATTTTTGCCAACAGAATGACAACAGAAACCTAAGCATAGGTATTTATTTTTGCCAACGGAAATTTGTTTTAGGGAATGGAAATTTGCCGCAGCAAAAAATAAGGATGGTTATACCATTACGATTGTCAAATTGATTTTTTTTGGGGGGGGTGGAAACTGATTATTAAAGACAAAGAGGGCAACATGCATACATTAAATGAGAGATGAAAATAGGTTATTGTATTTATTCTAATTCAATTTTGATTTCATATAATAATCGGTATCAATTTGACACCCATACTCTAGAAAAGATCCTTTTATCAAAAAGGTTGTCAAAATGAAGGTAACCATATGCAAGTGAATTACAATTGTCATCATATTAGAGTGTTTATGGTGACAATTGTAATTCACATGCATCCAATTATGTTCATTTTGACAATCTTTTGAAAAAAAGATATTTTCTAGATTATGAGTATCAAATTGGTATTAATTATTATATGAAATCAAATTGAATTAGAATCAATACATTAACCTATTTTCATCTCTCATTTAATGTGTTGCTTTCTTTATCTTTAATAATCAATCTTATTATTAGTTAATACCCTTACAAATTTCTCAAACCATCCAAACTAATAAAGGTGGATGCATGTAGAGTTTTATTATATATAGCTTGCATTGTTGAAACGGATGTATATCTATTTACCAAAAAAAAAAAAAAATAACGTCAACATACTTGCCAGGATAGGGTCAATGGGTGGAGAATAGTTCACCTGCATGTACTTGTATCCTCCACGGGATCCTATCACCATCTATATCCAGTGGGTCTCATACTCTAGAGGTGGGTTCCACACTACATCGACGGTTATGGGATCCCATGAAGCGTATATGTACATCACTCTAATAATCCTTCTTTTTTGTTATGAAAATTGGCTTCAATAACCAATTTTCTGTAGCAAAAAAATTATATACCAACGATATTTCCGTAGTGTATGAATTACTTTTAGTGATGGCAATCAAAATATCGTCGACTAAATTAATTAACACAACGGTTTTATAAGATTCCGTAGCATATAATGTCTTTATACCTACGAAAATAAATTTCCGTAGAGAAGAACCCTAGGGGAAGGTAAATTAGAAAAACCCTTCCTATTCCGTTGCCAAAGTAATGGCGGGATTTATACTCCTTTTTTTTTTTCGACTTTTCAATACGCAAGATATATATCATTTTTATTCTTTTCATTCTATTTTCCAATAACTGCACACACAGCTCTCTCTCTCTCTCTCTCTCTCTCTCTCTCTCTCTCTCTCTTTGCTACTTGATTGAGCGAAATTTTCTGAGGATCCTTCTCCTTCTCATTTTCTCTGCTACTTGATCGACGGTCTACTCTGCTCCTTCTCTCCGATCGATTGCTCTCTCCGAAACCTCTATCCATCTTTCCCACATAACTCCTAATGCAGTAAATCCCTCATCTCCAAATCCTTTCTCCGGCTAACAACCTTTTCTCCCGATGTTCCATCTCCAAACCCTACTTCTCTCCCATTCAATCCATAGAAATCCACCGTCAGAATTCCTTGCTGCTTCAACTCCCCCGTCAGCACCCTTGTGGCTCCAACTCCACCATTGGCAATTCTCAAGCTTCAGTAGACCACAAGTAAGTTTGATTTCGTTTTTTCTTCTGTGGTTTTACTTTTTAAGATGATGTTTTGATAGGAGCCATTTTGCCCAACAGAATTTTCCCCAATGGAACGACAATGGAAATCTGAACGCAAATATTTATTTTTACCAACGAAAATTTGTTTTAGGAGACGGAAATTTACTGTATCCTAAAATAAGGATCGTGGTAGTGCATGCGGATGATCCAAAGTCCAATGGGTGCATTGCCCTTACGAGGGTTATACCATTATTATCAATTAATATTTTTTAACCTTTTTGATTGTGAGACTGATTATCAAAGACAAAGAAAGCAACACACATTAAATGAGAGATGAAAATAGGTTAGTGTATTGATTCTTATTCAATTTGATTCCATATCATAATCAATACCAATTTGACACCCATAATCTAGAAAAGATTTTTTCTTTCAAAAAAGTTATCAAAATGAATGTGACCGTATGCATTGGAATTACAATTGTCATCATACTAGAGTGTGTATGGAACACACGACTGTTACTATATGTGAGTATATATTATCCTTCACATGCCTCTCTTGTAGTGTTTTTGTCAGAAGGAATATACCTTTTCTTTAGGACCTGTTTGATAAAACTCTAGATTTTGGATAAGACATTTTACATGAGAGGATCCCATCCCTAGCTCTTTTAGAGGGTTTTTGCCAGAAAGAATATATCGTTTCTTTCATCTCCCACCTGGATGCCAGTGATCAATCCACATCCTCGTATTCCTTCCATCTCCCACCTTGGTTTTGATTCTCTCCTTGACGCAATACCTATATTTGAGGATATATCTCACAAACCCAAGAACAATATAAAAGGTCTTTGGCAGTTCAAATAGAATCAGACTTGAGGTAAGAAGCTTTAACCCAGTCAACCCAAAGACGCTCTTTATCTGACACAATATGCCAGATGAGCTTGATAATGCCTGCCTTGTTCATATCTTCTGATTCTTCTAATCCTTAATGTACCTTCACTTTTAGGTTTGTAAATTCGTTTCTAGCTCATAAAGTGCAATCTCGAAGTTTCATCAGGTCTGACCATAAGAAGCGGGCAAACATAGCTTTCAATGATTTAACAGTCTTGACAGGGGGGCCAAACAAACCATTCCAAAAAATATAAACCCCTTGAAAAATGAGTTGAAGCCTACTAGCGTAAGACAAAAATTTCCCTTTCCACCCTTCCATCTTTTTTATTTTTGCCTGATCCAAAAGAGGTTTACAACTATTGAAAAACAGCCTATTAGCAATGAGAGAGCCCTAAATATCTCATTGGCAGGCTTCCCAAGGGGATCTAGATCAAGGAGGCCAAGGAGGAAGCCATTGATGGTTGAACATCACCAACAAACAGAGAGCTTTTTTTCCAAATTTGGAGTCAAACCAGACATAAGAGAGAACTGGTCAAGGATTTGTTGGGTTTCTTTTAGATAAATCTCCTTTGCTTTAACCACAATCATAAGGTCATCAGCATCGGGTAAATGGGAGAGTCCAATGCCCTTGCATTTCTTTGGGATCTCAATATTTTTATTACAAATAGCTTGATTCAAGAAAGCAGATAAAACTCCCATGGCAAGATGGGAGAGGTAAGGGGAAAGGGGATCCCCTAGCCTAATCCCTCTCCCCCCCCTCTAAAGAATGTTGTAGGTGAGCCATTACCGAAACGAAGAGAGAGAGAGAGAGAGGACCGGGGGGGGGGGGATCCCAAAAAATTTCAAGTGATATACCATTATTATCAATTAAAATTTTTTAACCTTTACAATTGAGAGATTGATTATTAAAGACAAAGAGAGCAACATGCACACATTAAATGAGAGATGAAAATAGGTTATTGTATTTATTCTAATTAAATTTTGATTCTATATAATAAACGATACCAATTTGACACCCAAGATCTTTTTTCAAAAGGTTGTCAAAATGAACATAAATGTATGTATGTGAGTTACAATTGTCATCATATTAGAGTGTGTACAGAACACATGACTGTACTATACGTGACAATATTATCCTTCTGATGCCTCCTTCGCTGCATTTTTATCAGAAAGAATATACTGTTTCTTTAGGGTCTGTTTGATAAAACCCTAAATTTTGGATAAGATATTGTACTTGAGAGGATCCCATGCCTAGCTCCTTTGGGGCATTTTTGTCAGAAGGAATATACCATTTCTTTAACACAGAGTGTTAGAAGGAGTACTCAGACAAAAAACAGAAAAATCGTACCTCCATCTTTTCGATATATCGAGTACCCCATTCTCTCAACCCCCACCATCAGCAAATTCAGGCCTCAATGGTCTAATTAGTTGCAATGAAGAACAATACCTCTATCATCTCTTCTCCACTCTTGACCCTTCCATGGATTGTTACTAATTGGGTTGCTACCAACCTTGGTGGAACCCTAATGAGCTTCATCTACTTAACTACTATAACATGTCTCATCTTTGGGTTTCTTGTTTTCGTTGTTCTATTTTGGTCTCAGATTCGTAAGAAATCTAACAGGCGAATCTTGCCATTACTTTGGCAGAGGAATAGGAAGGGTTTTTCTTATTCACCTTCTGATACAGTTCTTCTCAATGGAAATTTGTTTTCACAATTATAAAGACATTATATGCTACGAAATCTTATAAAACATTGTGTTAATTAATTTACTTGATGGTATTTTGATTGCCGTCATTAAAAATAATTATACACTAGGGAAATATTGTTGGTATATAATGTTTTTGGCTACGGATGGTTGGTTACTGTAGCCTGCTAGATTTTTTATGAATCTGAGACCGAAATTGAATAATGAAAACAAGGAAACCAAAGATGAGATATATTACAGTGATTAAGTGGATGAAGCTCATTAAGGTTCCACCAAGGTTGCTAGCAACCCAATTAGTAATAATCCATGGAATGGTCAAGAGTGGAGGCAGAGGTATTGTTCTTCGTTGCTACTAATTAGATTAGTGAGACCTGAATTTGCTGATGGTGGGGGTTGAGAGAATGGGTTACTCAATATATTCAAAGAATGGAGGCACAATGTTCCTATTTTATGTTTGAGTACTCCATTTGACACTCTATGTTAAAGAAACAATATATTCCTTTTGGCAAAAACGCTCCAAAGGAGCTGGGCATGGGATCTTCTCAAGTACAATTTCTTATTCAAAATCTAGAGTTTTATCAAATAGGTCCTAAAGAAATGATATATTCCTTCTGACAAAAAAAGCTCCAATGGAGGCATGGGAAGGATAATACTATCAACAATCATGTGTTCCATACACACTCTAATATGATGACAATTGTAATTCACATGCATATGGTTATGTTCATTTTGACAATTTTTTTGGACAAAAGATCTTTTCTAGGTTATGGGTGTGAAATTGGTATCAATTATTACATGGAATCAAATTGAATTAGAATCAAAACACTAACCTATTTTGATCTCTCATTTAAATGTGTGTTTCTATCTTTGTCTTTAATAATCAATCTCATTATTAGTTAATATCCTTAGAAATTTACCAAACCATCCAAACTGATAAAGGTGGATGCATGTAGAGTTTCAATATACACAACATGCATTGTTGAAAGGGATGTATATCTATTTACCCCCCCCTTCTCCTCCCCAAAAAAAAAAAAAAAATAATGCCAACATACTTGCCTAGACAAGGTCAATGGGTGGAGAATAATTCACCTGCATGTACTTGTATCTTTTACGGGATTCTATCACCAATCCATATCAAGTGGGTCCCATACTCTAGAGGTGGGTCCCACACTACATCGATGGTGATGGGATCCCATGGAGAGTACATGTACATCACTACAACAATCCTTATTTTTTTCTACGAAAATTGGTTACAGTAACCAACTTTCCATAACCAAAAACATTATATACCAATGATATTTTCGTAGTGTATAATTACTTTTAATGACACCAATCAAAATATCGTTGACTAAATTAATTAACACAACGGTTTTATAAAATTCTGTAGCATATAATGTCTTTATACCTACGATAACAAATTTTCGTAGAAAAGAACCCTAGTGGAAGGTGAATAAGAAAAACCCTTCGTATTCTGCTACCAAAGTATTGGTGGGATTTATACTCTCTCTCTCTCTCTTTTTTTATCAGTACACGGGATATATATCATTTTTATTCTTTTCATTCTATTTTACAATAGCTACATGCACAGTTCTCTCTCTCTCTCTCTCTCTCTCTCTCTCTCTCTCTCTCGATCGACCGTCTACTCTACCCCTACTTTCGATCGATCGCTCTCCCCCAAACCTCTATCCATCTTTCCGAATAGCTCCTAATGTAGTAAATCCCTCATCTCCAAATCCTTTCTCCGGCTAAAAACCTTTCTCCAGACGTTCCATCTCAAAACCCTACTTCTCTCTCGTTCAATCAATGGAACTCCATTGTTGGAATTCCTTGTTGCTCAAACTCCACCATCAGCACCCTTGTGGCTCCAATTCCACCGTTGGCAATCCTCAAGCTTCAACAGACCATAGATAAGTTTGATTTCATTTTTTTTCTTATGTTTTTTTACCTTTTAAGATGATGTCGTATTGATAGAAGCTACTTTACGCGATATAATTTTCGCCAAAGGAACGGCAACAGAAATCTAAACGTAGGTATTTTTTTTGTCCACGGAAAATTGTTTTAGACAACCAAAATTTGCCATATCCAAAAATCAGAATTATCGTAGTGCATAGAGATGATCCCAAGTCCAATGGATGCATTGCGTTGGACACATTGCACTTGGAAGGGATATACCATTATTATCAATTAACATTTTTTAACCTTTTCAAGCGTGAGACCGATTATTAAAGAAAGAGTGAAACATGCACACATTACATGAGAGATGAAAATAGGTTACTGTATTGATTCTGTTGGATTTTGTGTTGTCATTGTTGGCAACTTGACTGATGTGATAGTGTTTGTGAGTATTCAGTCAGATGAATGAGGAAAGAGAGTGTTAGTGTAGGAGAGAGAGTGTCAGTGCAGTGGCAAAGATGAAGCAACCTCGCATGTGTGTTCTACAGTGTTCTACATGTGTTTCAGATGGCTTGCAGCGAGTTAAATGACATTCTACATCAAGTTTGATTAGAGAGAGTAACTGTGGACCCCACTGGTAATGTGGCCGAGTTTCTGATGATACGACAGTGTTCCTGAAGCTTTTTTGATCATGTTCATGTTTCTCGTGTTTTTGGTGTTGTGGCATTGAAGAGAGAAATTCAAGAGAGAGAGAATCAGAAGAGAGAGAAAGAGGAGAGAGAAATGTGGGTGGACCCACTATTCCTAGGTGGCATGCCACCACGGTAGCCTACCTGGTCGAGGGCCTTGGCACCATAGGCAGCAGCCACCACGTGGTTAAGGGCCAGCAGTGGCACCACATGGCCAGTCGTAGCACCACATGGCCAGTCACATGGTCAGCCGATGGCACAGCCAGCAGGCCAGCCATGCAGCAGCACATGCCGCAAGGCACACAGCCCTGCCCTACAAGCAAGGCCCGCAGCCAAGCCTTGCCGCACCCCAAGCAGGGCCGCACGCCATGGAGTAAGCCAGCCTCGCAAGCAGGTGCATGGCAAGCAGCCACAGGCCTTCCCGCAAGCCCAGATGCGCGCCCACCAGGTGTTCGACGAAATGCCAGGAGAAAGGCACTATTCGGGGTATTTTCGTCAAGTTACAAAGGTTTAGATGCAAGATCAGCGGTCGAGATGAAATGTTAAAGCTCAGATTCTAATCTGATGGACCAGATTGAGGCGGGCTGTGGTGTATCGTCGTAGTTGCGTCGAGATTCCATCGCGCAGCTTATGGTTGGATGAGGTAAGTTAATATGGTGTATCGCATTTCACAAACAAGCCGCTTTGATTCTGTGTTGCGTACATATGGTACGGTGGTGTGCGGATCTCAATCTAACGACATCTATAAGCGTCGATTTTCGGAGGTGTGATTTATTCAAATCTGACGAACCAAGACAAATCCCACCTTTTTGCAGATGATCGGACGGACGCCAACAAAGATTCTCGGTCCAGCGAATCATATCTCGACAGCGCAGCGGCGGTGCGGCTACGGTGCGGCGCGGTGCAAGTATGGTTTGGAAAGATTTTCTTTCCTTATTTGTTATTGGCCGAACTTCAAACTGCCATAACTTTCTCATCCGAGCTCCAAATCGGTCCGTTCAAGTTGTACTTTTCATATTTTCGGATGCTCTATACATTGGGCACCGTTGGGAGTCGTAAAATTGTGGAGAAAATTGAAAATAGGGTTTTGAAGCTTAAAAAAGGGTTTTTCTAGGGTTTTGTGCCTGTAGGAGTGATGAATCACCAACTACCTCTTCTCTGTGCATTAATGGAGTGCTAAATCCCTATGAGAGGTCAGTAGAGTTTTTATTTTCACATTCATGGTGATTATGGGTTGTGTGGAAGAGATTGAAAGCCTGTGGATGAGGTGTGCTCTGTGAATCTATCTCTATCATCATTGAAGGCTGTTAGAGAATACCTGAGAGCAGTGTGAAGGTTCAGAGATATTGTTGGCCATTCGAAAACATTGTTTGTGAGATTTTTCAATTCCTTATATATTTATGCTTTCAATTTATTGTATGCTAGCGTAGGTGCAAATTGTTGAATACCTAACTAGTGGGGAAAATTGTAAGGCAAATTTATAAGCCTAAAAAAATTTGTTATTTGCTTCCCGTGGGTGCGGATTAAGCATGGTGTGCAGCGTGTGCTGAACACTGATACTTGATACCTGAATTCCTGGCACATGTGTGCCCTCCTAGTTTTATGCTGGGTAAATTGGGTGTATGTACTCCCTGCTGTGTAGACAACAAAAAGAAGTATATTGAGTATATACGGAGCCCGTTAGGCATTACTCCATGGACTAGCCATCACACACTGTGTTGGTGAACCACGTATATCCTGTGTTGTAGACTGTCTTTATTTTTCTATATATTTTGGAGTGTGTGGAATGGTTTGTAGGATGGGTGTGCAAATCTGGTAGACCTGGCCACTGAGTGGTAGCAAGGTAGATTTGCATACGCTTGTGTGTGTATAAAAGAATATATCTTCATCAACTCTGGGCAGCAGTGAAACAATTAGGGAGAATTTTCAAATACTGATTCACCCCCCCTCTCAGTGTCATATCAAGTTCATCAGATTCTAATTCAATTTGATTCTATATAATAATCAATCGATACCAATTTAACACTCATAATCTAGAAATGGTCTTTTAGACAATCAAAATTTACCATAACCAAAAATCAGAATTATCGTAGTGCATAGAGATGATCTGAAGTCCAATGGATGCATTGCACTTGGGAGGGATATACCATTATTATCAATTAACATTTTTTAATGTTTTCAAGTGTGAGACCGATTATTAAAGACAAAGAGTGAAACATGCACACATTACATGAGAGATGAGAATAGGTTATTGTATTGATTCTAATTCAATTTGATTCCATATAATAATCAATCGATACCAATTTAACACTCATAATCTAGAAATGATCTTTTTCAAAACTAGTCAAAATGAACATAACTATATGCATGTGAATTACAATTGTGATCATATTAGAGTGTGTATGCATGGAACACATGAGTGTTGCTATACACACGAGTGTTACTATACATGGCAGTATTATCCTTCCAAGGATAAGACATTGTACTTGAGAGAATCCCATGCCTAGCTCCTTTGGAGCGTTTTTATCATAAGCAATATGGGCTTGGGTTTCCTATAGTTGTGCAGTCCTTATAGCAGCATTTAGGCCATTCACAGCACATCTACATGTGTGCACCAATGCAATGCAACAGCCCAGATGGGACTGCAGCGGCTGCATGGCTGCAGAGGATCCAAACTCAAGGAATATATTGTTTCTTTAACACAGAGTGTCAGACGGAGTACTCAGATAGAAAGCAGGAAAATTGTGAGTCCATCCTTTCTATATGTTGAGTACCCCTTTCTCTCAACCCTTACCATCAGAAAATTTAGGCCTCAATAGTATCCCTAATTAGTAGCAATGAAGAACAATACCTTTGTGATCTCTTCTCTACTCTTGACCCTTCTATGGGTTGTTACTAATTGGGTTGCTACCAGTCTTGGTGGAACATTAATGAGCATCATCCACTTAACCAGTGCAATATTTCTCATCCTTGGTTTCCTTGTTTTTGTTATTCAATTTCGGTCTCAAATTCATAAGAAATCTAGCAGGTGAATCCCACTCCCACCTGGGCTAGAAATATGGCCTATAGTGGGGAGCATTTTGGAGTTGTTTTGAAAGAAGCATGTATTCCGGTGGATACTAGGGCTTATGAAGGAAATGAATACTGAAATTGCATGTTTTTTATTCGGAGATGTGCATGTAATTCTAGTTACATGCCCGGAGATTGCTCGAGAATTTTTCAAGAAACAAGATGCAATGTTCATGTCGAGGCCCATTACAATGGGGACTGAGTACTCGAGCTGTGGGTTCTTAACCATAGCTGTTTCTCCTTCCAGTGATCAATGGAAGAAGATGAGGAGGGTGGTGGCCTCTAAGGTGATCAATCCCTACAGAGTCCATTGGCTTCTTGAGAAAAGAACTGAAGAAGCTGATAATCTTGTTCACTATGTGCATAACCAATGCATAAGTGGTGCAGTTGTGAACATAAAGGTTGCAGTTAGACAATAGTGGGAATGTCATTAGGAAGATGATGTTCAACAAGAGATACTTTCTAAAAGGAAGGAAGGATGGAGGTGCCGGTGTCAAAGAAAAAGAATACTTGGACGCACTCTTCGCTATGCTTTCTCTCCTATACTCATTTGTGTATCAGATTACATGCCTTGCTTGAGAAGGTTTGATTTGAATGGACATAAGAAAATCATGAAAGAGGCAATTAGGATTGTTAACAAGTACCATGATCCGATAATTGACGAGAGGCTTAGAGAATGGAGAGAAGGGAAGAAGGAAGTGGAAGATCTTCTTGATGCCCTTATTTCAGTGAAAGACTCAAACGGGGAGCCATTGTTATCTATAGAAGATATCAAAGCTCCAGCTGCGGTATGACTCTTGACTGCATTATTCTTTTCTTCTTCTTTTTTTTTCCCTCTCTTTAATCAGCCATTCGTACCCTTTTATCCATAGGTATTATAGAACTGAGGTTACATGCAATTGAACCTAGTCAAAGTAGACCCAAGCTAAAGCCTATGAAATGAGGGTCTAGATTCTAGCCCATTGCATACTGTAAGTAGTGAATAATCCAAGCTCAAACTCCTTAAGACATAAGCATATGGGCCAATTCATCAATGATGGTCCTAATGGCATATAAACGATCTTAATTAGATGGAAAGCTTGAGAGAAGGTTTCTTTTGCTGATTTACTTATGACTGATCTTAATTAAGGTTCTTTCTTTGCATTGATGGTTAAACCTTAAGCGGCTTTCCAAGTGTACAAGGCTCACACATTGGGGGGTTTAGGGAAGATGTATGCAGCCTTACCCTTGGTTCGCAAAGAAGCCGTTTTAAGATTTGAACCCTTGATCATTAGGATGCAAGGTAACAACCTTACTGTTGTGCTAAGGCTTGCTTATCCTCTCCTCTTTCTATTCATAGAAACTACAATTGTTGTAGGACTTGATCTATGCATCTGTGGAAATCCTTCAAATGCAATTGAATGGGCATTGACAGAGATGATAAACCAGCCCAAGATGCTTTAGAAAGCTATGGAAGAAATTGATAGGGTCATGGGAAAGGAGAGGTTGGTTCCGGAGTCTGACATAATGCAACTCAATTACATCAAAGCATGTGCTAGAGAAGCATTCTGACTACAGCCAATCACCCCATTTAACCTTCCACGTCTCCAACACTGACACAACGATAGCCGGTTGCTTCATCCCTAACGGTAGTCATGTCTTGTTGAGCCCTATTGGGCTGGGCCAGAACTCAAAGGTCTGGGTTGGCCCACTTAAGTTCAATCCCGAGCGCCACTTGAAGGATCCCTCAGTTAAGGTTGATCTCAATGAACCAAACTTGTGGTTCATCGCATTTAGTATTAGGAGGCGTGGGTGTATGGGAGCAGCACTTGGCTCCGTCATTACTTTTATGATGTTGGCTAGGCTTCTGCAAGGGTTCAGCTGGGAAGTGCCCCATGGTGAGTCAATGATCCGATTGAACTCATTGAGTCGATGGCTGATCTTTTCTTAGCTAAACCTCTTATTGAACATGTCAAACCACGTCTCCCCGTGCATGCCTACCCTATGCCCAAAAATAATTATTAGAGTTCTATCGATTTGGAATATTTGAGTTTTTATATATGTGATGAGAGAGAGAGAGAGAGAGAATAAAAAGATAGTATTAAGATTTTCATGTTAAGTGGATTGAATTATTCAATCCAAATTGTATTCTTCCAGTTAAAGTTTTTTAGACTTTTGAAAATCGAATAATTTGTTTGGAATGCTGTAAAAAACATGATATTATAACTGCTCCCCCTTCCCTCCCCCTCCTGATACAAAAGAATTCAAGTCTCAATAGGATTATTCCATTTTGGAGGGCACACTACAATAGTCTTGATCAATTTTCACGACAATTTATATCTGTCGTAATAGATGAATATTCTCGTATATGCAAATTTTCGACGGTATTCCACAGTCACTCATTCATTGTGTTTACAAGAGTCATGCGTGTTTTACAGCAGAAATATCTTGCTATAAAAAAAAAACACATATATGACGAACGATAATATCCATTGTTAATATATTCATAAACGACAGATTCTAACTGTCATAAATATGTTTATTGAACCTACTATTTAACGATGGGAAAATAGTACCATCATTTATAGATTTAAAAACAACAAATACTTTCCATTGTAAACACGTAATACAATGCTATTATCAACCTGTCATGCAAGAAACTTGAAAGTATTTCTACATTAAAAAAAAAAATGGGAGAGGATTTCCTACACTGTCAATGTGGGGAAATCTCCCACATCATACCCACAAGTAGAGTATCAAATTAAATTGGCCCAAATTGAAAATCAAAATCGAACCAACTTGATTCGGCCTAGACCAAACTGAAACTTATTACACAAGATTTGAGGTGTGTTCTGTAGACCAATTGATAAGTCCGAACCAAAACGGATCAATAAGACTAAACCAAACTAGCCCGAAAATGGCCGTATAAGAATCCATTAAGCCAATATTTTATTAAATATACATGTAGAAAACCAGAAAACCGGAGAACGAATCCGTAAAGCCCATTAATCTAACTTTATATATATATTTATATAATGTATAGATATAGCCCATATATATATATATATATATATACTACATATACATATAGTAAACTAATAGCAAACTATAAGAGTCCATTAAGCCTGCCTGACAACAAACCGACACAAAACCGAC
This sequence comes from Protea cynaroides, assembly GCA_028583415.1. Taxonomy (NCBI): domain Eukaryota; kingdom Viridiplantae; phylum Streptophyta; class Magnoliopsida; order Proteales; family Proteaceae; genus Protea; species Protea cynaroides. The sequence continues at coordinate 8,933,078 of CM053276.1, read as the reverse complement.
ATGTTAACTAACGTGAACAATGTAATCCATCCCAGCCCAAATCTCTTATTAGAGTCTATGTTTCGGATTGCCCCTGAAAAGCCCAACACAGACTTGGTTCAGACTAAAAGTAGCCCAAATCGATCCATTGACACCCCTACCAATAAGATATGCAATAATCGATATCTTCAATAGATCCCACAAAACCATGAAGAAAAGAGAGCATGAATTGTGTGAAGGGCATGGAAAAGAATCCCACACTGATAATATACAAAAATCATGTGGTCACCAATATGTCAATTCATGAGCATAGCAACAGTATCAAGAGATAGCATCATAGATTGGGGATAGCTAAAACAGATTAAAAAAAAAAAAGGCACCACGAATAGAACTAAAATGAGTTGAAACCAACATTGTAGTAATTGATACCAGATACCAATCCAATCCTAGTCCGGATCAGTCCGAATCGACTTGGTATCCGATACCAATCCAATCATAATTTGGATAAGTCGGAATCGATTTGGTATTGGATACCAATCCAATCTTAGTCTGGATCAGTTGAAATCGATTTGGATTGAACCGCTCTTGTTATGAATACACATTTTTCTATGGGTTCTCATATTTGGTTGGGATAAATTTTTAATAATAAAAAATAGAGAAATTTACTTAGACATCACCTTGAAAATTGGTTTACTATACAAAATTACTGTCTCTTGACAAAAGTTACACGAACTACCCCTGAACAGTGTTTTATAACAGTATAGTCCACACCGAGCATTGAAAACTGTTGAAATGTTTTTAAGACAATACTTTTTTTTTTTTTTTTGATAAGAAAGACAATGCTACTCTTACTAAATGTAAATTAGATAAATATACCATCGTCTATCTCTGAACGACATCTTTGTAAGTTCTCCAATTGTAGGTTGGAGAACTTGTAAAGGTCTTGTTCCATAGATAGATGATGGCATATTTATATAATTTTACATTGAGTAAGGGTAGTATTGTTTTAAAAAATTAGAATTTTTCCAGTCAATGTTGGCCTGGTGTGGATTATACTGTTGTAAATGGATTATACTGTTGTAAAACATTGTTTCAAGAGTCGTTCGTATAACTTTTGTTAAGAGATGATGGTTTTGTGCAGGAAATTAATTGTCAAGGGAGATGTCTAAGTAAATTTTCTTAAAAGATAATAGTACAAAACAAAATAATCCAAGGTCAACACGTGGCAATCATGCAACTTGGATAACTGACACACATCAAAAAGTACACATTTTTATACAAGGATAGGTCGATCCAATCCATATGTGGCACTGGAATTGGTACCGGTAAGGGTGTCAAAAATGGGCCCGGCCCGGTAGCACGGACCGAGCCGGCCCGATATAACCCGATCCAGTCCGGACCGAACCTTAATGGATATGTTTCGGTCTCGGCTTGTAAAGCCCGACACCGTTTCAGCCCAGACCGAAATCAGATCGGACCGGCCCGTTAAGAAACCCAAACTAACCCGAATCAATAATACCCAACCTGAACACCGGTAAGGTCCATCTGGGCCCAGTTTCTTAATTTTAATGATTTTAAATTTTGATGGATTATATTACACTATTATAGTTCACTTCTTGATCCGAAAGATTATATGAATCTATAGTTGAAAAGAATATGTTAATTGTTACAATTTACTAAATTACATACATATAGAATGAATGATGCTAATTTTATAGATAGAACTAATAAAATAGGCTATATATCTTACATATAAAATAGACCCGATAAGCTTGATAAGTCCGGTCCAGACCGAACCAGCCTGAAATCACCTCAATCAGCCCAGCCTGATAACAAACGGACACCAGACCAGTCCGTTAGTTATTGTGTCCAGCGCATCCCAGCCCAGCCCGAACTCTTAATGGACATGTTTTAGGCTGGACTTATAAAATCCGACATCGATTCAATCCAGACCGAAACCAACCCGAACCAATCCGTTGACACCCTTAGGTACCGGATTAAGATTGGGATTAGTCTCAGCTGAATTTTGGTCGATCCCATACCAATTCTTAGAATCATGGTTGAAAAAATTACTAATTTTTTTTCCCAACCAGGGAAAAGTGGCTATAGGTCACGAGAAAAGGTGAGAATCTTATCTTATGGGATGGAAAGATGGAAAACGCTAAGCTGGTATTGCATGTCCATCTATTATGACTTATGACCCTACCCTTGGAGGCTTGGTTTTGGTCTCTCACCAACTCTACCTGAACTTGACCACTTTGCCTTGGGTAGCTTGGTAGTTGAAGTGTTCCAACCCCCCACCCACACCTTCTCTGTTCACCCTAAAAAAAAATATAAGAGAATCTCATGACGTGGACTCACCTCGACATGACATGTCATTAAATTTAGGTATAGAGAGTCTTTGCATCATCCCAAAGCTATTACCACTTTTAAATGACTAAGGCCGTTAGGCAATCACCACAACGCTTTTATTTTCTTGGATTTGAAATTACTTAAAAGGGCTACAAGATATAGTTGGAAGAAAGGATGCGGAAAGAAAATGGTTTTTTTTTTTTTTTTTTTTTAAACAATCCCAAATGAGTCTTTGCATCATCCCAATGCATTGCCATATTATAATGACCCGAGGCAATCACCACAACGCTTTGATTCTGGAAAATAAAGCAAGAATGAGTAATGTTGATGTGATTGCAAGATTGTCATATTATGACCCACGATCACGGATTCAAAATATAGAAACAATTTATTCACGTTGTGAGTGTAAGGGTACATGTATTCTGCCCCTTTTAGATTATAGAGTAGTGGAAACCTCGTATACTGAGACACCTTTTAATGCCAATGTAGGAAAAGAGGAAGATTGGTATAAGCTAACTCCGGAAAAAGATCATATGTAACACTGTGTGTAACAGTACTGATCTGACCATTGGGAATGCATCGAGATCCCCCTCCTCCTCTCCTCCCCATTCCTTGTTAAAATTTTAAATCCAGAACAATCATTCTATGAAATAAGAATCAACAATCATTCTATGTAATAAGAATCAACAATCATTCTATGTAATAAGAATCAACAATCATTACCATAAGCAATTAATTTATACCCAATGTTCAACCTACTCCCAAAGTACCAGACCCCACTTCCTGATCAAATCAGTCCCAAAATACCAAATCCCACTTCCACAAATCAACAATCATTATTGCCAAATTCCTTTTCCAAAAGAAATATTTTCCTCTCATATATATATATATATATATATATATAGAGAGAGAGAGAGAGAGAGAGAGAGAGAGAGAGAGAGAGAGAGAGAGGAAAAATTTACATGGAGAAAAACTTCATGTAAAATATTATTTGCACTGAAAATTTAACAATGAAACAGAGGGGGCCAAAACGATATATGTAATGCCGCTTAAATGAAAATAAAATGAAAACATCCCTCCAACCTCACTCCATCAAGACCAAACTAATATAGAGAGAAAGAGAGAGCACTGCCTCCATCCTGGCCAAGGTGTCTAGTCTAGGTTAGTTGAGAAAGAGAAGCAGCTTCAAAACTGCTACACAAGTGAATAATATAGCTATGGGGGATGAAAGAGTGGGTGGAGATGAGTTTGTGGAGCTGGAAGTAGAGCGGGTGGTGGTAGAAGGAGAAATGGTAGTGGGGTTGGTGGTGGAGGGAGAGATACTGGAGCTGGGGCTGGTGGTGGTGGTGGTGGTGGAGGGAGAGATACTGGAGCTGGGGCTGGTGGAGGGAGAGATACTAGGGATGGGGCTAGTGCTGGTTGATGGTGTTGTAGGGCTGGTGGAGGGAGAGATACTGGGAATGGGGCTGGTGCTGATTGATGGTGTTGTGGGTGTGGATGGGGATGGGGATGGGGATGGAGATGGGGATTGGGATGCCTTTCCAGCCACATTGACAGCCAGTTTCATCCCATTTGAACAGTGACCAACAGCTCCACAAATGAAGTAATGGCTTCCTGGTGTCTTGAGAGTAATTTTAGTGGCTCCACTGCTATCAGTGCTAAGAGAATTCCCTACAGTGCAACTGTTGTAGTCGCTTGAAGTCACCTCATCCACTGTATGCCCTCCTCCATAGTTAAAAACTATACACAAAATGTATCCCTCCATAAGTTTCAATCACATACACATACATACATGCAAAAATAATATAGAGCAATCTGATATGGGTTGATATGATCTTGAGTTCCTTCATCTTGTAATTAAATCGGAGTTCTCCTAAGATTTGTATTAACACATACACAAGGGATGAGAAAGAAAGTAATTAACTAACCGAGGTTGTCACCGACTGCAAAGGTCTTCCCCCTAGTCCATGTACTATAATCAGAATTCGTTGTCCAGCCCGTTGAATCACCGACAGTATAATCGGTAGCCGAGATTGGTACCACACAACACAATGCAAGGATCATTAACAAAAAGCCAGCAGCCACTCTGCTTCTTTCCATCTTAACCTGATTTCTTTTGTGAATGTGTGGGTATCGAGGATGGGGAGTTCTGTGTTCTTATGATTCAAGAAGTGTCTCTTATATAAGGGATGAGAGTGGTTGGAGTGAGTAAGCTTTGGTATACTTACTTGGATTATTCCCTTGAAATGGTTTAGTTTCTAAAGTTTAGTTTCTAAATTAACTTTTTCAGTGGAAGTCATGAGTTGGTTCTGAATCTAATCGATTCCAACAAGAAAATAAAGAAGTTGGTGACCCTTTCTCTTACCTTTTTCCTTCTTTGCTATATATATATATATATATATATAATAAAGAAGTTGGCGACCATTTCTCTTACCTTTTTCCTTCTTTGCTATATATAATTTAATTGGTTTGGTTTCTGTTCACTTGAACGTTGAAACACAATCATTGTGTGTATTTAGTTGTCAAAGCATCAAGACTAATCAAAGAATTGAAGGCTTGATAAGACACGTAGGCGACCAAGGTGCACAAGACATCCAATTTTCTAAGTGTCAAAAAGGCGCTTAGACGCTTAGGCGACACCTTGACAACTATAATTGTGTGTGATGAAGCTTCCCCTTTGTGTAGTTTCTTGAACTCACAATCAATAGAAATGTAATTTTTTAATTTTCTTTTACAAAAGAGGTATAAAAATTGTTGTAAACGTCAAGGTAACTTTAATCTTTAGTTTAATTAATTGGGAATGAAGGAAAAACACAGTTCCCTGAAAAGGTTCCATTATATTAATGTTCACTACAAGTAATGGTGCAACTTTTGTCCAGTGAACCCAAGGTTCTAAATCTAAGTATCGGATACAATATCGATCATGTTCAAAACCGAACTGATCTGGTACAGATTCAATGGGAAGTTTGACATTGATAGAGATCGTATATTATTAAAAATTGATCAGATCAGGGATCAGTCCAAAACTGATTCAAATCGGCCAATCCAACGGATCCTATACGTCGACAGGAAGTACAGTTTCTTAAATTTCTGGGTCTGGGCTGGGCTTTTCAGCCCCAGACTGAGCTAGGGTTGGGATTTCCAGGCTTAGCTTGGTCTTGCTTTATAAATAAAGGTATCATAAAGGGTAATGTTGAACTATGTGTTATATATGTATAGGATCCTTCTATTTGTCACTATGAAAGAGTGAAGTAGTTCGGTTAACTATCTTTTTATCTATCCACTTTAGTCATCTTCATAAATTGAAATGGAAGGTAGTAAATTTACCTCTAATGAAATCTTGTAGGGAGAACTCTGCTGTCTCTGAATCTCCCTCCTCTCTCCAGTCTCCCCTCTCCCCTTTGGCTTCAACTCTCTCTCTCTCTCTCTCTCTCTCTCTCTCTTTCTCTCTCTAATATGCTGTCTCCCCCAATCTCCACAATCTTAAGTCTCTGGGTTCAGATATTCGACTCTGAACTTAAGGACAGCAGTCAAAGAATTCAATTTCATGCAAGTAAACTTAGATTGTGAATCGATAATTCTGTGTCAGACCCGAAACGGTCATGCCATGGAATTTTATTGAATCATTCAAGCTGGCTCTGATTGGTTGCAAGAGAAATTAAAGGAAAGAAAAGAGAAATTTTTAAACTTAAACCTTTGTAGGCATTTATTTTTTGGGAAAAAATTAAGCATAGCAATGGTGATAATATACCTAGACATGGATGAGGCAATCTAAGAAATGTTCTGGTCAGCCATGGTCACTGTTGTCTATTGAATATAATTGCTATTACTTGTTCGGTTTGGCTAGCATCATTAATTACCTGAAGATATTGTCAATGACTTTGGTTACAATGAATATGTTGACAAGATTCTCACCTAATCTTCCCTAAAGTTGAAGTTCTAAGCATTGACTTGTAGAGATGGAATCCTATAACGATGCAGAAAATGAATGGAAATAGCAAACAAAAAATCACACAAAGTAAAGATTTAAGTGGTTCGGTAAGATTTCTTGTCTACGTCTACAGTGAGATGAAAACTGTTTCAATATCAACAGAGAATAGGATTACAACCACTCTTCCTCAATCCTCTCTTGTTACGGAGAATTTAATCGCTACAAATTTATAGCAAAACCTATATAGGTATACTTTACCAAAATACCCATATAACCCTACAAAAATTGGACTTTTAACCCTTCGGAATTGGCCAACTATAGAATACAAGACATCCTACTCCCTGTTAGATATATGATTTTGGGTGAAACATTCTTTTTACCTTTCTTTCTTTTTTTTTCTTGCTTGCTCCTCTATGGTTCTAGTGTGCTACTTTTTTCTTTTTTCTTTTTTCTTTTTTAATGTTGGGGTGGTTTTCTCCAAAGGAGGAAAATAATCTCCAGTATTTTCCTCCTGTCACAAGGATTGGATTATTTACCACAACCTTTGTTTCGAGAGGGAAGAATCAATGATGGTTTAGCTCTAGTTCTAAGAGTCATGCAACAGCAGAGACACCATGATTGGGTTCAAGTTCGGCAAAAAGGTTATGATAAACATGTCTTTAAGATCAGGGAAAAGTTTTTCTGGTCTACCCCTCAGGTAAGGATACCCATAGTGTGGAGCATCTCACCCTCAATAAAGTACAAACCCCCCCACCAGCATATATTTGAAGTTTCCATAATATCCCTCCCCTTCATCCAATCACCCACAAAAGTCCCATTTTAAAAATCACTCCCCCAGGGAACCTCTCCCCTTAAAATTATCATAGCTAGACTTCCCCAAATTTTATAATTGAGAACTTGGCTAAAGTTGAACTACAGAACTGAAACAGTTTATTGTTGGGGGATTTGGATATCTGTACAACTGATTGCAAAACTGCAATCCTATTTTCGAAAGAAACAAACACAAATGCCACCCATTAGCAAGAATACCAAAAAAAAGGTTGTGCATGCTCTTCCTAGTTAATCATTTTAAGCTATACTTGACCCAGAAGCTTACCATACACTTATTTACTCATCTTTGCTACTATTCAGTGATGACTGCTATATTTGGGCCTTCTAATCCCTCCAAGACTGCTGCCTTTGCCTCTCCACCTGGAGCTGTTGAAACAAAGGGGTTAGGCGGCATTGCCAAGTTATCAAGTTCTCCTTCCGACACCCGAATCACAGTTTTCATTGAAGGGCGACCTGATGGGTACCACTGGATGCACCAAGTTGCAACAAAGGTCAGTAACCTAGCAATTTTAGCATCTTCTTCTGCAACTATCCTCAAACCCAGCTCTTCCCCTTGATGTAAGAAATCATAAATCCATTCAGAAAGTATACTTGGCTGGAGTGCTCCACTGAGGCATCTATGTCCTTCCTTCCATCTTTTTAAGCAACAACATCCCAAAACTGCAAACATCTAATTTATAGGAAACATTGCCAAAGTTCCAGGGGAAGACTTCTGGTGCAATATAACCCATTGTTCCTCTAGCACGTGTCATTGATACATTACTTTGACCTTTGCACATAATTTTGCCAACCCAAAATCAGATCTTTTGGGACTAAAATTTTTGTCTGGTAGAATATTGTGAGGCTTGATATCAAAATGGATGATACACTGGTTACAACCTTGATGAAGGTATTCAACTCCTCTCACTAAACCTATTGCAATGTCCTGAAGCTTCTCCCATTGTCGTAGAGGGTTGTCAGTGTCTCTTGCAGATAAGATGTATTTCTCCAGTGATTCATTGGGCATGAATTCATAGATCAATGCTCTTTTGTACCTGTCTGCGTAGTCCAAGAAGACAAACCACATTGACATGGTGAATCCAACCGATGGTGCCCACTTCATTGGTAAAATCATCTCCATCACTAGCTGGTTCTTTAAGGATCTTTACAGCAACAAGAACTCCATTTGAGAGTGCCCCATTGAACACACTGCCATAGCCTCCCTGTCCTAATTTGCATTTAAATTGATTAGTCATCTTCTTAATCTCAGAATAAAAGTATCTGGTGGGCTTGAGAGACTTATAATCCTCCAGAAATTTCTCAATCTTGAGTTGATCTTCTCTTCCTTTCTTGTTAGCCAATATCCACGACTTGTAGACCTTACTAGAGACTACTGTTGCTACTATGAGAACCAAGGTATGCTTACTCCTGCACATACACAAACAATGCTAAACTCACTGAATACAGACTTTATATATCGTGCATGCATGACATGAAGGTAATGGCTGTATGCAACTACACGAGGGTAGAGAGATTCACCTATGGAAACATCTTTTGTTAATTCACCTCAGCATCGTTTGGCTTCGAGAAGATAGAAAAAAAATAACCAAATGACTCCTTAGTACAAATAATAACAAGGACAGCAACAGAGATGATGAAGATGATGATCATAATAATAACAGAAGAACCAGAAGTCAAGATTTCACCTTTGGAATGTGTGGTAATAATCAGGGTACCAATGTGGAGGAGGTTCGTAATCATAGAAACATCCCAGCTCCTGAGTGGTTTTGTTCTTGAATCTGCATCTCTCTCCTACCTTGCTTCAGTTACATCCAGGAAATTCCCATCTCAAACTCAAACTCACGAATTCGTGTTGGGGGTATCTGAGATACTTCTGTGGGCCATCGAGGTATCAGTAAGGATTGGTATAATCTCTACTGCAATAATCGGGATAGTAGTCATATGGCACAATTGGAGCTGAAACAGTTTCCAAGACATTGTAAGATTCCGGAAACAACCCAGGCCAGAAGGCGATTCTATGAAGACAACTGTATGAAACCCATGGGTTAAACAGGGCACTCCGTGGACGCTGTTAATATCGTAGGTAACGTCAGTTGGGTAGCTGAAGAATGTGTGATTCTCTGTCATACAAAAGTAATGGAATGGAGAAGAAGATGTGGATGAAGTGCTAAGAAGTGTTGAAATACGCAGAGGTTGATTACTAAGGATGAAATCAGCAAGGCATTCTTTCTCAACGGATATGCTCTGTTTTGAATACGAGATGTTAGAACAAGCAACTCCCCAACAGATGGAAGTCGTAGGATGGTGTCCCCATCTTTGCAAGTCAGCTCAAATCCTGGGTATCCGCAGTGCTCAGGCTGTTGGTCCTTTAAGGAATTCGATACCAGGTCCATACACTCGACACACTGAAGGCTTGCATCCCCTTGTCCTACAGATTGGTGCAGAAGATGAAGAGACAAAGGAAGAGGAGAAGGAAGGGGATGATCATCCAATCTCTCTGTTTGCATTTTCTTCGAACCTGAGGAACAAGAACATCACTTTGGTGACTCACTGGAAAAAAATCCAAACTAGTAAAAATCAAGTGAGTAGAAAAAGAAATATGTATGTCCTCAGTCATTTGGGAAACAAGGTCTGCCTTTCCCTACTCTAGGATTGAGGTTTGTATCTTATCACAAGTTTGATTGAAATGATTCCATATAAAGAACTAGTTATGGATGTAGGTTTTGTTACACCATATTTAAGGCATTTGACGTTATTTTCAGAACTTTGAAGCAGCCAATGTTTGAAGTATTAACACCTTTGTAATGACACTAATGAGGTATTCAATGAAAGGCAGAATCTTTCTAAGGTCACCCCCCAAAAATGAGGTGAAAGTCATGCCGCTGACTTGATGTCAAGGTCATGCGGGGACAGACAAAAGCCTTGAAGGTGGTGCTTGCAGTTTCTATAAGGCGTATTTGAGGTCCCACTCACAAGACGAAGACTTCTTCAAACTACCCCAAGTACCCCAATGGGAGAGATCTTCACCCCCCGCCGCCCCTCCCCCACACAATGAAAAAAAAAAATTTAGAAATACAAGAAAATGCAAGAAAATTGAAAATAGAAGTGTCATTGCATTCAATCTGTGTTAAAGTGGAATCCGTGAAGTAAAACAAAAAAATGCAACAAAATATAAAATTGAAGAGTAAATGCATCCAATTTGTATGGTATTTTCATGGTATTGGGAGTTCAGTCATCAACACAAGAAGAAAGAGTGGCACTAATGAAGTATTGCATGATATCAACCACCCATTCAAAAGATTAAAAAAAAAAAAAAAAAAAGAAAATTTCTCCCACCTCCCCTGCAGAATACCTAAAAGGCATTCAGTTCTGACTTGATACAAAATGTCTCCAACCTCCCCTGCTTTTGAAAATATTCATTCCCAATCAATTTAGTGATGGGATTCATTGTCGCCAATGTTTGTAAAACAATGATACCAAAATTATAAAAAAACCTTTTTCAAAAATCTATTTTCTAATTTAAGAAAATAAAAAAATACAAAACAAAAAAGGAACAATTTCAACTGTTGTGCTCTCGTTTCCTTCCTCTATTCCGGTGAAATTGTTTCCGCTCGAATCTCGTTTCCGACGTCATCTAAATTGATTAGTTTGAGTTTCTAAATTCTTTTTGAGCTTAGCAAATAAGTTTGGCCTAAATGCCTTGAGTTGATCATCTCTGGTTTCTCTGTACTCTTCTCGTTCGTCCATGGTTTCATTAGCAGAAGATTCTCACGCCAATCAACTTCTATTAGCAACGCAGTCTCAATATTCTTCCACTTCATCTCTTCTCTCTCACATTCTAAAGTTCAGACGACCCCAAGTCGATCCATGCGAACGATTTGTTCCAGTTTCTTCCAAAAAGATGTTGTCGACGGAAATTCCACCGCCGTTTTTTAAAACTTGTTGGAATCCGTTATCGATTTCAGACTGAGAGAGCTCGCTGTGGATAGAAACAAGCCACTCAAGTCCTCCAACCACGAATCTAATCTCCTTGATATCTTTCAAGTTGTATCTTCTTTCCCTCCCTCTCTCTCTCTCTCTCTCTCTCTCTCTCTCTCTCTCTCTCTCTCTCTCTCTATCTCTGTCTTCCTAAACCGTCGGTACCTTCTTCTGCCCTAAAGTGTTCCCTGCAACCTTCCCAAACAACAGATCATTTGAAGATAAATCCAAGTTCTTAATTAAACTTTAATCAATTTTCAAAGTTAGAGAATCCAAGTAATTAATCCATTACATTCAATAGACCCAATGCGCTACCAATGATTTCATTGTCTCCCAGTTGATAATTTTTTTTATCTGAGAAGCAATTTGCCAGAAAGTGTGGGGAAAATATAATCGGGCGTCTGTTAGGGATGAACGCACAACCACGAGAAAGAGACGAAGATTAAACAAACACACTAACACAGGATTTGTTGTGATTCAGTATCCAAACCAGAATGCCTATCTCCACCACAAACAAACAGAGATTCTTTATTGCTAAGAAAACTCTCTACACTTCTCTCCACCTGACAAAGTGTTTTTCTTTGCTCAGACCTTACTTAGGTTTTTCAACATAGAGACAATATACAGGAAAACCTAAAAACCCTAATCTCACACAATTTCAAGTTTATCTCTGTACATGTAATAGACCAAACCATAATACAAGTACAACTCTATTAATTGTGTGGACCCCACATAATACAAGACACCAACCCAACAAATCTCCACCTGACTTGGATTCTGCAAACCACCTTGAAGAAAATCCGTTGATGTTGATTCTGTAAACCTGTCTCTGCCAAACCACTACACCCAAACCAACATAGCCCACACCCTGTTCGGGTGTCCCATACAGCTCACTGTCGTACGATGTGATGTGACTCCATCTCTCCCACTGCTGTAGCATCATCGGAGAGATCACTTCCACTTACAAAAATCCAAAGCAAAAGAAACTCGCTTCTTCCCAGATCTGCATTTGTTCACAACTTGAACTTCTTGCATCTTCTATCTTCCATCTGTACTCCTTGCCTGAGTTCCAACAGAAGCACCATTTGTTTCAACACTCCCTGCAAGTCTGTATAGATCGCCAACCATCTGTCCCTACATCATAACCATGGCCCCTTTGGAGACCTTAAGAACTCCACTTTCAGATGAACACCTATAATTTCTCACATCCAGTGTTCCCAATGAAATTAGATTCTTCCTTAAGTTCGGCACATGACTAACCCCAGTTACAGTTCGCATAATCCCATCAAACAAGTGAATCCATACAGTCTCAATCTCGATAGCCTTGCTTTCAGCATCATTTGTCATTTTGACTATACCCATATCACATTCATGATATGTAGCAAACTGTTCTCTAATTGAGCACATATGAAACGAACAACTTAAATCTAAAATCCAATATGAAGTATTCGTACCTGATGAAGTAGTGAAAAATAGATCTCCATCACTCCACTCTTCTGCGACACCAGCAGTAGATGATTTTTCTCCACTCTCCTTGTTTTCTTTTTTCTTTTTATCCTCCTTACGCTTTGGACAATCCCTTCTTATATGACCTTCATCATCGCAATACTAACAAATTATTCTATAACCTTGTGATTTGAAGCGACCCCTATTCTTTCCATATTCCTATATCCTATTTGATCTTCCTCTACCCTGACCACCAACTATAACCAAGGCATTACCCTCAATTGGCGTCCCCTCACTACTATTTTTCCTCTGTGTCTCGTTCATCTGTAAAGCAGCAACAACATCATCAAGTTTGAGAGTATCCTTACCAAACAACAGTGTAGTCACAATGTGATCAAATGAAGGAGACAATGAGGCCAACAAGATAAGTGACTTGTCCTCTTCTACGATCTTCACATCAAAAGCAGATAACTCTGTCAGAATCCTGTTGAACTCGTCAATATACACCTCAAATTTCACTCTATCTGATAAGCTAAAACCATATAACTGTTTCCTCAAAAACAATCGATTTATCAATGATTTAGACTTAAAACCATTTCATTCTAACCTTTTTTTTTTTTTGTTGAGTATACCTTGTTACTTCTCCTTCTCCTCGGTTTCCACGAAAGAAGAGAAAAAAACTGGTTTAAAAAAAAACGCCGTACATTACTTTTTTTTAATCTTTCTTCAAACCTCCTTTTCACTTCTCGATTTTCACAAAAAAGAGAACACTCAGGTTCAGAAAAATAAAATCTGACTGTGCCTTTTTTTTTCTTTTTTTCTTTTGCTTTGTAACCGAACTCTTCTGGTTCCAATCGATGTTGAGAAAAAAAGCACTTCCTTCTCCAAGAAAACTTGCGCACCTCCCTTCCTTCTGTCGAACTTAGCTCTGATATCACTTGTTAGGGATGACGCACAACTACGAGAAAGAGACGAAGATCAAGCAAACAAACTAACACAGGATTTGTTGTAGTTCAGCATCTTAACCAGAATGCCTACCTCCACCACAAAGAAACAAAGATTTTTTATTGCCAAGAAAACTCTCTACACTTCTCTCCACCTGATAAAGTGTTCTCCTTTGCCCAGACCTTAGTTAAGTTTTCCCACATAGAGACAATATATAGGCAAACCTAAAAACCCTAATTCCATACAATTACAAGTTTATCCCCGTACATGTAATAGACCAAAATCCTAATATAAGTACAACTCTATTAATTATGTGGCACAGAATACAAGACACCAATCCAACAACGTTGAACTTCCATGGATTTTTGGGTGAAGCTTTTATCAGACATGCTTAATTTTTCTTGAAGCTTTTATCATTGATTCATTGGACGGAGATCACATTTCTGATCTCTCCCTCCTACTTTTGGGCGAACTACAAATTAACGATACTGATGGGTCAAGAAAGAGTTCAGAATTTAGAGAGACAGAGATAAAGAGAGAGAGATAGAGAGAAGAACATACATGAAAAACATTAGGGAAGATAAAGAGAGAGAGAGGGAAAGAAGATATCACCGACTATAAGTAGGTACGAAGATACACCGATTGCACCCTCTCAGTGCCAGCGTACGTGGAGAGTACTATTGAGTTTTCGAAGATACCTTGTTTGCCAGCAAGTGTTCTTTGGAGATAACCTTGTTTGCTGGCCAGTGCTCTTAAGTCTCTGCTATAAAAATGGAAGAAGGTAAAAATCGAAGAATGAGGGAGTTTCACTTTTTTACTTTCCTAAATTATAGGGTAAATTATAGAAAGTTATAGATTTTAAAAAAAAAAGTATTTTATAATTTGAAGGGTATTATTGTCCTTACAACATTGGTGATGATGAATCACATCACCAAATTGATTGGGAAGAAACATTTTTAAAAAAAGGGAGATGAAAGACATTTTGTGTCAAGTTAAGGGTGATTGCCTTTTAGTATCTTGCAAGAGAGGCGGGAGAAATTTTCCCAAAAAAAAAAAAGAAGCCATGCTGGCTCCCAATGAGGCACTGAGTTGTTATTGAAGTCTAAGAACATTCAAGGGCTTTAATTCTTAGAGCAAAAAATAGATCACAACTAAGATAGACTAAAGCACTGGTATTGGCCAATCCAAAGGCTCCTTGATAATTTGGATGGACAATCTGCCACCAACCCTCCACATAGCTAAACACCCCACTTTGCAGCCATTACCATTCCATATTTTAGCTAGGGCTGCAACAAGGCAAGTTGGGTCGGGTTTTTCAAAACCCTAACCCTAACCCTAACTATTTAAACTTAACCCTAACCCAGTCCAACCCTGCCAGGGTTAGAAAATGTGCAGGGTTGGGCCTAACCCTAACCTACCCTGATTGACCCTGATAGGGTCGGGTTGGACTGGGTTAACCCTGATTAACGCTGATTCAGGGTCGGATTGACCCTGATTAATCCTAAAACATATAACAAATAAAATAAACTAAAATTCTTAAACATAATAAGATATTACAAATACATAAAACAGTACAGATCTGATAAATCCCCAAATAACTTAAAGTTTAAAATATCAAATAACAAATATAGACCAAACCAATAAATCAGTGATAACAGATAATATAAAAAAAAAACAAGAGAGAAACCCACCTTTACCACCAAAGCCATCTTCTACAAAGAAGCAAAGAGAATAATATAACTTTTCTTTCCCAACCAAAATCAACATAAGTTGCAAGAGAAAACTAAATAAAAACTTGTCCAACCATGATTATTCACCATATAATTATGTAATATCATAGTTGAAAAATTAGAAAACAACGACAAGGAGATCACAGATTGAAAAGACAAATTGATCAATATCAAGACACAAATGTTGAAACTACAACATTGAAAACAACCGAGGAAAGGAACAAAATATTTGTCCAATCAATTTGCTATCTCAAAAAAAAAAAAAAAAAAAAATCCAATCGATGAGCTCAAAGCATAGAAAGAGAAATAGAGGGAGATATCCCATGCCATTCATCATAGAGAGAGAGAGAGAGAGAGAGAGAGAGAGCGTGTGTGTGTATGTGTGTGAGTGAGAGAGAACCATACCTCAACCTGAAGCAGGAAGCTAACCAACGGATGATGCTTTCACCTAAAAGCTAAAGCCAAACAATGCTTTCCCTCGAAACAAAATGGAAAATCGAATGAAGATATAGAAGAGAGAACTTGAGAAATAGGGTTTGAGTTTGAGGTTAGTGAGGTAGTAAAAAGAGGTTATTGGAGAGATTATGAGAGAATATCCGTCAAGCACTTACCTTTAAAGAGCTTATGAGAGATGATGAGTCTGATGAGTTCATGAGCGGTGGCCATAAGGTAGGTGAATCGGTGACTGTGAGAGACAAAGAGATAATATGAGAGATTAAGGAGAGAGATTAGGTTTGGGGGTTTGTGAGTCGATGGCAGTGAGGCGTGAGGTAGGCGAGTCGCGATTGAGAGTGGAGACTGAGAGTAAGACTCTAAGAGTCAAAAGACACAGATAGCACTAACAGATTAGGTTTATTTAGGGTTTGTGATATATATATATATATATATATATATATATATATATATATATATATTATTGGGGGGGGGGGGGGGGGGGCTTTTTTTTTGGGTTTTTTTTTTTTATAAATATATATTTATATATATATATATATATATATATATTTATATTGAGGGGGGGGTGGGACCCAGGAGGTCAACCCTAACCCAGGGTTGATCAAAATTTGGGCCCTAACCCAGCCCTGTCAGGGTTCGGGTCGGGTTCAACTCTGCCAAAGTTTAGGGCGGGTTTGGGTGGGTTCGGGTTGTCAGGATAAAACTTGCAGTCCTAATTTTAGCTTAGAAGCACTAACCCCAGTGGCAAAATAAAGCCCCTCCATTTTAAAAATTCTAAATCAACCATTTAACAACTGAACACACAAATAGAGAACTAATACAATACAAAACTAATATAATTGATACAGAGGGTCCTTACTGAGGAGATGCTCTACATTGCTTGCCTCAACCTTCATAGACTCATACCAAAGAGTACTTAACAAAGAAATTAAGATGTAAGGAATATTTCTATAAAACTTGCCAGATGAGGAATGATAGACTGTATTGCATAGTCAAATGTACTGCCATTAGTTGTTTTACATTCAAAATGAGATAATGGAATCCATGGAGAGGCGTTTGATTCATAAGCAATTGCTAGTTGTGAGGAATCTGAGATTGTTTCATGACCATCATTGGGATCCTGAGGTAGAGATGTTAAGGAGGGCTTGGGTGGCATTTGCAGAAGTTCAACATTTCCCTCTAGCATTTCCTTAAATGTGCTCATTGAAGAACGATCATTAGGCCTCATTTAACACTGTCTCATCCTCTGTTTCGGTTCCCAAATCCAAGTCATCTGCTTGATCCAGCCGATCATATTTCCATGTTGGGAAGTAAAACTGGCTTGAATTATCGACAAGTGGGTTGACATTTTTTCCTTCCTCCAGCAATTTCCATCAATAGCATTCCATAACTATAAACATCAGATTTACGTGAAACTCCTCCAACTTTTCTGTAAAAGAGTTCAGGAGCCATCTACCCTACTTGTTCCTTTACAGCAGTTACAGATACAGTACTATCATCAGTTCGGTAGAAATTTGCAAGCCTGAAGTCTGAAACTTTCAGAGTAAAGTTCTCATCAAGAAGAATGTTGTGGGGCTCGCTATCAAAAAGTAAAATCTGCATATCACAACCTTGATGCATTGATAAATGTTTCTTCATAATGTGTAGATCAAAAAGGCTGATAAGAACAATATCCCAATTGATGTCCTTCCTATCATGATGTCCCCTGCAACAAACATAAAAAAAAATGGCATTTAGTTAGGCAACCTTGGTTATAAAAGCACAAGGGATTACTGTATCTTCAGATGGTCTTCCCTAATATCTTTACTTCCCTTCTTTTTAATTTCCTTGCAACCAAACTGAGCCTTTAGGATCTACCAGTTTTGCTGTCCACAAGATTCCCCACCTATCTGACGGATAAGAGAGGTAATTGTATTGCTACATATTTTTATTTTGGTAAAATTATATTGATCTCAGATATAAATAAAAGGATGAGGTTTCATGTCCAGCTGCATGGAAACCTGTGCCAATGCAAAGTCCAATGGGAGGGTAGAAACAAGTGTTTAAGAGGAGAGGTAGGGGGTCATTTCACAGCTATGTAAGAGAGCACAGGGGGGACACAGCCGGACAGAACACTTTTTCCCATAAGTAAAATAGACATTCCCCTTTCGAGTGGTTCCACGGTTTACACATGATCATTACAATTTTTGTTTGTTGGAGGGTGGTATCTATGTAACAATGGAATATGATATTTCCAAAAGTCAGAAGCTAAATATGGGCTGTCTATTTTTACGATTTTTTCTTATCTAAACCGATTATTCTTACTTAGAGTTGGGAGAGTTGACAGTAATATCGAGAGTACTAATACACATGAATGGAGCAGAGAAGAGATTTTCAGCAACTATTTTCATTTCCTATATGATTGCTTCCCTTGAAAGTTGCTTTCCTTGCTTAATTATTACTGATGCTTGGTTTGTTTCTATGTAAAATGATGGAAAAAGAAATTTTTTTGTAAAAATAGGATTTCCCACCGTATGTTTTAACATAAAATGCAAAGACATTGAAAACATAAGAAAATTTTGAAGTAAACTATCATTTATGTGGAAAATTTTATGGGAGTGGTTTCCTAGATAGCACATCCATCATAGAATTTGTGGACTGCAAATTACGTTGTGTCATGTTGTACGTAGGATACGGGCCATAATTTTATGGAAATTTAGGTACACTTAAGTGTAGAAATTGAACCCTAAACACTATGCCAAAAAAAAAAAAAAAAAACGAAATACAAATAAACAATCATGCAGAACAAAGATTTAGGTGTTTGACAGGGATTTCCAGCCTATGTCCATGGTGAGATGAGATACGCTTCACTATCAATGGAGAATAAAGTTACAACGCTTGTCCTCGCGCATCTTGTCTTGTTACAGAGAAAGTCATCGCCATATATTTATAACGAACCCTATACAGGTATACCTACCGAATATCCATATAGCCCCTTTTCGGGCTTTTAACGACCCTTCGACGTTAGCCCATAAACTCATGCGGTGGAATACAAGACATCCTACTCCCAGCACTATAGTCCCTTGCTCAAATGTTGAATTTCATCCCAAATAAAGTTGGATAAGAGGCAAAACAATGCATTGAAAAATCCCACTACATAGATGGTGGACAACCAATGCTTAGACTAGCATAAGGGTGCACACCAACTCATTGAGAATAAATGCACTGAATGTGAGTATGAAAATTGCCACATGGCCAATGGAGATCATTTCATAGATATTTAACAGCCCGAATCAACACATCATCTGTCCACATGGTAAAACCTATTGTAAAAATCATAATTTCTAGTCTTCCACGCTATAGCCCTTTTTTTTTTTTTTGGGGGGGGGGGGGGGGGTTCTACACTAGGGGAAGAGGAATGTGCTGCAAACCACTAGAAGGGGGAAGAAACATATTTACTGCACAAATGAAGATAGAAGTAATCGAACATATGACCTCCTAGATGCCTGCACCCAACTGCACTTCCTCCAATGTGGGATTGCTTAAAAATATGAAATCAATTTTATTTAAGCTTTCTTGATTTTTACCTTGGATATTGTACACAACCTATCGAGCTTGTGAACTTTGGAGAAAGTCATATCTTCTCTGCATATTTTTTTTCCCTTATCATCCTACTATATGAAGCCCACATATGATTTTACACTGGGATAGGGGAGAAGGAATATGTTGCAAACCACAAGATGATGGAAGGAGCATGTTACTGCACAAATGAAAACAGGCGTAGTCGAACCAATGATCTCCTGGGTGCATGCACTCAACTGTGAGACAACCAATCAACTGCACTAGCTGGCTTCACTCTACACGCTATCAATGCACTTCCTTCAACGAGCAAGGCCCATAAATATGAAATCAATTTTATTTGAGCTTTCCTGATTTTTGTCTGTGGGCTATTTACACAACCTAGTAGAGCTTGTGAACTTGGGAGAAAGTCATATCTTGATTTCCCATCATATTTTTGAATTGAGAACTTAACTTAAGATCTCCTTGGGATCTATCACCCAAAAAAAATAAAAAAATATATAATTTAAGTTAAACAACAGAACTGAAACAGTTTATTAATGTTGGTAACTTCGGGTATCTCTTTACAACTGGTTGCAAATTTGCAATCCTACTTTCGAAAGAAACAAACACAAATGCCATCCATTAGCTACAATACCAGAAAAGAGGTTCTGCATGCTTTTCCCATTTGATCATTTTAGGCTATACTTGAACCTGAAGCTTACCATACCCATATTTCCTTACCTTAGCTACTATTCAGTGATGACTGCTAAATTTGGGCCTGCTGATCCCTCCAAGACTGCTACCTCTGCCTCTGCCTCTGCCTCTCCTGGAGCTGCTGAAACAAAGGGGTTAGGCGGCAATGCCAAGTTATCAATTTCTCCTTCCAACATCCGAATCACAGTTTTCATTGAAGGGCGACCTGATGGGTACCACTGTATGCACCAAGTTGCAACAATGGTCAGTAACCTTGCAATTTTAGCATCTTCTTCTGCAACTACCCTCAAACCCAGCTCTTCCCCTTGATGTAAGCGATTATAAATCCATTCGGGGAAGTATACTTGGCTGGACTGCTCCACTGAGGCATCTATGTTTTTCCTTCCTCCCACCATTTCAAACAACAGCATCCCAAAACTGTAAACATCTGATTTATAGGAAACATTGCCAAAGTTCCGCGAGAAGACTTCTGGTGCAATATAACCCATTGTTCCCCTAGCAACTGTCATCGATACATTGCTTTGACCTTTGGCACATAATTTTGCCAACCCAAAATCAGATATTTTGGGATTAAAATTTTTGTCTAGTAGAATATTGTGAGGCTTGATATCAAAATGGAGGATACGCTGCTCACAACCTTGATGAAGGTATTCGATTCCTCTCGCTATACCTATTGCAATGTCCCGAAGCTTCTCCCATTGTTGCAGAGGGTTGTCGGCGTCTCCTACAGAGAATATGAATTTCTCTAGTGATTCATTGGGCATGAATTCATAGATCAACGCTCTTTTGTATCCATCTGCGCAGTACCCAAGAAGACGAACCACATTGACATGGTGAATCCTACCGATGGTGCCCACTTCATTGGTAAAATCATCTCCATCACTAGCTGGTTCTTTGAGGATCTTTACAGCAACAACCATTTCATTTGAGAGCTCCCCTTTGAACACACTGCCATAGCCTCCTTGTCCTAATTTGCATTTAAATTGTTTAGTCATCTTCTTAATCTCAGAATATGAGTATCTGGTGGGCTTGAGAGACTTGTAATCCTCCAGAAATTTCTCAATCTTGAGTTGATCTTCTCTTCCTTTCTTGTTAGCCAATTTCCACGACTTGTAGACCTTAATAGAGACAACTGTTGCTGCTATGAGAACCAACAAGGCTATGCTAACTCCTGCATATACACAAACAATGCTAAACTCACTGAACACAGCCTTTCTATATTGTGCATGCATGACATGAAAGTTATGGTTGTATGCAACTACACAAAAGGGTAGAAACTCACCTATGGCAACATCTTTTGCCAATTCATCTGCACAAAAAGAGAACTTGATAATTAATATCGTTTGTGCTTCGAGAGGATAATAAACAACCAAACTACTCCAAAAGTAAAAATAACAAGGATAGCAACAGAGATTATGAAGAAAAGGATCATAGTAATAACAGATGAACAAGAAGTCGTGATTGGACCTTTGGAATGTGTGTCGTCATAATAATCAGTATCCCAAGGAGGAGTTTCGTACTCGTAGAAACATCCCAGCTCCTGAGTGGTTTGGTTCTTGAATCTGCATCTCTCTCCTAAATTGCTGCAGTTACACCCTGGCACTTCCCATCTCAAACTCAAACTCGAGAATTCGCTTTCGAGGTATACCGGATTACCGTATCCACTATAGTAGCCCCAGTAGGGATTCCCATAATCAATGCATCCATCATCGTAGTAATCATTTGGCAAAAGTGGAACTGCAACGGTTGCCGTGACATTGCAAGATTCCGGCAGCAATGCCAGGTCAGAAGACGATTCCATGAAGACAACCGTATGTAACCCATGGGTTAAACAAGGCACTCTGTGGATGCTGTCGGTATTGTAGGTAACGTCAATTGGGCAACTAGAGAATGTGTAATTCTTCGTCTGACAGAAGTAATGGAACGGAGAAGAAGAAGTGGATGATGAACTACTACTAGCATTAAACCCAAGGACGAATTCTGCAAGGCATTGTTTCTCAATGGATATGCTGTGTGTTAAATAAGAGATGTCAGAAACAAGCAAGTCCCCCATGGATGGAAGGTGTAGGATGGTGTCCCCATCTTTGCAAGTCAGCTCAAACCCTGGGTATCCGCAGTGCTCAGGCTGTTGGTCCTTTATTCGGAATGGGAATTCAACACTAGGTCCATACAGTTGACACTGTGAAGGCTTGCAGTCATCCTCTTGCCCTACAGATTGTTGCAGAAGATGAAGAGACCAGAGGAAGAGAAGGAAGCGGATGATCATCAATTCTCTCATTTCTTCTTGCAAAAACCTGAGGAACAAATTACATTTCTTTGTGACTCAAATTGAAAAACCAAAAGTAGTCAAAATTAAGTGAGTGGAAAGAGAAGAATGAATGAATGACCTCAATCAGTTGAGATTTGAGAAACGAGGGTTGCCCTTCCCTACCCCAGGATTGAGGTTTGAATCTTATCACAGGTAGATTGAAATGCTTCCATATAAAGAATTAGTGATGGATATTTGTTTTGATACAGGCTCTGTTTCAAGAGGAAGATTATCTTAGTCTTATTGAAACATCATATTTAAGGCAGTTGAAGTAATTTGCTAAACTTTGAAGCAGCCAGGTTTGAAATGCCAACACCTTTGTAATGAAGTCAAAGTCATGCCTTGCAATTTTTCCAAGCTTGTATGGACTATTCGAAGAAGTAGAGAAGTAGACTACACTATTTGAGGACAGACAAAAGTCTTATTGGAGGTGCTTTCCAGTTTCCATAAAGCGTGTTGAGGTTGCACTCTCACGATGAAGACTTGAAGTCAAGGTCTTGCAGAACAGACAAAAGCCTTGAAGGTGCTTTCCAGTTTCCATTAGGCCTAATAAGACTCCACAATAAACATTAAAACTTTTTCAAATTTTTGTACAGAAGCACTAATTACCTCCCATATATATATATATATATATATATATATATATATATATATATATATATATATATATATATATATATATCATAAAGAGAACTACATACTGTATATATATATATCATAAAGAGAACTACATACTGTGCTCATTTCTACTTATTTAAGGACGTCTTGGTTAATTTACTGTGACAAACTGGAATTCATCATGTAAACCAAGAAAATGCAACAAAATCGAAAACAGAAGAGTTATTGCATAATATCATGCTTTCATGGTTTTGCAAGTGCAGTCATCAACACAAGAAGAAAGACAGAGTGGCACTAATGAAGTATTGCATGAAATCAAGCATCCACTCATAAGATAAAATCAAATAAAAATAACAACCATGTTATTAGCTCACCCACAGGACACATAGTTGGCAACCCCAAAAAAAAGTCTCTCAAATTTTCATCACTTATTCCTCTTCCTTGTGGCATGTTTCAGCCAATTCAATCTTATACCAAAGAGAAAAAGCAACTTTTTTTTTCTTTCAAGCGTTGTTATTGAAGCCTAAGAACATTCAAGGGCTTTAATTCTGAGGGCAAAAATTAGATCACAATTAAGATAGACCAAGGCATTGATATTTGCTAAAGGAACCACTACTGTGGCTAGTCTGAAGGCTCCTTGATATATAATTTGGATGGACAAGCTGCCAGCAATCCTGCACAAGGCTGAACACTCCACTTTGCAGGCTTTTGAGAGCTCCACAACCTTACTAGAATTTACGCTGAATCACCTAGAAAAGAAGCTGGCCTCAGTGACCAGTTATACCTTTCACCTGGCAGTTTTAGTTGGCAGCCCATGAATGTTACACAAATTACCATTCCATAGTAAGCACTACCCATGGCAACATAAAGCCCCTCTTTTTAGTCATTTGTTTTTAAAAAAAATTAAAATCAACAATTTAACAGCTGAACATACAAGTAGAGAACTAGTGAAATACAAAACTTATATCTCTGGCACAAAAGGTGGATCCTTATGGAGCGGACGATCTACATTGCTTGCCTCAACCTTGATAGGCTCATACCAGAGAGGTTAACTAAAAAGGAAATTAAGATGGAAGGAATATTTATATAAAATCAGCCAGATGAGGAATGATAGACTGTTTTACATGGTCAAATGTACTACCACTAATTGTTATACATTCACACTTGAGATAATGGAGTCCATGGAGGAGGCATTTGACTCACAAGCAACTGTTAGATGTGCTGAATCTGAGATAGTTTCATGACCTTCATCAGGATCCCGAGGTGGAGATGTTAAGGAGGGCTTAGGTGGCATTTGCAGAAGTTCTACACTGCCCTCAAGCATTTCTATAACTTTGCTCATTGAAGGACGATCATTAGGCCTCATTTGTATGCACCATAGTGCAACTATAATCAGTTTTTTCACTATATCCTTCTCATCCTCTGTTTCGGTCCCCAAATCCAAGTCACCTTCTTGATCCAACCGATCATATATCCATGTAGGGAAGTAAATTTGGCTTGAATTATCGACAAATGGGTTGACATTTTTCCTTCTTCCAGCAATTTCCATCAATAACATTCCATAACTATAAACATCTGATTTATATGAAACTCCTCCAATTTTTCTGTAAAATAGTTCAGGAGCCATGTACCCTACTGTTCCACGTACGGCGGTTACAGATACAATACTTTCATCAGTTGGGTAGAATTTTGCAAGCCCAAAGTCTGAAACTTTTGGAGTAAAGTTCTCATCAAGAAGAATGTTGTGGGGCTTGATATCAAAATGTAAAATCCGCATATCACAGCCTCGATGTAGATACTCAATCCCACGAGCAATTCCTATGGCAATCTCATACAATTTGTCCCAGCTTAGAATGCTGCTTTTGGAATCCTGAGCAAATATATACTTATCCAGAGATCCATTAGGCATGAAATCATACAGAAGAGCTCTCTTCGATCCCACTGCGCAGAATCCAATTAGTGGCACAACATTAACGTGATGAATCCTTCCAATGGTCGCAACTTCATTGATGAAATCTTGCCCATTCCCTTTAGTCTTGCTCAACAACTTTACTGCAACCAGATGGCCGTTCGGAAGCACTCCTTTGTATACAGAGCCAAAGCCTCCTTGGCCTAATTTTTCTTTGAAATATCTGGTCATCATCCAAATTTCCCAATACGAATACCTCATTGGCATGTGATTTCTGTAGTTAGTTAAGAACTCTTCAATTCTGTCATCCATTGACAGATGTTTCCTTCGTAATTTGTATATCAAAACGGCTGATAGGAACAATATCCCAAATGATGTCCTTCCTATCATGATGTACCCTGCGAGTAAACATAAAAAAGCATGGAATTTGTTAGGCATCCTTGCAGATAAAAGTACAAGGGATAGCGTACCTTCAGATGATCTTACCTACTATCTTCATCACTTCGATAAATACAACTGTAAAAGGAAAAATCAACAATTTTAGGGACAATTTTAAATGAACCTTAAAACAGACAAAGAAAACATGGAGAAAGGAATTCTAAAGTTCTCACCAAGTATCTGAGAAAATACAGCTGCAAGGAGTTTTAAGAAACCTGTATGATTTAAATAGTCACATCAGAAAGCATGAAAAATTTAAATCTAGAATTAGTTCAGCTACAGAGTATTTATTGGACTAGCATATGTTCTAGTTAAAATCATCGATATAGAATATTCAAAACTTTGAATTCTAGTAGTGCGGCTGCTACTAACAGTGGGAAGAGCGGAATGGTTGGGGACATTCTTCTTGCTCGTCATAAGGATATTCCCAACTAAGGTAAAAACCGGACAGCAATGCCCGGTGAATTTCTGGGTATGTGTGGTTCAGAATTCCCTTTGCTTGTGATGGTAAACTGCGTGCACGGCTGCAGATTGTGCGAAGGCCAGAGACTGGCATATCAACAAGGACATACGAAAATGGCTGTGAGGAGCTTCCATTGAGGCAAGGAGAGGTAGATATATAGGCTGTATTATTCTTGACTGGTGACGAACAACGCACGAATGTGATCTCATGCCCACATGATTCGAACTGGTAGACTAAGTCCAAATAGCCATCAGAGAGGAAAGAAAAGCGAGGGAAAGAAGAGCAATTCCCTTTCTGTAAACCAGGATCAACAATTCGAATAAGCTTTTTTTGGTATAAGATTTCATCCACGTAGTACTCCACTGAAAACCATGAATAGCTATCTGAAGAGCTATTGTATTTCTCGAATGGCAGATTCAAGACGACTCGATTATTTTTGCAATTGAGTTGGTATGCAGGGAATTTAGCACAGTTGTTGGGATCATTTTTCAAGTGAAATGGGTACTGGATGTTGAGAATATCACCGCAAGAGGCAGAAGAGTTACACCCTCCTCTCTGAGCGGCGACATGGGCTGATTGAAAATTGATGAAGCAGAAGAAGAAAATGAGAGCTCCAACAAAAGAAGAAGCAAAGGGTCTCAAGCAAGGGACACTCACTACTCCTGTCATGTTGAATCGAATTGAGATTTGAGAGAAATCAGCCAAAATGACTCCTTTTTCTTTGTATACGAACTACAGATACAAACTATAAAGGGAAATGAAAGCTATTCCCATGGGACTAGTAGTTTTACGTGTGAATTATTGGTGTGGTTCGAAGAAACCAGAAGCCATGTTAAGGTCTTTGGCTGCTAACCGTTCTTTCCCAGAACAATGCCAAAAGACAATACCCTCTTGGCCGCTGGGAGTTGGAAATCAATTCGAAACAGTGAAGCTGAAAAGCTTGTACTGTTAAAATAGTCAATCAACTACTCCAAAGTCAAGGACAGGTCGCCCTTGCAAATTTCTTTTCTTCTTTGGGTGATGACGAGTCAGGGTCATGAGATTCAGGAACACTTACTTGTGGATGTGCGCTTACCTGAAGCATCGCATACGCGAAAATGACAAACAGATCAACATGATTGTAGGGGGTAGGGTCAGACGAAGTTCAATTGAAAACCATGGCTCTGGTTCATTGTCTTCACTCTTCACCCAAACCCCGCAATTACGTTAACTCTGGTGTGCATTGCAGCTTCGCGGAAGCACCAGTAGAAAATGACATCAAGATGCCCAAAAGTATACGTCAAGCTGAAGTGATGGAAGCTCCGGGAATTAACTCACAATTGCATTGAAAGGTGATTGTTGCAGTCATAGAAATGAAGAGCAAAATTTTTAAGACTCGTAACAAAGATCAGATTTGAATTTGCGTCGGCTCCAAATAAAATATCAAAACTATCTTTGGTTGCAAGGGGAAGAATCGAAGGGAAGGGAAGGGAAAGGACGGTGAAATTTTCAAACTTTAAACGAAAACTTTGATAATGATTGCAACACATACTCTCGTATCAAGACATGCTCTCACATTAGTTATTAACTTGGATTCAAATCGTCTCCTCCCTCATATTCAGATTCGGGAGGAAGACTGGGGGCCTGGATGGATGACCATCACTTAACTTTCGAGTGAATCCGAGCCATCCATTGGAACCGACACCCTAACCGATAGCTGAGCTGACGAGGGTGTCGGTTCAGATTCACCCGAAAGCCAAGTGGCGGCCATCCATCGAGGCTGCCACCCTTCCTCTCGAATCACAGGGAAGAGACGATGTGGATCCTATTAACTTACCCTTCACTTTGCATCCAAATCCCTCCCAATTTGAAAAGAGGAATAAATTTTACATTTTACAAGTATCATTACTAATTAAGAAAAATAAAATAAATTTTACATCTTATACAATCATATTGTGTTACTATTACAAAAGTTTCCATTCCTTCAATTTCGCTTGCAACCAAACAAAGGCTTAGATTTTGTTTGGTTTGACATAAAATATTATCGTAAAATATTACATGTAATGTAAAAAAAGAAAATTCAATTTTTATTTTCAATAGGTAAAAGAAAAACGAAGTTCATTTTCCTTCCCCAATTAAAGATCATTGTATTTTACCTCATGAAAATAAACATTAAAAAAAAAATTACATATAAAATATTACAAGTAAAATTTTACCGTAATATTTTACATAAGAACAAATGCAGCCTTAATGTATATATACTCATTGTTACATAATATAATGTACACCCATTGTTACATTTAGATTGATTATTTATTTATTTATTTAGGTTGTTCTTTATGTAACAGGGGTTAACCCAATGAATGTACATCGAAGGAAATCATCATGGGAATGTCCAAACATAGAGAGAGGGATCGTTTTGATATTTCATTTGAGGGTTAATGCAAATTTGACAGTGACAAAACCCTTATTACAAGTGTCATTGTGGGGTTGTGGGGTCAGTATGGGCTCATGGGATTTGTCAGGCCAAGGATCTGGATATTGATCGTTAACATTTTTTTTTTTTTTTTTTTTTTGTAAAATACTGCTTAGTTCTTAACTTGTATGGAAGTCATGGCTTACTTTCTTATACCTTGCAGGATAACAAGAATTCAGCAACAGAAGAGTTATTGATCCCATTTGTATTATGTATCATGTTTTAATGGCAATGGGAGTTGTTGTTTTTTTTTTTTTTTTTCTTCTTTGTTAAGAATGGTATTTGGAGTTCAGTACTCATCAACACAAGAAGAAAGACGCTCGGGAAATAACGTATTGCATGATATCAAGCATCCATTTATTAAAAAACAATATAACAACCATGCTCATTGTTCAAGTAATTTGTATTGGATCAATTTCATTGTATCGATTTTGAAATTGTTCGATTTCTGATCCTTGATCTGAATCTATTTTAATATTATTTTAATGAGGATGGAACATGTAATCAGTATTCCATTAGAACCGTACGTCGATCGGATCGATTTTGGACATAACTGATATCATATCCGATACCTGAATTTAAACCAAGACCATGCTAACTCGCTCACCCACATGCAAACATATCCGAGTTTAGGAGTCTTGAATGATTTCATTGTAAAATCTTTCTTATTCTGATTTTATTATTATGGGCAACATTATCTTACTTGCCTATTTTGACTGGTAGAATCCAATCAAGGTTAGTTGATTATCCATTTTCAAATATAAATCAAATCTATACCATTATGAGATTGGGATAGATTTGAATTCTAAATCATTATAAATATGAAGCAGGGTCCCTATAGTCTCTCTCTGCGTGAAATCAAGAGGACCCATACCGAAGGGAGAGGAGACTGTAGAAGATCTTTACAGGAATCAGGTGAAAAGAAAAGGTCAGAAAACAATCTCCTACGAAAGGTATGTCTTATTTCTCTTAATGGATTGTGTTATTGCTCAGTTGTATTTTACATTCCATATGGGATTCATTGTAATGAATTTTATTAGAATCAAGAAAAATCCTACAGTGGTATCAGAGTCATCCCACATGGATTTAAAATCATTGAGTATTGAACATGAAGAAAATTTTCTTAATTTCTATTTGAATTTTTAGAAAAATAAAAGAGATTTTAAAAATCGAATAATTTTTCCAGACTGGTGAAATTTAAAATAAATTATACCAGATTGTAGAACTCGAAAAAACAAGTTGACCGACATTAAGTTGGTCTCCGGCGGTGGTCGGACGCGCAGCCACTCGCCGCCTGAAAAGGCGCGTGAGATCCATGCGCCGGAGTTTTTTTTTTTTTTTTTTTTTAAAAATTACATGACGGCACCGAATCATCGCCGGGTCTACTCGGCGCCTAATCGCAAACCCTAACGGGTTTGTTGGTTGACTCGGGCCTAGTCAACCCAGCCCAGGCCCGCCAGGCCTAAACCAGCTCTGACCGGGCTGGCCCAGCCCAAGCCAAAGCCAGCCCGGCCAGTCAGACCTAGCCCAGGGCTAGCCCAGAACCAGCCCAGGCCAAGCCAGCCCGACTAGTCAGACCCAGCCAGGGCTGGCCCAGCCCAGGCCCAGAACCAGCCCAGAACCAACCCAGGCCAAGCCAGCCAGGCCAGTCAGACCCAGCCAGGGCTGGCCCAGCCCAGGCCCAGAACCAGCCCAGGCCAAGCCAGCCCGGCTAGTCAAACCCAGCCCAGGGTTGGCCTGAAAACCCGAACGGGGGATCCATGTATATCCAACCCGAACCCGAATGGGCGACCACTAACCCGAACCGGAAACCAAAAAGTTTGACCCGATAACTCGACCCGAAAACCCAGAAGTTTGACCCATTGACCAGATTGAGTAAACCGGTTTCGGTTTGGTTTATCTAAACCAGTTTTGTTTTGGTTCAGACCGCGGTTCATTCCCGGTCCAGATTCTAAGGCATGTTTGGCTTGCAGTTTTTTGACTACGTTCACAATCCGACTTTAAACTGGATTTGTGGGAGCTAGGAAAGTCAGATTGACCTCCGTTTTGTTCCGTTGGACTTGGTTTTCAATGCTCTTCAATATGGAATATATATTGTTACATTTTGATACATTGGGAATAGTATTTTTCCAAATTAATGCTCTTTTGGAGCTCGATTTGCAGTGTTTCTGCTGGTTTTTCTCAATATTCTTGTATCATAATGATTGTTGAGCTAAAGTGCATGCTTATTTGAATGTTTAGACTTATAAAATTGATTTTTGAAAACCATTCATGGTTATATATATCCCACTAGAGCTGCAATTTAGAATTTATTCATATCATGGTGGAACTTGGTAGATCCCACCAAAGTGGTATACTTTGTTTTGTCATGATGTGTTCAAATTTAAGCGACTGTGTTTGTA
The DNA here is from genome assembly GCA_028583415.1 of Protea cynaroides. NCBI lineage: Eukaryota > Viridiplantae > Streptophyta > Magnoliopsida > Proteales > Proteaceae > Protea > Protea cynaroides. The sequence continues at coordinate 8,902,586 of CM053276.1, read as the reverse complement.
AATGCTTTAAAGAATGACAGTGTTCACCCAAGGGTGGCATTGTCCCAGTTTATTTAAATTATGATTTGTACATATTGTGTAAGGATTGGGTGAGACCACCAAAGTGGTAAGTTCAGTTCTATCATGATATGCTCAAATCCAGAACTTATGCATTTATAGACACAACAAAGAAGGATAGTGCTCACTCAAAGGTGACATTATCAAGATTTTCACTTTTGTGGAAGTAGCAAAGAGTGGCATTGTCCACCCAAAGGTGGCGGTGTCAAAGATCATGTATACTCATGCACATGGATGAAGGATCTTGACTTTAGGAGTTTCATACACCCAAAGGTGGTGGAATTTCGAGAGTCATTATCCCTTCGCAGGTTCTGCACAGATAGTAAGAGGACCAGTGCGCTCTTGTCCCAATGGATAAGGGTGTAGTTCCGGTTGACTCTACACAAATAGTAAGAGGACCAGTGCACTCTTGTCCCAAAGGATGAGGGTATAGTTTCGGTTGACTCTTCAAAGGAAATAGACTTGCATATGTTTAATTATTGAAAGTTTAACTTATCTTGTGTGTATGTTTGCATTATATCACACATATTTGTACATGTTGTGTAAAGATTGGGTGGGACCACCAAAGTGGCAAGCTCAGTTCTATCATGATATGCTCAAATCCAGTACTTATGCATTTATAGACACAACAAAGAAGGATAGTGTTCACTCAAAGGTGACATTATCAAGATTTTCACTTTTGTGGAAACAGCAAAGAACGACATTGTCCACCCAAAGGTGGCGGTGTCAAAGATCATGTACACTCATGCACATGGATGAAGGATCTTGACTTTAGGAGTTTCATACACCCAAAGGTGATGGAATTTCGAGAGTCATTATCCCTTCGCAGGTTCTGCACAGATAGTAAGAGGACCAGTGCGCTCTTGTCCCAAAGGATAAGGGTGTAGTTTCGGTTGACTCTACAAGGATAGTGAGAGGACCAGTGCGCTCTTGTCCCAAAGGATAAGGGTGTAGTTTCGATTGACTCTACACAGATAGTAAGAGGACCAGTGCGCTCTTGTCCCAAAAGATGAGGGTATAGTTTCGGTTGACTCTTCAAAGGAAATGGACTTGCATATGTTTAATTATTGTATGTTTAACTTATCTTGTGTGTATGTTTGCATTATATCATACATATTAGAGAACATATAATGATCAAATACCTCATGATGCCTGTTATGGCGGGCCAGTTCTATGAATTGGCATGAAAGATTGAAAGCTAGTCTATGAGTGTTTAACCTAAATATACTCAGCAAAGATTGTATTCTGGTCTTTAGGAATATTTAATCTCTAAGATCAGATAAAAGAAAATTCAAATAAGGAACATTGGAAATAGATGTTCAAAGTGAAATCCAAAAAAATTTTGGTCTTTAAAAATGGGGTGGAGAGATGTTGTATTCTCAAGGTTGTCTGTACCAGTTTTGATGGTATATGATGATAATGGTGTATGAGGAAACACATGTTAGAGCTATTAACCATCACTAATAAGCTCTAAGATATGTGAATCTCTGTAGGTAACTCATTGAAATATTATAGATGATTCACTTGATTTTCACTTCCTCGCCTAAATTGCAAAGTTAGATCCTAGTGATCCATAAACCTAGTGGACAGAAGATGATTTGATTTCCTTTTCACTAAGGAAGAAATTTCAAAGAAAAGAGAAATGAAGGAATACCAATGTCATGACGTAAGCCATACTCTGACAAATGCAGTAAGTGAAAGATAGGGTCTTACAGAAAGAAAAACAAATTTTCAAGGAATAATAAGAAACTTTTGACAAGAAAAATGATTTTATGGAATTACAAGAACTCAGAAAGAACATGTGGAAAATGTTATAGCTGGAAGAAAAGTAGGATCATGAAACTTTCAAGTGAGAAGGTAGTGGAGATTGAAGACTATAAAAATATTGAAAAGAATAGAATTCTGAAAATCCCTAAAGTTAATGACTTGCTTACTTGTAAGGATTGTTTAAGGGGAAAATATTTTATTAAAGGATTAAGACTGTTGGATCTGAAGGAAAATATAAATTGTTAAGATAGAGTGAGTGATATTGATATACTCACAATGATTTTAGCCAAATGTTTACAAATGCTAAAGCTTATGGCTTAGCATCATGTGGATGAGATTTAACAACAAAAGAGTGACAAATAGATGAAGATCCCAATAGTTTTGAGCAAGTTGTCAATAATGAAATTATTTTTGAGTGATTACTAGTCATAAATGATGTATCTTATTTATGAACATCAATGAGATTTGAGATTTTATGCTCTTGTCATGAGCGGCGTACTCATAAGCTAAAAATGGATATATAAGAAAATGTGTGATTCCAGTGGGAGAATTGATTGCTACAAAGTAAAACTTGTAGCGAAGTGGAATCACACAAAGAGAATGAAAAGTATAGACCTCAAATCTTTGAGATTTTAGTTGTGTATTTTATTTTAGAGTTGCATCTGATAGATGTAAATATCTTTTAATCAAAGAAAATCTGGAATAAGGTATTTATAGGCTTTATCCAGAAGGTTTTGAGGTAAAGGAGAAAGAATATCTATTTTAAGACTTATAAAGTCAATATGTGGATTAAGCAAGCATCTAGGTAATGGTACCTGAAGTTTGACAAAGTTGTATCTTCTTAAAACTTTGTTGAGATTATCATTGATCATTATGTATATATAGAGGTCAGTAGGAGTGGATTTATTTTAAATTCATATGTGTTGATGGTTAATCACTTGACCAGTAATGACATGGTTTACCTGTTGAAACCATAGTTTTAATGTCTGATAAATTCGAGATAAAGAATGTGTGAGTAAGTACTTTTGTACTTGACATTGAGTTTCCTCATGACAGGAAAAATGAAACTTTGGGTTTTGTCTCAAAGGGTATAAGTTATTCGTGTTCTAGAATGATTGAATATACATGCATAACAGTTAAGTTGCAGATGTTTAAATCAGAGAGGAGACAAATTGACAGAGTTATGTTCAAGAAATGATATTCAGAGAGAGAGCATCTGAAGTACAGAGCTTGGTGTATGCTCAAGATTATATTTATTCTCACATAACCTTTGTTTAGAGTGTTTTGAGATATTTTTAGTTGAATGCTGGTATAGCTCACTGAACAACGAGAATAGAAGGTCATGCGGTATTTGCAGAGGACCAAAGATTATCTACTCATTTGTGGCAGTAGTGACACTCTTGGCTATTGTGATGTAATGTTTGGTGATTGCATTGGTGGCATGAATCCCATCTCAGATTTTTTGTTATGATGGTAGATGTACCCTCTGGAGAAAAATACAAAGAAGTTTATCCATGCATCACCCTCTTGGTAAGATAGATTTTATAACTATATGTGAAACTAATAAGTAGCATATCTGGTTAAAGAGTTATCTTTCATACCTTAAAAGGTTGTAAGTTTTTACTTAGGCCTATTGAGATGTGTTGTGACAGCGGTTTAGCTGTGTTGTTCTCAAAGAATAATGTGAAATCTAGTAATTCAAAGCATAATAGAGATCGGATTTCAAATCTCTTTAGGTGAGAGAAAAATGTCAAAGAAATTATATCATTGTAGAGCACATTCATTAAATATCTTGATTGTAGATTCTCTGACAAAGGTTTTGTCAAGGGGAGTCTTCAAGGGACTGTATGTTTAATATAAAAATGGTTAATTCATTAAATGTGCTTGGTTAGTGGGAGACTTTTCTCACATTGATAATGATTTATTTCTTTATGTGTATTTACATTGCTTATGGTTTTGACACAGATATTTATAACCATGGTTATTTTTATACCAGCATTCATTTATTGCTATGTTGCACATTCATTGACATGTCATTGACAAAAGGCAGTATTAAGCCAGAACATAAAAGACAGTATTAAGTCAGGACCCAAAAAGACAATATTAAGTCAAGTCTTAAAAGGCAGTATTAAGCTAGGACCCAAAAAGGCAGTATTAAGCCAAGTCTTAAAAGGCAGTATTAAGCCAGAACACAAAAGGCAGTATTAAGCCAGGACCCAAAAAGGCAGTATTAAGTCAAGTCTTAAAAGGTAGTATTAAGCCAGAACACAAAATGCAGTATTAAGCCAGTACCCAAAAAGGCAGTATTAAGTCAAGTCTTAAAAAGCAGTATTAAGCTAGAACACAAAAGGCAGTATTAAGCCAGGACCTAAAAAGGTAGTATTAAGTCAAGTCTTAAAAGACAGTATTAAGCCAGAACACAAAAGGCAGTATTAAGCTAGGACCCAAAAGGCAGTATTAAGCCAAGTCTCATAAGGCGGTATTAAGCCAAAAACATAAAGGCAGTATTAAGTCAGGACCCAAAAAGACAGTATTAAGCCAAGTCTCAGAAGACGGTATTAAGCCAAAAACATAAAGGCAGTATTAAGCCAAGTTTCAGAGGCGGTAAGCCAAGGTCAAAATAAACAAGGAGACTTATGTTCGTAATAACAGAAAGTTGTATGCCGTATAATTGAGGTGTATCTTCTGCTGTTGTTCAACATTAGTCTGCTTGTTGGAAGGTATGAGGTTTGGGATAATCTGGTTTTTAATTAATGGTTTCCATGGACACACTAGTTTTTAATAGTCTTGTGGAATAATGTAGCCCAAGTGGGAGATTATAAAATCTTTCTTATTCTGATTTTATTATCATGGGCAACATTATCTTACTTGTCTATTTTAACTGGTGGGAATCCAATCAAGGTTGATTGATTATCCCTTTCCAAATATAAATCAAATCTATACCATTATGGGATTGGGATAAATTTGAATTCTAAATCATTATAAATATGAAGCAGGGTCCCTATAGTCTCTCTCTGCGTGAAATCAAGAGGACCCATACCTAAGGGAGAGGAGACTGTAGAAGATCTCTGCAGGAATCAAGCGAAAAGAAAAGGTCGAAAAACAATCTCCTACGAAAGGTATGTCTTATTTCTCTTAATGGATTGTGTTATTGCTCAGTTGTATTTTACATTCCATATGGGATTCATTGTAATGAATTTTATTAGGATCAAGAAAAATCCTACAGTAAGTCAAAAATCTCAAGAAGGATGATCATCAGGGTCCAAGGTCGTTGGTTCATGCCTTGTAAAGTGAGGAAATTCACCAATGCCTTGATGTCCATCTGAACTTCCACATTATCAATTCCTTAAAGCTTGCATAGTCCGTGCTTCATTGTTGGAACATCTATTGCTGTGGCTGATACTGGCCATTGGATCAGAATCGGCTAGATCTGATTCCCAATTAAAGAATCCGGTTTTTAGGTTTAGACAGATTCCGGCAGAATTAGAACGGCGTCTTCCATGAACCAATGCCTCGTACTGCACCTGCTGCAAGAAATAAATTAGAGCCGGACCGAAAACTCCAGCCTGTGGATCCAGTTTTACTCTATCATCTGATTGTTCCAACTATTGAGAATAGCCCTGGTCCAGCATCTGGTCCAATGGATGATGGATGCAGTCTAGTATCTGACCCATTTAGTTAGTAGACAGCTTAGTTCTAGATATTTTGTGAATTCTATTCTAACCATAAACGTGTATCCTCTGTTATAAGATGGTCATAGAATCGTAGTGTCATTGTATAAATAACACGAGTTATTTGAGGATCTTTACAGCAACAAGAATTCCATTTGAGAGCTCCCCTTTGAACACACTAGCATAGCCTCCTTGTCCTAATTTGCATTTAAATTGTTAAGTAATCTTCTTTTATCTTAGAATAAGAGTATCTCGTGGTCTTGAGAGACCTATAATTTGTTGGCTATGTGTTGCCATTGTTGGTAACTTGGTTGAGGTGACAACATAGATGAACATATAGTCATAGAAATGAGGAGAGAGGGTGTCAGTGCAGGAGAGAGTATCTGTGCAAGTGGCAGTGATGAAGAAACCTTGGGCGTGCTCTAGAGTGCTCTATAGAGTGTGGGTCTCACTGATGATGCGGTTTGTTTGATGAGTGAGAAAATATAAAGAGAAAACGAAGAGAGAGAAACTCTAGAGAGAGAATGATGATAGAAAGAGGAGAAAGGAAAAGGAGAGAGAGTGTGTGTGGGTCCCACAATGGATCCCACAGACTGTGTGGCATTCATAGTTGATGTGGTGATGTGGCAATCATAGAAGGAAGAGAGAGAAGCAGAAGAGAGAGAAAATAGAGAGAGAAGGAGGAGAAAGAAAATGAGTGGATGGGTCCCACTGCTGAGGTGGCATGCCACCATGGCAGCCAGCCATGACACCTTACTGCATGCCATGGGCAGCCACAGCAAGCCGCAGGCCTCCCAGGCAACCACGGCCATGCCGCATGACATGGGCAGCCACAGCAAGCCGTAGGCCACCCAGGCAGTAGGGCCATGCCACAAGCCAAGGCCAAGCACATCTGGGCAAGCCTGCCGGGCATGCTGGCCTGCAAGCCATCCTCAAGGCAGCAGGCCTACGCGCATGACCCATCGACATCCCGCACGCACACAAGGTGCTTGACAAAATGAAGAAGATTCAAAATCGATGGCTGGGGTTGAGCCACACAGTTTAGATGCGTATCTGATGGCTCATAAAATGGCGGGATCAACTGCATCGAGGCTGTCTCGTCAAGATTCTCTCTCGAGCGACGTGAATGGTTAGCCGCAACTTAATATATTGGATTGTGAAGCATGAGATGAACTCAAGATTCGGTGAGGCACGTGTACGGTGTGCATCAGGTTAGATCTCGATCGAATGGCAGTGGTTAGCTCCGAAAAAATCTGACCTGATTATGATAATCGAACGGTCATATTTCATCAGGCGTTCTTGAGATGATCGAATGGCCTATAAAGAAGATTCTCGGCTCAACCAATCATTGTTCGACAACCTGTCTGACAGATCCGACGGCTGTAAGTTAAATCCCGCCTTTTCAACAGAGATCGTGCGGCCATTAGTCAAGATTTCAGATCCAACGAATGGGAACTCGACACCGAATCTGATGTGTCAGTTGGGCAGAGTTTCTGTGCAGCGTGGCACACTATAATCGGTTAAAAAGATGTCATTTGGAATAACATCATTGGCCCAGACTGTAACGGCCATATCTTGACCATCTGGAGTCCAAATCCGTCCGTTCAAGTTGCTGCGAGCTTCTTTTTGAATGTTCTACCGCTTGAGAACTATTTGGGGATGAAGAACAGAGAGGAGGCTTGGGTTTTTGGTGAAAAACTCTCTTTGAAAGGTGTTGGTGGGTTTTATGATGAAAAATCTTTACACCAAGAATGGTGGTGAGCATTAATGGAACTTAAAGTTGAGCAAAAATTGTAAAGAGGAGAATAGAAGAAGTAGAAAGGGGTTTTTGAGGGTTTAGCCTTGTGTGTGAGCAATCAATCACCCACCAACCTCAGCCTTGCCTGTCAATGGTGCATTAACGAGTGGTGAGAGGTTGGTGAGGCTTCCATTGAATATTTATGGTGATTATGAGCTTGTGTGAAGCATCATTGCAGTGTTGGTGTGTATGAATGGCTTGAATCCTTCCACCAACCATCAAACAGCAGTAGAGAAAGACATCAAAATGCCAAAAGTATACGTCAAGCAGAAGGGATATGAAGTCAAGCTCCCAGAATTAACTCACAATGACATTGTAAGGAGATTGTATCAGTCACGAAAATAGGGAAGGAAATATCAAAACTACCATGACGATTCTTCATAGTGACAAGATCTTTGTAACATGAGTATACACTAGAAAGACAATTTTGATATTTCATTTGAGAATTGATGCGAATTAAACCCTTGTTACAAGTTTTATTGTAAAAACGGCGTAGTACAATAAAAATTTCCGAAATAAAAATTAATATGAAAAATTACTCGTACCACCTCTGGACTTAGGTCCAAATACACTTACTACCCTAAAGTTTACAACAATTACAATCGTACCCAATTTTTAACAATGTCAAGTAAAAAATTTAAAGACAATTTTACCCTTGTTGAATTTACAAGCATAAACATTGAAATGACTTTTTTAACCTTCTAAAATACTGATCGGCTTTACCACCATGAGTAGTTGAAGAAGAGAAGTCATGATTCTTCTATGACGCCAGCCCTTTGAAAATGACAAACAGATCAACATGATTGTACGGTCAGACGAAGTTCCAAGGAAAACCATGGTTTTGGTTTGTTGTCTTCACTCTTCACCCAAACCCTGACATTACGTTAACTGTGGTGTGCGTTGCAGCTTCACGAAAGCAGCAGTAGAAAAAGACATCAAGATGCCTAAAGGATACGTCAAGCAAAAGGGATAGGAAGTCAAGCTCCGGGAATTAACTCACAATGGCATTGTATGTCACAAAAATAGGGAAGGAAATATCAAAACTACCTTGATGATTATTCATAGTGACAAGACCTTTGTAACATGAGTGTACATTAGAAAGATAATTTTGACTTTTCATTTGAGAATTGATGCGAATTAAACCCTTATTACAAGTTTTATTGTAACAAGGCCGTCTTACAATAAAAATTTCCTAAATAAAAAATTGATACGGAAAATCACTCGTACCACCTTTGGACTTAGGTCCAAAAACACCTACTACCTTAAAGTTTACAATAATTACAATCGCACCCCAATTTTTAACTATGTTATATAAAAAAATTTAAAGACAATTTTACCCTTGTTGCATTTACAAGCATAATAGGTTGAAATGACTTTTTTAATCTTCTAAAATATCGATCGACTTTACCACCATGAGTAGTTGAAGAAGAGAAGTCATGATTCTTCTGTGATGCCGACCCTCTGAAAATGACAAACAGATCAACATGATTGTAGGGTCAAACGAAGTTCCATGGAAAACCATGGATCTGGTTCATTGTCTTCACTCTTCACCCAGACCCCGCCATTACGTTAATTGTCATGTGCAATGCAGCTTCACGGAAGTAACAACAGAAAATGACATCAAGATGCCAAGAGTATATGTCAAGCATAAGGTATAGGAAGTCAAGCTCCGGGAATTAACTCAGAATGGCATTGTAAGGAGATTGTATCAGTCACAAAAGTTGGGAAGGAAACATCAAAACTACGCTTATGATTCTTCATAGTGACAAGACCTTTGTAACATGAGTATGTATTAGAAAGATAATTTTGTCATTTCATTTGAGAATTGATGCGAATTAAACTCTTGTCACAAGTTTTATTATTACAAGGCCGTATTACAATAAAAATTTCCTAAATAAATAATTAATACGGAAAATTACTCATACTACCTCTGAACTTAGGTCCAAAAACATCTACTACCCTAAAGTTTACAATAATTACAATCGCACCCCAATTTTTAACAATGTTAAGTAAAAAAATTTAAAGACAATTTTACCCTTATTGCATTTACAAGCATAATAGGTTGAAATGACTTTTTTAACCTTCTAAAATATCGATTGGCTTTACCACCATGAGTAGTTGAAGAAGAGAAGTCATGATTCTTCTGTGATGCTGACCCTCTGAAAATGACAATCAGATCAACATATTGTACGGTCAGATGAAGTTCCATGGAAAACCATGGATCTGGTTCGTTGTCTTCACTCTTCACCCAGACTCCGCCATTACGTTAATTGTGATGTGCATTGCAGCTTCACGGAAGTAGCAGTAGAAAAAGACATCAAGATGCCAAGAGTATAAGTCAAGCAGATGGTATAGGAAATCAAGCTCCAGGAATTAACTTAGGCTCTCTTTGGTTTGTATTATATAATGTATTATGAGTTATTTGTGACAAATCAATTATGATAATAGATTATGAGTAATAAATAATGACCGTTTGGTACCACTAAACATAATACATTATATAATGAGAAATATAAACAATCACCTAATAGATTATTCTAATAATGATAAACAGCTACTCACCTATTTGTAGATAATGAATTATATCGATTTATTTTAATTATAAATAGATATTATAAATCATACCAAACAATCATAAATTTTATAATATATTATATAATACATTATATAATACAAACCAAAGAGAGCCTTAGAATGGCATTGTAAGGAGATTGTATCAGTCACAAAAGTAAGGAAGGAAATATCAAAACTACGCTGATGATTCTTCATAGTGACAAGACCTTTGTAACATGCGTATACATTAGAAAGATAATTTTGACATTTCATTTGAGAATTGAGGCGAATTAAACCCTTGTTACAAGTTTTATTGTTACAAGGTCATATTACAATAAAAATTTCCTAAATAAAAAATTAATACGGAAAACTACTCGTACCACCTTTGGACTTAGGTCCAAAAACACCTACTACCCTAACGTTTACAATAATTACAATCGCACCCCAATTTTTAACAATGTTAAGTAAAAAATTTAAAGACAATTTTACTCTTGTTGCATTTACAAGCATAATAGGTTGAAATGACTTTTTTAATCTTCTAAAATATCGATCGGTTTTACCACCATGAGTAGTTGAAGAAGAGAAGTCATGATTCTTTTGTAATGCCGACCCTCAGAAAATGACAGATAGATCAACATGATTGTAGGGTCAGACGAAGTTCCATGGAAAACCATGGATCTGGTTCGTTGTCTTCACTCTTCACCTTGACCCCGCCTTTACATTAATTGTGGTGTGCAATGCAGCTTTGCGGAAGTAGCAGTAGAAAAAGACATCAAGATGCCAAGAGTATACATCAAGCAAAAGGTATAGGAAGTCAAGCTCTAGGAAGTAACTCAGAATGGCATTGTAAGGAGATTGTATCAGTCGCAAAAGTAGGGAAGGAAATATCAAAACTACGCTGATGATTCTTCATAGTGACAAGACCTTTGTAACATGAGTATACATTAGAAAGATAATTTTGATATTTCATTTGAGAATTGATGCAAATTAAATCCAAGGCATAATTATGATAAAAAAATTTTAAATAAAAAAAAATTTCATCCACCACCCAAGAAGTATTCGATATTCGACCTATTGCCCACACTTTTCAACTAATATTATCTACTACCCAAACGTTTGACTGAAATATTAAAAGAAACTCACACCGTTAGTTGAATCTCATTAGATGATGACATAATCTCAATTTGAAATATTCTAAGACAATATTGCCCTTATTGCAATGTTAAAGGACTAATTTGACCTTCTTCGTCATTCACCAAAAAAAAAAAAAAACCTTGTCAGTCTTCCCTTCCCTGAACAGATAAGATAGGAAGTTGCAGAGTGGTGGGGGTTCGCAGAACAGGGCAACAACGAAGTGGAATCCAATGAGGTGATGATGGGACCAAAACTGAGAGGCGGGGGTGAGGACTAGCAGGATATGCGGTGGTGAAAACTGAGAGGTGGGGGTTTAATTACATTCGGTGATAATGGTTAGGTTTCTTCTTCTTTCTCTGTTATGAAATTTCTTGTTCTGAATTCTGCTCAAATTCTTTCTTTTTTTAAATTTTATTTTGTGGTTTTTCTATTTCCTTCTTTCTTGGATTCTGAATACTTTATTTTTGGAGTTCGTTCATAATTCTAGGATTTTTCAATGAAATGTAGGTATTTTTTTTGTTGTATTTATTTATTTATTTATTTATTTTTTGGTTTTCGTCTTCCGTGGAATGTAATTGTAGGTTGGATACACGATTAATCTGAAAATGAGGAAGAAGAAGTTGCCTGAGTGACTAGGGCCTACTGAAGAATAAGTTCTCGATTCTTGCTTATTTCATCAAAACCTCCGTAGAAATGAGAAGAATCTGAAGAATCTGTTCTGCATCAACTGTAACAGATGTATTTGTCAACACTGCTTCTTTTCTTCAGGTCACTACCATCACGTGTTCCTTTCTATAAAGGCTGTAGAATTTACGATAGTTGTCCTGAGCTATCGTGTGACTCATCTGTGTGGATTCTGACAATAACCATCGGTTTCTTCACCAGGTCCGACTTGCTCCACCGTTGATGATTTCTTGTGTTTATCTTCATTTTCTTATCAACGATGAACTAACTCTACTGAGAATCTACAAATTAGGTAAGTCATTCCCACTTTGTTTATGAGAGAGAGAGAACAGGGACATCTGAGGACCTGAACAGGGACAGGGACCTATGAGTTTCTTCTTCCTTTTCACCATTTCAGATTTCTTTATCCGATCCCAACCACCCACCAAAACACTACCTATTGAAGAAACAGAAGAAGCCTCCCAATCCGATCAACAAACCAATTGGATGGTGATTGTTTGGATCTGGCAAATAAAATTCAGAATTCAGACTTTCTCCTCACCCTTCTCTCTTTGACGTTTTCATACATTATACAGATTCCGGCAGCCAGGCAGCTGTTTTCCGGCATCATTCTCCACCTTCTTCTCCATCTCCGTCATCAATCTTAACCCATCCTCTGGGGATTGACCTAATTTGGATTCTTATTATTATAAGATCAAATTAATAATTTTATCTCATTTTAATATCTTTTAATTTCAAAGAAAGGTAGAAATGTCAAACTCTTTTTTTTAGTATATTCTGTTGATTAAGTGGGGGCGAGTGAAATTTGTTGAAAAGTGTGGTAGTAGGTCGAATATAGAATACTTATTGGGTGGTAGAGGAAATTTTTTTTTGAAAATTAATACGGAAAATTACTCGTACCACCTTTCGATTGAGGCCCAAATACATCTTTCACCGTAAAGTTTACAACAATTATAATCGCACCCTAATTTTTAATGGTGTTAAGTAAAAAAATTTTAAGACAATTTTACTCTTATTGCATATACAAGCAAAATACGTTGAAATGATTATTTTAACCTTCTAAAACATTGATCGGCTTTACCACCGTGAGTAGTTGTAGATATGTAGAAGGGAAGTCATGATTCTTCTGTGATGCCGGCCGTCTGAGAATGACAAACAGATCAACATGACTGTAAGGTCAAACGAAGTTCTATCAAAACCATGGTTCTGGTTCGCTGTCTTCACTCTTCACCTAGACCCTGCCATTATGTTAATTGTGGTGTGCATTGCAGTTTCGCAGAAGCAGCAGAAGAAAATGAAATCAAGATTCCCAGAAGTATACGTCAAGCAGAAGTGATAGGAAGTCAAGCTTTGAGAATTAACTCACAATGGCATTGAAAGGTGATTGTTGCCGTCATAAAGATGAGGAAGAATTTATTGTAACAAGGGATCAAATTTGCACTTCTGATAGTGACAAAACCCTTGTTACAAACATTATTGTAATAGGGATTTATTACAATAAAAATTTCTCAAAAGTCGATTAATGGTCATGACTTAACAGAGGGGTTTGACTGAACCACGTTTTCAAAAGACGGGATATTAGTCATATTATCACTACCAATGGTGGACGTATGAGATTAAGCCATACTATTGGGGGTGTGATTGAAATTTTCCCTAAAAAAAAATAACCACCATGCTTATGGTTCAAGTGATATGTATTGGATCAATTCCTTCGTATTGATTTTGAACCTATCCAATCCCTGATCCTTGATCCGAACTTATTTTAATATTATTTTAATGAGGATCAAATTCGTATCAGTTTTCCATTTACCCGTACCAATTGTGTCAATTTTGGACATGATCGATACTGTGTTCAATACCTAGATTAGAGCCATGACCATGCTAGCTCGCTCACCCACATGCAAACCTATCCAAGTTTAAGAGTCTTGAATGATTTCATAAGTCAAAAATCTCAAGAAGGATGATCATCAGGGTCCAAGGCCATTGGTTCATGCCTTGTAAAGTGAGGAAATTCACCAATGCCTTGATGTCCATCTGAACTTCCACATTATCAATTTCCTTAAAGCTTGCATTGTCCGTGCTTCATTGCTGGAACATCTATTGCTGTGGCTGATACTGGCCATTGGATCAGAATCGACTAGATCTGATTCCCAATTAAAGAATCCGGTTTTTGGGTTCAGACCGATTCCGGCAGAATTAGAACGGCATCTTCCATGAACCAATGCCTCGTACTGCACCTGCTGCAAGAAATAAATTAGAACCGGACCGAAAACTCCAGCCTGTGGATCCAGTTTTTCTTTATCATCTGATTGTTCCAACTATTGAGAATAGCCCTGGTCCAGCATCTGGTCCAATGGATGATGGATGCAGTTTAGTATCTGACCCATCTAGTTAGTAGACAGCTTAGTTTTAGATATTTTGTGAACTCTATTCTAACCATAAACGTGTATCCTCTGTTATAAGATGGCCATAGAATCATAGTGTCATTGTATAAATAACACGAGTTATTTGAGGATCTTTACAGCAACAAGAATTCCATTTGAGAGCTCCCCCTTGAACACACTAGCATAGCCTCCTTGTCCTAATTTGCATTTAACTTGTTAAGTCATCTTCTTAATCTCAGAATAAGAGTATCTGGTGGGCTTGAGAGACCTGTAATCCTCCAGGAATTTCTCAATCTTAGAGTTGATCTTCTCTTCCTTTCTTGTTAGCCAATTTCCGGAACTTGTAGACCTTACTAGAGGCAACTGTTGCTGCTACAAGAACTAACAAGGCTATGCTTACTCCTGTATGTACACAAACAATGCTAAACTCACTGAAAACAGACTTTCTATATCATCGATGCACAACATGAAAGTTATGGCTGTATGCAACTACACAAGAGGGTAGAGAGACTCACCTATGGCAACATCTTTTGCCAATTCACCTGCACAAAAAGAGAACTTGATAATCGGCATTGTTAGTGCTTCGAGAGGATAAAAACGACCAAACTACTCCATAGTAAAAATAACAAGAAGGATAGCAACGGAGATGATGAAGACAATGACCATAGTAATAACAGAAGAACAAGAAATCATGATTTCACCTTTGGAATGTGTGGTCATAATAACCACGGTAACAAGGGGGAGGCGCTTCGTACTCATAGAAACATCCCAGCACCTGACTGGTTTTATTCTTGAATCTGTGACTCTCTCCTAAATTGCTACTGTTACACCCCGGCACTTCCCATCTCAAATTCAAAACCGAGAATTCGTATTGGAGGTATTTGGGATAGCAGTATCTGTTAAAGTGGTCCCAGCAGAGATCCCTATAATAACCATTGCATCCATAATATTCGTAATCAAGTGGCAAAATTTGGAACCACAATGGTTGCTGTGACGTTGCAAGATTCCGGCAACATTGCTAGGTCAAAAGACGATTCCATGAAGACAACCGTATGTAACCCATGGGTTAAACAAGGTACTCTGTGGATGCTGCCGGTATCGGAGGCAACGTCAATTGAGCAGCTAGAGAACATGTAATTCTTCGTCTTGCAGAAGTTATGAAATGGAGAAGAAGATGTGAATGATGAACTATTACTAGGATTAAACCCAAGGATGAATTCTGCAAGGCATTGTTTCTCATCGGATATGCTCTGTGTGGAATAAGATGTCAGAAACAAGCAACTCCCCACAGATGGAAGTTGTAGGATGGTGTCCCCATCTTTGCAAGTCAGCTCAAACTCTGGGTATCCGCAGTGCTCAGACCGTTGTTCCTTTATTCGGAATGGGAATTCAACACTAGGTCCATACACTTGACACTGAAGGCTTGCAATCATCCTCTTGCCCTACGGATTGTTGCAGAAGATGAAGAAACCAAAGGAAGAGGATGATTATCAATTCTCTCGTCTCTGCATGCATTTTCTTTGAACCTGAGGAACAAATTACATCTGTTAGCTAGTCAAATGGAAAAACCAAAAGTAGTCAAAATTAAGTGAGTGGAAAGAGCAGTTGAGAAATGAAGGTTGCCCTTCCCCACCCCAGGATTGAGGTTTGAATCTTATTACAAGTAGATTGAAATGCTTCCATATAAAAATTAGTGATGGATGTTGGTTTTGATACAGGCTCTGTTTCAAGAGGAAGATCATCTTAGTCTTATTGAATCACCATATTTAAGGCAGTTGAAATAATTGCTAAACTTTGAAGCAGCCAAGTTTGAAATGCCAACACCTTTGTAATGACTAATGAGGTATTACTGAAAGAGAGAATCTTGAGTAAGGTCGCCCTCCAAGATGAGGTCAAAATCATGCCTTGCAATTTTTTCAACCTTGAATAAATATTCGAAGAAGTAAACTAAACTATTTGCAGACAGATAAAAGCCTTATTTGGAGGTGCTTTCCAGTTTCCGTAAGGTGTGTTGAGGTCGCACTCTCATGATGAAGACTTGAAGTCAAGGTCATGTGGGATACACAAAAGCCTTGTAGGTGCCCTCCAGTTTCCACAAGGCCTGTTGAGGTTGCATAGAGAAGCTCTAATACCTCCCCCCTTCCACAGCATCAATAAATGTGTTTCTTGATTATCAAGTCCTGCTTAGTCAAAACTCAAAACACACTTCTTTTAACTCAAATTCATAGGATGACAGAATTATTCAACTAAATCCCCATGATAGGACACTTCTCTGGAAAATACTCTCTTGTGGGCATGTTCATTCTGTTTGCAAAAAAAATAAATAAATAAAAAATTAAATCAAATTAAAAAATTTTGCAGTTGCAGATAGAACAGGTAAAGTTAGAGAGATACTTTGAAGGATATGGACAATCGATGCCATATTGTGTCAACCAGCTGGATCATCTTGGACACACAAAATCCCAATGTTGATGCATCTTATGACCTCACTTCTCGAATGATGTGCTCTCAAAGTTCAATCTGTCAACTCTAAAGGTGTCCCTCCAGTCCAGTGCTCCATGCCTGAAGGAAATTAGTAATCACCTTGTCCAATTGAACTTAATGCTATATATTAAGAGTCCCAACTCCCTAATAAGGAGAACCAAATAAAAAACAAGATCCCCCAGTGCATCTTTGAGAGAGACAGAGAGAGGCTAGAGAGAATGAGTGCGATTGTAATCTCCTCACTCAGCCTTCATATTTATAATGAGTCATAATAAGCAAGATTACAAATATATCCCTATTGATAATAAAAGAAAAGAAAATAAAGAAAAAATTATAAATATGCACTTGCATACTTTTTACGACACTCCCCCTCAAGTTGATGCATATATATCACGCATACCCAACTTGGACAATATTATGTGAAATGGTTTCCCAGGTAAACCTTTAGTGAAAATGTCTGCAGCTGATCTTCTAATTTGGCGAATGGAATCTGAATCTGACCATTTTTAACTTATCTTCGATAAAGTGACGATTTATCTCAACATGCTTAGTACTATCATGCTGGATAGGAACGTGAGCAATGTTGATGGCTGCTTTATTGTCACAAAACAGAGTCATGGATTTAGGACATTGGACTTTCAAGTCTCCAAAAGCTGTTCAACCATAAAAATTCGCATATTCCCTGGGCCATCACCCTAAATTCTACTTCTGCACTGAAACGTGCCACTACATTCTGCTTCTTGCTGTGCTAAGTGGCCAAATTTCCTCCCATAAAGGTACAATAACCTGAAATAGATTTTCAGTTTGGACTGCCTGCCCAGTCGGCATCGGTATAAGCTTCCACTTTAAGATGATCATGTGGTGATAGTAGAATTCCTTTCCCTGGAGCTACATTTAGGTAATGTAGAATCCTATAGACTACCTCCATATGTGTTGAATAGAGATTATGCATAAACTTACTCACCAAACTCACTGCAAAAACAATATCTAGCTTAGTATGTGACATATAATTAAGCCTTTCAACTAACCGCTGGTACTTGCCTTTATCCGCTAGTGTTCCTTCTTTCTCCCTAAGCTTAATATTGGAATCCAGAGGAGTATCACATGGTCGGCACCTTAGTAATCCTGTCTCTGACAGAAAATCGAGGACATACTTTCTTTGAGAGAGAAAGATGCCTTTTATAGAGCGAGCAACTTCAATCCCAAGAAAGTACCTGAGTTTTCCAAGATCCTTTATTTCAAACTGTTTTCCCGAAACCTTTTCAGTTTCCTAATTTCTTCATCATTATTTTCAGTAACAAGTCATCCACATATACAATAAGTGCAGTGAAATTTCCAGATGTATGCTTATTAAACAATGTATGGTCAGCATTACTCTGAATATAGCCAAATGCTATCATAGCTTTGTGAAATCTACCAAACTATGCTCTAGGGGACTGTTTAAGTCCATAAAGGGAACGTTTCAACTTGCATACTTTCCCTTTGGTGCTCACATCTATAAAACCAGGTGGACAGTCCATATAAACTTCCTCTATAAGTTCCCCATGAAGGAAGGCATTCTTCACATCAAGCTGTTGTAAATCTCAGTTATGGTGTAATGCATATGCCAAAAGAACCTAGATTATTGTCATCTTGGCCACTAGAGCAAAAGTTTCTTGGTAATCAATCTCATATGTCTGAGTGAATCCACGAGCAACCAATGCCTTATACCGATCCACCGTGCAATCTATTTTCTGCTTGACTGGAAAGACCCACTTGCACCCTACTAGCCTCTTACCTGATGGGAGTGGAACAAGTTCCCATGTATCATTTTTCTTCAAGGTTCTCATTTCTTCCACCATTGCAGCTTTCCACCATTCATCAATAATTGCATCTTGCCAATTCTAAGGAATAAACACAGAGGAAAGCGATGACACCAATGTATGGAAGGAAGAAGATAAAGAGTTATATTGAAATGAAATTAGAAATTGAGTGAAGTGTGCAAGATCTGGTACCTTTTTGGATGGCAATGGGAAGATCAGAATCAGAGATAGGAATTTCCTTACCAAGAGGAAGCTCAGTCTCTAGATCCAAGGCTAGCGAAGGGACATGTGAAGTTGCGTTGATGGTAGTGGTCCTTCCTTGCTTGCTTCTGGCACGGCTGTAAACTTGCATAGGTTTGGCATTAGGACTAGTTGTAGGAATAGGTGTAGATGTAGAAGGTGGTATTGAATCATGGTCGGATGTTGCATCTGTATCTGGAACATACGGATCTGGATATCCGTGATGACTCTTTCTTGGACTATTTCTATTTCTTCTTCTGGTAAAAACAGAGGCACATCTTCAAGTTCGGCAAGCTGAATCTTTCTCCCCCTGAAGATGTAATGGGTAGTACATAAGGTGCTCATGAAAGAAAACATCTTTTGTAACAAAAGTCCTCTAGGTTGGAAGATGGTAGCACTTATATCATTTCTATGTAGCAAGATAGCCAAGGAAGATGCACCGGAGCCCCTAGGATCAAGCTTGTCAGGAGATTGGTGATTGCGAGCATAACAAACACAATAAAAAATCTTCGACGGTAGCATAAATGAAGTATTGCAAAGTAGGAGATCCAGAGGGGCTTTGTTGTTGAGAATTAAGGGAGCCGATTTATAAGAGAGGTGGCAATGAGAATTATCTCATTGCGACTCAAACTGATGTGGTCTTCCCGGTCAGTGTGACTCGAACTGATGTGGTCTTCCCGATCAATGTTGTGAGTCAGATACCATCCTCTTGGATGCCTCATTGGAATGTTATTCGTATTTTACAGTATCTTAAAAAGGCTACATGCCGTGGTCTACTGTGTGCTAACCAAGGACGTGGAGGTATCCAATCAGATTCTCCTATTGGCAGATGGTCAACTATTAGTTATTGTACTTTTATTGGTGGGAATCTTGCGTAATGGAAAAACAAAAAGTAGACTGTTGTTGCTCGGTCTAGTGTAGAGTCTGGGTATCGTGCTATGGCACATGTTACACTTGAGTTAATGTGGGTTAAATAACTGTTAACTAAACTTAGTTTTATAGATCCGTCTTCCATGCAATTGTGGTATGATAACCAAGCTGCCATATACATTGCTTTAAATCCTGTGTTTCATGAAAAAATGAAACATTGTTAGGTGGATTGTCACTTTGTACATAAGAAGCTGCAGCAAGGAATTATTTCTACAAGTCATGTTCATATTCGAGAGTAACTAGCCGATATATTTACTAAAACTCTAGGGAGTGGGGATTGATTATATTTATAACAAGCTGGGCATGATTGATATGTTCACTTTTTTGAACTCAAAGATCAAGATTTCCGAGATTTATGAGATCACAAGGAGGTCGAGATTTAACCGAGATCTCATCTAGATTTCGATCTATGCCTTTAAAGGTGGAAAAATATTTTAGGGAAAAATTAAATAACAATTTCCACAATTTAAATACCTACTTGGAGACTAAACAAACCAACATGGCAAACACCTTATCGACAAAAGTCAATATAAGAGTAAAATTCGAAACAGTACGATAAATATTTTATTCAGTGGTGGAGATAAGAATTTTGATCTTACCATGAACATATTCGGAGATACCATATTAACCTTGAAGTCATGCCTAACAAACAAAGCCTGAGGCCTGTATAATAAGGCTGTTTTCCACTAAACCCTGAGTTCATTCAGAGCTTTTTCCACTGATGTTGTTGCTATTTGTACTGATAAAGCCAAGAAACAATTTATTAGGATTTAGAAAACCAGATTCAGGTATTACTTAAAAAATCAGATGCACAGTCAAAATGATTTCCATTACCAGTAAACCCAAAATAAATCTCCAGTTAGCATAAATGATCTCCTAGGAATTTTTCTCGACTTTTAAAGAATGTAAAATCTATTCTAAATATTAGTTCTCAAAAATGCATATAAAAACACAATTAGATCTTCTTCTCTGTGATCCATCCAATCTCTTTTTCAGAAAGAGGTTTGCAATTCTATCCTACGAGAGTAGAAATTTTTGCACAGGGTGCACACTCAGAATACACAATTAACACTGTTTTTTAACAAAATTTTCATCAAAGATCTGTTAATTAACCTGTCCACCATGAAATTCATTATGGATATACATGTTTAATCATCTCCCATGAACCCATTAATTTGAAATGCTTAAAGCAGTTGCCTTTAACCCCATTAACGCAACAAAAACTCCAAGAAAGGATCTTGATGGAGAAAGGGTATCACGGGGCCAATAAGTGTAATGATACCATGTTACAATAGGTATATGTCACTACTTGCATATGGCACAGTCAGATGGAGGCAGGTGGGCCCATGTGATGGAATACCCACACCCATCTCAACGGTCAAGTTTCAGCTTCAAAGTGGGTTCAATGATTCACAAAATTACAGACATGCCATGGTTATTACAGAAAAATGGCATTCTTGTAAATTTATAACTGTAAATCTCACTTTTTAACCACTTCTCTAATTGTTTCAGGCTGAAATTTGATTGATGAGATGGGTGTGGTGTCCTGTTATAACATGATCCACCCATGTCAATCCAAGTCTGCCATATGGCGGTAATAGGTACCAATGTAACAATCATCATTTTGTTTAGTTTTTCCCGTCATTTATTTCAGTTAGTTCCTTTTCAATCATCACTTCACTTTAGTGCTACATGAAAACACTTGTCTCTGCTCGAAACTCGCTATAGCAACATGAATCGTTATCACTTTAGTGATATATGAAAACACTAGTCTCTGTTCGAAACTCGCTACAGCAATAAGCAAAAATAGGAGACCAAGCCAGACACACAAATTTTTTTGCAGGTGATTGTTTATATAAATTGAAGTTTTTGTCTCAGAATTGATCTACATGGTCCAACAAACAATGCCGTTCCAGAAGTCATAAACTTGTAGTTTATAATCTATGAAATCTACAAAGAATGCAAAAACCAACCTTGAGATTGAAGATCTATCAATCTAGTCCAAATTTACAAGGCTCCAATATGCAGAATCAGTGTAATTTTGCAGCAGAACACATCACCAGTAATCCATGCATGAACACAACCCTTGTTTGAAGTGGTGAAAACGATGGCGATCCCTCACCACAATTTCACGTCCAAAGGCTCTTGAGATGAGCTTTGCTGCAGTATGGCAATCACCACATATACGCAAGTTCTTCATAATCCTGATAGGGGTTGGCGGACTAGTGCTGATAAGCCCAAAGGCAATGGCAAGTTTTTCACTATGTCTGTACAACGTGGATTCTTTCTCTTCTTCATCTATATCTAGAGCAACCTCTTTGGTCTCTGGGGTGTACCCTTCCATCTTCAATCTTTTAGCCATCTCATCCAACATTCTATCTATCTCAACTATTTGAGGGTGCATCCTATCCCCTGCCAGGAATTCATAAATGATACCATTGGCTTCTATCAAGCTACAGCCAGGTGTTTTCACCACTCTATGTTGCTTCATCATCCCTCTGATCTCTATAACATTATCCCACTTTCCTTTTGAAGCATATATATTTGATAGCAGTACGTGAAAACCATCATGATCAGGCTGAAGCCTTATAAGCTTCCTTCCTACTCTTTCTCCCATCTCGGTGTTGCCATATTTCCGACAAGCCCCAAGCAATGCACCCCATGTAGGCACATCTGGTGCCATTGGCATACTCTCTATGAGTTCTTCAGCTTCTTTAAGCAAACCTGCACGGCCAAGAAGGTCAACCATGCATCCATAATGCTTAACATTGGGTTTTATGTTGTGTATCTGAATCATGGAATGAAAGTATTGGCGGCCCTCATCTACTAAGCCCACATGTCGACATCCACCCAGGACCCCTATGAAGGTTATTTCATTGGGTGCGACCCCACACCTATTCATCTCCAAAAACTTATTGAGAGACTCCTCCACTAATCCATTCATGGCCAGTCCTAAAATGATAGCATTCCAAGTAGAGACTCCCCTTTCCTTCAGTTTAGAGAAGACCTCCAGTGCGTTTTCCACACAACCACATTTCATATACATGTCTATGAGCGTTGTACCAAGTATCGCATTGATCTGTAGACCATATTTCTCTATATAAGCATGAACCCATTTGCCTTGGTCTAAAGCAGCCAAGTGGGCACAAGCTGAGATTACACTTACCAGTGTGGTCTCATCGGGCCTAGTTTCTTCAAGCTGCATCTCATGGAACAAAGCCAAGGTTTTTGCAAACTGATTGTGTTGTGCATAACCTGAAATCATAGCACTCCATGATATAACATCCTTCTTGGGCATGGAATCAAATAATTTATGAGCATCTTCGATTAGACCACATTTCAAGTACCCAGAGATCATAGAATTCCAAGATATCTGATCCAATTCCTGGTTAGCATCAAATAGTCTCTGTGCTGCAATGATATCACTACATTCGGAATACATGTGAATCAGTGCATTTTGAAGATTAATATATGATTCAACTCCTGTTCTAATTATAAGACCATGAACCAGTTCTCCTTCCTTAATAGCTGACAGGCCACCACAGGCAGAAAGAACACTGACCATAGCAACCTCATCCACCTTAATTCCCATAGCATACATTTGTCTGAACATAATCAAAGCCTCTTTGAACATATCATTTTGCTCATAAGAGGAAATCAATGCACTCCAGGAAACAACATCCTTTTGGGGAATCTCATCAAATGTCTGACGAGCCTCGGCCACACGGCCAGTTCGACCAAATAATGCAATCATAGAATTTGAAGCAATTGTGTTCCTTTCAGGCATCTGGTCGAATAATCGCTTCGCTTCTTGTACATCTCCTATCTGAACATATCCCGCCAAAAGTGAATTCCAGGAGACCGAATCCAACACAAGGCTTTCATCAAACAACTGTCGTGCGTCACCAAGATTCCTGCAAACCGCATACATATTGATCAATGTATTCTGGACATAGACATCAGAATCAAAACCCAGTTTCAGAACATGATTATGAATCTCTTTTCCTTCAAATTCAGAGGAACGAAGAGCACTAGCTTGGACTAGAATTGGGTACGTATAGTTATCAGAGTCCACATTCTTCTCCAACATCAATTTGTAAAGGGAAAGAACCGACCGAGGAGAATTTCTCTGAGCATATGCTCTCATCATGGTATTCCAAATAAACCCATTAGGAAATTGGATTTGATCAAGAATATGGCGAGAGTAGTCGATATGGACGAAATCAGCATCGGTGGAGAACTTAAGGAGGCGGCTGGCAGCAAATGTATCGGCAATGAACCCAGAAACCATCATCTGAGAAAGGATTTGATTGAACTCTCTGAGATTTCGGCATTTCCGCAAATGATCGTCCAAGACTGTTAATTTTAATGGCGATAGTAAGGCAGAAGATTGACGAAGACAAATGTCCTTGACTGCAGGTCCAAGCTTCACCTTTAGCAGTCGGTCAATCCCCATCATTCTATGTTTTGGATCTGAATCCAATTAAGGCCAGCCATGAGCAGGCTACCATTTTTCGGTTCAGGCTTTACATTTATACATTGAACCAAATGGATAATCATATTGAAAGGTTTTTTTCCTTCTTTTTTTTTCTTTTTCTTTTTAAATGCTTATATTGAAAGATGTTGCTCACGCTAATGCTCCACCTCCCCTTGATGATGGGATTTAGATCATCTCAAGTCCAATGGTTGCTCGAGTTGTAATTCAGCGATTGGAGATTGGAGTTTAAACCAATGTATTGGTGTATGTATTGGACTAACTCTAGCCATTGGATCTCAATTTAACCGGCGGTCGGATTTGATCTTAAAAAAATTATAATAAATAAGAAGACACAAAAGACCGATGTCTTGAACGTCCGTGTGAAAGTAAATTGTCCCACTGACAAAGGAATAAAACGAAGAAAGAAAATCCGCTCGGTCGGATGGTTGTCCTGCACTTGGTGAAGCATGGTAATTTACAGTTTTTCTGAGAAAATGTTTGGCAAAAATCTCCTACGTCTTTCTACATTACAACCTTCTTCACCATTGGATTTCAGCAACTAAAACAATTTTATAAATGTTTTGATTTCAGCAACAAAATAATTGACTATTTTCACAACAACACCATCACGATAAAAATCGTCTTCTGTCGTTCAATCGCGCTAGTTGTGAAGTGTTCATACGACTGGACTTCACCCTGCGTGCATACCAACGTATTGGTATACACATCGAGTGTAATCTAATCGTGCGATTACCACTAGTGCCTCTCTAACGACAAGAGAGGATTTCTTTCCACATCATCGGTTTTGATTTTTTTTTTTTTTATCAGTTCGTTATCGGTTTGTGTATATGATTTACCCTTAGTTCCAATTGTAAGATGCACTAGATTGGGATAAGAAAAACAAGTTATAATTCATGAACCAATCAGATCTTCCAATATAGGTGAATCTAGGGATGCAAATTTGGCCTTGTCAGCCTGAACCCATCCAATCTCATCCTAAGCCGGAACAAGGCTTGGGATGATACCCTAGCCCTAAAGATAGATTAGGGCTGGGAATTTCTAGCCATGAGTTAGGGCTAGGGTTGAAGCCGGAAGCGGAGCCCGACATAGCCCAACCAGCTTTGTCTTGTTTTTTCTTCTTGTCCTTCTTCTTTCTTCTTTTGTCTTTTTATTATTCTTCTTCCACCTATTCTTCCTTCTTATTCTTTTCTTGTTCCTAATGTTCTTTATTCTTCTTCTTCTTCTCCTCGTTCTGGCCCAACCTGCATCTCTATTCCCTCTCCCATTGTCAGGCCCAATCAAGATTGGCCCAAACCTAAGGGCAGGTTAGGGTTTAACTTTTCAAACCTTGAGTTAAGGCCATAACGCATGGGCTTAACTAAGGGGGTTCATAGTTGAGCTGTGGTAGCATGTCGAATGCACCAATTTAATTAAATATTGCTTTACTGATCTGATTAATAAACTATAAATAAGATAAGCAAAGGTTGATCCCATAGAGAATGAATTGATAATTTATATTCTACTCAAACTAAATTTATTAATTAATGCTAATTAAACACAATAATAAGGGGGTTTGGTTGTTTGAATCAAATTAAAAGTAAACAGACATAATTTAAATAGGAAGATAATTATATGAGAAAATTCAGTTCTTGGTTCAATATCCACCACACATGCAATGAGTAAAATTAATCGCAACGCTAATCTCTTCTTTCCAATTAGAATTAAAGACCTTAGATAAGAAAAAACTATGTTACCCGAGTTTTTCCTTAAGTATCTCTACTAAAACAAGCTCTTTAGAGAGATCTAACCATTGAACAATACTGAATAAGATCTCGATGTTTAATTTAATAGCAGCATTAAGAAAGTGAAAAACAGATCAATCTAAACAACAATCACACACAAGCGATGATTATTTAACTTAGGTTATATTATTCACAATGATGAGACGAAAACTTGGACATAATCGTCTACCACTATTTGCTACTTGTGATTAGAATCAGGACGATTACGTATCACAGATTATAAATCTAGCAATTAATATTAACCTAACTGATTCAGCAGGCCATTACTGAATTATTCAGACAAATATCATAATTAAAGAGAAAAGAATAACATAAGCAATTCCAATAAAAGAGAGAAGAAGAACAACGTTACTGAATAGAGTTTACATCATTGATATGGGTTTGGGCTTCAAAATCCCCTTGAACTAAATGAGAAGATTAGCTAGACATTATAATCCTTTCAGAGTTAGAAAAATTTCCAACAAGAGAGAGAGAGAGAGAGAGAGAGAGAGAGAGAGAGAGAGAGAGATAGAGAGAGAGAGATATTTTATCTTAACACTAATGCTCTATATATAAAACATGACAATCCTTTGTAACTTATAACTCATTCTTTGTGTAGGATTCTTTTTTTGTATAGGATTTCTTCTTTGTTTAGGAGTTATTCTCTATTTAGAATTCTGAAATTGTAGAGTCTTCTTTCTTCTTTGAAGTTTTCTATTGTAGGTTTAGGTTTCCTAACTTGATTAGGAGATTCTTTATGGAATTTATATCCATCATTGAATACTTTAATCTGATCAGAGGGCTACTCCAATTCGGATTCGGTTAGATTTTCGTGTCAGACTTTGAAGCCACGTTTGAGACCCAAACGAACTCAGATTTTTCTCCATAATACCATTTCGAAAAGGTTGAGACGTCCTCTACAACTTTACTGAAGACAACTTTTCAATTCTGAAACTTTTTTCATGTCAAAAACCTGCATAAAACTCAAAACTTTAATATTAAGAATGTTGAAATTTTCGTATCTTCAATTAATTCACAATGTCTCTAAAATATGTGAAATTAATAAAATTCATCATATTCAGTTCAATAAGACATAAAACACATTAAAAAGTATAGTATAAAGGGAATAAAAATATAAAAATACACACTTATCAAGCTAAGGTTTTAAAAGCCCAACCCAACTCAACCCTATTACAGCCCTAGACGAATCTATATGGTATGATAATTAGCAAATTCCCATTCAGAAATTATTTGGAAGGAAAATAATTCAGAATAATTTGTGGCAATTTGAAAATCCGGTAAAAAAAATGTGGTAAAAAAATGGACTTAAATAAGATTTGAATTGAGATTATGAATTATTCATTTGCATAAAATAAAATTCTGATGTTTATTTTTAATATTTATTATACCTATTCATGGTGTCCACACAAGCATATTATGCTTGGCATTAAGGCATGAAAAAAAAGACAAAGATAAAGTGGAATTGAAAGAAAGATAACTGAAGTCTATTTGTATGCCACTGTATGCTTGAGGGAGAATCTAAAAGGGTTGCCGCCCTCTTTTGTCCCTATTTGTGACTCGTTAGTGGCAATCAAGCTTCAATGTCATGGATGTATCCATAGTAGACTTGGGCTGCCGTGTTTCTAATGATCATGCCTTTGATCACCCTTAAAATAACTATTCAAGCATGAAAATCCATCAGCAGTATTTTAGGTGACAGAAATATATTTTCCGCGGTCAAATTCTTCGTCCCTAAAAATAAGAATTGTTGTAGTGTTCTGATGTCAAAAAGCACAATGAATCAATCGTAAAGAGGATCGAGCATGTCGTAAGTGTACTAGGGATTGGTTTGGTATTCATGAAGTACATCAAAGACTTGTATGCATTTCTTTTTTTTTTTACTACATTCTTCGGTTGTGTTGGTGCTTGTCTTTAATGTTATGGCTGCCTGGAATGCTTGTTTGGCCACTCTATTGGAATAGGAAGATGAGTGTAAGCATTGTTGATCAAATACTTGTAAGGGATCATACTGGACTTGGAATATTATCACATCAATACTTCAATATGGCTGTTGTATAATGGCAGATTCTTCTAATTGTTTGTCCTGTATATTTTCACACCAAGTTTGGTATTGTTGCCGTTAGAATCCGTGTTTGGGTCATTTGCTGTGGGTCCGACCTGCAGACGATAAAATAAAGCAAAAGGGGTCAGGCTTGTTGCCCTAAGACTAAGCCACAAAAGACAAGGGTCAGACTTTTCGGGAAGACTGACCACAAAGATAATTTAGGGGGTTGAAAGGGTTATGATAGTAAAAATACCGGGCTGAGGTGAGCTGGCTGAGAAGGGGAGATGTTGACGTCATTGCCGCCTTTAGAGTACGACACCGGAAATCGTTTTGTTGGTATTGCCCTTGGTCTTTGTTGATAATGACGAATGTATCCTTTTCGGTTTGTGAAAAGTCGTTTTTGTCCTTGAGGGGCTGGGGTTCTGATGGTCCACATTTCGTGCACCCAACAGGTTATTTTCATAATTTTAAGAAAGTCAATCCAAAACTCATCCTCAATCTGCTCCTTCATAAGGCTGTTGCAGTTGCAAAGAATGAGGTAAAGCTAACCACAAGAAGGTCAGTGTCTTTATTTTCTTTGATGGAAATTAAGGTGAAATCACTGTTTCATTTCGCTTCTCACCAAAAATAACCACCATCTCCCCCTCGAGAAATAAGTCCAACCAAGCACCATTGTCGTCATCAGACCTGCCTTAACCATCAGCATCTTGCTATGTTGAAGTGTTCTTCGTGTAAACATTATAAAATCCATGGGTGAATTGAAGTTTTTCCTTGTCAGATTGAGACTTCAGCGTCAAACTGCTCATCCATCTTTTTAAATCCTTATCAGGGTTATACTTCAAATGGCATGAAGAATCTTTATGATCTTATTATTCCAAACAAAAGTTACAATATCTAAACTTTTTATAACTCGTTTGTATCATCTGCCCCCCTCCCCCTCCAGGTCATTCACCAGACTTGCATTCTAGATTTCCACTGGATCATGATAAGATGACTCTTTTCAAGATATAGCCTGAAGAAGCCTTGGTCAAACATTTCTGGAAAAAAATAAAAACCATAAAATTCTTAGCAGTTACCTGATCAAGATTGCAGTTGAAAGGATGCGACTTTTACAAGAAAGAATAGCATAACTGGGTTCAAAGGAATATGTAGAAGTCAGTGATTGCTGGTAATGAGACGAGAAAAAATAAGTTTCTACCCTAGCAGCTATATTGGATGGTTAATGAAATACCTGCAAACTCCCCCATGGAGACAACCATCACAGCTTAATGGATCTATTGATTCAGAAATTTTCCAAATAGTTTGCCTCTTGGGAAAGAAATTATATACCTGTAAGTGGCAGGATAACCCTTGTCAAATCTACATGCCAAAGCTTCCCCATCCATTATTATCTATGTTTCATTTTCCAGAGAAAATTGTTGAACTGATAGAGAAGATAATTAGAGAGTTCTGGTGAGAACCAGGGGGGAGAGGAAAAGAGATAACCTATTGGATGGAAATTGTGAGTTTACCAGTTCAGAAAAGAGGGTTAGAGATATTAAATTTATCCATTAGCAATCACCTTTTTTCAAGTATA
The DNA here is from genome assembly GCA_028583415.1 of Protea cynaroides. Classification (NCBI taxonomy): domain Eukaryota; kingdom Viridiplantae; phylum Streptophyta; class Magnoliopsida; order Proteales; family Proteaceae; genus Protea; species Protea cynaroides. The sequence continues at coordinate 8,873,183 of CM053276.1, read as the reverse complement.
GATCTTGAGAAACCACATGGTTATTCAAAGTATGACGAAACTAACTATTCTTTTCTTATTCTTCTACTTGTTATTTCTGGGAAGAAGAGAGAGAGGGGGGGGGGCGGTAAATGAGTCTAGGATGCTACATACTTCCTGAATTATCTTGTACTAAACCACAAATCACCTTAATTTTCTGTCAAAAAAAATTTTCCTTATTAACAAGAGAATTGGTATGATACATCCAGTCAAAACAAAACACATATATTTATACATGAACTCTAAAGTTAATCTGAAAAGAGATTAATAATCTTACTGCATAAAGTACATAAGCAATACATTGGTCCCTCCCTCCTTATGCCACCGGAGATTTCATACAAATATATTTATCAGCTTCCTTGGACCGTCCTGTACATTTAAGAAGTTCAATTATGATGGAAAAATGCTCTTCTAATGCCTTGATATTGTATCGTCCTGTCATTGAATTGAAGATTTCACAAGCCTCATCAACAAATCCAGCTTGATCACAAATAGTTAAAACCACATTAAAAGTGTAATTGTTTGGCTTGAAACCACCAGATCTCATTTGATTAAAGAGATCAAGTGCATCTCTATACCTATTGTTGAAACCATATGCCTCTATAATTGCAGTCCATATCATGGATCCCTTGGAGGGCATTGCATCAAACACTGATTTTGCTTTCTCAATTACTCCACACTTCCCATACATTTTCACAATCTCTGCACATACAAAAGGGATCAACTCAAAATCTCTCTTCAAGACATATCCATGTAACTCTTTCCCGAGTTTCAAATTGCCCATTTCACCACAAGCACTTAACATCCTCGCTACAGTGACAGAATCTGGCCTATGCTTAGAAAGCTGCATTGATCTGGATACCTCTAGTGCTTCATGAAGACAGTTGTTCTTCAAGTATGCATCTATCATTGCTGTCCATGAGATCACATTCTTATTCTCCATTCCATTAAACAACTTGTGAGAACTCTCTAAACTACCACACCTAGAGTACAAAACTATTAAAGAGGTAATTATAGACACATTGGGTAGAAAACAATTCTTCACTGCATACCCATGAATCTCTTTCCCCTGTTTTAGAGCCTTCAGCTCTGCACAAACTGGAAGAACAGTAGCGATCGTCACAACATCAGGTTTCACCCTTTCTTTCTGCATCCAAATTATAGATCTTAGAGCCTGCTCAAGCCTCCCATTTGAGACATAACCTGACATGAGAGCAGTCCAGGAAACAGCATTCCTCTCCATTGAGCAGTAGAAGACCTGCCTTCCTGAATCCATGTCCCCACACTTGCAATACATATCAATCAACGCAGACTTTATGAATAATTGCTTGGCATAATCCTTTGTCTTGATCACATACCCATGAACTTCCTGGCCCAGTTTCCGGGCCCATAATTCTCCAATCACAGGGAGGATTGCTGTCAGTATAGCTGAATTTGGTTCAATCCCCTGCCTTACCATTTTCCTTAAGTATGTTACCGCATCCCTTTGCAATCTGTTGTGTGCAAAACCTGCAATCATCGCCCCCCACACAACAATATCTATCTCTGGAATTTCCTCGAACACTTGGCGGGCCAGCTTAATCTTTCCGCATTTGAAATACATATCGATCAAACTAGTCTGAATAATAATAGAACCATCCGCAAACCCGTTCTTGATCGAAAGGGCATGAATCTTCATCCCTTGTGTGACTGCAGATGAGCCAGCGAAGCTCTTCAGCAAGCAAGAAAAGGTGTAGACATTCAACTCCAATCCTAGCTCTCGCATTTTTGTATATGTAGCAAGTACTTCACGATATTGCCGCCGACCTCTAACAACATTGCCTCTGAGTAAGGCATTCCATGGATAGACGCTCTCATGTGGGAGCTCATCGAAGACCTTCTTCGCGTCTTCAATGGAGCCACAAGATGTGTAGAAATGAACTAATTTGGTGCGGAGGAAATCGTTGCCCTCTAGCCCATGTATCCGGATAAAAGCATGGATTTGTTTGCCTTCAACGAGGGACTTAGATCGAACACAAGCGGCAAGGAGAGAGGAGAAAGTGGTGACATTAACAGGGATGCCTTCTTTGTCCAAGTAATCCAAGATTGTGAGTGCTTCCTTGAGCTTCCCTCGCCGAGCGAATCTCTTGATGTCTTCGTAGATGGCATGTGGATTCTTTGTCTGAAGAGGTAAGGATTTCGGAACTGCATCTTTTTCTGTGAATCGAGATTTGAAGGGCTTGCTTTGGTGATTTGGGTGAGTTTGGATCTGAAGCAGTGGAGATGTTGAGGATGATGATGCTGCCTTGGTCTTGATGAAGTAGTTGATGGGATTTGGCCGTGGATAGTGAAATTGAATACTGGGAGATGGTTTAGAATAGATTTTGGCAGGAAATGGAGCTGAGTTGGTGAGAAGTATAGACGTAGAGGAGGATAGCCCTTCCATGCCGCCACTGAGTTTTTGTCCTGGCCACAATCAAAATGACCACAGCTGCAACAGTCCATGGTTTGATCTTCGCGCCAAAAAGTCCCTAACTGATTTTTTCTTTCTTTCTTTTTTTTTTTTTTTTTTTGGAGGGTGTGGGGTATGTGTTGGGGGGATCTGCATCGTCTGTCTCCTCCCAATCATTCTGGGAGGATGGTGGCAACCTTCATTGGATGATTGACACGTGGCTCTCGGTGAATCCGAGACCCACATCCGAGCCGACACCCCCTTGTTGGCTTGGCTTGTCAGCTGGGTGTCGACTCGGACGTGGGTCTCGGATTCACCGAGAGCCAAAGAAGGTTGCCACTATCCTCCCAGACCACTGGGAGGAGACGATGTGAATCCTAGGGGGGGGGACAAGTAGAAGACAATAGTTCAGTTGCGACTACTAATATCCTTCCTGATCCCATCAAAGTCCATATCCAGTGGGTCACCATTGGGTCCTGTACTCTAAAGATGGATTCCATACCACATCGACAATGATGGAATCTCATAATAGATAGTACGTCTACATGCAGGTAATCCGAACCCTAAATAGAATCCACAACAAAATTTAGTCACGAAAATAGATTGCGACATTTAAATTTTGCTTTAGATTAAGGAGTGGACCCAAATAGTCTCTAGTCGTCCAGCTGTGTCTACTGTGATAGCACTGATAAAATGGTCACCTGTTGGTCAGTCATGCTAGCCGATTGAACCCGGCGACAGGAGAGGATTTGCATCTTGATTGTGTTGGGAATAGTCTCATTGCTTAGAAACTAGAACCTTGGGTATATATGTGAGAGTCCATCTACTTATTAGTTCGAACTTTTGAGATGAAAACTTAACATGGTATCATAATTCCAAGTTCACTCAGTATGGTCATCCGAAAGAGGGACCACATGTCACGTGTACTGCCACCTAAAAAGAAGAGCAACATTTGAGAGAGAATGTTAAGAATAATCCCACATTGCTTAGAAACTAGAGGTGCCGATTCATGCCATCTTGTGGTCTAAAACCATGGTAAAACCTCCTTATGCCACATGGTAACAAGGATTTAGTAATCGATATTAGCCGATGACGAACTCAATTTGATACCTATATGGATCAATATTACAGCCAATAAGGTAGGAATACATGACCGATATCATTAGAAAATTAATTAAAAATAAGAAAATATCAATATCTTATTGATTTCAATCGTATCGGCCAATATTAATTATAAATAAGAAAAAACCAGTACTGGATCAATTTCTATCGATACAATCAATCTGATACTGATTAACCTTGCATGTGCCTGGTGGTCGGTTCAACCTACTTTTGATAAGTAGTTTGGCAAGCTGACTTGATTAAAGTTGAGATCTTCGTTTTCAATCAAATAGTTCTCAAAAGATAGGTCACTTGTCTAAATTTATAATTTATCTTAATCATATGATCCGTCATGTATAAATTTTTTCAATAATTTTTCAATAATTTTTATTGAATTTATGTTTAACTCATTTATAGAACTTTCAAATTTATTTTAGAACATGGCAATAATACTTTCAGATTGGTCCAAAACATTGACCATGAATTGATGATGGTGCGGACAACTTTTCTACCAAAATTAAGGCCACCCAAATTACCACATGGCATTCATGGAGAGATGGAGAGGGAAAAGGAAGCAGTTGATGCAATAGAATTCGACCCCATTTAGTTTTACTCTGCTTTTCTTCTACCTAATTTTTATTTTTGTTTTAAGGTAAATAAGTCCTAAGGAGAGTTGAACTCATATCCTCTTTGAGATACTGGTCTTAACCAACTGAGCCAACCCTTTAGGGTGCTTCATTCTCACCTAAATTCCTTGGACTTGAACGAGAAAAATAAGAAATTTATTTGAAAATCTTAATTGCATAAGATGTAGTATTTTAGTCTTTAGGATAGTCACAATATGATTAAAAATTTTAGATTTTCATTGAATAATCTCACCTTCATCTTTTTTTAGATACAGTTTGTTTTACTTTTATTATTTTTTTCATGCAAATGATATTTTATATGAAATTTTTCAAAAGTCTGTGAAAATCCCATTTTACCATTGATTTTAATTTTTTTTTTTTTTGAAAATATGATAGAAGATAATTAGAAAAGGATGTCATATTCTAAAGATACTGGTAGAGATGTCATTGAGGCAGTTTCATTATGTAATGATACTAAGTTATTTCTATAGACATGCTAATGATGGTAGATTTTATTAATTGTTAATATTTTGTGAGGAAATGATGAAATTATCTTTGTTCAAGTGTTTTCATTGGATGATGGTGTTGAACTGTTCATATTAATATACATGTGCTTCTTTTATTGCCATAGCTTGGAACGTATTCCATCAAAATTGTGAAACCCACCCAAAAAATCCAAACTCGGGTGCATTCTTAAATAGTTTTGATTAGGCTGGACTCAAGCTCAACAATCCTACCTACTAAGGTTCGCTTGGGCTAAACTTGACATCAAGACATCAGGCGGATGCTCACCCCCAATAAGTTGAGATTTAAGGGGGACCTTTATGTAAGATTTTTTAAATCTCCCTTGAGTTTTTTTCATGGAATTTCCCATGATCCATAACGAACACACCACACAGATTATTAGAATACAATGGGTATTGAAAAAAGATGATAAGACACATATCTCTTGTTGTAGATTGATTTTCGACATTTTCTTTGGCTTTGAATGCTTAGAATGCTTGGATTAGAGTTTTCCACAGCCTGTCAGGATCCCTTGACCTTCTCTCTGCGTATGGAAACAGGAGAAGAAAATAACACCGTGACTGTGGGGACTCTAACCATTGGTATTTATAATACCACCCCCAACCTTTGATCAGTCTCACAGTGGACTAGGTTGCTCTATCTCTAATCATACTTAAATCGGTCTACCTGTAATAGACTCCCACTAAATCAACTAACCTTATAATTAATTTAACCCATAAAAATATCTAACAATCTCCCACTTGGGCTATATTAATTATAAAGTCACCATTGACCCAGTGTGGCCATGGAATCTAATTACACCAAAATCATCATTTACTTTGATTCAGTCATCAAGCCTACCAATGTCGAACAACAACGGAAAGTACTCCTACACGTCCGGTGTACTCCCTTCTGTCAATCACATATAGAGGTCTACTTAATGACATAAATCATTTTGAGATGAATACTTAAATCCAATTATCGAATTATCACGATCCCGTTACCTTAAAATCCTTATAGGTCAACACACTTTGATATTATCCAACTTATATGCAAATCGCCTCTAGCTTGGACTAATATCACACTTTGGCTTATCGCCTTCTTTGGCTAAATACCGCCTTTCAACTTGGCATGTCTTAAATAATCAGGAATACATACCAGCAATGAAATGAATGTTCACCAATAATTATGCCCATTAAACCATAGGCAACATTAACAATCACTGATAAACCATCAACTACTAGATCTCCACTAATCAAGCAGATCTAAACACTCCCCTGACTAAGAGAATCTAAAGATTCCCACAGATATTACAAATTCCAAGAGAATATATAAATCAATAAATTACCTTCATTTAAATTTAATATGAAATTTAATTCTATCAAAACATGTCAAATAAAATCTTCCAAAATAAATAACTGAATTGTAAGTCAATAAAAAAATATCCAAAAATATTCTAAAGACAACTGGTAATAATAAAGAAAACTAACTAGACCTATAGCTTCAACTGTATCAAACGACATCATCATTTGACGTCTTCTTTCTCTGGTGTCTCAGTTTTCTTTTTCTTTTTCTCCAACCAAGCTTCTCTTGCCTTACACTCTCTCTTCATGTGCCCCTTCTTATGGCATCAGAAACATTCAACATCACTCATATCTCTATCATAAGGTTTTCCTTTCTTAAAAGAGTATCTATCTTTTCTATACGATCCTACCCCAATCTTTCCTTTACTTTTATCTTCTCTGGAATGATGACTAGTGACATTGACACTTTCAAATTTTTTCTTCAATCTCATTTCTTCTTTAGTGCAAACAGAGATTAATTTATTCATATCCTATTCTTCTGCCTGTGTATTATACCCCACTTGTATCTGGTAATACTCTTCAGGTAACGAGGATAATGCACAATGGATCACAAACTCATCATCGACGTTAATTCTCATGCCTTTAATCTTCTCAGCAGCAGCAACAAGTTCCATGAAATGATCTCCGACACTTCCATTACTATCAAATTTTGCATTAGTAAACTTGTTCATCAAGTTGCTTCTTTGTCCTCTGTCAGAAAGCTCAAATTTTCCTTTGATTTCTTTTAAATATTCTTTGGCAATGTCCTTGGCTTGAACACCATCACGCATGGTTTCAAGAATGGTCTGCCTCATGAGCAGCATAGACTTTTTATTTGCTGTCATCCACTTTGACATTTCCTCCTTCTCTTCTAGGATACTAATATCAGTGATGGCAACAGGTTTATCCTCTTTAAGCGTCATATCTAGGTCAATTAAACCTAGACTCGCTTCTAGTTGTTCATACCACCTTTTAAAACTCATCCCAGACAGGAAAGAAATAGTAACTACCAAACCACCTAGCATAGTCACAGGGATGGACATCCTGGGAGATACAAACCATCATCACCATATGAGTTCAAGCAAAAATATCAAGTAATAGAAAAATCATGCGAAACTCATACAAACATATGCAATTTTATTTACTTCTACTTTGTCCCAAATAGAAAGAAATAGACATCAAAACCCTCTTTGGAACAACCATACTTAGATGAAAACATTAATGCATGAGTACAAACATATATCAACCAACAGAAGTTTGATATACACATCATTTACTTGCACTAATCATATCAACCATTCATGTAAATAAATATCATTTTTTAAGAGTTAACCAGCTACACATTCTCCTTTGAGATAAACATGCAGTGGTATTCTTAGTTTCTGTGCAGTGACTGTGAAAGAATAATGACACTCGAAAATCTCACCATCTTTAGGTTAATGAAACCCCCTAAAGTCAAAACCCTTTCAATTCATGTGCATGAATATACCTTTAACTTTGACAATGCCACTTTTGGGTTAACACTGTTTTTCTTAGCTGCTTTTTACACCATAAAAAACAGTGTATTAAAAAAATATATCATTTATTATATATGTAAATGCACAAATTTGGGGTTAGAGGACCACCATGTTGGAACTGAGTGTACCACTTTGGTGGATTCTACCTAATCTTCACATGACACCCACAAACCTTAATTTGAACAAAACTTGACAATGACACAATTGGGTATACATTGCCCCTACACAAGTATTTACAAATACATGAACTTTGAATTTGAAGACATTATGATGAAACTAAATGTACCACTTTGGTGGGATCAATCTAATTCCACAATGATATCCCCAAACCCTACTTTGTAGCACCATGTGGGTCAATAAACAAAACCTCATGCATACATAACTTTTTACATGCATCTGGTACAAAATTAACTAACAAACAAGCAGAAAAATTTCAAATCAGACTAATTCAGGACATCTTTTAGTCAAAAATAAATTTTTTAAATCATCAAACTATGTCAAACTATGTACCAAATTATAGAGCACGAAAATACGAACACAACGCAAAAAATTGAGTCAAAATTCGACACTCATAGCGCCCACAATCGTCGATCAAAGTCGGCACATACCTTTTATAAACCTAAACCGGTTCTGGGCGGTTCCTCCTGGCTCTGTTCGGTCTGGCTGGGCTCGGTTCTGATTGGACCGAACCCACTGATTACCTTTTCCATTTTTTAATTTTATTTATTTATTTATTTTTTTTTGAAAACACTTTGGTCCAGACCGAACCAAACAGTTTAGGGTTAAACTGAACCACGGCCTGGCCCGACGGTTAAACCACCGGATCATCCAGCCCAACCATCCGGGGGGTTTCGGGTCAAAGTATTAGGTTTTTGAGTCAGACAACCGGGTTAATGGGTCAGGTTGTTAGGTCATTGACCGGGTCAGGCAACTGGATCGTTTGACTAGGCTAATAAGTCAGTTGACTAGGTAGATGGGTCACACTTGCTGACCCACACTAGTGCCCCAATCCTGTCTTGGATTGGTTTTGGGCGGCCTCGGTTCGGGCTAGGTCTTGGATCAGGGCTCGGTTCGGGCTAGGTCTTAGATCCGGGCTCGGTTCTAGATCGGCCCAGATCATAGTTCCGGGTTGACACTAAGTCAACTTGCTAGGGTTTACGGGTTGACTCGGTGACGTCAACCCTTCCTTTTTTTTCTTTTTTTTAAAATAGCCGCCGGTGAGTGGATCTCACGCGCTTTTTCAGGCTGCGAGTGAGGGTGCATCCGGCAACCTCCGGTGACCAACCTTATGTCGTCGGCTCCGTCTCTCCGAGACCTACAATCTTATAAAATTTATTTTACTTCTTGACAGTCCGAAATTTTTTTCTAGAGTCCCAACCATAGACAGGTTCATACAAGAATTTTGAGAGACAAATCTCTCCCTTTTCCAATCCATTCAAATATAAAGTCTTTACAATACTTTCCCATTGATCTTAGGTATGTGTAGGTGGCTCTGATATCACTGTAAGATTTTTCAAATCTCCCTTAGATTTTTTCCATGGGATTTTTCATGAACGCTAACGAACACACCACACAGATTACTAAAATACAATGTGTATTGAAAAAAGATGATAAGACACATACCTCTTGCTATAGATTGATTTTTGACCATTTCTTTCTTTTTGAATGCTTAGAATGCTTGGATCAGAGTATTCCATAACCTGTCGAGGTCCCTTAACCTTCTCTCTGCATATGGGAACAGGAGAAGAAAATAACACCGTGGCTGTGCGGACTCTAACCATTGGTATTTATAATACCACGCCCAACCCTGGATCAGTCCCACAGTGGACCAGGTTGGTCCATCTCTAATCATACTTAAACCAGTCTACTTGTAACCAGACTCCCACTAAACCAACTAACCTTATAATTAATTTAGCCCATAAAAATATCTTACACTTTAAGCATAGCTGTCCACATATTTACGCTCAATCAGATGATTTGGGAACACAAGTAAAACCAATGACATGCCCTTTGTTGCTGTTATAATCGGTTAACATGGTCCTTCGGGATGAGATAATCTATATAAGACAAATGGATAAGGTGAACAAAGGGAATCGGACTCTGGGCTTATGACAGCTCCGATGCCTAAGTCAGTATTCTCGTAGCAAACAACAAATAAGGTGAAAATGAGGTTGAGCCAAGGAGATGAAATAAGAGGCAATGGAAAAAAGCACAAGTGAGTAAAAAACTGTAATGGAAGTTTGTAATAATCGTCTAATGTTGTATTTGAGTCTTTGAGGTCCTTTTATAGTGGTGATTTAAGTTGGATTTGACTTAAACATGACATGGGCAGTTGTGTGTCAGACACGCTTTTGTATTCGATGCCCTGCATGCAAACAAGCAAGGGGTCACTTCTACAGGGATCACTTCCATGGGTTGTAATAGTGAGACATCAGTTGACATGTCAAGTTCTTGCTAAGTGATATGGTCGGCACCATAGGATTCGAAAGAGGAGTAGGAGATGGCGAAATAAATGTGAAATGTTGTGTGCTCAAGGTGGCGTATAAATATTGCGTGTTTTGTATAGTGCAAGTGTAATTAATGTTGAGTTTTCGGTTATAGGTGCAATAAATGTTGTATGTCAGCATACTACCATTAGATAGGCCAAGCGCAAGTTTGCACAGGTTGACTTGTCGGGCTTTCCCTGGCTGTAGTCCTACTATGCACAGGTCAACGTGGTGCGTTTCTATTGCTCGGTATTATTTGTACCCAGCATCCACCATTTTCCATCCCGACATTCAACTAAGTTTTTGAAAATGACAATTTTCCACACTATTCATTCACATAATCACACTTCATTGCTTTCTCGCTACACAAACAATGCCTCATAGGATTGAAAGGGCTATAACTAGATCAGGCCACCGATGCCATCCAGTTTTCAAAGTTCATGGTATTGGTATTGGTCAATGTCAAAATCAGTTTGACACCAATACGGATAGGGGTACAGCCAAAGGTTGAGTGACATGTGGTGAAAATGATTAAAAACTAATTAAAATAGTTGAATCAATACTGGTCTTGATTGATACCGATTATTAAACCTAAGGGTGTTAAATGGTGTGATTTCGGTTTAACAGTGTGGGTTTGGTGTGTAATGAGTAAAACCAAAACCAAACAATTTATTAGTCGGTTTCACTTTTTCGGTTTTTAAATGGTTTCGTAGTCAGGAGTGAGAGGAAGAGAGTTAGGAACAAAGTAAAGGGAAAACCAAAGAAAACATTAAAATAATTTCATATATGAAAAAAGGAACTTACGATTTAGAAGTTTGGCATGTGGAAAGCATTAAAATAAAATTTATTTATACAAAGATAGACATTTAGCACTAAGGGATTGAAGTAAAGATTTAGTTGATTTTAACATTCCAAACAAATCGGTTTAAACGATTTTATTTTTGAAATTAGAATCGATTCGTTTAACCAAACGGTTTTATTTTTGAAATCTGAATTGAATCGTTTGATAATTTGTTTCATGGTTTCAGTTTAAATGGTTCACATCGATTTTCATACCCAATACGATTTTATTTTTAACTCCCTTACCACTTGCCAAGTCACCATATTGTGATATAGAAAATAGGACTCAGTGAACCCATGAGTGGATATACCCTCTTAACGAAAAAAAAAAACCCATTCTTTGTGCCAGTTCGGAAAAACTGGTCCTTGTCCGCATGAATCCCATTTAGTTTTCTAGGTGCTTTTTTTTTTTTTTTTTTTTGGATAGACAAGTCGGAAGGGAAGTATCTTTTTGAGATATTGGTCTTAACCATAGTTAATATGTGTATTGTACGATGTTTTCTTGTCGTGCCATATTATTGCTATATAATACGCATATTACATCTCATGTTTAATCACATAGGAAAAAACGCTATACATTAGATGCCGCTAAATATGCACGTATTAAACACGTTCCCGTATTTTTACTCAAAAAAAAAAAAGGTTCCAGTTACCAAATTTGCTCCTTTCAAATCAACAAATTTCAATTAAAAATAAGAATACAACGGTCCAACTGCCCAAGAAGCTGCCTGACTATCAAATCGTTAGAAGTTTTATTAGTACAGAAGTACAGATTTCAATTTCCACTACAGTTTCTTTTATTAGTCATCTTTTTTTTGTTCTTTCCCCACATCCCAATGGGCGGGACTGAAATCCTCTCCCGCGGCAGGAGGTTCCTGCCGCTGATCCAAAGGTTGGGGATCAGTCGGCCCGCCTATCAATACATGGGGAGGTGGGCCGGCTGAAATCCCTCCCTTGGCCGGCGACAGGTGGGCGGGAGAGGATTTTTTTACCAATGGATGACGGTGCTTCATCCATCCCTCATATCCAATGCCATAGGCAATAGGGAACCCAAACCATACGAGATAGGACTCCCCAAGGCAGCATCAAACCCTAGCCCAATTTAAAGGTGTCAAAAATGAAACTGAATCGTATATCAAAATCGAATCGAACTGTTTAAATCACAACCGTGAAACCATTTATTAAATTGTTTAGTTTTTGTTCACAATCTGACACCGTATATATAAATGGTTCGGATCGGTTCTAAACCGATTAACTGACAGTTCTAATCCGATTAAAACCGTTTAGCCAAAATTGTTTGTAAACCATTTAATTGAACCATTTATAAACCGATTACCCTTATTAAATACTTATCAAAACTCATTATTCATCGATTTTGGTTTTTTAATTTTTAAACGGTTTCGCTTTTTCGGTTAAAATAAAATTTAACAAAGATAGACATTTAGTACTAGGGGATTGAAGTAAAAGTTTACTTGATTTTAACATTCCAAACACTCGGTATAAACGGTTTTATTTTTGAAACTAGAATCCAATGGTTTAACTAAAAGATTTTATTTTTGAAATCTGAATCGAATTATTTAATAATTTGTTTCAGGGATTCGGTTTAAATGATTGGATTCGATTTTATCACCCAGTACGATTTTATTTTTAACACCCTTACTAAAGCCTTGCCTGGCAAGTCACTCTATCCAGATATGGAAAATAAGACTCAGTCAACCCATGAGTCCACCATAACCATAACTGCCCCTGCATTGACAGGCCAGCTGGTAAAAACTTGCCAAAATTGGAGTCACTAGATCGTAGATTATGGAATCTTGAGAGCTGTAGTTTCCTAAGTTACTTACTTTTTTAACAACTCAGAAGAGAAATAGAAGTCAGAGTCTGATTATGATTCTCCTTTTTGCACTTCTATATGTAAGACGACAGAGCACCTATCCTTCACTCCATTGTCACTAGAAACTCAAAAAGAGAAGCTAGAGACGAAAACAAGATCGATCGAGCAGAAGAACAAGGAGAATATTGTAATGGCTTCCAAAGAGAATAAGACTGCTCCAGATAGTCTGCCGCTGTGCGCTAATAGATGCGGCTTCCATGGGTCACCAACCACTCTTAACCTCTGCTCAAAGTGCTATAGAGATTACTGTCTCCAACAAGAGCAGCAACTACGACGAATTATAACCTCTGATAAAGCTGTTGTTGTTGATTCCTCATCTTCATCCTCATCTTGGGCTACTCCGTCGTCATCGTCTCAATGCAGTTCTCCTGTTGGAAGTGTTGGTAGTGCTGTGGGTTATGAGGTGAAGAACAGGTGTGAATACTGTAATAAGCGAGTGAAGATGATAATGCTAGGGTTCAAGTGTAGATGTGGTTGTACGTTCTGCCCCAAGCACAGGTATCCTGAGATGCATGAATGTACTTTTGACTTCAAGGCTGTGGGTCGGAATGCCATTGCTAAGGATAACCCTGTCATCAAGCCCGACAAGATTCAGAGATTCTAAACACTCCATTGCTACATTCTAAAATCTTGCATGTAAGAAAAGGAAGAGGGAAGTTGAATTTCGAAGTCGGAATTGTTTGGAAGAAATTGTTTGAAGTTGGAATTTCATTGTGGCTGAGAGGAGATAGTGGTGTGTAACTTCCATGTTTCTCCACAATTAATTTTTTGCATGTTAATGAAATTGTTATTGCTATTAGATGATAGTAGTGGAACTTCTCTTTTTTACATCGTAAGAACATGACAAGATTTTAAATGACTGTATTTAACAAGATTTCTCTTGGATTTCTTCCAAAAACAATATCTGGGTTTTTTTTTTCCACACAAATATCAATATTTGATCTTGTTTTGAATTTCTGATGCTTCAATGATCAGATATCGAATAATTAAAAAGAAGAAGAAATATTGACTTTTACGTGCTACTATTGCACCAACAGGGTTCTCTTCTTTCACTGGTCAATTCGAGTCCTAGTTGTATTCTCATGTGATGATCCTTCTCACATTCTCCTTGTTTTTTTCTTAGTTCTTCTTTTTCACATCTTATCTCCTCCTATAGGTGGTACCTTGTTTTCTCATCCATTTTCATCTGGGCTTGAATTTTTCATATCTCGATCAAAGCTTTATTGACTAAAAGAGATCTCTTAATTGAAGATTGGTTATTCGTCCAAATAACCATCATCCCGCTTGTAGTCCCTTATATATGCATTAACGATCCAACTGCGTCACTTTCCTTCCTATGTTACATAGTCAAAATAAGGAAGACTGGTTAAGGTAAATGGAAGAAGAAGATCAAAACTAAGAGGACTTCTTATTGAACTGATGCCATCTAGTTTATTCTCTTTTCTACTCCATTTAATTATCTGATTTACATCATCTTGCCTCTCTTTTTTTTGGTCCTGTATTATTCGAATTTTGCAATTTTTTGTCCCGTATTATTCGGCTTTTGCCTTTACAACCTGTACATGCCGTTTTCGGTTTTATTAATTGTTAATATTTTGTGAGGGAATTATGAAATTATCTTTGTGTTTAAGTGTTTGCATTGGATTATGCTGTTCAACTGTTCATATTAGTATACATGTGCTTCTTTTGTTGCCATAGCCTAGAGCGTATTCCATCAAAATTGTGAAATGTACCCAAAAAAATCCAAATTCCGGTGCATTCTTAAATAATTTTGATTGGGCTGGACTCAGCAACAATCCCACCTACTAAGGCTCGCTTGGACTGAACTTGACATCAAAACATCAGGCAAATGCTCACCCCAATTAGTTGAGATTTAACTGTGACCTTTAAGCATATGCAGTTGTCCACATTTTTAAGCTTAATCAGATGATTTGTGAACCCAAGTAGAAATCAATGCCATGCCCACTGTTGCTGCTAGAATCAATTAACATGGTCCTTTAGGATGAGATAATCTACATAAGACAAATGGATAAGGAAAACAAAGGGGATTGGACTCTGGGCCTGCTATAGCTCCAATGCCTAAATCAGTACTCTCGCAACAAACAACGAATAAGGTGACTCGAATGAGGGTGAGCCAAGGTGATGAAAGAAGGGGTAATAGAAAGCACAAGTGAGTAAAAACTGCAATGGAAGTCTATAATAATCGTCTAACATTGGATTTGAATCATTGAGATCCTTTTATAGTGGTGTTTAAGTTGGATTTGACTTAAGCATGACATGGGCAGTTGTGTTTGAGGCACTCTTGTATGTTCAATGGCCTGCATGCAAACAAGCAGGGATCACTTCTACAGGGATCACTTCCATGGGTTACAACAGTGAGATGTGAGTTGACATATCAAGTTCTTGTTAAGCAAGAAGTCGGCGTCATAGTATCATTACCAAAAAAAAAAAAAAAAAAAAAAGGCGTCAAGGTTGGAGATGGCAGAATAAATGCAAGTCACTTGAGTTATATTGGCAGTGCAATAAATGTAGTGTGCTCTGTATAATAAATACTGCGTGTTGTGCAAGTGTAATTAATGTTGCTTTTCCAATTATATGTCCAATAAATGTTGTGTGTCAGCATACTACTAGTAGACAGGCCGAGCATAAGTCTCCGCAAGTCGATTTGTCAGGCTTTTCTTGGGTGTTAAATGGTGATATTTCCATTTAACAAAGCGATTCAATGTGTAATGAGTAAAACCAAAACCAAACCATTTATTAAACGGTATCAAAATACTTACCAAAAGCGATTATTCATTTGTTTCGATTTTTCATGTTTTAAACGGTTTCAATTTTCTGGTTTTTAAACGGTTTCGTAGCCAAGAAGGAGAGGAAGAGAGTTAGGAACATAGTAAAGGGAAAGCCAAGGAAAGCTTTAAAATAATTTTTGTCCTATATGATAAGGGACTTACGATTTAGAAGTATGTCATGTGAAAAACATTAAATAAATTTTATTTCTACAAAGATTGACATTTAACACTAAGGGATTGAAGTAAAGGTTTAATTGGTTTTAACATTCTAAACAATCGGTTTAAATGGTTTTATTTTCGAAACCAGAATCAAACCATTTAAATAAACAGTTTTAGTTTTGGAATAAAAATCAAATTATTTAATAATTTGTTTCACAATTTCGATTTAAATGGTTGGATTCAATTTTGATACCCGGTACGATTTTATTTTTTGACACCCTTACTAAAACCTTGCTTGCCAAGTCACCATATCGAGATAAAGAAAATAGAACTCAGTCAACCCATGAGTCCACTATAACTGCCCGGGCATTGACAGGTCAGCTGGTAAAAACTTGCCCAACTCGGAGTCACTAGATCAAATAGAAGTCAGAGTCTGATTATGATTCTCCTTTTTTATTTCTATATATAAGACGACCACGGCACCTATTCTTCATATCTTAGTGACTTGAAACTCAAAGAGAAGAGCTGAAATCTGCATCGAGAGAAAAACAAAATTCAACAAGATCAATCGAGCGAGCAGAAGAACAAAGGAAAAGATTGTAATGGCTTCCGAAGAGAATAAGACGGCACCAGATAGTATGTCACTGTGCGCTAATAGATGCGGCTTCTATGGGTCACCAACCACTCTTAGCCTCTGCTCAAAGTGCTATAGAGATTACTGTCTTCAACAAGAGCAACGACTACGACGAATTATAACCTCTGATAAAGCTGTTGTTGATTCCTCATCTTCATCCTCATCTTGGGCTACTTCGTCGTCATCGTCTCAATGTAATTCTCATGTTGTTAGTGTTGGTAGTGCTGTGGGTTATGAGGTGAAGAACAAGTGTGAATACTGTAAGAAACGAGTGAAGATGATGATGCTAGGGTTTAAGTGCAGATGTGGTTGTACATTCTGCCCCAAGCACCGGTTTCCTGAGATGCACGAATGTACTTTCAACTTCAAGGCTGTGGGTCGGGATGCCATTGCTAAGGATAACCCTGTCATCAAGCCTGACAAGATTCAGAGATTCTAAACACTCTGTTTTTAATTAGATCTTGCATGTAAGAAAAGGAAGAGGGAACTGGAATTTTGAAGCGGGAAGGAAGAAATTATTACAAGTTGGAATTTCATTGTGGCTGAGAGGAGATAGTAGTGGTGTATAACTTCCATGTTTCTCCAAAATTAATTTTTTTGTTTATGTAATTGTTGTTGAGATTTTTTTTTTTTTTTTTTTTTTTTGGTAAACATTGCTATTGTGATTGTTTTTTTTTTTTGGTAGTCATCGTTATTGTGATTAGATAATATATAGTAATGGAGTTTCTCTTTACTTACATCATACGAACACTATATGACAAGTTATCAATATAATAGAAGTTATTGTCAATAAAAACTACAATAACGAATAATTCAATTATTTTCCCTTTTATTTATTTAGAAATGAAACAGGCACTGTCACGCACACTCTTTTGCAAACACAATCAACGTGCAGTCGCTGGATTTGATCCCAGATGGGTTATAGGGCTCGCAGTGAACTCGCCTCATCAAGGTGCTTATAGCAAGTAATTAATTTTCACATCTACTAGGGTCCGGCGTAACATGCCAACGAATCTCTTTGTCCCCATCTCTATGATGCTTTGCTGTCCATTTTCTTTCTTTGAACTGCTTCCCATCCCTTTCATCCGTGTCAAGCTCAAAACTTGCATATCAAGAAATACAAAAAGAACTATTTCCACCGCTGGTTACCTGACCTTTACCCCATTGGAGCTCCTCAAGGTTCATGTGAGAGTCGAACCTAGTTAAAGGACTGTATTTAACAAGATTTCTCAAGGATTTCTTCCATGGGGTTTTTTTGACACAAATATCAATATTTGATCTTGTTTTGAATATTTTATGATTTAATGATGAGATATCAAGTAATTAAAAAGAAGAAAGAAATATTGACTTTTACATGCTACTATTACACCGACAAGGGTTCTCTTCTTTCTCTAGTCAATTTGAGTCCTAGTTGTATTCTCATGTGATGATCCTTCTCACATTCTCCTCTTTTTCTTCTTAATTCTTCTTTTTCACTTCTTATCTCCTCTTATAGGCGGTACCTTGTTTTCTCATCCATTTTCAGCTGGCCTTGAATTTGTCATATCTCGATCAAAGCTTTATTGACTGAAAGTGATCTCTTAGTCCGAATAATTGTCATCTCGCTGCTTGTAGTCCCTTACCTACGCTTTAACGATCCAATTGTAGCACTTTCCTTCCTATGTTAATTAGTCAAAATAAGGAAGACTGGTTAAGGTAAATGGGAGAAGAAGATCCAAACTGAGAGGATTTCCTAAAGTGATCCTATCTAGTTTATTCTCTTTTCTACTCCTTTTAATTATCTGATTTGCACGCTTTGTTTTCTGATATTTTCTGCTATTAGTTCCAATTGTTCCTGGTTATTGTTGAATTTTCCCTCTCCAGTACGCCTCTTACAGGCTTCTTCCTCCCCCGGACTCAACCGGATGGATTGTATTATATTGGTAGCTGGTTTCCCGTTTATGGCTTGAGATCAGGACCATCGGTTTCAGTTGGGAGTTGCCCTTGAGCTGACGAACGGAGTTGCAGGGTTGTAATGGAATGGAGCTAGCCGTCGGGTGCTGCCAGGACTTAAAACTGGACATCTCCGAGTCCTGGCATGATAGTAGTTCTTCCCTTAAGCAGTCCGATCCACAAGCTTAGGATTGGGTGAAGCTAGCGACAGTACCAAAGGCGATAAAAGAAACCTATATGGACGCCGGAACTCACTGCCATACAATCTCGTTGGAGCTTGTTTCTTATTCCCTCCCCCCGAGTTCCTTCCTTGTGATCCTGCCATTAAGCAGCTCTAACAAGATCTAAATCGTAGTCACTAAGTTGGAGATATAGAGATGGAAAAAAAAAAAAAAAAAAAGAAAGAAAAGAAGAAGAAGAAGAATATTGAAACGTAACCGGGAGAAAAAAAAGTGAGAGATTCATCCGGAATTGACGAAAGTAAAAAGGTATAGGATATCATTTGTTATGTTTTAAAATGGTAAGGGGAAGGAGGAAGAAGACAAGGGAAGGAGATGCGAGCTCCCTTGTAGCTTTGGAACACTAGGTAGCTTGCTGCTTCATTAGCTAAAGCGTGGGCTGGCTTTTCTTATTTGCCTATAGTGAGTGATGTTCTCTAGAAGGGTGTCCTCGCTCTCTTGGCAAAACACTTCGAAACAAAAGAAGAACGTCTCACGGTAACTCTAAAAATGTCTAATGGAAAAGACAAAATGATAAGTTTTTACTCTCCTATTAAAAACACCACCATCATCCTTCTTAAACCTTTATCTTTTCTTTCCTTCCAATGCTTGAACAAAGGTTTTTCTTTCTGACGATTCTCTTCTTGTCCGGCTACGCTCTTCCCCCGACACTGCTCTCTACACAGGGTTCAAGTCATTGTATTTCATAGCAATGGCGAGATCGGCGAGAGAAGGTATTTTTTTTTCATACCGTCTGATCCCTATTCTTGGTTTGGACTAATTCATTCGACAATCACCCTCAACCTTGATCCTTATCTCCTCCAGAACTAGACAACTCCCCAGCCCAGTTGCCGCTAATGGTTCAAGCTGCTCAGCAACGTCAATCCAGAGGGAAAGGAACTACAACCTCTCCAAATATTTACACCAGAATCCACTTCCATTGGTCAGGAAACTGTAGCAGTCAGCGTTCAGGTCAAAATCAAATCTCTTGGGGGGGGGAGCGAGCTCAGAGGAGGACTCCGACCACGAACATTGTTGGAGGCTGTCCCAAACACAATCAATACAATCGTTGGATTCGATCCCGGATGGGTTATATAGGGCTCGCAGCGAGCTCGCCACATCAAGGTGTTTATAGCAAGTAATTAATTTTCACATCCATGAGGTTCAAGGTATTGGTATTGGTCAATGTCAAAACTGGTTTGATATCAATACAGATAGGGGTTCTATCAAAGATTGAGCAACTTGTGGCCAAAATGACTAAAAAAGTTATCGGATCGATATTGGTCTCGGTTAATATTGATTACTAAAACCTAAGGGGGTTAAACGTTGCAATTTCGGTTTAACAGTGTGGTTCGTTGTGTAATAAGTAAAACCAAAACCAAACCATTTATTAATTGATTTCAATTTTTAAACAGTTACGAAGCTAGGAGGGAGAGGGAGAGGAAGAGAATTAGGAACAAAGTAAAGGGAAAACCAAGGAAAGCATTAAAATAATTTTAATCATATATGAAAAAGGGAACTTTCGATTTATAAGTTTGTCATGTGGAAAGCATTAAAATAAAATTTATTTATACAAAGATAGACATTTAGCACTAAGAGATTGAAGTAAAGATTTAGTTGATTTTAACATTCTAAACAGTCAGTTTAAACGGTCTTATTTTTTAAACCAAAATCGAACATTTAACTAACAGTTTTATTTTTTAAATCTAAATCGAATCATTTGATAATTTGTTTCACGGTTTCAGATTAAGTGTTTCAATTCGATTTTCACACCCGATACGATTTTATTTTTAACACCCTTACTAAAACCTTGCTTGCCAAGTCACTATTTCGAGATATAGAAAATAGGACTCAGTCAACCCATGAGTCCACTATAACTGCTCGGGCATTGACAGGTTAGCTGGTAAAAAACTTGCCAAAATCGGAGTCACTAGAACTTAGATTATGGAATCTTGAGAGCTGTAGTTTCCTAAGTTATTTACTTTTTTTAACAACTCAGAAAAGAAATAGAAGTCAGACTCAGATTATGATTCTCCTTTTTTATTTCTATATATAAGACGACCACAGCAACTTATCCTTCATATCATAGTGACTTGAAACTCAAAGAGAAGAGCTGAAATCTACATCGAGAGAAAAAAAAAATTCAACAAGATCGATCGAGCGAACAGGAGAAGAAAGGAGAAGATTGTAAGGGCTTCCGAAGAGAATAAGATGGCTTCAGATAGTCTGCCGCCATGCACTAATAGATGCGGCTTTTATGGGTTACCAACCACTCTTAACCTCTGCTCAAAGTGCTATAGAGATTACTGTGTCCAACAAGAGCAGCGACTGAGACGAATTATAACCTCTGATAAAGCTGTTGTTGATTCCTCATCTTGGGCTACTCGGTCGTCATCGTCTCAATGCAGTTCTCCTGTTGTTAGTGTTGGTAGTGTTGGTAGTGTTGTGGGTTATGAGGTGAAGAACAGATGTGAATACTGTAAGAAGCGAGTGAAGATGATAATGCTAGGGTTCAAGTGCAGATGTGGTTGTACGTTCTGCCCCAAGCACCGGTATCCTGAGATGCACGATTGTACTTTTGACTTCAAGGCTGTGGGTCGGGATGCCATTGCTAAGGATAACCCTGTCATCAAGCCCAACAAGATTCAGAGATTTTAAACACTCCATTGCTACGTATATTTAGGTCATGAATGCAAGGAAAGGAAGAGGGAAGTTGAATTTCGAAGTGGGAATTGTATGGGAGGAATAGATTAGAAGTTGGAATTTCATGGTGGCTGGGAGGAGATAGTGGTGTATAACTTCCATGATTCTCTAGAATTAATCTTTTGTTTATGTAATTCTTATTGTGATTAGATGATAGTAATGGAACTTCTTCTTTCTTACATTTTTTGTGTGTAAGTAATCTCTTTTTTTCTTACATCGTAAGAACAATAAATGACAAGTTATCAATATAATAGAAGTTCTTGTAAATAAAAATTACAATAACGAATAATTCAATTATTATTTTTATTTATTTAATAACAATATTTCCATTCTTTACCGCCAGCGAAACATGTGGAATTTGAGGTAAAAAGAGCTTGGTTAACAGGGAGTGGAACCAGGTAAAGTTGTCGAGTCCAAATCCTCTCCTCATCAGCTCCCCGCTTACCACCTCATCCAACCATTGGAGTCCGTTGGAGTTCAAGCCGGCTCACAACTCCAACGGTTGGATGGGGTGGGAGCCGGGGAGCCGGGGAGGAGAGGATTTGGATAGAAAATTGTCATATACTGAGATTTACAGTAATGACAACCACCTCCCATTGTCGTCATTAATTACAATTGCACTCTATAATGTTAAGAATATTACTAACGAAAATGATAAAACGATAAATTTACTCTCCTACTAAAAACACCACCATCATCCTCTTAAACTTATGTCTTCTCTTTCCTTCCAACGCTTGAAGAAAAAATTTTCTCCTCCAATGATTCTCCTTCTTGTCTGGCTATGCTCTTCCCGGCCCTACACTCTATACAGGGTTCAAGTCGTAATGTTTCTTAGCAACGGCGAGATCGAGAAGGTATTTTCTTTTCATACCGTATGAACCTTGTTCTTGGTTTGGACTAATTCATTCGACAATCACCATCAACCTTGATCCTTATCTCCTCTAGAACTAGACAACTCCCTAGCCCAGCCGCTGCTAATGGTTCAAGCTGCTCACCAACGTCAATCTAGAGGGAAAGGAACTACAACCTCTCTTAAGATTTACACCGAACCCACTTCCATTGGTCCGGAAATCGTAGCAGTCTGCATCTGTGGAGTACTCGCAATTCTTGATTCGACTATTTTCTTCAAGGTTGGAAATGTAACTGGAACTGGTTCTCGCACTATCACGCTCTTTCGCAAATGGGAGAAAATTTACGAACTCTTCAGGCAGATTTGACGTTTTGGGTTCCCCATCACCTAGCTCGTTTAGGTCAAAATCATTTCCATGGGGTGCCATTTCAATAGAGGTCCCCATCGAATCCAAATCGTCTCCTCCTAGGGGTTCGGGAGGAGACGCGGCTCCCACCAGCTGATGCCTGACACGTGGGCATCGGTTGGATCCTAGACCTCTATCCGAGCCGGTAAGGTGAGCCGACAGGGAGTGTCGGCTTATGCACCAGCTCGGATGGAGAGATTCGATCCAGCAGATGCCCATGGGTCGGGCATCGGCTGGTGGGAGTCGAGTCTCCTCCCAAACCCCAAGGAGGAGACGATTGGAATTTGTCCCCATCCACGAACACTATTGGAGGCTGTCCCAAACACAATCAATGTGCAGTCGCTGGATTCTATCCTGCATGGGTTATAGGGTTTGCATCGAGCTTTCCACATCAAGGTGCTTGCAGCAAGTAATTAATTTTCACATCCACTAGGGTTCGGCGTAACATGCCAACAAATCTCTTCATCCCTACCTTTGTGATGTTTTGTTGTCCATTTTCTTACTTTGAACTGCTTCCATCCCTTTCATTTGTGGCAAGCTCAAAATTTGCATATCAAGATATATAAAAGAACTTCTTCCACCGCTGGTTACCTGAGCTTGACCCCGTTGGAGCTCCTCAAGATTCATGTGACAGTTGAATATATTTGAAGGATTGTATTTCACAGGTTTTCTCTTGGATTCCTTCCAAACACAAAATCTAGGTGTTTTTATTTTCACAAATATCAATATTTGAACTAGTTCTGGATTTATGATGCTTCAATGATCAGATATTGGGTAATTAAAAAGAAGAAGAAATATTGACTTTTAGGTGTTGTTGTTGCACCGACAGGGT
This sequence comes from Protea cynaroides, assembly GCA_028583415.1. NCBI lineage: Eukaryota > Viridiplantae > Streptophyta > Magnoliopsida > Proteales > Proteaceae > Protea > Protea cynaroides. The sequence goes on along the minus strand of CM053276.1, from coordinate 8,849,900 downwards.
TCTTTCTTTTACTCTGGTCAATTCGAGTCCTGCTTGTATTCTCATGTGATGATCCTTCTCACATTATCCTCTGTTTCTTCTTAATTCTTCTTTGTCACTTCTTATCTCCTCCTATAAGCGGTAGGTACGTACCCTTGTTTTCTCATCCAGTTTCATCTGGGCTTGAATTTGTCATATCTTGATCAAAAGCTTTATTGACTAAAAGAGATCTCTTAATTGGAGGCAGGTTATTCGTCCAAATAACAGTCATCTCGCTTGTAGCCCCTTATCTATTCTTTTTAATTATTTGATTTACACGCTTTGTTTTCAGATTTTTCTGCTACTAGTTCCAATTGATCCTTTTTATCTCTGGTGAAGTGTGTTTTCTTGTTTACAATAACTTTTTGGTAATATTGACCTTTTTTTTTTCTTTTTCTTCCGAGTATGGCATGAGATCAGGACCATCGGTTTCAATTGGGAGTTGCCCTTGAGTTGACGAACGGAGCTGCAAGGTTGTAATGGAATGCTGTCGGATGCTGCCAGGACTTAAAACTGGACCTCTCAAAGTCCTGGCATGACAGTAGTTCTTCCCTTGACTTGAGATGAGCCGTCCGACCCACAAGCTTAGGGATTAGGTGAAGCTAGTGACAGTACCAAAGGTGATAAAAAGAAACCTATATGGACGTCGGACCTCGCTGCTGCAATCTCGTCCGAGATTGTTTCTTATTCCCTCCCCCCAAGTTTCTTCCCTGTGATCCAGCCATTAAGCAGCTCTAACAAGATCTAAATTGTAGTCACTAAGCAGAGATATAAAGATAAAAAAAATAAAAATAAAAATAAAAAAGAAGAAGAAAGATTGAAATGTAATAATTCACAGAGTGCAATGGCTGAAGTTCGCATGTTTCATTCAATTCAATAATGATGAGATTAAATCTGATATATAATTTACAAAGTTTATTCAGTTACAACTCTATTTCAGTATTAGAGCTTCAATGGGTTATGGCTGCTGTACATTATCACACATGAGATGGTTTGAATTGTTATAACTGATTCCAATTATGATCGTCAGTGAGATGCGGTGATTCCCTTAGCTCTGATATCTTCGGTGAAGTATAAGTTTCCTCTATTTAGGAATGGTGTAGAGGTCTTGATTGCTAGGTAAAAGTGAAAGTAAAGGTTAGCCAAAAGTGGAAGTAAAGGTTAGCCTTCCTTAGGAGCTTCAACCCCAGAATGGAGCTTTCAAGGGTTTTATTCCTAAGTCTGGTTGTTACGAGTGGGAATACATACCCTGTTGCGTATATAAGCAGTGATCGCTTGCTGTCTCCTTTGCGAGTGGTGCAAACAGTTAACGAAATGGGAACAGGCACAGTCCTTTTCTCAATGGGATTGGTTTGAGCGGCAGAGGCTTTCTCAGAGGCACTATCTTTTAGAAGATGATCAGTGTTTCGATTTGAGACTGGGACGTCTTCTCCCTCACACTGAAGTGAGCTGCCCCACGACAAACTTCTAATGAATCACGGACTTTCTTAAACATTCAAAAAATTTTGATTGATTGATACGAGTTTCTCTTTCTGTTACAATGGATCGACGAAAGACTGGCCCAATAGCTGCTTCAGCGGTCCACTTCACCGAAGATATTGGAGCTAAGGGAATCGCCGCATCTCACTGACGATTAAAACTGGAATCCGTTATAACAATTCAAACCATCTCATGTGTGGTAATTACAGTAGTCGTAACCCACTGAAACTCTAATACTGATATAGAGTTGTACCTGAATAAACTTCTGTAAATTATATATGTAAGACCCGCACTCCACAAACCTGATCTAAACATCTATTTCATGTCGTAACAAGTCTTCCAATCATAACCGGACCCGACGGAACAAGCGGATGACAATCAGGTACGAAAATAAATAAAATAAGCTGATAATTTTTATACCGGTCTCATGATACCGGTCTACATACTGGTCAACGGGTATATCTGTGCGGGCAGACTAGTTAGATCCAGAAACGGATCTCTGTGGGTCCTGCTCGCCAAATCTCAATCTTATGGACTTTCCTAACGTAGGGAAACTTCCTAAAACCTAGCCTAGCCTATTTAATGACCTCTAAACCTCCTTAAACCTCTTGGATTGATTCTCACAAACCCTGGAGAGGAGAAGGAGATCTAAAGAGAAGAAAGGAGCTGAGAAAGGTAGAAGGGGAGATTCCGTTGGATGAAAAACGCCACAATTCGCAAACCAACAGCAAGTGCCTGCACTTTTCTCTAGGTTAAGTGTTGTTGATGATTGATCAATACTATGCAAGGCTAGGTATTGATCTAAAATCCTAATTTGCCGTTAAACTCTAATTCGGTTGATAAGTCCTAGATTTGAATTCTAAACTAAGGTTTCTTAGACCGTAGGACTTAAATGGAAGATAAAACAAATCCTAAAACATTGCTCAGGCCTAGAATGCATAGGAGGAACCTTAGAAGCCATAATGGGTGACCGACAAAAGACGAACACCAAGTTGGTGGTCTTCCAAAAGCATACTGGTCAACCATACCGGTGGCACTATATGCAATCGGTATATGCTATCGGTACCTCTCGGGTAGCCTGCCAAGGCTGTCCGATCGACTATATCGGTCACGCCACTGTACAGTGATCTATGGTATGTCCAGAATGGGTTGGTTTTTGACCAAGTTGGTTTTCGATCAACGTAAAACCTATGGAACTAATTCTAACTAAACCTTAACGTCATGTATGACCTTGTGATAGCGAGGTTGGACTTTGTAATGTGGAGCAAGCTAGCAATCAAGCGTTAGGTAAGGGAATCGGACCTAAACCCTAATTAACTAATAATAGTAAAACGTTGCTAATAATTACATTGTTTCTATGGAGTGTTGCTTGTGCATATTCACATATCATATTTATTTTCAGTTATTATATTCAGTTCATGCATACTCGCTATGCTAGGATTGTGTGTTAGGCATGTGATTGATTTCGTTGATGTGTGGTATGGGAGGGACCTAGGGTCTTGGATCATTCCCCACACTGGCATCTTTTCGTATCGCTGCTATCTTAGCATGCTTGGTATCGGTAGGGTATCAAGGGAAGAACGTGGCACTATGGTCTCCGGCCTAGCCACCTGACTCGAGCCCTTCTCTATGCCGTAGGGAGCTATACTGGGATAGGGTCTACTATGATGACATATAGGATTGATTAGTAACGAACCCACTTGTAAGCCATCGTCAATAGGGGTGTAGGTATTGATACGGTAGAGGGTATCAAGGGGAGGACGTGGGATGGAGGTGCAGCCTCCCCACCAGACTCTAGCTCTATCTCTATATCGGAGTGAGTGATGTGGGGCGACAACAGTGTGTGATCAGTTGGGCGTGCTCACACTCTCGTGCATGGAGGTGAGGTGGTCGCCAAACCTTACCATAGTACTGTACAAGTATACCAGACCAAATGTGAATGTTACTCATACATATTGGTTGTTGCATTGTTTGATTTTCTTACTGAGCTAAGTTGTGAACTTACCCTTGAACGTACACCATTTTTAGATGTTGATGCAGGTTATACTATAGAGGACTTCGTTGCTGCCCCTGCATATGGAACTATTGATGCTCTGAAAGCGCAAGTAGGAGAGGACGAGCATGACACTTCATACGAGTGCCCTTACTGCGTGTACCTCTAGGATATTTTGATTTGTAGAACTTAGTTCATTTAATTAAAACTTCCGCTGTATCTATTTATATTCTGATTATGCTTATGTGCAATGGTTTGTATAAGTGGACACGGTCTTATCGAGATCCTGGTGTGAACCGTTGGTTTAGTGGAATTCACTCACACTTCCAGTTCAGTCGGAATTGGGGTGTGACAATATATCAGATATAATCTCATCATTATTAAATTGAATGAAACATACGAACTTCAGCCATTGTACTCTGTGAATTATTATGGTATCAGAGCTCTCTGAGAAACCTTAACCGACTCTTCTCTCTTCCTCTACCATGACAACCACCACCAGGCTGCCCTCCTCTCTACTTACCCGTCATCACTTTATCTCTATTAAACTCACCCGTGACAACTACACACTCTGGCGATCCTAGTTTCTGCCTGTCCTTCGGACCTACGTTCTTGAAGGTTATATCAATGGCACCATTGCAGCGCCACCAAGGTTTATTGCTCAAGACACTGCCTCACCCGATTCCATCACCTCCTCATTAGTAACTTCACCCTCAGCTCCAGCTCTCTTTCCTAATCCTGCATACACACTCTGGTATAAACAAGACCAGCTCCTTCTGAGCTGGCTTATCTCCTACCTCTCTGAATCAATTTTGGCCCACGTTGTTGGCCTTACCTCCTTTCATCAGGTATGGAGTGCTCTCGAGACAATGTTTGCCTCTCAATCTAAGGCTCGAGCAATCCACACTCGTCCCCAACTTACTATACTTCACAAAGGCAGCATGTCTATCATTGAGTATCTTTAGAAAATCAAGATCAGTACTGACTCCCTTGCTGCCGCTGGTCAGCCTCTCAATGATGCCGAACTTCTTGGCTACGTTCTCAATGGTCTTGGCTCTGAGTATGGTCCTTTCATCACGGCCATCACCACCAGACCCGATGTTATTTTCGTGGCAAAACTCCATGGACACCTCCTGCAGCATGAATCTTGGCTCGATCAAACGGCTTTTTCTCTAACTCCTCACTTTCCATCAACTAATGTGGCCACCCGTGGCACCGGCGGATGTGAGCCACAACACTCATATCGTCGCGATGGCTTGCTCCCAAATCCCACTCTTCCTAGTCGGGGTCGGGGATTTCCCAGAGGCCGTGGCTCTTTCCATGTACCGGGCCATGTCCCATCTGCCAAATCTGCCACCGCCAAGGTCACACTACTAATCGCTGCTACTCAGATATGAGGGATCCCAGCTTGGTCCGATGGCCTACAACAATACCATGACACCTTCCACCTATCCGGATATGTCCTGGTACCCGGATTCAGGTGCCACCGATCACCTAACTGCTGACCTCAAGAACCTCCAGCTAAATTCAGAGTACATCGCCACTGATCGTGTCAACATTGGTAATGGTACATGTCTACCTATAAATAAGATTGGTTCTTCTTCTCTATCTACTCCCAGTCGTCAATTTATTTTCAAGGATATCCTTCATGTTCCATCCATCACAAAGAACCTTCTTTCTGTTAGCAAGTTTTCTCAAGATAATAACGTATACTTTGAATTTTATCCGACATGGTTTTGTGTGAAGGATCCCATCACCAAGCTGCTCCTCCTCCAAGGGCGGACTAGCAATGGCCTCTATCAGTTACAGTTTCCATCCTTCTGTCCAAACAATAAAGGCGTCTTCCATGCTGCCCGTGCCTCTCCTGACTACTGGCATCGATGTCTCGGTCACCCGTCTGCTCGTCTCACCCACTACATCATCCATCATCTTCGTCTTCCTGTCACCAGTCATGCTCTCCAGCCAGTGTGTGGTTCATGTCAATAAGGGAAAAGCCATTGCTTTCCCTCTCCTTGTACTTTTTCAGTTACTACATTTCCTTTGGAACTTGTTCATTCAGATTTATGGGGACCGGCCCCACTTTTATTGTCTTGTGCCAATCGCTATTACATGGCATTTGTGGATGATTATAGTAAATTCACTTGGTTATTTTTACTTAAGTCTAAGGATGCGGCATTTTCAACATTTCTTAATTTCAAATCTCATGTTGAACGCTTGTTAGACAGACAAATTAAAGCATTACAGTCTGATTGGGGTGGTGAATTTCGCTCTATTTCATCTGAACTGGCAAAGTGTGGGATTGCACACTGGCTATCTTGCCCTCATGTTCATGAGCATAATGGCTCAGCCGACCACAAGCATCATCATATTGTTGATATGGGCCTCTCTATCATGGCTCACGGTTCCTTACCAATGCGTTTTCGGGGTACAGTTTTTGAATCTGCTTGTTATTTAATTAACAGATTACTATCTGCAGTTATTGGTTTTACCACACCATATGAACAACTCTTTGGACAGGTACCAGACTACTTAACACTTCACACAATTGGATGTGTGTGTTACCCCTACTTACGGCCATACAATTCCTCCAAGCTCTAGTTCAGATCCACACAATGTACCTTCCTTGGGTACAATCCATATCACTGAGGTTACCGATGCTTCAACCAAGCCACTGGACCCATGTACATTGCTCGGGATGTGGTGTCCGATGAATCTGATTTCCCATTTCGTACCAACACCACTACTTCCCCCACATCATCCCCACTTGTCCCCTACCCCCTAGCCCCACCACCCTTGGTCCCTCCTCTCCCCACTACACCTATGCGCCCTGCCTACCGAAATCCAACTCTACTTTCCCACCCACTCGCCAACTCACAAACTAGTCCTACCCCTCCCCCACTCCACCAACCCCAACTTCATGACACCTCATCCTCTCCTCCATTAGTCCATTCACCGGCCACCACTTCACCCCCTGCTACCCCTCCCAATCCCCATATAACTCATGCCCAGAGAGGAATTAAAAGGCCCAAACAGCGGACTGATGGCACTATTGCGTGGCCCACCCAACACACAAGTTTACATGCCCTCATCGCCCATGCTCCACCGCCTGAACCAACATGCTACACTGAAGTTGCCAGCTTCCCTGAGTGGCGTGCATCCATAAATGATGAGTTTAACGCACTACTCACAAATGGTACATGGTCACTGGTGCCTCCCTTACGTTCTCAAAATTTGGAGGGTTGCAAATGGGTTTTTTGCATTAAGTGACGCACTGATGGGTCCATTGAGCTCTATAAGGCTCGACTTATGGCAAAAGGATTTCACCAGCTACCAGGCATTGATTATGGGGACACTTTTAGCCCCGTCATCAAACACACAACTGTGAGGATCATTCTAGCTCTTGCCACAATGCATGGTTGGTTCATCTGCCAAATTGACATAAAAAAATGCTTTTCTCCATGGCCTCTTGACAGAAGACGTTTACATGGTCCAACCCTTGGGGTTCTCTCATCCTCAATATCCCAACCACATTTGTAAGCTTTACAAGGCACTTTATGGGCTCAAGCAAGCACCACGAGAGTGGTACTCTTGCCTCAGCTCCCGCTTACTGGCCCTCGGCTTTACCCAATCAAAGGCTAATGCATCTTTGTTTGTTCACAGCTACGCTGTCAATACCATCCTCATCCTTGTTTATGTGGATGACATACTCATTGTATCCAACAAGCAGGTACTCATCCAAAGCATTCTCGCACCTCTACAGGCTGAATTTCCAGTCAAAGACCTTGGCCATTTCAACTACTTCCTTGGTCTTGAGGGTACCTACACCGACTATGGTTTAATCATTTCTCAATGAAAGTATATCACAAACCTCCTCCAGCGCACTAACATGCTTGATGCTAAACCAGTGGCCACACCAATGGCTACCACCCCTCCATTATCCCAGACGACTAGTGATCCTTACCCTGATGTAACCACTTCTCGTAGCATTGTGGGCGCTCTCCAGTACCTTACCTTCACAAGATCGCACATTTCGTTTGCTGTGAACAAGGTTTGTCAATTTCTCCATGCTCCAATCTCAGCTCACTAGACAGTTGTTAAGCGAATTCTTCGCTATTTAAAAGGTACCCTTCACTATGGTCTCTACTACCACCGCAAACCACATGCTACAATCACGGCCTTCTTCGATGCTGACTAGGCTGGCTGTCCTGATGACCGTGGCTCCACAGATGGTTACTCTATCTTCCTTGGTTGTAATCTAATTTCTTGGAACTCTCATAAACAACGAACTGTGGCTCGCTCTAGCACTGAGGCCGAATACAAGGCCCTATCCAATGCTGCTGCTGAACTATCTTGGGTACACTATCTTCTCGATGACATTGGTTACAACCTTCCCACCTCACCCATCATTTGGTGTGATAACATTGGTGCTACTTATCTCTCTTCCAATCCGGTGTCTAAGCACATCGAGATTGACTACCACTTTGTTCGGGACCTTGTCCAGTGCAACCTTATAAAGGTTCAGTTCATCTCTAGTCGTGATCAACTAGCTGACTCACTCACAAAGTCGCTCGGTATGGCTCGTTTTCGTTGGCTTAGAGACAAATACAACGTCCTTCCAAGCCCTTTGGATTTGCAGGGGGCCGTTAAGGAGTCTTCTACTTCACCAAAGATATCGGAGCTAAGGGAATCACCACATCTCATTGACGATCATAACTGGAATCAGTTATAACAATTCAAACCATCTCACGTGTGATAATGTATAGCAGCCGTAACCCACTGAAACTCTAATACTGATATAGAGTTGTAACTGAATAAACTTCTGTAAATTATATATCAGATGTAATCTCATCATTATTGAATTGAATGAAACATACGAACTTCAGCCATTGCACTATGAATTATTAAAATGTAACCATGAGAAAAAGAAACAAGAGATTCATCTGGAATTGACAAAAGTGAAAAGGTATACAATGCATTTGTTATGTTTTAAAATGGTAAAAAGGTAACTCTATAAGTGTCTAAGGGAAATCTTGACATTAAAATTTTAAGGGAGAAGACACATAAGCATCTAAGAGGCTTGTCCTAATAGTCAGGGTCTGCATGATACTTACGTTCCAAATTTGAGGAAGTAGATGCTATTACTGATGATAATTGGGAATGATTGCTTTTTATGGTAAACTTCAGGGAAGTGCTGGAAATTTTTATATAAATATTTACGGGTAATATTGTATATATTAAAAAAAAATTCAATGTTTGTTTCCAAGAGCTAAAATATAGTGATCTTTACACAGGAAGGAAAATGAAGTTTGTCTTTCTTTTACCTTTAGGAAAAAAACATTGAATTTTTTTTTTAACATATGAAATATTACATTTAAAATTTTACGTTTGTTTTTGACAAACGGGACCATGGTAACAAATATTACCACCCATGGTTTCTTCCTATATGACATTTAGTGCTAACTTTTACTACCAAAAAGGGGGGATTGGCGGAGTCTAGATCCTCTCCCCACATGGGTATCCTCCCTATGAATATCTCATTCCGATATTCGACTAGTGGATTTCATAGTACTCCTAGATTGGTTCTACATCTCATGGATGATGATGAGATCTTGGGAAGATACCATGTAGAGAGAGGAATCAGCCTCAAAGAGGGACGACAAGAGGGATTTGGTGGAGGGGCAGTAGTGCAAGTGTGCAACACGGATTGAGCCATATCATTCACAACTTGCAGCCTGTGGTGCTACATGGCAACTCATTTTGCTTTTATCATGTCTTGTAAAGTGGAGAGATCTATTATTTTGCCTCAACATGTTTTGGCAAACTATAGTAAGGTAGTATCATATCGTTGGATATAAGTTCCTCTTTTCTCTATCTAATGAAGTTTTTCTTTTCTGATCATCAACCCAAAAAAAAAATTATATGATTCTTGCAAGGTATGAAGAATGCGGTTCGGTCTCGTTTGTTTTGGCGTAAAATTTTACGATAAAATTTTACATATAACATTTTATATGTAATTTTTTATTCATTGTTTGTTACTAAGAGAAAAATATTAGTGATCTCTGAGGGAGAAGGAAAATGAACTTTGTCTTCCTTTTTTGAAAACTAATACTAATTTATATACCTGTTTGGGATGGCCGCCACGTGGGTCTCTCGGGTGAATCCGAGACCCACGTACAAGCCTACACCCCCTGTCGGCTCTGCTTGTCGGCTGGGTTTCAGCTCGGACGTGGGTCTCGAATTCACCGAGAGCCACGTGGTGGCCATCCGAGGCAGGTTGCCGCTGTCCTCCCAAGAGACGATGCGGATCCAGGGGACTTCAATCTAACTGGACCAATGGATTTGACATCACCAATTAACAAAGTGGTCTTTCTAAACAATAATTTGGATCAGCCATGTGGCTCAAAATGGGGTGAACATCAGGAGAGATTTTCCTGCAAAACCGTATACAGTAAGAATTTTCCTACTGCCTGATTTCTTGTGCATCGATTTGGAATCATGATCAAATTAAAAGGGTATTTTAGAAAATACAAAATCCCAATAGGGGATTTGCAAAACCATTGGGGAAGGAGCGGATTCCACATTGGTGCACCAAAACTTAGGTAGATCCTACCTAGATTGCAGGAATTTTTCTCCTGTACATCATAATAGGCCTATCTCAAAAGTTGTTGAATTGCACTTGTTACTTCCTCATCTCAAGCCCCAAAGGAAGGTGACATGTTCTATTATTTGAAAGGGAGTGTCTGAATGACACCTCTCTATAGGTGTTTTTAGAAGATAACACTTCTTCTAATTACTCATTATCTTATTTTCAAAAGTTTTTAAATTAATGATAAAATTGGTTTTGGAAATTCTTTGAAAATAACTCACTAGAGTTGAGACTTGAGAGTCATCATTAATTTTTTTTTCAGAATGAACATGCGAAATGATAAAAATTACCCAATGTATCGTATAAACAAAGTAAAGTTATATATATATATTATATATATATATATATATATATATATATATATATATATATATATATATATATATATATATATATATATATATATATATATATATATATATTTATTCGTACAGTCAATATACCAACTATGTTCTTTCCTATCACGTTGGAATTCGATTTGGGGATTGAATAAAAATTAATTTTTATGTTTTTTTTTTCGTGTTGCAGGAGTAAGGTACTAAGGTTGCGTACATTGGGCCCCTTCCTAGATCCTACAATAGTTGGTGATCACGTGTTCAAAACACGAAAATAGCTTCTCTGTGTTATGAGGGTAATCCGTGTTACGGGGGTAATATTGCATAGATTCTAATATTCCTCCTCAGATCCTACAGTAACAGAAACCTCATGTACTCGGACGCATTTTTTGTCATCAAAAGAAAATCAGAACAACCATATGTAGTATGTTGATTATCCATTTAACAATTTTTTTTTGGACTTCCTAATCTAATGACGCACATAGAAAACGTCCATACTACTAGAGATACAAGGAAAATGGGGAGAAGGTGCCAATGATTTCTTACGTGTCTACCCCCAACTGATGCAATGCCAACCAATTGGACAACAAAGTTGTTCACACTATTCATGTAACAATGGATGATTCATATTGTCTCATGATGGATAGATATCTATGTTATAAGAACCCAATTTATCAATGGATGGTTCATATTTATCTTGTAATGAATGGTTATCCATAAATATGAGTTTTCAAAATTCACAAGACAAATCTGAGCTATCATATTTACATTATTTATTTATTTAATCCATGCATCTATCGCTGCCTAGAATTGGGAGAGTGCACATTGATCTCTAGAGTATTGGTATGCATGGATATTAGACATACATGATGCATGCCAATACCAAAGTGGCATTTGATTAAATTAGATTTCAAAATTTGGCATGTCGCTAATCTAGATTATGTCTTTTTTATCCAACGGTTGGAATGGATACGTCGTTTGCCCACATGGCATAATAAATGCCTTGTGACATTTGAAAAAATAACATACTCTCTTGACAATAATAATTTACCCGGACTTTTATTTTTTTATTTTTTTATTTGGGTCATTCCATCCTAAATGACTTCTCCCACTTAAACAATGATTTCCCCTCCACCTCATTGGATTCACATCCTCTCCTCCCAGTGATTCGGGAGGAGGGGGGACACCCCCATTGGATGGCCGACACGTGGGGCTCAGGTGAATCCGATCCCTCCATCCGAGTCGATAAGCTGAGTCGACAGGGAGTGTCGACAGGGAGTGTCGGCTCAAACTGAGGGCTCTGATTCACTCGAGCCCCACGTGTCGGCCATCCAATGTGGGCGTCCCCGTCCTCCCAAATCACTGGGAGGAGAGGATTTGAATCCCTCCCCATTATAGTTTTAGGAAACGGTCTCGTATTTGGCTATCGATTCCCTTCCGATCAACTTACATTTATCGAATTTGAAAAAAAGTCTGAAGAAATGGTTTGATCTTCTTATTTTTCGAATTGAGAGATCCATGAACCGGGATCCTGTTGCATATCGATACAAATGGTCTAATGGGAACAAGAATTTATAGGAACATTAAGAACATCTCGTTAAAAAATTGATCTAAGTATCATATCGGCTGCTGGATTTGGGCCGATCCGACTCAATCCGATATGTTTTTCATTTGTAACACATCAATCATCTAGGGAATCGATGGTCATGGCCTCATGAACATCTACAATTAAAAATAAAAATAAAACTGATATGGACCCATTCTTTTTGGCCCATCCAGAAAAAGATGAAATTTGAACCGATCTCGATTGATCCAGGATGACATTTCCAGATCACGGCCGGGACCGATACAGGTCCCGATTCCGATTCCTGGAAGTATGCTTTCAAGTTCAAAGTTCAAACTGACAGTCTGACACAGTAACCCACACACTAACGCAACCGCAGTTGCAGACCGTCAAGATTGGGACTTGGACTCCTACTTGACGGTCCTCTGTTCTTCAGTGCCTGACAGTCCTCGCTGGAGACGATTTCTATACTCATGACTCATTTTCTGCAGTCTGATGTGTCAGTTCATTTCCGTCTTTTTCCTTTGATAGAGATTAGAGAAGCGGAAAGGAAAATATCAGAACTAGAACTCGTAACAACAGGATCGCCATCGATGAAGAAGCCAGAAGTGAAAGAGGAAGTAATTGCAGAGGATTACTGCTTCGTCTGTAAGGATGGAGGATTGCTCCTCGTCTGTGAATACGAGTGAGTTCAATAAGATTTACAATGGCATTGGCCTTCTGAACTTATCTGGATTTTATTTTTATATTCCTATCTTTTGCTGAATAAACATTACATTTTCTTGTGGTTTATAACTAAATTTCAATTTGTAGAAGCTCTGCAAAATTGCTTATGTGCATGTTCGCTGTTCATTATTTGGTTTACATGGACTAATTTTAGTGGAAAAAGTTAAATTTTTGAAGCTTCGGTAGGTGTTTCTTCTCTTAAACGAAGACCTTGGCTTTTTGGCATAGTTAAAAAGAAACTAGAAGTATTTTTGTTTGGTTGCATTCATTTTACCTATGTGAATCTCTTGTGTTGGATAGCTTTGTTAGCTTTGTTTCCTGCTTTTCTCACAGGTAATTGACGCTCTTTCTTGCCTTTTAATTGTTACTCGTAGATTTTGTTTCAATTTAGGTATCGTACTACAGCTAAACAGATGATGCATGTGTAGGAGAAAATAGGATGAAATGTGGTATGTTCTCTGAGCTTATGCTGCTTCAAGGGCAGCTTCTCCTAGAATGAAGAGGAAGAAGAGAAGATAATCTTTTCTATATCTCTGTAATCGTTCATTCCTCAGCTTTATATGCTCCAGCTGCTACAATCCTCATGCAATCATTACTAACAAATTCCTGACAGAAACTGGTTACACATATATATCCTGAGCCTAATAACCTCACACGTAATCTTCTAAGGTACCGGGTCTTGTCTTTATTTGGGTTCCCATTTTGAGTGCCACGGGGTCTGCCTAGTTGGATACCTCATTAGCCACATCAACGGGATGAGGTATTATCGTTGCCATCGTTTACGGAAAGAACCTTGTCCTCAAGGTTCAGCTGAGGATACTGGCGGCACCGCAGGGAAACATTCACCCAGGAAACTTCCTCAAGGGGCAGGCTGTCCCACTGAACCAGAGCTTGGGGAAATCATTGTCCTTGCTGAAGAAGACGTCGGTAGTTCAAAATAGCCAGGTGAGTTGGTGTGGCTGTGTCAGCCAGGGCTTGGAGTGGCAACTGAGCTGGTGGAGAAGAGGGATCACCGATGCACCTCTTTAGTTGCAAGATGTGAAACACCAGATGAATTCAGATAGATGGGGGGTAGCTCCAGCCTATTCGCAACAGGACCAACACGAGCCAAGACTTGGTAGGAGCTAAGGAACCGGCGACCCAATTTTGGGTGATTCTGTTGGGCAACAGAGTGTTGACGGTAAGGCTGCAATTTAACAAGTAGCCAATCACCCACTGCGTGCTGTTTATCTGATCAATGCTCATTCGCTTGGGTTTTCATGCGACCATGTACTCGCAGTAGGTTAATGCAGAGGGTGTGCTGGAGTTCAGCATGAGAAGTTAACTCCTGTTCAACAGCCTCAGTTTGGGACGAACCAGGACCATATTGAGCTAGAACAGGAGGTGGTCGGCCATACAAAGCTTGCGATGGGGACATGCCTGCGGTGGAGTGAAACGGCGTGTTGTACCAATATTCTACCCAAGGTAAGATCCGTACCCACTATTGAGGTGTATCGGGAATGAAACTCCATGGGTATATTTTCAAGCAGCGGTTGAGCACCTTAGACTGCCCATTCGTTTGAGGATGATAGGCGCTACTCATGGCTAGTGTAGTTCTCTAGAGACGAAATCGGTCACGCCAAAAATTGCTAAGGAAGAGGGGATCGCGATCACTTATTATGGAACGTGGCATACAATGCAAGCAAACAATATTGGTCATGAAGACCTCAACGACCTTGAGACTGGTATACCCAGAAACTAACGACAAAAATGTGCATACTTGGTGAGGTGATCCACCACAACCAAAATGGTGGATTTTCCGGATGAAGACATTAACCTGGTAATAAAGTCCATGGCTATGTCTTCCTATAATTTAGATGGGATTGGTAACGGTTGAAGGAGCTTGATAGGAGAGGTAGTGAGTGATTTAATCTGCTGGCAGACTTGACAACGGGCGACAAAACTCTTCACATGGACGCGCAACCCCTTCCAGTAGACATTAGAAGCGAGTCGGGCATATTTGCGAAAGAACCCCGACATGTCCTCCAACCGGGGAAGAATGATACTCGTGTAGAAGGACTAGAGATGGTGAAGAATCTGCTAATAGAACCAACCGGTTGCGGAAATATAAGAGACCCTCGCGAAAGAATATGTTGCCGAGGACGAGGGCACATTCAATAGGCTGTCACGAATGGCTAGATGAGAACCCAAAGGCAGCGGAGCACGCGACAAGGCATCGGCCATTGTATTCTCTCTACCCTGTTTGTAGCGAATTTCAAATGTGAAACCCAAGAGCTTGGAGAGCCACTGGTGTTGCTCAGGTGTGTCCATTGTTTGTTTCGTAAGCTCATTAAGGCTCCTTTGGTTAGTTTGGATATAGAATTTGTGCCTCATTGGCGTTTGGAGCTTTTTAAAAGCGGTTTGGGCAGTAGAGGAGCTGTAGAAGGTCTCGTTATGCAATATATCTGTAAGGGGGGCTGCAAGATGGGCGTAATGTGCCACGAACCTTCTGTAGTAGCCCGTGAGGCCAAGGAAACCTCGGAGGTCACGCATGGTAGTAGGTATTGGCCACTGCATCATTGATCAACCTTGGAAGAGTTTATCGTGACACCACGTGCTAAAACGATATGCCCCAATTAATCGATCTAGAGCTGTCCGAAAGAGCACTTGGATTGTTTGGCATACAGCTAGTGATCAAGCGACGTTTGGAGGACCTAACGAAGGTGGTGGAGATGCTCGTCCCAAGAGGAATTGTAGACCAGAAGATCATAAAAAAACTCAGTAGGAAACAACGTAAAGGTAGGGCCATGGTTGCTTGAAATGTGGATGGAGCGTTGGTAAGGCCGAACGGCATAACTAAAAACTCGAAGTGGCCATTGTAAGTACAAAAGGCGGTCTTCGGAATGTCCTCGGAGCGAACCTGAATTTGATGGTATCCAAAGCAGAGGTCCAACTTGGAAAAATATTTAGCCCCATATAACTCATCTAGCAATACGTCTATTGATGGAATGGGAAAATGATCCTTCACTGTAATCGCATTCAGTGCTCGGTAATCGACTCAAAAAATGCCATGTGCCTACTTTCTTTTTTACCAGACAACCCAGGATGAGTATTGGCCTGACTAGGCGCCTAAGCGGCCTTGTGACGCCTTAAAAAATCGGGCGCCTCGGTCTCCTAGGCGGGCGTCCTGATCGCCTAGGCGCCTAGTCAGGTCTCCAACGCCTTGGTTCGCCTTGGCGCCTTGACAACTATGGCTACTGCTGACCCGAATGATACCCCCATGTAACATATCAGTCATTAGTCTTTCAATTTCATACTTCTCAAAATGTGGGTACTTATACAAAAGGACGTTTACATGTTGGGCCCAGGTGTGGAGATGAATATTATGATCTTGCGCACGAGGGGGAGGTCTTCCTGTAGGCTTGGCAAACACGGCTTCGAAGGACTGTAAGAGACTATGCAAATCTGAAGTGCCGGTACTCAACATTGGTAAAAAAAATGGAGGTGTAGCGTACTAACATCGGCACGGACGGCATAACCAAAAATTCCTGAGTACGGAAGACAGCCTTCGGAATGCCCTCTGACCGAACCTGAATTTGATGGTATCCAGAGTGGAGGTCCAACTTGGAAAAGAATTTGGCCCCATATATCTCATTTAGCAATACGTCCATAGTTGGAATGGGGAAACGATCCTTCACCGTAATTGCATTCAGTGCTTGGTAATCGACTCAAAAATGCCATGTTCCTTCTTTCTTTTTGACCAAGAAAACCGGGGATGAGTATGGGCTAGTATTGATCCAAATGATACCCTCGCGTAACATATCAATCACTAGTTTTTCAATTTTTCAATGTGTGGGTACTTATATGGGCAGACGTTTATAGGTTGGACCGCGGTGTGGAGATGAATAGTATGATCTTGCGCACGAGGGGGAGGAAGACACGTTGGCTCGGCAAACATGGCTTTGAAGGATTGTAAGAGACTATCAGGTGAGAAGGTACCTACTCCTAGTGAAACCTTCTTTCGTCTTCAACGTTTAATGCCTTTCAGTGCTTCCATTACTACCAAGGATAACTCTGTTTTATATGCTGGCCGTGGCCGAGGCTCCTCATCTGTTAAAGGCTGTGGCTCAGGTAAAGACTCTGGACAAGGTTCTTTTTGTTGTGGCACAGACTGGTCTAATAAAGATAAGGCCAACAAGTATTGCACCCATTGTGACAAAACTAATCATAATGTTGACAAATGTTGGGCTAAGTATGACCGTGTAGAATGGGCTGCGCGAGACTCTGGCCAATTCTGCCTCTACAGATGATGCTCCTTCATCGGCTCCAGGAATTGCCTCTGCTCCAGCTGTTGCATCTGCTCCCAGCACCATGATTCCCACATCTTAGTTGAAAGCATTACTTCGACGAGTTCAACTAGAGCAATCTAGTCCATCTACCTCTGCCACCCTGGCTCACACAGGTGCCAATGCTCTACTTTCCACCACTAACCTTACTCTATGGATCATTAACTCTGGGGCCTCTTGCTACATGACTGGTAAGTCCCATGTCTTTACCTTCTTTAAAGTAGTACTATATCCGTACCTGTTTTTCTTACTGATGGTTCCTTCCTATAACCATGCTTCAAGGCATAGAATGGTTTTCTTAACCCCTTCCATGACCCTGTCCTTTGTTCTCATGTCCCTAAGTTACCCCTTAACCTTATGTCCATTAGTCAGCTTATTAAATCCCTAAACTGCTTAGTAAATTTTTACCCCTCTTATTGTGTCTTTCAGGATTTTAGGATCAGAGCGATGATTGGTGGGGGCTTGAGCGATTTGGTGTTGAGCATACTGGAGCCGGTGCTACCACCGCTGCTATCACCTCCGCCTCTTCTACCCCACTTTAGTGGCATTATCGGCTTGGACATCTTTCTCTCTGTCTAAGATGAAGACACTTATTCTTAGCTGCAAGTCTCTTACCCATCTTAAGTATGAGGCTTGTAAGCTAGGCAAACATCACTGCACTACTTTTCTTGCCCGTCCCGACACTTGTAGCTCTTCTCCCTTTCATTTAGTTCATTCAGACATTTGGGGACCATGTCGTATCCTTAACAGATTTGGTTCTTTATTTTGTTACTTTTGTTGATTACTATTCCCGGATGACCTGACTTTATTTGCTTAAAGATCGTTTTGAGTTTCTTTCAGCTTTTAAAGGATTTTACATAGAAATCCAAGTTCAATTTAATAAATCTATTTGTATATTTCGATATGGTAATGCTCTTGAATGTACTCAAAAGGCTATTTATGCCTTTTGTTTTGCCAATGGCATGATCATTACACTAGTTGTTCATATACTCCTCAGCCGAATGGTGTTGCTGAATGTAAAAATAGACACCTCTTGGAGGATGTTTGTTCTTTATTTTATATGCATGTGCCTAAGTATTTTTGGAGTGATGCTATACTTACTGTTTGTTTTCTTATCAATCATATGTGATCTTCTGTTATTCACAATAAAGTTCATTTTTCTCTCCTTTACCCTACTGCTCCTTTTTTTTACCTTTCAACCTCATGTCTTCGGCTGTGTATGCTTTACCCATATTCTGCACCCTCAGCAGGACAAACTATCTCCTCATTCGCTTAAGTGTAATATTTTTTTTTTTGGTTATTCTTGTATTTAGAAGGGCTACAGGTGTTATGATGTGGTTACCTACCTCCATTTCATTAGTACTGATGTTGCCTTCTTTGAAGATACGTCCTACTAACCTGCTCTCACCGTTCCACTACCACCTGACTCCCCCACGCCACTACCTATCATCACTCCATCTACTGATCCTCTACCACCTACTACCCCTCTACTACCTACTGATCCTCTGCCCTTGTAGGTCTATTAGCGCCGAAAGATGATTGTCTAGGCCCCTACTCCGGCTACTACTCCACCCTCTGCTACGCCTGCTTCTGGTGTTGAGGTCCCTCCTACTCTCCCTATTGCCCTTCGTAAAGGTACGTGCTCTTGCACCCAGAAATCCCTTATTACATACCCCATTGACAGGTTGGTTACTACCTCCCATCTCCCCTTTTCTGCCCATAACCTTGTTATGTCTTTATTCATTTGTTCTTTCCACACATCTTTAGGCCTTATCCCATCTAGGGTGGAAAGAGGCTATGAATATTGAGATGGATGCCTTGCTCTATCGTCGTACATGGACTCTTAATAGTCTTCCTGCTAAGAAGACTATTGTCTGCTGTCGTTGGTTTACATAGTTAAGCATAATCCCGATGGTTCTATTAAACGCTTTAAGGTTTGTTTGGTTGCCAAAGGTTTCACTCAGACTTATGGTGTTGATTATTTTGAGAATTTTTCTCTGGTTGGTCATCTCAATTCTGTTTGGTATTATCTTCTTGGTTGTCAACATTGACGGGCCTCTTTATTAAATGGATGTTAAAAATGCCTTTCTTTATGGTGATCTTTACGAGGAGGATTATGGAACAACCTCCAGGGTATGTTGCTTAAGAGGGGACGTCTACTCAAGTATGTGGTTTGATAAATTTGGCACTATTATTATTTATTACTCATTGTGGCTTCTCTCCATGCTATTCTATCACTCTATATTTGTTCAGCGACGACTTTCTAAGGTGATTATGATAGCTGTTTATGTTGATGATATTATTATTACAGGAGAAGACGTGTCAGGTATTAATGAAGTCAAACCCATTTAAACAAATACTTTCAAATGAAGGATTTGGGTCTACTTCATTATTTTCTAGGTCTTGAAGTAGTCCGTTGTAATAAGGGTATCAGTTTCTTTCAGTGGAAATATGTTTGTGGTCTTCTAATCAAATCTGGACTTCTTGGCTCTAAACTGACTGATACTCCAATGGATCCTCATCAGAAACTTGAGATTGGTGATAGTCCCGATTATGCTGATATACATCAATACAAACAACTTGTTGGTAAGCTTATCTATATTACGGTGACTCGACCTAATTTATCCTACGCTGTTGGAGTCACTGGGACGCGGCTTGTCGTATATTGAGGTATTTAAAGAAATTTCTAGGCAAAGGGCTTATCTATCTTCGTTACAAACATATTGATATTATTCGGTATTCTGATGTTGATTGGGCTGGTGCTGATGGTGATAGACGCTTTACAACTGATTATTGTCATTTTTTGGAGGTAATTTTGTCACATGGTAGAGTAAAACGCAAATTATTGTTTCTAAATCTAGTGCTAAAGCTGAGTATTGTGCTATTACTCAAACTTCTGCTGAATTTATGTGGCTAAAGAATTTTCTTCAAAAGTTGAGTTTTCTAGTTAGTTGTCCTACGACTATGTTCTGTGACAATCAACGTGCTATTTATATTGCTAGTAATTCGGTGTTTCATTAGCACACCAAGCATATTGAGGTTGATTGTCATTTTGTTTGTGATGCTGTTCAAAAGAAGCTATTGGTTACACCCTTCTTCTCTTCTTTAAATCAGTTGGCTAACAATCTTACAAAGTCCTTATTTGGTCCGGCATTTTAGCTAAATTGTTCCAAGCTTGGCATGGGTGACTTATATGCTCTAGCTTGGGGGGGGGGGTATTAAAGACATATCATGATGGTCCTATTTGGGTGTTTATATTTAAGTTACTTTATAAGTAGCGAGCCTATTTATAAAGGCCAATTACCAGTTTCTAGTTCTTTTTTTTTTTTTTTTTTGGGGGGGGTGAGTAAATGAATGTACTAAAGCACCCCTAGAAGGGGGAGAGAAACCTGGGTATCAAAAAGATAGAGCCAGTTCCTTACAAAACAATGACAGAAGCCAAAAAAATGAAACAAGTGAATAACCCGAATCAGGAAATAGGGATATTCCAAGAAGATAAGATGAATCTATTTCTGGCAATATCCGCAGGGCGTGATCTAAAAGGCAAAATAAGTCCTTGAACATGAAACCCAATAGCTTCCCAAATTTGGTCGAATGTTCTAGTCTTGGTTGTCTAGGTTCTAAGATTTTTCTTGAACCAGATGTGATACACAGATGCAGCAAAGGCGAGCTTGGGCTATGGTTGTCCAATGTCTTAGCTTGGCTATGGTTTTTAGTTCTTTTTTTTATTATAGCTAGTATTTTGTTTTGTTGACTTAGTCTTAACGACTAGGTGCTTTCACTAGTTGGATTGTAACTACGAAAGAATCTGTCCTTGATTTTCTCCCTTTTTCTTTCCCATAAATATAGCAGCAGCAGGAGGATTCACAATCAATTCTTCTCCTCAAAGAATCAAACGTCTCCTCTCTCTCTCTCTCTCTCTCTTTCTCAGTTTCAGTATTTACTTTTTTTTTTAATCTATTACATACTCAAAGCATGTAGAATATAATAGGATGAAATACTTACTTGGAATTTCTCCTTCTTCTTCTTCTCCTTCTCCTTCTTCTTCTGCTTGCTGCTGGACTCAATTTCCCTCTCCCCTTTTTTCTCTTTTTCTTTTCTCTCTCTCTCTCTCTCTCTCTCTCTCTCACTCTCTCTCTTTCTCTCTTTCTCTGTTTTTCTTTCACTCTTTCTTTTTCTGTTTTCTGCAATGACAGTCTCTCTCCCTCCTTTTTATTTCTGTTTAAATTTAATAGTCCTGATCTTATTATAAGTTTCTCTCTTCCTTTTTATTTTCTTTTATTTTAATAGTCCTAATCCTTTCAAACTCCTTGTCATCTCTCTATTTATCTCTCTTTTCCACGAAAGGTTTGTGTGACCCCCTCCCTATTTGTGAGATGGCTTTCTTTCCATCTCCTTCCTTACGTAAAAGTGTGTGGGTCCCCTTCCTTTTTATCTCTTAATTTATTTTATTTAAACTGATTTTATGGGATAAAGTGCCCCCCTCCCCACCCACCCCCCCCCCCCCCCCCCCCCCAAAAAAAAAAAAAAAAAAAAAAGATACAAAAAAATCTCATCCAACTCATACTCCCTTTCCTAGTAAACATATGATTTCTATTTTAACACTCCTTAGCCTGTTGACCAAGTCAAAGCCTTGCTGTACAATCCTAATTCCTCTAAACTTGCCTTCTTATTTTAAAATTATAAAGGCTTTCCAAAGTGGACCCCACAAGGCTAGAACTATTTGGATTCCTCTCTTCAATTCTGATCCTTTATTTTAGAAATTAAATTAAAAAAGACATCTAATTAAAGATGACCCCACTACTGCCCATGATTTAAGCATTCAATTTTTCTATATTAATAATAAGAATCTATTCAAAAGTGGGCTCCACTTGCTGCCCAAGACATTAACAGTCTCATAATTTATTATTTTAATAATTAAAATAGAATACTTAATCTACATGCACACAAGTGTGCTAAACAGCACCTAGTTTCGCCACCAAACTTCACCAAAACAGAATATTAAAATAAAAAATTTGGGGCATTACAGTGTTCCCACATTGGCATTGTGGGGATCTTTTTCCCAAAAGCAATATTGGTGTTGTAGTTGGACTTTATGGGCCAGATTACTAATCCATCAACTTACAAGTTACAACCAAAGGTCTGTAATCTATCCTTCCAACGTCAAACTCCAGATCTCAAGTGGCCTGTAGAGGTTGTTTCTCCCAGTCACAGATTGCCGATTTCAATCTTTACAGGTTGATTCCCATCAGAGTCACCATCCAACCCAACTGGCCACCTTGTTTCACCTTGTTCTTTATTCCGCTGAAATCCCAAACCCTAGTTCCATCTAGTTTCTAAAATTGATACCATTTCCCAAAAACTAATATCTGACCTGCAATCATTTTCTATTGAAACCACTTTTTTTTAACTCTTAAATGAACAAGGGTTGTGTTGACAGTTCCTGCGCTTATTTTTCGTGTTGGCCTTCATATTTATACCCTACAGTTGCATAACTGTGTCAGTTTCTTGATAGTCCTACATCAAAGGTACTTTGACCTTCTATGTGGTGCTTAACATACTAGCTAGAGCATTTTATGCATATGATCCAATGGCACGTAACCTTACTATCTTGGCATTTTATGCATATGATCCAATGCCAAATTAAACCTTTTACATTTTAGTGTTTACTGAAGGCTTTTGAGAAAGAGGTAGGTAGTGGTTAAATTAAGATTAGTCATTCTAATTAGTGCAGAGAGCCTGCATCAACTGCCTTCTGGTCAAGTTCTACATAAACGTATTATTTAGTGATACCTTTTGGAAATTAGTGAACTCTTCCGTTTATCAGTATGGGCTTTTATACTTACATTTAATAGTGCATTCTCACTTTCTGGTATTCAGGCGATGTTGTAAAGCTTATCATGCTGAATGCGTGGGAAAGGATGTTACATTCTTGGAGACTGGAGAGTTCTGGACATGCAGTGAGTAGTCTTTGTGCCATTACCTTCTTTGCAAGATCCAGTTGTGATTTATTCTCAGTAAATGTCTTCCTTTGGGGCTGACCATAGAATGCAGATTGTGCATGTCATTAACAAGTGTGGTATTGTACTCTCAAGGTCTTCTCCGTCAAGGAGATGCTTTAGGGTAGAGGGAGACCATTGTCTTCTTTATTTATTATTTTCTTTTTTACCATCAAGATCTCTTCGTTAGTTTTTTGGGGGGTGGATTCTGATTTGGGATGTATCTATCTGTGTGTTCTGATTTGCAAACAGCAATGCAGAAGCATATTGATCCAAATTTATTACAGAGCTGTGCATTTTGACTGTGCCAAAGGCTTCATAAGATAAAAAAAAAACTAAAAGAAGGATGAGATGGAGGGGAAGTTAATGAGGAAGAAAAAGAAATACAAATAGAAAACTAAGAAAGCAGAGGGGTATTTAATTACATTTTTACTTCAATTGGTAATTCCTTCTATAGTTCTATCTAATGTTTATTGGATGGTTCGATATTTCAGTCCGAATGCTGAAATGTAGATGACATATTTCAGTTTCGATATTGGTTGAAACAAAATGGCATGTGAATTGAAGGGGTCTTCAATATTTTAGTTTTTTCAACAAAATGGACCATATTTTGGTTGTATATTTTGACCATTACAGCCATTTCAGTGTTATATTGTGGTTTGGACCAGGGTCAAAATCCCAGTCGGAACTGAAATCTTGAACCTTGGTTTATTTGAAAGAGTTTTTTCTAATATTATTCCTCTATATGCTTATTTAATATTTGGAAATTCAAATCTTAAAACACTAAAATAAATAATAATTTTTTATAGGTTGGCATATCTGCTTCATTTGCCATAAAAATTCCCAATTTCACTGCTTTTGCTGCCCAATTGCTGTTTGCCGACGCTGCATCAAAGCCGCTGAGTTTGTGATAGTTAGAGGAAACATGGGCTTCTGCAATGACTGCTTGAATCTTGCTTTACTTATAGAAGAAAATGTGGATGTTGACTCTGATGGGGTATGTTTTCTACCTTATAAGATACTATGGTACCTAAACTGCATTTTTTCCCTTTTGATGAGTTGATATGTGGAGAGTTCCTTATTCTTTAGGTTTTTTTCCTTGGCTGACTTGGGAGGGTGAAATTCTTGGTTTGCAATAACATGGATACTGAAAAGCCACTTTTTTTTTTTTTTTTTTTTTGGGTGGATAGATACTCCAAAAGCTTAATGCTAATACTAGTTTCACATATTGTGTCCAATTAAATTGTCACAACGCCTTTGGCAGAAATGACAAAATGCAACTGTTCATACATATTTTTATGGCTTCTACGCTTAAATCCTTTTGAGTTCTAAGTATTTGAACTGAAATGATTTCCTCATTGAGGAAGCAGCATGCTTGATCTTGTGTCAGTCATTCCCTTAGCAAAACTGCTGTTCCAATACAACTATACAAGCTTACAAGTAGAATAATTCTATACTGTAGTTCAGAGATCATTTAAATTTTAGTTAAAATCAGGGAAAAAGTCAAAGAACTCCAGCCACTTGAAACTTGACAAAGTTAAGAACAACTGCAATTATTCTATTTCTTCTTTTCACTGGGTAATATTTCATAAAGGAAAGTAAAACTGGATGAGTTACAAGCTGTAACAAATTTTCTAATTTTCCATTAGATTTGTGATGTTCAAAGGTATTACTGTGTTGGAGAAGACTATGCTGACTGGTGCAAGTCAGATAAAGATAATGGAAATTTGAAAGACAAAATGTGACAAGGTCAAAACCTTTTCCCATGTTCTTGTTTATTCTAGTAGAATTCGAAGGTCACGTTGTTAGTATCCTTATAAGTTATAACAAGAAGAAGCTTCAATTGTTGGACCTGATGCTTGGATTGGATTTTCTATTTTTGGGGGGAATTCAGATGCTTCAAGACATGAGGTTGAAGACGATGGTGGAGGTGACGTTCCAGGGTTGGATCAAGAGCAGGAAGATATTGGTGCTGATTGTGATATGGGTGGCACGGACATGAATATGAGGAATGTGATTGGGTAGGGTGGGTGGCACTAGAGAGTAGATATAATATGTGACCACAAGCTCATGCCTCAATGTGGATTTATATTTAAATTGAGTTTGAACTCAAATTTCCCTTGGTTGAGGTCGGGCACAGGTGGATGGGAAGGAACATCTTAGAGCAATTGATTGTACATCCAGTTAAAATGGGTGGGTTAGATATATCTGTCTCCTGTACCTTACCTTAGTCAAGGTTTGAAATCTCGAATCTCGATCCTGTCTTGACCTGGTCAAGACCCAAGATTTTCGAGACTGAGATCTCAGCAAGACCATATTTTTTTTTGCCTGGGTGTTACGGTGGACCGTCTTGGGGGTCAAATGGCCATTTTAAGGCCTAATGCTCCAAGGAAACCTTATTATAACCTACATAAACATATGTAAACTATGAAATTGCAAAAATAATCACACATAGTGGTAGCAAAAATAACCACATATATTGAGATTTTGCTTACAACAACACTTATTTAGTAAATGATATTTCTGTCTTTTGTACCTCTGGTGGTATGGTTATGGGATAGTATGAGCCTTCTGTGGCTGCCAATGTTATGTTTCACATCACTGCTAAGGTTGTATGGGATGACTTGCGGGAAAGTCATTCCCAGGACAAGAACTTGTCAGATGTTTATAATTTGTGTGAGAAGATCTTCCCTTTTTATAAACAGAATGTCAAATCTGTTGGAGAAGGAAGACTTAACATCTATCAACCTCTCTCTAGTAATCTTGAAATATTGAAGTCCCAACGTGCTGAGTTTTAGGTTACCAAATTTCTTTCTGGTTTAGATCCTGAATTTCAGCCCGTAAAGAGTCAATTGCTTGTAGGAGAAACTGTCCCATCGATAAATGAAGCCTTTGTTGCATCCAGCGAATTATCTCTTCTTCCTATGTCAAATCTGATTCATCTTCCTTGACCAAGGATAACTCTGCCTTTGTTACCAGTATCATTGGAAGATGCAGACATGGTTCCAAGGAATAAAGTATCGCGTAGTGGCAGCCTACATGGTTCAAAATTTCGACGATATCTCGAGATTTTCGAAGTTCTCGAACAAGTCGAGACGAGATCTCATACGAGACCCGGTCTTGACCAGTCCTGACCAGTTCTCGACTGGTCTCGACATAATGTATGAATTATGTTTGTATGGTCTACTTGACTACTTCGGGCTGTTTTTTTTACTATAACAATTAACTAACTAAGTGTTATTATGTTTATTCTTCTCCTAGAATATAATTTTATTGATTCATTTGGCATTCTTTATCTTCTACTAGTGTAATATTATGTAGAATAGTCAATATTACCCTAAGTTTACATCTGAACTTTAAACCGACACTGTTAAACATGAGTGTAAACCGAAACAACCACCATGTGTGATTATTTTTTCAATTTTATTGTTTAAATGTGATTATGTATGCTAAAGAGTGATTCTTTGGAGTATCAGGTCTTAAAAACACCATTTGAGCCCCAAGACACAGTTTGAATTTTTGCTCAGAAAATACATGTTCTCGCCAAGATCTCAGAAATCTCTGTTTCTCAGAGGGTTGAGACACCCTCAGGGCTCGAGTTTTTGAACTATGGTAGTGTATCAGTTTGGAGGTTTTAAGAGACGTATCATGGATACGGTGAATACACTTGAATACGCTATGATACAGGGCAAGATACACACAAGAATGATTAGAGAACGTGCAAAACACATTTCTAAAGCACAAAAATAATATAATAATTAATAAGTAAAATTAAGAAGGAAAATGATTCTTATATTCATACTAAATTACTAATACCATGTCGAATTTGCTGGTTTTTTTACCTTTTTCCGGCAGATTTTGCGTTAATGATCAATTAAACTTCTATCTTCGATCAAAACAACAGTTGGATGCTTTGCTTTTAAGTCTGTTTTTTTTTTTTTTTTTTTGGCACATTCAAACCCTAAAGTTAGGATAGTGATTGGTTTACAAATAATGGTTGAAATCCAACCATCTAACAAGCATTTTCCTCTAGTTCACAAAAAACAGCATGAATGAAAACGATAATGATTTTAAAGCCTGTATCAACTAGTATCGACCTATATATGTCGGGATGTTGATACTGCCCGATACGATTGATACTTCTTTTAATCCAAAAGTTAATTTTAGCCGTATCGACTTGTATCGAAGTGTATCACTGCATGTCGACCCTATTGACCTGTATCAACTAGTATCAAAATGAAGACGACAATCATTTTAAAGTCCGTATCGATCCATATTGACTGGTATCAACCAGTGTTGACCCATATCGGTCGATACTGGTTGATACTTTTTTATTTTTATCTAAAATTTTAGTTTAGTTGTATTGACCCGTACAAAATGTATCATTGCGTGTTGACCCGTATCGGTACCATATGGTGGATACGTAGTGATACACACAATTTTAAAAACTGGAGATGTATCGTAGGGGTATCATATTGACCCCCTACGGTACGGATATGTATCGGTGTATATCGACCTCATCATATCGATACCTAAAACCTTGCATGGTTCTTTCTTTCTTGGCCGAGCCCGATGTTCAGGGGGAGGTAGAGGACATGGTGCTCGTCGTAGAGGAAGACAGCAGGCACTGTCACGCCCCAATTCCGGCTGAACCAGGAGTGTGAGTGAACTGCCATTAAACCAATGGTTCACACCAGGATCTCAATAAAACCGTGTCAACAACCAAACCAACACACATTAACCATAATTAAAATATAATAATACAACGGAAGACTTAACATAAATGAACTGAGTATTCTATTGATAAATAAATAAATTATCCAATTATCCAAATACCAAAACATAAATAAGTATCTTTATATTGTCTTATAAGTCAACTGAACGAAAAGGAATACTAAATCCTAGAGGTACACGTAGTAAGGGCACTCGCATGATGCGTCATGCCCGTCCATAGTTGTCAAGGCGTCGCCTAGGCGCCCAGACTGCCTTGGGTCGCCTTGGAAAATTGGGCGCCTTGGTCGCCTAGGCGCCCAGTCAGGCCTCCATCGCTTTGGTTCGCCTTAGCGCCTCGACAACTATGTGCCCGTCCTCCCCTGCTTATACATCCAAAGCAATAACAGTTCCATATGCTAGAGCAGCAACGAAGTCTTCCATCGTATAACCTGCATCCACATCTAAAAATGGTGTATACATAAGGGTGAGCTCACAACTTAGCTCAGTAAGAAAATTAGACAATGCAACAAGCAATATGCATGAGTAATATTCACATTTGGTTTGGTATACTTGCACAGTCCTATGGTAAGGATAGATTGCACTCCACACTTCCATGCACGAGAGTGTGAGCACGCCCAACGGATCACACACCGCTGTCGCCCCACATCACTCACTCCGGTATAGAGATAGAGCTAGAGTCTGGTGGTCAGGCGGTGCCACAGTCCCACGTCCTCTCCTTGATACCCTACACCGTACCAATACCTACACCCCTAATGGCGAGGGTTTGCAAGTGGGTTCGTCACTAACCATTCCTACATGTCATCACAGTATCCAAGGCCCTATCCCAGTACAGCTCCCTACGGCACAAAGATAGGGCTCGAGTCTGGCGGCAAGGCCATAGACCACAATACCATGTCCTCCCCCTGATACCCTTCACGTACCAAACATGCTAAGACAGTAGCGATATGAAAAGGTACTAGTGTGAGGAATGATTCAAGACCCTAGGCCCTTCCCATTCCACACACTATCGAAAACATTCACATGATTAACAATCACATCCTAGCATAACGAGTATGCATGAATAGATATAATAACAGAAATTAAAGATGACATGTTGATATGCACAAGCAATACTCCACATAAGCAATAATTATTAACAACGTTTTACTGTTATTAGTTAATTAGGGTTTAAGTCCGATTCTCTTACCTGACGCTTGATTGTAAGCTTTCTCTGCATCACAGAATCCAACCTCGCTATCACAAGGTCCTACATACCATTTGGATTTGGTTAGAATTAGATCCATTGGGTTTACGTTGGTCGGAAACCAACTGGGTCAAAAACCACCCCATTCTATACATACCGGTTGCAAGTCTAGTCGCAATACCGGTCTCACTTACGTGCCACCGGTATGTCGACCGGATAAGCGCCGTAAATCCACCAATCGACTACTCTTCTCTCGTCGGTCTTCAACTTGATTTTCGAGGGTTCCTTCTAACCATTCTAGGCGTGAGCATCGTGTTAGAGTTTGTTTTATCTCCCATTCAAGTCCTTAGTTTAGAATTCCTATCTAGGGTTCATCGAATGAGCTATGTTTTATTGTCAAAATAGGGCTTTGGATCAATACTTAATCTCCCATGGTATTGATCACAATCTAATTCAACCTAAGAACTAGAGAGGTATAGGTGCTTACCGTTGGTCTATGAACTATGACGTTCTTCTTCCAACGGAGTCTCCTCTGTAACCTTCCTCAGCTCCTTTCTCCTCTTCAGATCTCCTTTTCGTCTCTAGGGTTTGTGAGAGTCAATAAAGAGGATCTAAAGAGGTTAAAGAGTCAATATATAAACTAGCGTAGGTGTTAAGAGAGTTTCCTACGTAAGGAAGGTCTCTAAGATTGAGATTTGGAAGGTGGAACCCATTAGAATTCGTTCCTAAATCTAACTAGTCTACCGGTACAGACATACCGGTCGACCGGTATAGTAGACCGGTATGTCACATGACACTTCCCATCTGGTTCGTTTCGACTATTTTCGTACATGAACTTTGTGGTTCGTCATCCGCTCGTATCGTCTGGTCCGGTTATGATTCGAAGACCTATCACGACAGGAAATATAGGTTTAGATCAGGTTCGTGGAGTGTGGGTCTTACAGGCACAGCCCCCTCGATAGCTACAATGCTCTTATTGTAGTAAGCTAAATCACGTAGTGGAGATAAGTTTGGTAAGCCAGTGAGTATCACATAGTTATACTAACTTTGCTTCTACATCTAGAGCTAGATTATCACCTTCCATTTTTGCCAGATGACTATAATCAACTACTCAAATGTATTCAGCAACTTGAAGCTTCCACTTCCTCATCCACTGCTCAACTAGCCCAAATAGGTACAAGCCTTATGGATTTGCATCAAAAGTTTGGCACTAATGTTGGTGAGGAGCTTCCAGAGAAGCATCCCTATAGGCGATTGGTGGAAAAACATATCTATCTTACAATTACTTGGACATATTACTCCTTTGAAGTAGGAGTTATTAGTCAGTTTAGGGAAATGCCGAATTAGGCACATTGGGAGGCAACGTGTTGGATTTTATGGTGTTTGAAAGGTGCTCTAGGCAAAAGGTCTTTTTTATAAGCTAAATAGGCTTGACCTTGTTGGATATCAGATGCAGATTGAGGTAGTGTTGAGGGTGACAAATGGGCTACTACAGGTAATTATACCTTTGTTGGTGGTACCCTTATGACGTGGCAGAGTAAGAAGCAGACTATTGTGGCTCGTTTGAGTGTTGAAGCTGAGTATCGAGTGACGGTTCATATTGCAACTAAGTTGATGTGGTTGAAGTCTCTACTTAATGAGCTTGGATTTCCCATTACCTTGCCCATTGATATGGGATTGTGATAATCAGGCGGCCATTCTCATTGCTTGTATTCCAATGTTTCATTAGAGGACCAAACACATTGAGGTCGACAGTCATTTTGTTCGTGCTGTTGTGATGCGAAAAATTATCTTTGCACCATTCATCAGATCATTTCAATAGCTTGTTGGCATGTTTACTGTTAACAGACTAATCAGAAAAGAAAAAACTGAAGAGAGGGAGAGAAGAGAAGAACATAACCGCAAGAAAGGGGGCTGTCAATCAATGTTTTTAGCAGCCCTAATCTTTATTATATAAATAATATGATAAAGATGACTAAACTGCCCTTACAAATAATCACTAGCATTGTTTACGTGAACAGTGATGTGTAAATAGTATATGTGTGTGTGTGTGTGTGTGTGTGTGTGTGTGTATACACGAGGCTCCCGCTACTGCAGGGTTTGGAGAAGGTAGAATATACGCATCCTTACTCCTACAATGTGGAGAGGCTGTTTTCAAGATCCGAACCTGTGACCACCAGATTGCAATATGACAACCTTACCGTCACATTAAAGCTCGCCCTATATATATATATATAAGTTGCTCTCCTGTCCGGACATGACCATCAATAATAAGATCAGACTGTATTTTCTCTCGAACGAAGTGACTATCTACTTCAATATGTTTTGTCATCTCATGAAAAAATTGGATTCGAAGCAATAGGTACAATTGCCTGATTATCACACTCCAATTGCATAAGAAAAGAGTCCTTGAAGCCAAGCTCAGTTAATGACTGCTACACCCACACTATCTCACAAGTAGTATGGACCATAACATTATACTCAGACTCTGCACTAGAATGTGCCACAACACTCTGCTTCTTACTCTTCCAAGAAAGCAAATTGCCTCCAACAAAAAATGTAGTAAATAGTGGTGAACCTCTTATTAGTTGGATATCAGCCCAGTTAGCATCAGAGAAGTCTTCCACTCTATGATGACTGTGGTAATTGTATAGCAATCCGTGTCCTGCTGCCTTCTTCAGATATCTCAAAATACAAACAATTACATCCCTATGTGTTGTATGAGGTGCTGATATAAACTGGCTCACCACACTTATTGGAAAAGATTTCTGATCGAGTGACTATCAAATAATTTAGCTTACCAACCAGCCTTTGATACGTCTTAGGATCATCAAGGACATCTCCTCATCTGCAGTTATCTTAAAATTGGGATCCATTGGAGTATCAAGTTGTTTTGCTCCCAACATCCCAGTCTTTGTAAGCATATCAAGGACATATTACCTTTGAGATAAAGTAATTCCTTTCCTTGACTGAGCCACCTCAACACCCAGAAAATACTTCAACTTTGCCAAATCCGTAGTTTGGAATTTCTGCTGAAAGAAAGACTTCAACTTGGTAATACCTGTTGTATCATCTCCAGTAATCACGATATCATCCACATATACAACCAATATGATTCGCCCTAGACTGGACTAACTCCAACCTGGTAATACTTGTTGTATCATCTTTAGTAATCACAGTATCATCCACATATACAACCCAATATAATTCGCCTTGCACTGGACTGACTATGGAATACAGAGTAGTCACTGTTACACCTCGACAACCCAAACTCAAGCACAACCTCAGTGAATCGACAAAACCACACATGGTGAGATTGTTTCAGTCCATAAAAAGAACCTTTTATGCTTACATACCAATCTAGACTCCCCCTAAGCCAAGGTTCTCAATTTCAGTTTCGGGCCTGGTTTCGGCCATTCTCAAAACCGAAATGAAACAAGTTTCCTCCGAAATGGGGCCAAATCTGGTATTTTTTCTGGGTGAAATCAAAACTTTAGTTTCCAGGCCCAAAAGTTGGATTTTTGCCCTGATTTTGTTTATGTAGCCTATTTTATCTCTTTTCATATTCCCTCAATTAGTGTGAGAAAAAAATCAACCAAAATGGTATTATGTATTGTGGACCCAAGTTTGTTAGTGTATGTTGGAACTTGAGATTGTGTTCAAAGTTAAACAGGTAGTACTTATTTATGACAAATATCATTTAATTAATGATTTATTTACTTATATATCATTCGTAAATAAGCAAATACCCCATTTGAATCTAATAAAAATAGTTTAAAATTCAACCAAAAAGATAAGTAGTCAACTTTCCAATTCAAGAACAAAAAAATTAGATTTTCGATCGTAGGGAATTTTCAACTTTCAAATGCTAGCATTTTTCTTAAATCTAAAAATCCCATCAATCTTATTAGAGTAAAATATCATTAAAAACCAAGATTCCACCAAATAATCTTTTGTTTTGATGTCCAAAAAATTATTTTCATTCAGGAGACTTTAAACAACATTCGTATACTCCGAACAAGGTTTGACTGGAGCGTAACTCCTTCAATATAACTCGGATTCAAATTAATGTTAGATTTCTTGGAAAGCTAGCATAATCAGCTTTGCAACAAATTTAAGATTACTTGAATCCGAATTATATTGAAAGAGTTATGCTTCGGTCAAACCTTGTTCAGACTATACGAATGCTGTTTAATGTTGCTTAAATGGAAATAATTTTTTGGACGTCAAAACAAAAGATTATTTTGGTAAATTCTTGGTTTTTAGTGTTGTTTTACTCTGTTAAATGATGGAATGACTTGTCTGTAATAGACAGAGGTCCTCTTATTTATAATGTGAGAATGAATACAAAGAAAGAAAGAGGTAGTACAGGTAGTACAATGAGGGTAGTATAGGTAGTACAATTGTACAATACAGGTAGTACAATGAATCTAGACAAAAAATGAAATACGTAATATTCTCAACACTCCCCCTCAAGTTGGTGCATATATATCATGCATGCCCAACTTGGACAATATCATATGGAAGGATTTCCCTGGCAGACCTTTGGTGAAAATGTCTGCTAGTTGGTCCTCTGATCTGACAAACGGAATCTTGATTTGTCCACTGTCTAGTTTCTCTTTGATGAAGTGACGGTCTACCTCAACATGTTTTGTTCTATCATGCTGAACCGGATTATTAGCAATGCTAATGGCTGCTTGATTATCACTGAATAATTTCATGGACTGGTTACATATAACCTTCAAATCTTTGAGTAGTCGTTGTAACCATAGTAGTTCGCATATTCCATACGCTATTGCTCTGTATTCTGCTTCTGCACTGGATCGGGCAACCACATTTTGCTTCTTGCTGCGCCAGGTTACAGATTGCCACCCAAAAATGTGCAATAACTAGAGATAGACTTACGATCAGGACTTCCTGCCCAATCTGCATCAGTATAAGCCTCCACCTGGATTTGTTTATTTGGTGAATCTGAAATGGCATATGCTTCCATTTTCAGAGGGTCATTAGGAGGTAACAAGATTCCTCTTCCAGGGGTTGACTTTAGGTAGTGCAGTATGCGATAGACAACCTCCATATGTGTAGAGTATGGGTCGTGCATAAACTGGCTTACCAAACTAATTGTGAATGCAATATCTGGCCGTGTGTGGGCAAGATATATGAATCTGCCAACAAGTCTCTGATATCTTCCTTTGTCTTCTGGTGTGCCTTCTTTTGCCCTTAGCTTGGTATTGGGATCGAGAGGAGTATCACAAGGTCGAGCCCCAAGTAACCCTGTTTCTGAGAGAAGATCAAGAACATACTTTCTTTGAGACAGATAGATGCCTTTTGTAGATCTGGCAACTTCAATCCCAAGAAAGTACCTAAGTTTGCCAAGGTCTTTGATCTCAAACTCCTTCCCTAGAAATGCCTTTAGTTTTGTGATTTCATCATTGTTATTGCCAGCAATGATGATATCATCTACATATACAAGTAAGGCAATAAAAGTGTTAGGGGAATGTTTTATAAATAAAGTATAGTCAGCATTGCTTTGAACATAGCCAAATGCTACCATAGCTTTATTAAATCTTCCAAACCATACTCTAGGGGATTGTTTTAGACCATAAAGAGATCGTTTTAACTTGCAGACTTTTCCTTGGCTTTTATCATCTGTGAAACCCGGTGGGCAGTCCATATAGACATCTTCAGTAAGTTCTCCATGAAGGAATGCATTTTTTACATCTAACTGTTGCAAGTTTCAGTTGTGATGTACAACACAGGACAGTAAAACCCTGATGGTAGTCATTTTGGCCACTGGAGCGAAGGTTTCTCGGTAGTCAATCCCATATGTTTGAGTAAATCCCCGTGCAACCAATCTAGCCTTGTACCGATCAATAGTCCCATCTAGTTTATGTTTCACTGTAAAGATCCACTTGCATCCTACTGACCTTGATCCTGCAGGAAGTGGAACAAGATCCTATGTACCATTTTTCTTCAGAGCCCTCATTTCTTCCACAATTGCAGCTTTCCACCTTTCATCCATAATTGCATCCTGCCATTTTTGAGGAACAGACACAAAAGAGAGCGAAGACACAAAAACACGGAAAGAAGGGGAAAGGGAGTCATAGGAAACATAATTGGAAATAGGATGTAGGGTGCAGGCCCTAGTTCCTTTTTGAAGTGCAATTGGAAGATCAAGATCAGAAGGAGTAAGTTCCTTACCAGAAGAAGGCTCAGTAGACTCAGTTTCTGGATCTAGGGGTAGCGAAGGGACATGTGCAGGAGTAGTAGTGGCCTTTCCTTGCTTGTCTTTGGCACGGCTATAAACTTGCAGAGGTGGCTTGGTGGTTGGATGCTTAGATGGTGCAGTTGTATCGAGCACTTGTTCTTGGACTATTTCTGGTACATCAGGTATATCCGGTATAAGTACATTAGGGATATCAGGTGCATCTTCAATCGTTCGTGTCTCCCCCCCGAAGAGAGGTCGATAATAGTAGAGATGCTCATGAAAAATGACATCTCTACTAACAAGGACCTGACGAGAAGGAGGATGATAACACTTGTATCCTTTCTGTGTTGCAGAATACCCTAAAAATATGCACTTTAATCCACGTGGATCAAGCTTGCCAGGGGAACGATGATTACGAGCATAACAAAGACAACCAAAGACTTTAGGAGGAAGAACAAAATCAGAATTTCCACATAAGATGTCCAAGGGAGCCTTGTTGTCTAAAACTCGAGAAGGAAGGCGGTTGATCAGGGATGCTGCAGTGAGGACAGCATCACTCCAGTATTGAGCGGGAACATGTCTCTCAAACATTAGTACTCTAGCTGTTTCGAGTAAGTGGCGGTTCTTTCTTTCAAGCCGACTCCTCGAAGCGGGAGTGTCCACACAACTTGTCCGATGAATTATCCCGTTTTCAGCCAAGTATTGCTGAAAAAATCCTTCAAGATATTCCTTACCATTGTCACTACGGAGCATCTTCAACTGAGTTTGAAACTGCGTCTTGATCATATTGTGGAAATGGCGGAAGCATGCAAAGACCTCATTTTTTTGACGCATCAGATAGACCCATGTAGTACGAGTGTGACAATCAGTAAAGGTTACAAGCCACCTATGACCAGAAATAGAGGTAGTCCTTGTTGGACCCCAAACATCAGAATGGACTAAATCAAAGATACAAGGACTTCTTGAAGCAGAAGGTAAATAAGAAATACGAGTATGTTTGGCCAAAACACAAAGATCCTGAATCACACAATAGGTAGGAAAAAATGTTACTTTACAATTTAGAGACTTTGTAAGACTACTAATGGAGAGTAAATTTGTGGATAAATAAGGAACATGTAAAACGGAATTCAAATCAAGGGAGGAAGAACAATGGATAGATCCAATTCCAGATATAGGAGAGAGGGATCCATCAGCGACCTTCACAGTATTATGTCCAGAAGAAGGAGAGTATAAATAAAAGGACTCAGACGAACCAGTCATGTGGTCAGTGGCTCCAGTATCTATAACCCAAGG
This sequence comes from Protea cynaroides, assembly GCA_028583415.1. NCBI lineage: Eukaryota > Viridiplantae > Streptophyta > Magnoliopsida > Proteales > Proteaceae > Protea > Protea cynaroides. Next base: position 8,813,397 of record CM053276.1, on the reverse strand, counting down.
GCTAGAGACAGAGAAAGCACAATGACCATCATGGGAAATACCTGACTGAACAAAAAAAGAACCTGGATTGGTAGATGCAGATGTGGATGATTGATTTGTAGTCGCAGGAGGTAGTCGAAGGAGATGCCGGAGAGTCTGAAGTTCTTGTGCAGAGAGTTGTGGCAGAGGACCAGTAGGAGGACTTGCTTCAGTTTGATGTGCTTGAGGTGCGTGTGAGGACTTTGCCTTGTGCATACCTTTTTCCCGGCCTTTTGCTTCAAAATCTGCCGGTTTGCCAAGAAGTTTCCAGCATGTGTCTTTGGTGTGCCAAAGCTTGCTACAATACTCACATTTGATAGCATCATGGGAAACAGGAGGACTTTTGTATGTCTGAGTATTTGTCTGAAGAGCAGACCTATCCGGAACAGAAGGGGACAACATTGTTATTCGTCGTTGGTCCTCTAACTGAACCATGGAATAAGCCTGTTCGAGGGTGGGGAAAGGGTCCCTGCTGAGAATCTGTGAGCGAATAGGATCAAACTCCACATTTAGTCCCGCTTAAAAAATATAAACCCCGTATTTCTCTTCCCTTTTGTGAAATAGGGTAGCATCTTCTTCACATTTAGCATGAATAGAATCATAAAAATCAATTGTTTGCCAATAGCTCCTCAACTTAGTATAATATTGGGATACAGTCAATTCTTTTTGGATAGTTTCATGAACACTTTTTTGAATGGCATAAATTAAAGCAGCATTTCCAACTTGGGAATAGGTGTCCTTAGCAGACTTCCAAATTTGTGCAGCAGTATCCAATAACAAATAGCCCTCGGCTATAATGGGTTGCATGGAATTGAGGAGATATTGCATTACCAAGGAATTTTCAGCATGCCATTTCTCCAAAACAATGTCCTTGGTCAGAGGTTTTTCCTTGGTGCCGGTGAGATATCCCGATAATCCCCGAGCTGTAATTGAGAGTTGGGTGGCCCGAGACCACATTAGGTAATTACCACCATCAAGTTTAGTGGTATTAGTGGGAATAGTGAGATTGTCCATTTTAAAACTCTCTATCCCAGAAGAAGTTACTTCAGATGTCATCCTTGAGTTGTGTATTCAAGAACAAACACCCAAAAACAATATGAACAACCTCCCTGTTTGGTTATAGCACAGTATATGGAGATCAAAGTAGAAATATCACTTGTCAGATATCCTAACTTGTCCCATGTGCAACATAATATATGAAAATCAATTCTGGTTTGCACCCACTTTTTTGTTTATTGGGGTAAACTCAGAAACTCATAGATATCCGACCAGACTGAACCATATTATTATTATCCAAACTGATAAAAAAAAATTGATTTCCAATAAAGAGAATAAAAAAATGATCCGTAATGAGGGATAAAAAGAAGGGCAGTACCTATATCATTGTATGATTCCCTCTTTGGTTGCTGCCCCTAGTGGGGAGAGAAAAAAAAACAAAAGAAAAAGAAAAGAAAAGAAGGAAAGTCGGTGGTCAGCGGTGGTAGATTGGCGGCGGCGGTGGTGAGGCGGCGGAGGGATCTGGCGGTAGAGCTAACTTGGCTTTGATATCATGTTGATGGAATGACTTGTCTGTAATAGACAGAGGTCCTCTTATTTATAATGTGAGAATGAATGCAAAGAAAGAAAGAGGTAGTACAGGTAGTACAATACAGGTAGTACAATAAGGGTAGTATAGGTAGTACAATTGTATAATACAGGTAGTACAATGGATCTAGACAAAAAATGAAATACGTAATATTCTCAACATACTCAAATATGATTTATGGAATTTTTAGATTGGAAAAAAATGTTAGCATTTGAAAGTTGAAAATCGCTTTGCAATTGAAAATCCAGTTTTTATTCTTAAACTAGAAAGTTGACTTTTTAAGTTCTTATCCTTTTGAAATTTGAATTTCAAACTACTTTTATTGGATTCAAGTGGGGAGTGTTTGTTAATTTATGAATAATATCTTAAGTTAAATGATAGTAGTCACAAGGAACTATTGTGTGCTGTATACTGTCCCTCCTGTGTATTGTTCTCTGTTTTGTAGTACTTTTGACTTTAAAATGAAAAAGTAGAGATTTTGGAAAACAAATGTGGTTTCAATTGAAATCTCCCCAAAACTGCCCCTTTTGGTGGAAACAGTATTTTCGGACTTACTTTTAAATTGGAAGGTGCGTCTTGTTATGAATTTGTCAAAATCCGAAATATTTCGGCCGAAATTTAGAACTTTGGCCTTAGCAACACACCAAGGAGGTTGCTCCATATACACTTCCTCCTAAAAATCCCCATGGGGGAAATCTTTTTTCACGTCTAAATGATGAAGCGACTAATGACAAGTAGTAGCCAAGGAGATCAATAGTTGTGCAAAAGCCAACTTGACAATTATAGAAAAAATGTTAAGAGTAGTCAACCCCATAGACCTGAGCATAGCCCTTAGTCACTAGACGGGCTTTCAGGCGAGCAAGTGAACCATCAAGATTAACTTTAACTGCATAGACCCAGTGGCAGGCTGGCAGCCATTAACTGATTTACCTGTAGGTAAGGGAACAAGATCCCAAGTGTATTTTTCTCTAGAGCATACAACTCTTCCATATCTGTCCTCCAGCCAAGATTAGATAATACCTCTATGACGGACTTGGGGGGGGAGATGAGGCACAATGGTGGAAAGACAAGCACGATAGAGGTAGACAAACCAGAATAAGAGACAACTTTGGAAACGGGATGCTGAGTACAACTCCGAGTGCCCTTACGAAGTGCAATAGGAAGATCAAGAGGAGGAACAGGAATAGTTTCTAAGGGTTTTACTTCAGGATCTGCAGAAGAACTCCGGAGCTGCTTGCAATTGTCTATTGTAGACATGCTAAATGGGCAGAGGTGGTGGTGGAGCTGTAGGTGGAGGCTGTGAACTTCCTTGTTGAATAACATAGATTGGAGTTTTGTCATCTAACGCAAAGCTGGTAAAGGACTCATCTTGGGAAGATGTAGATTCAAATAAAACAACAACAATAGTGACAAAATGTGAGCGAGACCTTACCTTATTTGGAATATGTACCGCTGGCGGTACTATTATACTATTGGGCGGTACTATTGTACTATTGGCGGTACTATTGTACTATCATTTCCTTTTATGTATAGTTAATTCCTTTTGTGTACAGCCGTAGATTTCTATTTAATGGTTTTGTATCTTCTTGAGAATTGTATCAATAAAGGGAACACTTCTCTGCATCTTCTTCTTCTTCTTTTTTCTTTCTCAAGTTATCATGATATCAGAGCATAGGTTCTGAAATTTAAAGTACAACATCGGCATCGCCATCGACATTGTTAATATTCTTCAAAGCAGTACTTTCTCTTTCTTCATAGCATCTCACAGAAACCAGTGGTGATACTGGTTTCATAGCAGCGGTACTTTTTATCTGTTACGGTAATCAGTGATTCTCCTTCTCTTGTGTATCTCAAGGCATCCTCGGCGGTATTTTCTCTTTTTGTTCTTCACGGCATCAACGACAATCTTCTCTCCAAGATCGGTACATATCTCTTGATCTTCATAGTAATATTTGATACATTTCTTTTCTTCTCCTGTGAGAAAAATGTCGTTTATTGAAAAGGAAAATCAGACAATTAGCATCAGGTTAAATGGAAGCAATTACTTTTATTGGTCATCTGTAATATAAAAATTTCTTAATTGGCAAAGGTAGATGGGGTTATGTGACTGGCTCCCTGGTCAAACCATCTGACCCTAAGGTAGAAACTTATGCTACAGCCATAGAAAAATGGGAGATGGAAAATGCTCAGGTTTTAACCTAGATTCATAACTCTGTTGATCCCAATATTAGTATGAACTGTTCCAAATATAAAACTGCAAAAGAAGTATGGTCATATCTTAGTCAAATATATTTGGAATCTAATTTTGCAAAACAGTACCAATTGGAAATGGAAATACGGTGTACAAAGCAAGATGGTAAATCTATTCAGGAATTCTACAACCAGATGACGAACTATTGGGATCAATTAGCCCTTCTGGAACCAAAGGATTTGCAAACATCAGAGAGTTATATTACTTACAGGGAGAGACAATGTCTGGTTCAATTTCTTATGGCTTTGTGAGATCAATTTGAATCACTCAGAGGATCTATTCTACATAGGACTCCTCTTCCCTCTGTTGATGCTACCATTTGAGAACTGATTACAGAAGAGACTCGGTTCAAAGTTGCTCATGTCGGTTCCTCTCACCATCTGTATTTGCAGCCTCATCTGCACCACTGTTGCCTACTCCCATGTCCAACCTTGTTCAGGTAACCGGAAAATTGAGAACTCTGGTTGGAATTGATGAGTGCAGCTTTTGTAGACAAAAAGGGCACTGGAAATCTAGTTGTCCTAAACTCCGAAAGGGCCGCTTCCCCAATTCGAACCAGCAATTTCAAGTATCACTTCGTGGCTATCTGCAATTTTCACAAGGTACCACAGCACTTGCAACACCAACATCGTCGCCAACGGCATCTAATGATCATCTCCCAGCCTCCATGGTTCAGTCAGTGATTGAGCAGCTACAGTCTATGCTACCTTCATCCTCTTCAGAACTGTTTTTGTCATGTCCACTACCCACTCAGGTTTGATCGGATCACACACCTCTAGTCTAACTTCGAGTCATTGGATTTTTTATTCTGGTTCTTCTCATCATATGACTCCTACCTCTCTTCCCTTAGTAGTAGTCATGTCCTTTCCTCACCTGTAAGTATATTAACTGCCAATGGTTCTCCTATGCATGTTGAGTCTATGGGGTCTATTTGTTCCTCTTTTCTTTCTCTACCTAATGTTTTTCATGTCCCCCAATTTTCTCTTGGTTTACTTTCCATTAGTCAATTAGCTGACTTTGGATTTGATGTCCTGTTTTCGCCTTCTGGCTGTATTGTGCAGGATCGGAAGTCACGGAAGCTAGTTGGGACTGGGCATAGAGCTGGAAAACTTTATGTTTTAGATAAATTGCACATTTCTATTTCTTTTTCTTCAACACTTTCTTCCTTTCAGTTGAATAGTAGCTCTTCCCTTTTTTATTCGTGGCATTCTAGGCTGGGACATATATCTGGTATTACTTTTAAACAATTAAGTGTTAATGGTCATTTGGGAAAACTTTCTTTACATGATAGTGATTTGTCCTCTTACACTGGTACATCTTTATCTGCTTCTCCTTTCTCTTTAGTTCATATTGATGTTTGGGGTCCCTCTCAGGTTCCTACTAAGGGTGGATCTGTTTACTACGTTTCATTGGTGGATGATTATAGTAGATATTGTTGGTTGTTTCTTATGACTCGTAAATCAAACTTCTTTTCTATTTATCGCAACTTTCATACTATGGTTAACACACAGTTCTCTACCACAATTAAAATTCTTAGGTCTGATTTAGGAGGAGAATATCTCTTAAGGGACTTTGAACAATTCCTTGCTTTCAGTGGCACTATTCATCAATCTTCCTGTTCTGAAACACCACAACAAAATGGTGTTGCAGAAAGGAAACATCGTCACATCATTGAAACTACTTGTGCTCTCTTTTTATCAGTATCTGTTCCCACTGTTTTTTAGGGTGAGGCTGCTCTTACTGCAGTATTTCTTATTAATCGTATGCCAACACTTGTTTTGTCTGGTATTTCTCCGTATGAAAGATTGTTTAGTCGTGTACCTAATTACTCTTGACTTCGTGTCTTTGGTTTTGCTTGTTTTGTTCTTTTGCCAAAACGTGGACGTAGCTCCACCTTGTGTGTGTTTTGGGATATGAGATTCATCAAAAGGGCTACAGATGCTATGATCCTGTATCTAATAAACTGTATGTGTCTTGACATATGGTTTTTCTTGAACGCATTCCATATTACACTATTCCCACTAATGTAGCCTCTGTCTCTAAGGAGGATCTTGTTTCTCTTGATCCCTTTCTAGAGATTGTTCCTCCTGAAGAATTCTCTTCCACTCTTGACTCTGTGCCTCTACCTGTTACTGACTCTACTTCCCTTCCCCTTATGGCATCTTTTCCCAATGTTTACTCTTGCAGGTCAAATGTGCCCTCTAGCTTTGATGCTCCAGCACCCCATCCACCTCTTATGCCAACCAAAACTGCAGCACCAAACGATGGTATCCCTCTCGCACTAATAGTGGTATTCCCCCTAATCGTCTTAGTCTATCCACCACCTGTTTTTCCCCATCTTATAGTTCATTTCTTGCCTTTATTCACTCTTTTCATGAACCTAGGTCTTATAAAGAAGCATGCACTGATCCTTTTTGGATGAAGGTAATTCATGATGAGTTATCTGCTCTTCATCAGACTGGTACCGATGCCTACTGACAAAAATATTATGGGTTGCAAGTGGGTTTTTAAGGTCAAGACCAACTCTGATAGTTCCCTTAAGCGCTACAATGCTCGCCTTGTTGCAAAAGGCTTCTCCCAGGAGTATGGTATTGATTATGAGGAGACTTTTGCTCCTGTTGCAAAGATGACGACCGTCTGAACCTTGATCTCTGTTGCTGTTGTTTGTCAATGGCCTCTCTTTCAGATGGATGTCAAGAATGTTTTTTTGCATGGGAAATTGACTGAGGAGGTTTATATAAAGCCTCTCCCAGTTTACTCTCATCCCACTAGTCATGTTTGTCGCTTGCATCGTGCACTTTATGGTCTTAAGCAAGCTCCTTGTGCATGGTTTGAACGGTTTCACCTGGCTGCCTCTCACGTTGGCTTCACTTCGAGTGCTCATGATCCTGCACTATTCATTCATTCATCTCCCACCGGTCCTATTGTGATGCTCTTATATGTTGATGATATGATTATTACTGGTGCTGATCTCTCTAGTATGAAGAAGTCAAACAACACCTATTGAGTGAATTTTCTATGAAGGACTTGGGCTTACTGCGTTATTTCTTGGGCATTAAGGTTGCCCATTCACCTAAAGATTATTTACTCTCCCAATCGAAGAGCTATTTGATGACCGTACAGTTGCTACTCCAGTTGAGTTAAATGTTAAGTTCTTTGCCTCTGATGGTGTTCCGTTGGAGGACCCTACTTTATACCGTGAGTTAGTTAGTTGCTTGGTTTATCTAAGAGTGACTCGTCCAGATATTGCATTTGCTGTTCATGTGGTGAATCAATTTGTCTCTGCTCCACGGTTAACTCATTGGGCCCCACTACTTCGCAATTTTCGCTATATCCGAGGCACCTTATTTCATGGATTATTATACTCTTCCACCTCAACACTAGATCTTCGTGCTTATGCTGACGCCGATTGGGCTGGAGATGTTAATGATCGCAAATCCACCTATAGCCTCTGTTTGTTTTTGGGAGATTTTTTGGTATCATGGCGCAGCAAGAAACAATCTGTTATTGTTTGCTCTTCTACTGAGGCTGAGTATCGAGCTATGGCTCATGCCACTGCAGAGATAATATGGCTTCGCTGGCTTCTCTCTGACCTGGGTGCTCCGCAGTCTTCCTCTACGCCACTCTTCTGTGACAACAAGAGTGCAATTCAAATTGCTCATAATTCTATCTTTCATGTGCGCACTAAACACATTGAGATTGATTGCCACTTTGTTCGTCATCACTTTTAGGCTGGTTCTATTAGCTTACCCTTTGTTGCCTCTCCTCTTCAATTGGCAGATTTCTTTACCAAGGCTTACACTGTGGCTCGTTTTCAGTTTCTTCTTGGCGAACTCATGATGATCTCTCCTGTCTTGTCATGAGTTTGAAGGGGGGTGTGAGCGAGACCTTACCTTATTTGGAATATGTACCTTATTTGGAATATGTACCGCTGGCGGTACTATTGTACTATTGGCGGTACTATTGTACTATCATTTCCTTTTATGTAAAGTTGATTCCTTTTGTGTACAGCCGTAGACTTCTATTTAATGGTTTTGTATCTTCTTGAGAATTGTATCAATAAAGGGAACACTTCTCTTCATCTTCTTCTTCTTTTCTTTTTTTGTTTTTTTTTTTTTTTTTTGGGTAGGTAGATTCTCTTCATCTTCTTCTTCTTCTTTCTTTCTCAAGTTATCACAAAATACTTATCCAGCACAGGAAAATAGCACTGATAGCTTTTTTAAGTATGAAAATAACCCAAGAAGAGATAGTTGAGAGACCTAGGGTCAAGTTTAGATTTCCCTGGACAATGATCACGAATAAAATAAATACACCCAAACACTCTTGGCGACAATGGAATAGGGACTCAGAAGGAAACAGGATACAGTGAGGAATACCACCCTTTAACACAAACGAAGGTATCTAGTTGATAAGGTAACATGCTGTTAAGACTGCATCAGCCCAAAAAGATTGCAGGACTTTCATTTCAAAAAGGAGAGACCAAGCAGCTTCCATTATATGTCTATTCTTCCGATGTGCAACACCATTTAGTTGCGGGGGTCCGAGCAAGAAGATTGATGAATCATACCACGGTCAAGCATTAAATCAGCAAATGAGGCAGAAAAATACTCTTTAACATTATCACTATGCAGAACTTTAACTGGGATACTGAATTGAGTATGTATTTCAACAACACAAGAGCAAAATATAGAGAACAATTCAGAATGATTTTACATTAAAAATAACCAAGTGGCTCTTGAATAGGCATCCATAAAAATGACAAACTATTTGAAACCTAACTTAGATGTGACAGAACAAGGACCCCACACATCCGAATAGACCAAAGCAAAAGGGTGCATAGACTTCTTGTTGACATGTGACGGATAACTCACATGATGAAGTTTTTCAAACTGACATGACTCACAATATAGACTAGATACAGAACTGAAACTAGGAATGAGCTACTTCAAACTCTCCAACGACGGATGGCTCAGACGGCAATGAATTTGATGAGTCACCACACTCGAACAAGCCACATACTGAGGATCATTGAGCAATTACAGCCCCTTGACTCACGTCCCCTACCAATCGTTTTCTTCGTTACAAGATCTTGTAGGACACAAGAGTCAGGAGAGAAGGTTATCAAACATTTAAAATCCTTAGTGATTTTACTAGTTGATGATAAATTGTGAGGTGGCTGAGGTAGATAAAGGATAGTGGACAACGATAAAGATGAAGTTAGGGGAACCGTTCCCGTACCTTGAACCTCGATGAGGGAACCATCAGCTAAGGCGACACTAGAAGAAGAATTACATAAGTAAGAAAAATTACCTGGGGACCTAGACATATGGTCCGTTGCTCCCGAATCAATCATCTAGGGTCATGACATTGTGGAAAGACATGTAGTGGCATTTACCTGTTTGGACAAATGTAGTAGTGGAAGCAGGAGTGAAGGACTGCGAAATCTGAAAATGGCAATATCTCTTAAATTCCTCCGTAATCATCTTCAACATCCTTCCCTTAGATTGCTGATTGAGTCCCACTCATTGGTGGCTACAAAATTAGCAGATTGCTGTTAAGTTGGTTTCCCATGAAGTTTCCAATAGAAACGTTGGATATGTCCAAGTAGACCACAATAATGAAGGTCCTTATGGATCCAGAACCATTCAAACTATCTGAAGAAGATTGGGAACCTGTATTCTCTTGGCCCCTATCTGAGCCACATCTGATCCTTTACCACCACGTCCCCCTCCATGAGACCTGCTCTGAGACACTAGGGAAGAACTGTCATTGGTTGGAGGTTCACTCGCGTTCTCCCGATATTCGGAGAACACGAGCAAAGTATTTGTAAGGGAAGCTACCTTCTCGTCCTCAAAATATGTGAGCGAACAGATTCATATTCCTGTCCCAGACCACCCAAAAATTCCATTACTCCCAGTTGCTCTCTTTGATCCTGTATCTGCTGAATATTTGAAGTAACCGGAAGGAGTGAATTCAGTTCATCATACATTCGTTTAAAGTATGCAAAATATTGTGTGTAATGCCCCCAAACTGGGTTTACGACATTACAAAATTAAGCCCAAGATCATTTATGAAACTAATATGTTTCCTAAAGTTTAATCCCAATCATATTGCCTGCCACTAGGAGGAGGATCCAAAATGTAAATGACATACAAAACATCCCTCACATCAGATCTCTCAGATAGTGGACGTCCAAGTCCACAAAACTCAGGGGTCTCGATTTATGGGCATAGGTTTTGCAACTTCCTTCTACCCATCCCCCCCTCGTCCTCCATGGCCGGACCTCCGCCGGTCATGGCCTCTGAGCCTCCCCCTCGGCCTCCTTGTCCCCAGTCCCCAAGTAGGCAAAACAACCTCTCTAAGAAGGCGAAATCCTTGGAACCCCTGATAACCCCTTTGACCAGCCACCCTTGGAGGTGTGTGGTGCCCCTGAAGTGGGCGTGAAAGGGCGATGGAGCTCTCTGTATGAAACAACTCCTCTATCGCTTGGAGAAGGGATGCTCATCCATTTCAACTCTCCGCTTCTTGAAGTAGATACCACCTGCGCTGCTTGTTTGGACAGCAAGTTCACGGCCGAAATCTCTAAATGGACTAATACGCTTGTGGGTCAGTTCGTCGGAAGGCGACTCCCTTTTCAGCTTGTGGAGAGATATCTGACCCGCTAATGGCACCTTGCCGAAGGGGTTAAAATTAGTCTGGGAGATAATGGAACCTTTGTATTCCGTTTTGAACACAAAGATGACAGAATTAGTGTCCTGGAAAGAGGGATTTGGTACGTCCCAGTGAAACTTATCATCCTCCGGCAGTGGGATGAATTCCTACGATTTGATTATATGAATTTAACATTGTTACCAATTTGGATTTCTCTGCCGGGGCTTCCATTCCAGCTTTGGTGTGCTGAAGCTTTGAGTTCGATTAGGTCAGTTATTGGAATGCCGCTCTTTTCGGATTGATGCACTCATGCTCAATCCAAACTTGCATTCGCCAGAATATGCAAATCTGTTACAGCAAATGCTCCTCTCCCAGATACTGTTACCACTAAATCCGGGGAAGGAAAATTTTGGAAGCAAAGGGTTCTCTACGATTGGAAGCCCCCCCTCTCCACCTCTTGCGGAGTATTTGGCCACAATATTGGAGCTTGTGGCCCGGCAAACATCTCGCAATCAAAGGCTTCAAAAGCCTCATATTGGCAAGATGCCCCAAAGCCTCGTCCGGTTTGGAAGAAAATAAGCTATGCAAGCCCTAATTCCAGGGTTCTAGAAACGGGAGAGACAATCAGAGATGAGGATGCCGACGTGGAACCCCGGGCCGAGGATGTTGCCAGAGAAACCCCAGTCAGCAATGAGATAGCCAACCAAGATGAAGACATCATACCTACTTGCAACAGGTTCTCTGCCCTTGGCAGCTCTGAGTAAGACGATCTACTTGATTCATAGACCGATACTTTCCAAAACCATGATACTGTCGCTGCCCCTGTCTGCAGTAGTAAGACAGCCCTTCCTTCTGGCATGCGCTCTGAGCTCAAGCACCCTCTTGCCAGCTCTCCCTTGTCTGAAAGAGTAAGCCGTCAGAGCCCTTCTCCTTCTCCCTCTGGTGAGCAGCCTATTTACAGAAGTCTTTCAATTGATCCCATTGTTACTTATTCTTCGAGGAAAGGTAAGCGTCTTGGTCGATCCGCCAACCCAAACCGGCTACAAAACCAGGTCAAATCTCCTACTAACCAGCCGAACCAACCACTTCCTACCCAAACCCAAACCATCCTTAGACCCAACCCATCTTCATCTTCTGGTAACCATAACCCGACCAACCAAAACCCAAACCGTCAAACTCGTCTCTCTCACCCGATCACTGTGCCCACACGTTCATCTCCGAACCCCAATATTCCACAGGGGCCCTCCCCAAATCCTTCACCCTCCGCCTCTGCCCCTCTAACCCTTAGTCCGTCCAACCCCCTCCCCCCTCCTCTCTTTCTCTTGGTTTCCTCCCTGACCTTAAGCTTCGTCAGGCGAGCCCTTCCAGTAGGGTCCCTATTGTTGGTAATGGATAACCACCAGGAGCATTTGATCTCAGGACGGCGACTGGGTCGTCATCACCATCAGCAAATGGTAACCCAAATTCTCATTGAAAATCCAAGAGGTCTGAGAGATTGGCTAAACAAGCGCAGTGAGCCTCGCTGGAGTTGAGGGCAACGACTCAATCCTAAATGGATCTTGTGCGTGACTACCCCCCATACATTATGATGAACGATGTTTAGGGGACTAAATTCTCCTCCAAAGCAAGCTGAAGTTCGTTCTTATTAAGAAGATGCATATCTCGTTTTGCATTCTTGGAGAAACTAGAGTAAAAGAGAGTAATGCTTTAGACATAGCCAAGTCCGTTGCCCCGGGATGGCATCTGGCAACCAATTATAGCTATCACAGGAATGGCCGTTTGTGGATTCTTTGGGACAGCTCCAAGATCTCATGTACTATGGTTAGTATGTCTAATCAATTTATCCATTTCAAAGTTGATGAGTTTCTTAACTCGAATGTCTTCTTTATTACTACTGTGTATGCCTTTAATTCTGAGATTAATCGAAGAAGACTATGGGAGGACATTTGTTTGATTCAGCCAACTGTGGATAAAGATCCATCGGGAATTATGGGGGATTTCAGTGTGATCAGGTTTGCTCATGAGAAGGATGGAGGGATTTTTTATGATCAATCGATTGGGGATTTTGCCGCCTGCATTGACTCCAATGGGTTGGTGGATTTGAAATGGGTCGGCATGAAATTCACTTGGTCTAATAGAAGGATTGGCAACCAAAGGGTGTCATGTAAACTTGATAGAGTGTTGGTGAATGATAGATGGATCTCCATGTTTAGTTTCTTGGAGGCCCGCTTTGAACCTTCAGGGATATCTGATCATTGCCCGATCATTCTAACCATCTCTCCATATATTTCTTTCGGGCCCAAACCATTCAGATTTTTTGATCTGTGGTCTTCGCATGAGGGTTTCAAGGAGGTTGTTAAATCGGCTAGGGATAAATTTGCTTTGGACCCGGGGCAACCTTTGGTCAGCTTTGCTCGGAAGTTGAGGGAAACCAAATGGGCCTTGGTGTATTGAAACAAAAATTGTGTTGGAAATGATTCTAGTGCTTTACAGGGTATAGATCCGATTTAAATGTTATTCAGCTTAGACTTTAGCAAGAGGTAGGCAACTGTGCCCTCGTGGAAGCAGAAAAGGCTACATTTCTTAAGCTAGCAGTTTTGATTACTCAAGAGGAAAGTTTTTTCAAGCAAAACTCAAGAATCAATTGGTTGAAGTTGGGTGATAAGAATACCAATTTTTTCCACAAATCAGTTAAAGCAAATCACAACAAAAACCATATCTCATCTCTCTTGATGGAGGAAGGTATTACAATCTCTGATGTGCCTGGAATCAAGAAGACGGTAGAAGACCATTTCCACAGGTTGTATTGCCTGCCTATTCTTCCTCATCTTGAGAGTATCCCCTTTACTTATTTGGATCAACTCTTACTTAAGAGCAAAGCAATAAAATGGCGGGCCTTCCCTTGGAGCTTGAGATCCTTGAAGCAGTGAAATCTATCAAAGCTCAAAAAGCCCATGGGCTTAATGGGTTTAGCATGGGATTCTTTTTGGCTGCTTGGAATATCATCAAGGTTGACCTCCTTTTGGCTATTCATAGTTTCTTCTTAAAACTGGCTCAAGTCAGCGAAATTAACCAAACCTTCATGTGCCTTACTCCCAAGAAAGAAGGTGCCTGCCCCATTGGTGATTTTAGACCCGTTTCTCTGTGCAACACTATCTACAAGATTATTGCCAAGATCCTTGCCCTCAGATTGAATGAGGTGGTTGGTGATATTGTTAGTCTTAATCAATTGGCTTTCATCCGAGGTCGTAATATTATGGATAATATCTTGACTTGTAATAATCTTGCTAGGGGATTTGATAGGAAAAAATACTCTTCGTCAACTATATTCAAGATTGATCTCCATAAAACCTATGATCATGTTAGATGCGAATACCTTATGGAGGCAATGGCTAGAATGAACTTTCCTAGATCTTATTGCCAGTGGATTTGGTATTGTATCTCCTCTCCAAGATTCTCAGTTTTTGTCAATGGCAGCCCTGTGGGATTCTTCAATGTGCGGCGAGGTATAAGGCAAGGATGTCCTATGTCTCTCCTCCTCTTGACTATTGCCTTGGAATGCCTCTCAAGATGTATCAACCTGAAGGCCCAGCAGAAGCATATTGATTACTTCCTTCAGTGCAAGGTTATCAAATTGACCCACTTGGCACGAATGACATTATGATTTTCACTAAAGGAAATGTGAAATCCTTTGAGAACATTGCTGATGTGCTCATGTCCTATAGCTCTATGTCGGGTTTACATATCAACAAGCACAAATCCCTTTTGTTTCTCGCCGGTATAGAAGATCCGCTTCAAGAGAATCTGAGAAATATTGTGAGGTTTCCTTTGGGTACGAATCCTACCGTAGGATGCCAGTTACCTACCTTGGGCTGCCTTTGATTCTCACCATTGCACCTCTATCCTTGATAGACTTTGGAAAGCCAAATTCCTATGTTATGCTGGTAGATTGGAGTTGGTTAGAGTGGTCATCAAAGTTCCTACTTGTATTGGACTGGGATATTCGGCCTCCCGTGCACTATCATCCAAAAGATTGAAAGCCTGATGAGTGCCTTATTGTGGAAAAGTGCAGATGACAATAACTTCTTTTATTCCATTGGCTGGGCAAATGTCTGCCTACCAAAGGAGGAAGGGGGATTGGGTATCCAAAGAATAAAGGAGGTCAACAAGGCGTGTATCATGAAGCTAGTATGGCGTGTGGCAGCAAAAAAGAAGAGCATATGGATTGAGTGGATCTATAGCAAGTATTTGAAAAGAGACTCTATATGGTCGGTCATTGCGAACCCGGACTTGCCTTGGGTCTGGAGAACAATCCTCTTGCATAGACAGCTAGCCCTCCCCTACATCAAATCCCTCATCGATGATGGCACTTCAACTCTCCTTTGGCTTGATAACTGGCATCCTTAAAATGTCTTGATCTCAACCCTTGGCGAAAGAATCCAACTTGACTTCGGAAGAGATAGACTCACGATTATTTCTTCCATTATTTCTGAGGGAGTGTGGTCTCCTAGAAGGGCTTCCTCTAGTGTTCTCTTGCAGGCTTGGGATGTTCTTAGCACCATTCCTCATAGACCTAGCAGAAGTGATAGTATTTGCTGGACCGCCTCATCAAATGGAGTTTTCTCAGCGTCTTCGGCTGGGGACTTGGTCAGATCCCGAAGCCCCAAAGTTGCTTGGTACAATGTGGTTTGGTGCAAAGGGCATTCTCTGCATCATAGCTTCATTCTGTGGAGAGCATTAACCCAGTCCCTCCCTACTAGAGGGCTTCTCTGCAGTAGGGGTATTATTCAGAGTGCTAGTTGCCATCTGTGCTGGGCCACTGGAGAAGATGTAAATCACTTGCTCTTGAATGCTCCTTCTCTAATAGAATATGGGGAAATACTCATGAGTGCTTGTAGGCTCTCCTCCTTAGGTGCATACTCATGAGTGCTTGTAGGCTCCTCTGGTACAGGCTCGTACTCATCTGTAAACAATTATAACAATGTGGAGTGAGCTACAAAGCTTAGTGAAGAATATATCAATCATATTACAGCAGTTACATAAACAAACATAATCTCATAGCATAACCGAACGATAGTAAACAAGTTCTTAACTTAATCAGATTTCAATCAGTCAATTCATATCATGAAGTATACAATCTAGCATGATCATCTACATTGCTAGGCGAGTCAGTCATGTGTCTGCTGCATTGCACATAGAATTGGAGCTGTTCATTTTTGCCACCTGATCTAAAATACTAACATTTCTATAAAATTATCTAAGGGGTAATTCAACAAACATAAAATTCTATTAAAATAAATACAAAATACAGCATTATAGATTATATAAAAGACAGCAATAAATAATATGAAATTCAGAAGTATAACCAAAGGAAGATAAATAAGTAGAACACAGTATTAAACTATATTATTTTAATTCCAAACAACTTAGCACAACTAGGGTCGAGAATTACTAAAATGCCCCTAAAGTTTCCCCATTCATCAAATCATCCATTTTTAAGTTGAAACAAATTAAATCAATATCCCAGGGGCTGGGATATTACATTGTGTAACCGTACGACCCTTTCGATTTGCTCTGTAGAATTCCTGAGACAGCTCATATGTTATGGATAAATTATTTTGACTATAATACAACACATTCAGATATAATAGAAGAGGGGCGGTAGCTTCTATGGCTCTGATACCATGTTAAATTAGAAGAAATAGAAGAGGTAATGATCCTCTCCCCACACACCTTTATTTATAATAAAGAAAGAAACAAGATTATAGAAATAACCCTCTCGCTAATAAGAGATAAAGACATAAAGCATCTAAAACTCTAGATAAAATAAATACCAAAAAAAAACCCCAACGATATAGCACTAGCGCTATAGCGCTCTATATCGAATACATCAAATATCGACAACATTCCCCCTCCAATTGGTGCATAGATATCATGCATTCCCAACTTGGACAATATTATTTGAAATGACTTTATAGGTAAGCCTTTGGTGAAAATATCGGCCAGCTGATCCTTTGGTCTAACATGCGGAATCTGGATCTGACCACTCTCTTGCTTTTCTTTAATAAAATAACGATCTATTTCAACATGTTTAGTTCGATCATGCTGAATTGGGTCGTTGGCAATGCTGATGGTGGCTTTATTATCACAAGAGAGAATCATAGGTTGAGAGCAATCTACTTTTCAAGTCACTGTGTAGACCTTTCAACCGTAGGAGTTCACATATTCCTTGAGCCATTACTTGGAATTCTGTTTCTGCACGGGAGCGAGCCACGACGTTCTGCTTCTTGCTTCGCCAAGTGACTAACATGCCTCCCACAAAAGTACAATAACCAGAAATAGATTCCCGGTTTTGGACTACCTGCCTAGTCAGCATCAGTATAAGCTTTTACTTTAAAATTATCACGTGGGGAGAGAAATATTACTTTTCCTGGAGCTGCCTTTAGGTAGTGAAGAATCCTATAGATAGCCTCCAAATGCGTAGGATAGGAATCATGCATAAACTGACTCACCAAACTTACTGCAAATGCTATGTCTCACTTGGTATGGGATAAGTAAATGAGCATCCCAACCAGCCTTTGATATCTTCCTTTATCAGTTGGTGTTCCTTCTTTCTCCTTTAGTTTGGTAGTTGGATCTAGTGGGGTAGCACACGATTTGCAGCCTAGCAGACCTGTCTCTGATAGAAGACCAAGGATGTACTTCATTTGAGAAAGAAAGATGTCTTTTGCAGAACGAGCAACTTCAATCCCACGAAAGTACCTGAGCTTTCCTAGATCTTTAATTTCGAACTCCTTCCCAATTAACGTCCTGAGCTTCTTTATTTCCTCGTCACTATTTCCAGTGACAATAATATCATTTACATATACCAGAAGAGTAGTAAAATTTCCAGATGAGTGCTTGATAAATAATGTATGGTCAGCATTGTTATGTGCATAACCAAAGGCTATCATAGCTCTATGAAGTCTGCCAAACCACACTTTAGGGCAAGGTTTAAAATCTCGGGTTTCGGAGGAGTCTCGGCCTCTTCCGAAACCGAGATCTCGCCGCGAGATCTCGCCGAGACTGTGCATTTTGTGCTGTCTTGGTGTCTCGGTGGCCAAAATGCCTTTTTTAGGTCTCCAACTTTAAGGGAACCTCATTTTTTACATAAATAAACACATTTAGAGTATAAAATTGTAAAAATAATGAGCATTTGTGGTTGTTTGGGTTTACACCCATGTTTTCACAGTCAATGCTGAAGTTTGTTGTAAATTTAGGTTAATATTAGCTATTATGTTCAATTAAATATGGCAAATGAGACAATAACATAATGCACTAAGGGAAAGAGAAACAAAATAACACTTCATTATAAATCATTACATAATTTACATCATAGTTCAAAATTCAAATATTCAACATTGAATGATCCCATAGTCCCCCTGTGCCTATAGTCCACAATTCCACAATCCTTATACAGATACAATTTCTAGTAATACGTAGAGTGTCGTGGATGATCCATCCTATTATCATCATACATCTGGGAAAGTTGTCGACGCAAATTGTCTTCCAATTGAGCAACATAATCTTCCCATTACATTCTTGATGCAAAGTAGTTCTGGTAGCCTTGCACATGATTCATAAATATAACATCAGTAGCTGTCCGAAGGATGCCTATCTTTGGGAAGAATGGAAAAACTTCTGAAGTAGTACTCTGGTGCGTAGAATCTTGTGGAAGTACTGATGGAATGGAATAGAAGTTGGTTGATCCACTATGACTCCGTGTATGTGCTCTTGCATCTGAACCATCGTAGAAAGAAGAACCATATACAGTCGTAGTGGGATGGGGGACGAAGTTGATATCATCATAATCATTTGAGGTGTATGCTGAACCAATGCTATATCCAGGAAAGTTCCACTGCTCATGTCCACTGCAGTAACTGCTATTCTCCTCAATCCTCGTAAGCCACTAGAGGCTATCAACGTCGGCGTCCATCGTGCTACTACAATCAGCATCTTCATCATGTTGAGAATGGGAATGATGCCGAGGCCTACGCGAATACGAAGTTGGTCTACGTGTTGAGGATGGCGCACGTGCGGCAAAGATGGTCATCATCCCGTGTTACATGAGTGTCTCGGCTCTCCCCAATGTATCCCAACGAGTGATGCTCGTGGCTCTGGATCAGCCCCAATATTGACAAAAGTAGCTCGACCCCCACCCCCATGATCACTACCACTAGCTCCACTACCACTCCAACTCCACTCAGGATCTTCTGTATCAGTGCCAGCAGGAGGGTCAAATAGCACGGGTGACCGTGTATGGACTCGACCCTCTTCCGAGGCTAAAAACTTGTCGACATCAGTATCCAAATGGGTGGCCAAATGGGAGTCAGGCATCCCCTCGGGCTCGTCCATCACAGGTACTCCCCTGTCCCGCACCCACTCTACTAATGGATCTTCCTCTTCAGAGTCAAGTGGAAGATGTTGGCGAGCTCGAGCGGGGTATCATCCTCCTTATCAAAGAACATGTTTTGCACCATCAGCCTCATGTTGTAATGCACAAAGACCAAGTCATTTAGCCGTTGGGAGCCAAGTCGATTCTGCCTCTTTGAATGAATGAGGTTGAAAGTACTCCGGTTCGCTCACAACCGGATGTAGAGCATGTCCGAGCAAACACTCTACTTGCTATCTTCTTCGAGCGGTGCATCTTTACCATACAACACCCACCATTTCGGTCGCATAAGAACAATAACATATTTTAATTTTGTATGTCATTTAAACGTAATACATAAAACATAAGATAATTTAATTTCGTATGTCAATTAAACGTAATACATACACGGATCACTTTTGTCACGTCCAACCACTGCAAACGGGAACCCAAAACTCCCACGGGCTTCCCGAAGGTTTTAATCTACACACAATCGAAAAACTTATAAATATTTGCAATTACAATATATAGTTTTGCCGCACTAGCAATAGCGATAACCAGTACAATTAGTGTCACGGCGATCATATTTCCGAGAATGAAGCACACAACTCACCTCTAGGTTTGCCAATGCCCGTGGCGGGGATCCGGCTCCAACTTTGCAACCACTAGCTTTACCGCCTCAATGAGTTCTGCGTTCATCCCAAGTACATGCGTATATCGGGTACTTGGGGTTCAAATAGTATGCTGAAATATTTGACAGTGGACACATGGTTAAAGCAAATAAAAATTATATTGGTACATAAGTAACACTAAAGTAAATACATCATCAAATTTACTCACCAGCCTTATGCAATGGATGCATGAGTTGGCTCTCCCATCGGTCATTGATGATCTTTATATAATTCTTGTAGCCACGTGGTATCAAAGCTTTAACACGTACTTTCAATGCGTCCACGAGCAGCATAAAAGAAGTGGCATGGTTGGTTTTCGCTCGATATCTACCAATCTCAACACTGTACTACAGGATGCAACACCCCCGACTACCACCTTCACATTTTGTCAAAATTGGTGCGAGCGATGGTACTGCGTGCTTCCACTCCTCGGGGTGTAGTTGATTGTCTCCACGAAAACCAATCCTCGGATGCAAACATCGATCTGAGTCCGGCCATCTTCGCCTCAAAGCTCTTCAATGCTATGAAGTTCGTAGCGAATCTGGTGATGCCTGGTTTGACCAAGTCCCCTCCACATCTCTCCCTGAGCATGTTCAAGGAATAACCATGGTTGTAGATGAAAGTGGTTACTTGTCTTGCTTGCTCAACCACTCTCTTGACTTTACTTATCTTGCCCATGTCCTTCAACATCAAATCAATACAATGGGCAGCACATGGAGTCCAGAAGAGATTGTAGTCGGGATTGTTCATTAACATCTCCCCTGCCTTCTTAAAATTGTTGCCGTTGTCCGTCACAATCTGGACAACGTTCTGAGCTCCCACCTCAACCACCACCTCTTGCAACAACCCATAAATATAATCTGCATCTTTTACTTCAGCTGATGCATCAACAGACCTAAGGAACACCGTCCTCCCATCACGATAAACCATGAAGTTGATGATGGACTTTCTGGTAAGACCAGTCCAACCATCACACATAATAGTTACTCCAAAATCTTCCCAATTCTTCTTCTGGCTTAGAATCCAGTCTTGTAATTCATTCTTATGTTGAGGCAAATAATGAGTCATTAATTCATATTGATTTGGCCCTCTAACCCCTGTACCGCCTCCAAGAAATCGCATTTAGCATGCTCGAAAGAAAGGGCCTGTGGTGGCGTTCTTTGGGATGCCATGATAAAACGACCACTTAGAGTAAGAATACCCTACCGACTCCCTATTCTTTCCCCCAAACATTGCCTCTTTTTTTTTTTTGCTTACTACCTTGCTTCGTAAAAGACTGCGGGATCTTGCTCTAGAACTTGAACATAATCATCCCGGTCCCCGTGGCACGGGTTCTTCCCTTCTACTTCGTGATCTAGAAAACCAAGAACCAATCCCTTTGCTCCGTCTCGTGGCTCGGGCTCAGCAAATCCACTACCACCGCCACCGCTCCGGATGTACCCGCTCCTGTCCGTCTCCTCTCGCATCCGATCTAAGGGTTTCTCTACTAGCCATTGCCGCATGACGCATCCTGTCTTGCCTCTCCCTCTGTCATATCTTCTACATCCCATCCCTCGGCCTCATGTTCCTCATTCGGATTCCGTACAGGTGCCTCGAATCGCCTCTTCAAATTGTTGTTTTTTCTCTTTTCATTGCTGCCCTCCTTTGCCTCCCTCCCCTCAATTGTTCACTTATGGCCCCTGGATATCTCCACGGGACACTGCGGGCATTTGGAAACATTTTTGCCCAATCCACTCAAGTGTTGCTTCGGTCTTGTGATGCCGCCGGACCGAAGCTTCTTCCCACAAAAATTACATTGGGTCTTCTTCCTATCACCCCGAAGGGCGTCGCACCGCCATGCGGGGTCGGTTCGGGAACCATTACCGTCGCCCCCATTGCCTGCCCCAAAACTTGGTCTCGATATAATTTTCAAGCACTGTTTCATAGAAAACACAAACTTCAATAACCTTACAAACTTGAACACAGCAGAAATTACATTTCAAAATTTTTCTCATATTTTAAATGCGATCAGAACATTTTTCCTTATTTTTCCCGATTTATAGCATTTTTAATCAATTTTAAATTAATTTTTAATTGCTAAAAATTATTTTTTAATATAAATAATTCAAAAAAAAAACATACAACAACCGAAATCGAAATCTGAAATCGTAGGACAGTAAATCGGCCAACGGTGATTAACATATAAATAGGTCATCATCATCAAATGAGTAATAATAATTATTATTTTAAATTTTAATTGCTGAAAATTCATTTTTAAATGCAAATAATTGAAAAAAATACCTACAACAGTCAAAATCGAAATCTGAAACCATGAGCTTGTAGATCGGGCTCACGTAACTAACATATAAAAATTTCATCACATTTTAGAAAAAAAAAATTTCTCCCTTTGTAGTCTCATGTAAAAGTCTCATTTTTCGGCAAGAAACTTACCTTCAACAGTTGATATGAAGCTCTTACAGCAATCCCCGCAGTCTGAAGCACCACTCGTAGCAATTTAGAAGTCCAAACAAAAAAAAAATGGGGAAGAAATGAAGAAAGTTTGAAAAACTAAA
Source organism: Protea cynaroides (assembly GCA_028583415.1). Taxonomy (NCBI): domain Eukaryota; kingdom Viridiplantae; phylum Streptophyta; class Magnoliopsida; order Proteales; family Proteaceae; genus Protea; species Protea cynaroides. The sequence goes on along the minus strand of CM053276.1, from coordinate 8,791,259 downwards.
AAAGAAAACAGAAGGGGCAGTCTCGGTCGAGTTCTCGACCGAGAACAGACCCTTCTGTCTATTTATAAAGGAAAAAAAAAAGAAGCAAAAAGCATTATCTCGCGAGATCTGGCGAGAAATAGCGAGAACAGCCGAGATCTCGCGAGATCTCGCCGGCGAGATCTCGCGAGAACATGTAAATGCCGAGACGAAAACGGTTTTCGCCTCCATTTTCGTCTCGGCTAGTGTCGAGAACACCGAAATTTGCGAGATCTTGCCGAGATTTTAATCCATGCTTTAGGGTACTGCTTGAGTCCATAAAGTGAGCGCTTCAATCTACATACCTTCCCATAAGTGTTTGCATCTATAAACCCAAGGGGACAGTCCATATACACTTCCTCTTTAAGCTCACCATGGAGGAAGGCATTCTTTACATGAAGCTATTGCAGATCCCAATTGTAATGGACAGCACATACCAAGAGAACCTGCACTGTTGTCATTTTGGCTACTGTTGCAAAAGTTTCTTGGTAATCAATGCCATATGTCTGTGTAAATTCACAAGCTACTAGTCTAGCTTTATACCAATCGATTGTGCCATCACTGTTCTGCTTACTAGTAAAAACCCATTTGCACCTTACTGGTCTCTTACCCGATGGGAGTGAGACAAAATCCCAAGTATTGTTCTTCTTCAAGGCTCTCGTTCCTTCCATCATCACAGCTTTCCACCACTCATCCAAAATTACATCTTGCCATTTCTAAGGAATAAACACAGAGGAAAGAGAGGACACAAATGCATGGAAGGAAGGAGATAAAGAATCATATGAGACAAAATTAGAGATTGGATAAAGAGTGCAAGTCCTAGTACCTTTGCGAAGGGCAATAGGAAGATCAGAATCAAAATTAGAGAAAGGAATTTCCTTACCAAGGGGTTGCTCAGTCTCTGGATCCTGGGCTAACGAAGGGACATGTGAAGTTGCGTTGATGGTAATGGTCCTTCCTTGCTTGCTTCTAGCACGGCTATAAGCTTGTAGAGGCTTAGCAGCAAACATGGGAATGGGTGAAGTAGGCGGTATCTCTGAAGTAGGTGATGAAGCAGGTGGTATCTCACAAGCAGGATTAGGTGATGAAGCAGGTGGTATCTCACAAGTTGGATTAGGTGATGAAGCAGGTGGTATCTCACAATTACAAGCAGGATTAGGAGCAGCTGGTTCCAGTTTTTCCATGAACTTGGACTCTTTCAGTCTCCATCTCCATTGGTATAATCAAAGGCACATCTTCAAGATCAACTGTATCTGTCTCCCCCTGAAGATGTGACTGAAAGTATACATCAGGTCTTTATGGAAGAGAACATCATTGCTGATAAAAGTTCGATTGGTCAGAGGATGATAACATTTATACCCTTTTTATGTGGCAAGGTAACCAAGGAAGATGTAGCGAACCCCCCGTAGATCAAGTTTGCCATGAGAATGATTGTTGCGAGCATGACAGACGCACCCAAATACCTATGGTGGGAGACCAAAGGAATGATCACTAAGTAACAGATCCAAAGGAGCCTTATTGTTGAGAACCCTTGAAGGCAACCGATTTATGAAAGAGGTTGTTGTTAGAACAACATCACTCCAAAATTTTGCTAGCACATTACCGTCAAACATAAGAGCCCGAGCTGTTTCAAGGAGATGGCGATTCTTTTTTTCTGCAACCCCATTTTGAGTCGGAATGTCAACACAGCTTGTTTAATGTAGGATCCCACGATCAGACAGATATCACTGAAAGTGTCCGTCGAGGTACTCTCGCCATTGTCACTCCTAAGAACTTTTATTGGGGTCTAAAACTGAGTCTGTATCATTTTATGAAACTGGTAGAAACACTCAAAAACTTCACTCTTTTGATGCATAAGGTACACCCAAGTAGTCCTAGTGTGACAATCAATAAAAGTGACAAACCATTTGTGTCCAGAAATAGAGGTGGTTCGAGTAGGACCCCAAACATTAGAATGAATCAAATCAAACATACAACTGCTTCTATTAAATGTGGGTAAATAAGTTGTACGAGCTTGCTTAGCCATAATACGGTCTTTGCATAATAACTCGTTTTTATTACAATGCTTGGAAAGGGAAAGAAATAACTGGGATAACACAACTGGGGAAGGGTGACCAAGACCGTGATGCCACTGTTGTAATGTGTTGACGGCGGAATAAAGGTGATGTGCAATAGGCGGCGGTAAAGGTGTGGATTCTGAGGACCATCTACAAGCAAGTAGAGACCACCATGGAATCTACTATGTCCAATCGTCTTCCCACTCTCCAGATCCTGAATAACACACGAGGAAGGGAAAAATGATACTTTACAGTTAAGAGATCTAGTGAGACTACTAATAGAAAGTAAATTTGTTGAAAAACTAGGTACATGAATGACTGACTGTAAAGTAAGAGTAGGAGAGCAGCGAATGAAGCCCTTTCCAGATATAGGAGAAAGTGACCCATCTGTTACTCGGACTGTATCCTTCCCAGAAGAGGGAGAGTACTGAAAGAACGAATTTCCTGAACCAATCATGTGGTCGGTCGCTCCAGTGTCCATAACCCATGGGCTAAAGACAAAAGAGGCACACAGACCATCATGAGGAATACCTGATTGTACAAAGTAAGAACCTGGAGTGGTACATGCGGATGGAGAAGCAGCTTGGGCTGTAGCAGATGGCCTTAGGAGATTCTTGAGAGCTTGAAGTTCTTCTGTTGATAGTGTGGGTAAAGTGCCAGTAGAAATGCAAGCTTTTGTTTGATTGGCTGATGGCAAAGAGGGTTCAAAATACATCAAATCAACAATCCCTCTTTGCTGCAGGATCTTACGCAGTCCGATCACCAAAACAGATTTGATAAGCAATGGAAAAACTAACTTATCTGAAAATTCAGTCGTTGAACAAGCATGAAATTGATAGGAGATCTTCTTACCCTCTGTTGTGAACACTAGTAGAAATTTCAGATCTATCAAAGAAGAGTGGAGAAGGATTTAGGATCTGCAGTACTGCTTTACAGATTACCACCAGATTTGGGAGCAACTCCAGCTGTGCTGATGGTGTTCCCTTCTTCAACAACAAAACTGATCACTAATATGCAGGAAGGGTGTTGCCAGCAGCAAGGAGCAGAGAAAGAGTGATTAATAGTAAAAAAAATAAAAAGATTAAAGCAGTCGGTTGAGTCTCACAACCAAGAGACTCAACCAGAAAATTCAATACTCTATTTTCTGGTCTGAATCTGATTTGCCGCCAGCCCCTTCTCTATTATTTATAGTCTTGAAAGTTACAAATAAAATAGTAAAGAAAATTAAACTAAGAGAACTAAACTTCCTTTAAAAATTAGGAAGTTTCTAAAACAAATAAATAAGAAAGTTTCCAAAACTGGAAAATAGGAAAGTTTCTAACTACTTTTAGGAAACTAAATATTAGGAAATTCTTAGTCTCCAAGTAACTAAGATTTCTAAACTAACTAGTCTATATTTTAGGAAACTAAACAATGGAAATAAGTAAACTAAAAATTATTGGCCTGTGGTGCTTTGAAGTTCTTGGTTCTCTGTATGCCTTTTTCACGCCTCTTGGCCTCAAAGTCAGCTAGTTTACCATGTTATTTTAAGCAAGTCTCTTTAGTATGTCGGTCCTTCCCACAATGTTCACAATGAACTGGTTTAGAGAAGATGGGACCACTGGGCAGGATAGTCTAGAGAGCTAACCTCTCTGTTGGAAGAGGAGGGCATCATGGATGTACGGTGCATATCCTCAGACTGGACCAAGGCATAAGCCTACTCTAGCGATGGTAATGGCTCTCTACTGAGGATTTGGGCATGAATCTGATCAAACTTAATATTAAGTCCAGCCAGAAAATTATACACTCGAAGTTTGTCTTTTGCACTTTTCATTGCAGCAACATCAGTAGAACATGCAGCTGTAAAGGTATCATAATAATCCAATTTCTGCCAAAATTGCGGAGCTCAGAGTAATATTGGGATACAGTAATATCCCGTTGCTTAATAGCACCAATCTTCACACAGAGGTCATAAATCAATGAGTAATTTTCAACCTGGGAATAAGTCTCCTTGGCAGCCTTCCAAATCTTTGTTGAAGCCTATGTTTCTTGAAGGTTGGTCCAACAAGCTGGGCATGGGTGATATTTATCCTCCAACTTGGGGAGAATGTTGAAGTGTACTAGAATTGGGTCCAAGGGTGTAACTTTAATTAAGGGTAGTTTAGTAATTTAGAAGTTATACTTATGTTTTTAAGGGTATTTAAGCCCTTTTTTGGGGTTATAAGCTGGTCAGTTATACCAAATAAGTGGCTGGGGCATTCATGTAGTTTTACTCATTATTTTCTATTTAAGTAATGCCTACCCACAGGGGAGAGAAATTACACTCGAATTCTCTCTCCCCCTTTTCGTACAACACTCCTCTTGTTTTCTTTCTTGCTTCTTCTTCTTATTCGTTTCTTTTTTACTTTCTTTTGCATGATCTAATAACCCATCTTTGCTGCAGCTACTACAATCTCCATACAAATTATATTTCCTTCCCTTCTTAAGCTTCAAGCTCTAATATGTCCTTTTCTCTTTATTTCTTTATTTCTTTCTTTCTTTCTTTCTTTTTTTTTGGATGGGTAAAAATTGTATTCAACGTACACAAAGAACACTAAAAGGATTCCCAAAAAGGGAACAAGCAAGAAAAACAAACAACAAAGACTCTAGGCATCCCTGATGGGTGATGTGAAGTCATTGGGTACAAGTGAATATGAAATTCCCTAGTATAGGAAACATGCCTATTTCTCAAGATGTCAAGACATGCCACCAGTATGAGCACATGCCTTTTTCTTTCTTTGTCTCTTTTTTTCTTTTTTTTCTTTTTTTTGGGGGGGGGGATGAATAAAGAACTTATATTAACAAAGCCCAAAGAAGATAAAGAACTTATATTAACAAAGCCCAAAGAAGATACAAAGCAGGAGCCTCGAAGGGGCAAGCAACCCAAGAGAAATCAAAAGGGATCTACAGACAGATCAAAGGGGAAATCCTACCCACATTAAAATTGGGTAGTTAAATTCCAAACATTAACAATGAACCTATTTCTGGGAATGTCTGGGCAGGGGCCGCAGGGCTACCAATGGGGATTAAACTCCTACCTAATTTAAAAAACAATGGCATCTCAAATCTGGTGGATCCTTTTAGATTTGGAGGTCCAATATCGTAGGTTCTTGTCCATCCAAAACTGATATGGAGGCGCAGAAAGCTATCTTTCTAAGTTTGTCGCACGGGAATTTACCATTAAAGGTTTACAAATCCACTTCCATTCCCTCTCAAAAGATCGGATCCATCTCCTAACGGCCAGCAGCTTCGAAGAATTTCTTCCCACAAGCGAGAAGAAGGACGAAAAGAGATGGTGAATGTCTTCGTTGGCAGACCAACAGAGACAATGGCTGGATTGCAAATAGATCCCTCTTCAAAGTAGGAAAGCCTTAGTGGAGAGCGAGTAGGTAATGGCTCTTTAGGCAATGAAACTATTTCGGCGAATATGGCTTTGGAACCATATTACCTGACACCACACCACCACGGAAATTTGCCTGATTTGGATCTGACCACTTCCCAAGCAAAGGTGGCTGTGAAGGTACCAGATGATGTGTCTGTCTATCCCTCAAGGTCTCGCTCCCCTAGGGCCCTCATAATCTATCTTATTCTGAATTTCTTTGGGTCGGGTGTGGGTTGAAATCACCATTCATTATTGGTGTTATTCCATTCAAACTGATATTTTCTCATGAACTTGGAGAACCTATGGTGCAGTTCCTAGTTCCATTTAATTGTTAACATGTACATTGTACTAGATTTATCCTATATTTTTCATTAAATCGTTCCTTCCTCCCTTTCTCAAGCCACATACTTCTTTGAACTCCAGCATTCAATTTACCCTTTATCCTCACTGCTGCATTTGTTAGTCCTTCTTGCTCATGACATATCATATCAGATGATTTTCCCTCATTCTTTCCCCCTTCAGCATCAGCTTTAAGTCTGACATTGAAATTTACAAACAGATAATACTTGAATTTGTTGTGGACTGCAAATTTTAGTCAATTGAGGGGGATGTAATGTATGAAATTTCATTGAGTTAGAAGGTGCCAGCAGCACCAGCTGGTAAGGGCCTTGGCTGGTTGTGGCCAAGTCTTGGGATTGAATCATCCCTTCACCTTGGGTGGTGGAGTGTATAAATATATAATGTTTTCATTTTCCCAAAAAAAGAAAAAGAAAAAAAATTTTGAGTACCATTTTCTTTTACTAAAGTATGTAGTTTGGCCCTAATGCTATAAATCAGTTTTCTATGCTGACTGAATATTTACCTTCATGAAACTTGTGGCTTGTCTCTGTTATATCCAGCTTTAATTTCTTGTCTTTTTCACAGGGCAAGGTTGATTTCAAAGACAAAGATACTTATGAGTGCCTCTTTATGGGGTATTGGGAGATGATCAAAGAAAAAGCATGCTTAAAATTGGAAACTCTTCATCTGGCTGACGTTCAATTGAAGAAAGATAAGGGATATCTAGGTGGGTCACAAGGCTGTAGCTTTTTGAAAGGTGAAGAAGATGTTCTTGTCCTAAGCTCTGAAGGAGAGCATGTGGATAGTAAAATGGTTGATGGAGAATTTCAATGCATGGATGAACCTGATAGGTGGCAATTTACAACAAAGATGAGGAGGAAAGGAAAGGTCAAATCAAAGAAGAAGATAATTGGGTGGGGATCAAGATCACTGATAGAATTTCTTGCTTCCAATGGTATTGATACGAGTAAACAGATTTCTCTGCCTGAATTGAATTCTATCATCACAAAATACATCGACAAAAACAACCTCATGCATCCTGTAAAAAAGAAGAAGGTTTTGTGTGATTTAAGGCTACGTTCTGTTTTTGGAAGGAAATCTATTAACCAAACTAAAATTTTTGGCCTCCTACAATCACGCTTTTATGGAAACCAAGAACAGCCAGAGGAAGATAAATTCAAATGCAGTTTGCAAGACAAGGGAAAGGATGGCTCAAGTTCCCGTAAAAGACAGAGGATGACAAGCTCAGACAGAAAAAGTCATAAGAAGGTAGAAGTGTTGAAAGTTCCACAGAGCTGTTTTGCATCTATAACTCCTAGAAACATTAGGTTGGTTTATTTGAGGAGGAGTTTAGTTGAGTATCTTTTGAAGACTCCTGAGACATTTAAAGAGAAAGTAGTAGGTAGTTTTGTGAGGGTCAAATGTGAGCACCATGATTGCTTACAGAATTCACACCAGCTTCTTCAAGTTACAGGTAATTGGTGTCATAATTTTTTTTTTTTATTTAATTTTTTTTAATAGATGAGCTCTAATTAGAAATTCTTATTTCTTCTCCTTGAACTGTTGTCATGGTCACCTTGGGACTTGGACTTTACCCTGGTCTATGGAATATCACATAAATATGAATCATGGTCACTGAGAAGGGAGGTCCCTAACTCTTCAATCTTCACCCGGCTCTACAGAATGTCAGGCCGTTTCTTATATGGTTGAAGTAACCTTTCTGATCCTGTCAGAATCTGACACTTCAAATTACGGCTTGCTGGCTCGGCTTTTGACTACGCTTGGGCCCCAAGGGAGTCAAGTTGATCTTGAGAAGTCATATAAAAAGTGGTTTTTAACTACTTTAAATTCTTTGCATCTAATGAATAGGTTATCTAGGTTCTGTGGTGGTATTCTTTTGAGTTCAAATGTTCAAGATGTACTAAATGACCTGGGTTCAGGGCCACTGCATGTGACATTTAGGATGTACTTAATTCAGTTAAAAAAATAATAATACGTCTGGAAGTACGTCTTATGAGTACCAGCAATTGCTTATGGTGCAGTGTTGTAGGATGTGACCGTTGCTTGGCTGAGGTCCGAATCCCCCCGCCTTCAAAATTTTGACAACAATCTTGGGAACCACCCACTTTTAACTCGGTCAGACTTGAGGGTATCGTCTCCGGTGACATGCCCCGAATAATGGGAGTCACACGAGTCAGCATATCAACTCTGCTGAGTCTTCTTACTCATGCCAAGTTGACATGTTTACTTGACTCCTAAAGCTTGGGAGTGAGTTTAGTTGTTCGACTCACCAAATCAATCCCTCAGTTTGGAAGCTATGCTGCAAATTATTTGGTATAATCAGCAGGAACTTTTGTTCTTTATACTTCACTTTTGGTCCTAGATTCTCCTAACATGAAATAATCTAAAGCAGTCCTGGGTGACAATAAAATCTCTAACATGTTTAATATATTTTGTTATATACCCATTATGTTGCCCATTTTGATTCTTCTTTAACAATAAAATCTCTCTCTTCTGCCTGTAACTGTGGAACACATCACTGTATCTCTGATGTTTGATTTTTGGTAAAAGATCTTATATGGTGCTTTTTTATGCTTTTTGATTTTTTGTCTCCTAACACTTTCAATGCCTGCCATATGAATAACAATGTTTCTGATCAAGATGCTTCCCATACAATCCATACAATCCATATCATACATCTGTTATTTCTGACTGACTTTGACATATTCTTATATGGTATCTGATAGGCATAAAGAAGGTCTTGAGAACAAGTGATGTCAGTGCAGAGATTGTTCTTCAAGTTTCTGATATGAAGAAAGAAATTTATATCCAAATGCTGTCTGATGATGATTTCCCTGAGGTAAGCTTTAATTACCATAGAAAATACCTTTTTAATACTGATTGTAGGAACTGTGCCTGCAATTTTTAACCTAACATTTTAGACTCTAGTCCAAAGTCTAGTCTCTTAAAACAGTCTAAGACAGTGATTTTTGTCTTAGACGAACTTGAGATGAGTATGGGGTTTATTGTTTTTTGATCTCATTAGCTGAAACGTGGAAAAGGGTGCTGATGTAGCTGAGAGACCACTCAAGTTTGGGGGAGTTCTGTATAGGGCATAACCATGGTTCACTCTTATATGTCACTTATAGTTCCAAGGAATAGGTTTGTCTGTATGAAACTTCTACTTGCCGACTTGGATGTATGCTTCTGTTTTTATCTTTCCCAAAAAATCTGTCAGGCGGTTTGATAGTAGAGGTTATACAGTTGGCAGAGGAAGTTGAATATTTGTTGGAGTCGAACTACTGTCCTGAATTTCTTCTTTCTGTGTTGCTGCAAGCTACTTTGCTTGAGTTTCATGTAATAAGATTGTTCAGCAATTATGTGGCTAGTTCCTTCAAGTTGATGACTGCATTGTGAGCACATGTTCTTTATTTTGAGTCCCAAGTATTTGGAGTTGGTTGATGTGTACTATTGTCTACTAGAAAACGTGCACGTGCACATGCCCTTGGTCATGTGTTTTTCTTTTCTTTCCTTCTTTTTTTTTGGGGGGGGGAGAGGCAGTGAAAGAGAGCTGGAGGAAATCATAATAATTCATGATCATTGATTGTCAGTGATTATATGTTGCCCTGGATGTTTATTTCTGTTCAATTATGTGCCTTTCTGAATTCCTGGGGAGTTTCTATTTGGGTGTTGGTTTTAGTTCACTATATTTAGTTGAGATTTTTAAATTCCCTGCATTTTCTCTAAATTCCTGAGGAGTTTTTATTTGGGTGATGGTTTTAGTTCACTATATTTAGTTGAGATTTGTGAATTCCCTGCATTCTAAAATCACATGCATCAATCCTATGTTTGATTGTTCAGTTGTTTTAATTGTATCTATTATTTAACCATTCAGTACAGAACCTAATTTTGAGTTCGATAGTTAAGATCAAACATAATCATTTCATCGAACAAAAAGAGGATAATTACCCTGAGAAAACCTGTATGATCAATTCGTGAAAGAAACAACTATTATGAGGGGGAGGGGTACTCTTGTCACACCCCAATTCTGATCCAACCAGAATGGTGTGAGTGAACCGTCATTGAACCAACGGTTCACACCAGGATCTCGAATAGGCCGTGTCCATTCATACAAACCATTACACATAACCAACAATCAGAATATAAATATTACAGCGGAAGACTTTAAATAGAATGAACTGAGTATCTATTGATAATTTAAATAAAATATCCAATTATTCAAATCCAAACATAAACTATAATATCTTTTACATCTCTTAATACCAAACAAAAATAACGGGAACAACTAAATAAAAATCCATCATAAGTACACACAGAAAGGGCACTCGCATGAAGCATCATGCTCGTCCTCCCCTGCTTGTACATCCAGAGCAGCCACACCACCGTACGCCGGAGCGTTCACATAGTCGTCCACAGTGTAACCTGCATCAACATCTAAAAACATGTATATATACAAGGGGTGAGCTACCAACACAGCTCAGTAAGACAATCAGACAGTTTCACAAGATTATGCATGAGAAACAATCAATTTTATCTTTCGTGGTCCGGGTTTTAAGTTTGCAATGTGCTATAGAAAGGTTTGGTGGCCCCCGCACCTCTATACACGAGTGTGTGACACCTCATGGATCACACCCCCATTGGTCCACATGCACCCACCATGGAATAGAGATAGAGCTAAGATACCCACGTACCTCCCCTGATACTCTACCCACACCAGTACCTAAGCCCCTACTGGCCAGGGCTCGCAAAATGGGCTCGCAACTAACCAATCCTATATGTCGTCAATGTATGCTCTATCCCAGCACAGCCGTCTACGGCATAAAGATAGAGCTAAGGCATTCCCACACCTCCCCTGATGCCCTATCCGCAACTAACCCACTAGGATAGAAACAATACGCAGGTAGACCCTATCCCAACATAACTCCCTACGGCATAGAGATAGAGCTAAAGCATCGTGGACAAGCCAGCGTCGACTCGGAGACCACAGTACCACATAACAGTGGCCGGGACAACATCAATATCGGAGACCACCGTACCACGACCTTCCCCTGATGCCCCACCCGTACCGAGCATGTTAAGACAGAATACTACAAAAGGTGCTAATGTGAAGAGCGATCCCAGACCCATGCCCCACTCCACACACTAACGAAAACAATCACATCCTATCAATGCATGAACAGTAATAATAACTGAAAGTAAAGGATGGCATGTGAATATGCACAAACAACACATCTCATATAATCAGGTGATTAACAACAACTTACTGTCCATTAATTATTAGGTTTGGGTCAGATTCCCTTACCTGACGCTCGTTTGTTAGCTTGCTCCACGTCGCAAGATCCAAACGATATGTCACAAAGTCCTACAACATTATTAGGGTTTCATTAGAATATTTTTCTTAGGGTTTCATGTTGATCGGAAACCAACACGGTTACAAAATACCCTCACAGAGCTGACCGGTGGCAACATACCGGTCGCAGCTCTGTGGGGAAGACTGGCGACCGGTATGGTCAGCCGGTCCCCACAGACCAGCCTCCCGAGGGATACCGGTGGCAACATACCGGTCGCACCTTGTGCAACCGGTATAGTCGACCGGTATGTCTCCGGAAGACCATACATGGGTTTTCGACTGCCGTCGATCATCCTCCATGGATTTCCAAGGTTTCTCCTATCCATTCTAAATCTAATCTTGGAGTTAGAGTTATTCCCAACTCATTCAAGTCTCGTTTCGATGAATATCATCTCGAAACTCGAATCTAGGGTTTGACGGCAACTTAGGGTTTATTGGCCAAATTAAGGTTTTAGATCAATACCTACTTTGCATGGTATTGATCCACCCACACAACTAACATAGGGTAAGAAGATGGATTCAAACACTTACCGTTGACTGGCGTAATGAGAGCGTCGTCGAACGGTAATGGCGGCACCTCCTTCTTCTTCCTAGCTCCTTCTCATTTCCAAGCTCTTTCTCTTCTCTAGGGTTTGTGAGAGACAATGGAAAGGATTTGGGAAGGCTTAAGGGTGTATTTATAGGCTAAAAGTAGGGTTTAGTAACCCTATTAGGATTAGGAAACTTCTAGGATTCGAAATCAGGAAAGCGGGACCCGCAGAGACAAATTTCCAGATTCCCGCACATAGCTGCGCAGGCCATACCGGTCGACCGGTACCATTGACCGGTCAACTTAAATTGCTGACTATTGGTCGTCTTTGGTCCGATTTCATACCTGTTTGTTATCCGTTTGCCCCGTCTGGTCCGGTGATGATCGGAAGACCTGTCACGACACAAAACCAAGGTTTAGACCGGGTTTACGGAGTGCGGGTCTTACAACTCTTGCCTTGAATTTCGTGAACATGCATTTCACCCAAGTACAAGTTTCCACATGGGAACAAAAAGAACAAAGTGATAGTTTTGAAATAACTGGAATGTTGAAAATACAATGAAAAAAGTTCAGGACATGTACACTAGAACAGTGTGTGCGCGTGTGTGTGTGTGTACATTTGTGTGTATGCGAGTCTTGAAAGAAACCCCAAACTAAAGGAAACTCTAACAAGAGTTTAGTTGTGACTTGGACCACATGGATTTCTGTAGAGATATATAAGATAGAGTATGTAAGAAAGGGATGTCAGACTTTTAAGAAGGAAATAAGAGATCAAGTTGGTTGGTTAGACCATGCAAGTTTGAACTTTGAAGATCTCTCTCTCTCTCTCTCTCTCTCTCACACACACACACACACACACACACACACACACACATATGCTAATTCAGGCCTGGTCCAAAAATCGGTCCTATTATAATATTTGGGGGTTCTTTCGATTCTATTTGTAGTGGGCAGAATTATAAGGGGCAAAAGTGGGGGTTTTAAAGGGATATGCAAAATCAGTATTTTAATTAAGTAGTTATTTTTTGTATTGGGTCCTTTAGAGACTAGTTTAGTATATCTTCTATTAGTAATTATAGGGATCTTGTGGGGCCCATTCCTTATCTGTTAGAGTTTTGTCTTGAGTAGAGTCATAGATTTAGTTTTTGTTTTGGTATTTTATTAAGATAAGATTCCTAATAGTAGTTTCAAGGTTAGTTTACTCATTTTAGTAAACTAGTTATTTGAAAGATTCTCTTTTTATTACTCTTTTGGTTCATTAAAAACACATAACGCCCCCCCATCAATAGTTAGTGATGAAGATATTTTTTAATAAAATTGGAGAGTCCTCCTTTCCTCTATCCTCTTTCTTCTAATGTTACCGTGTACGTACTATTCATAAGTACGGTTCATAGTCCAAAGTCCGAACAACCCCAGATATCTCTTTCTTCTTCTCTTAATTTTTTTTTTTTCCTTCCTTCCCATCAGAGGATACTGAAATCAATAGATCAGGAAGCCTTTTCAACAATGTTTTATTAGGAAAATAAGTCAGATCTGGGCCTGTGGAGCAGCCAATCTGATTTCCATTCCGCAATCTCTTCCACTTTCATCTCATATTCTCCCAGCCAGCAAGAACACCTACTGCTGTTTTATAGAGTAATGGATTTACATGAAAGGAAAGTAAGTGGGAAAGTAGGTGAAAAATGAGTCAGCATTCTTATTCCCGCATACATTGAACCTAGACATAAACCCATATCACAACACTTCCCCTCAAGTTGACGTATAAATTTCACGCATGCCCAACTTGCAAACTAGATGAAATAATTTACTTAATCAGTTAATCCTTGGTAAAACCAACAGTTAATTGATCTCCAGTTCTAACAAAAGGAACACAAATTAGTCTTTGCTCCAGCTTCTCCTTGATAAAATATCAATTAATTTTCACATGCTTGGTGCGATCGTGCTGGACAGGATTGTTAGCAATACTTATCACAAACTTGCTATCACATTAGAGCATCATAGGTAGTGGAATAGAATTAGCTAGGTCACTCAACAGTCACTGGAGCATATTAACTCATAAATGCCATGAGACAGCCTGAAACTCAGCCTCAGTGCTAGACCGGGCAACAATGGCATGTTTCTTGCTTCGCCAAGTGACCAAGTTACCGCATACAAATGTGCCATACCCAGTAGTAGAACAACGATCATCAGAGGAGCTGCCCCAATCAACATCAGTGAAGGCCTCAACCCAAAGGTGACCATTAGAAATGAAAAACACCCCTTTGCCGAGAGCCGACTTCAAGTAATGCAAGATGCGTAGCACAGCTTCCCAATGGTTGGTATAAGGATCATGCATGTACCGGCTGATTATGCTAACAGCAAAGGCAATGTCAGGACAAGTGTGAGAGAGGTAGATAAATTTGCCAACTAACCTTTGATATTGTTCCTTATCAACAGAATCCCCATCCTTGCTAGAGAGACAAACATTAAATTCAAGTGGACTATATGAAGGCTTACAACCAAGCATCTCTGTCTCTTAAGATCTAGTGTATATTTCCTCTGAGATAAGAAAAGACTCATAGTGGAGCGAGCAACCTCAATGCTTAGGAAGTAGCGTAACTTTCCATGGTCTTTGATCTCCAACTCTTGACCCAGGTAAGTTTTCAAACACACAATCTCCTCTTTATCACTTCCAATGACCACAATGTCATCCATGTACATAATTAAGAAGAGCAATCCTGGCACCAAATCGTTTGATAAAAAGTGTATGATCAGCATGGCTCTAAGTGTATCCATTTGATACCATTGCCCTATGAAAGCAACCAAACGAGGCACAAGGAGACTGCTTTAGGCCATAAAGAACTCGCATAAGCTTGCAGACCTTCCCTTGTGTCGCTAAGGTCAAGAACCTGGGAGGAACGTCAAGGTACACCTCCTATTCAAGTTCACCGTGGCGACTGCATTCTTGACATCTACTTGTTGCAATTCCCAACCCAAGTTAACAGCACTGGAGAAAAGAACTCGAATAGTGTTTAGCTTTGTAGCAGGTACAAAAGTCTCCTGATACTCAAAGCCATAAGTTTGAGTGAATCCACGAGTCACTAACCGGACCTTGTTCCGGTTCATGGTACCATCCGTATTACTACAAACACCCACTTACAACTCATAGTATGTTTATGGGGAGGAAGAGGAACCAAGTACCAAGAACTATTCTTCTTTAAGGCTTGCATTTCTTCCACCATGGCTGCCTTCTATTTGGGATCGGTTAGGGCCTCTTTCCAGTTCCAGTGAAGGGAATTAGAAGACGAAGAAGACACAAAAGCCCGATAGGAGGGAGACAGAGAGTCATACAACACTACTTGGGCAATAGGCTGATACGTACAAGATCTAGTTCCCTTGCAGATAACAATGGGTAAATCAAGAGATGGATCAGAAAGACTATGAGGAGCAAGTGCGATATTACCCGATGGAGAAGGACCAGGATCAAGACCTGGATCAGGAGATGGCGAGAAGCTAGGTAGAGGAGGTGCGATGGTGGTGGTATCCAGGTGTTGTTGATGCTGATGGTGACGAAAATAGACCTGCACAGAGTTTTGTATTTCCCCCTGGACTGGTACAACCACTGGAGACACCCTCAGATAACTGAGCAACAAGCGGCACATCTTCATCGTCACTCAGTACCAGATCCCTCTAGAAGAGGAGCTAGCAAAAAATAGGAGATAGTCTCATTGAACACCACATCCATAGCCATGAGCACACGTCGGGAAGGAAGGTGGTAGCATCGATAACCCTTCCGAGTAGCAAAGTAGCCGATAAAACACACATAAGCTCACGAGGCTCCAACTTGCCATGATGCTAATGATTCAATGCAAAATACACATAGCAAAAAACCCGTGGAGGGATGGAAAAGTCGAACGACCCCATCAAGATAGTAATAGGAGCATGAAAGTCCTAACACGAGTCAACATCCAGTTTATCAGATAGGCGGAAATTAGAATAGCGCCACTCTTGTATGAGGAGGTTCCTGCATCTCAAACAAGAGAAAGTGAGCCAACTCTAACAAACTGCGATTTTTGCGTTCAGCAACACCATTTTGAGCCAAAGTGTCCACACAACTAGTCTGATGGAGAATCCCCTGAGCAGCAAGATAAGACTGGAACACACCATCCATATACTCAGTACCATTATCGCTACGAAGTATCCGAATGGTGGCATTGAACTGTGTGCAAACCATGGTGTGAAACATCTAGAAGCAATGGTAGACTTCACTCTTATGATGAAGGAGATAGATCCAAGTGACAATTGAGGTAAAAGTACACCAAGTAGGGCCCCACACATTAGAGTGAATTAGTATAAAAGGAACAACACTTCTTTTAGTTAAACTAAAGTAAATAGAACGAGTGTGCTTGGCTATAACACAACCATCACAAAAAATTCCTCAGAATTATAATGCTGAGATAAATGTGGAAAATCTTTAAAAAGAGCCCCCACTGGAGGATGGCCTAAACGCCTTTGCCAAAGTATCAACTCAGAATCAGTAGCCGGCGTGGAATCGGTATGAAGTGCATAACGAACAATGAGAAGCCCATCGTCCAGTAGATTAAGGCCACCATGCACCCTACCATAGCCAATTGTTCGCCCCGTCACCAGATCTTGAAAGAGACAATGTGTAGGATAGAAAGTCACTTGACTATTCAGATCATAGGTAAGGTGGCTAATAAAAAGAAGGTTAGTAGTAAAATTTGAGACAAGAAGAACAGAATTCAACAGTAAAGTAGGAGAACAGTCGATGGAAACCTTCCCAGAAACAAAGGAATGGAACCATCAGCAACATGAACCTTGTCCTTACCAGAACAAGGAGAATTCCGAGAAAAAAACTGTGGGTACCAGTCATGAAGTCAGTGGCACCAGTGTCAATAATCCAAGGGCGAGTGAGAACGGATGCACAATGGCCATACCTGAGGCAACAAGGTTAGAGGTAGAGTAAACCGTGGAAGTAGCGGTGGTAGAAGCAGATGGCCCATATGAGGGAGGCTCTAGACAAGTCATGAGGCATTGCAGTATGGCAAGCTCATCCTAGTACAGAGAACACTGGTAGGAGTGGTATTGATAGGAGATGTCTTAGACCCTCAGAATGATGAGCAAAAGAGCTACGGCCCCTACCATGACCGCACGTGGAACTAGCAGTTGAGCGACCATGGGGTTTCCTGCAGAACTCCTTGGTATGTCATTTCTTACCACAATAGTCGCATTGGACAGGCTCGCGGTCTGAAGAAGAGCGATCACTGGAACGAGCAAAACCATTGCCACCAGACTGAGACCCAGACCCAGAAAAAAAGGTTGAACGTTCTTGAGAACCATGGGATGACAGACTAGGCGATAACATGACAGTGCGATGACAATCCTCCAATTGCACCAAGGAGTAAGATTGTTCCAATGAAGAAAAGGGATCATGACTAAACACTTGGGCATGGATCTGATCATAGACAATGTTTAGGCCAACCGGAAAATCCAACACCCGATATTGTCTTCCCACTTATGAAATTTGGTTGCATCAGCATTGCAAGTAGCTTAGAAGTTATCGCAAAAGTCCAACTCCTACCGTAGACTACACAACTCAAAGTAGTATTGGGAGTGAGACCCTACTGTTTGGTTTAATGAAGCTTCTTCTTGAGTCGTAGACCTATGCATTACTCCCAACGTAGGAATAGGTATCCTTGGTTGACATCCAAATTTTGGCTGCAGTATCCAAAAGAAGGTAACCCTAAGCAATATGTTGCATAGATTTAATGAGAAAAGACATCACCAATGAATTAGCAGAACTCCACGTCTTCTAAGAATCACCAACGGTTGTACGTTGCGTTGTTTCATTGTTGATGTAGCGCACATAACCACGGGAATTAACTGACATATAACAAGACCGTGACCACATCAAATAATTGCTCTCATCAAGTCAAACAGAGCTCACAGGGAACAAGGATAAATGGGTATCGCGACCCATCCGTCGGTTATAGAAGAGGTGGTAGTTACGTTGGTCATAATGACAGAGCAAAGAGTTCACATAGAGAGTCAAAAATCAATCAGGCCATAAACAAAACTATCCGGATACTCCATCAGAGGAACAGGTGGTCTTGTGAATCCACGCAAAAAATAGAGAATTTTACGAAATAGGGTTTCTCAGATCTCCACCATAGTCTGATTTGAGAAACCAGCCTTAGAGCTGCTGGCCACGGCAAACTGAGAGTGAGAAAGAGAGAGAGAGGGACTCCAGTAGAAGGAACCGAGAGAGAGAGAGGCGACGTTGGGAGGTTGTGAGAGAAGGAGGGAAAGGGGGATGCTGGAGACGTTACGGTGCTAGGGGAGAGAGAGAGAGAGAGAGACGCTAGGGTTTGTTTCCCAAGGAGGATCTCTATTTTGATATCATGTTGATTTGTGAGGGAACAATTGACTTGTCTAGATTGACAGAGGTCATGCTTTATTTATAGAGTAATGGATTTATATAAAAGGAAAGTACGTGGGAATGTAGGTGACGAATGAATCAACACTCTTATCCTCACATACATCGAACCTAGACATTACCCCATATTACAACAGTCGCTGAAGACCCAAGAAGGTTATTTGTTGTCTCGACCATCTCATTGGCTTTGTTCGTTGGGAGAGAAGGATGATAGTGGCTGCTGACATGACCGCGGTCAACAAAAGAAACCTTGTTTTTTAAATGGTTATACAGCCTTGCTTGCCACTCCTATTGCCTTCAAATCAAACTCTTCTAGGTTACGTTTTAGAATCCTGTCTTCTTCGTCCAATGGGTAGGCTTCTGTTACTCTGGCTACGACATCGCTGGCTTCTTTCAAAATGTTGAATTCCTTCAGAAAAGAAGCATTCTAAGGCCAGCTGACCTGTTGGAATCGTCGAGTGATAGAGGCTCCGGCATGGGCTACAAAAGGTACAAGGAGGATTGGTGAAGGAAGGAGGATGGTGGGAGGAGGAGGTAATTGAGATGATGATGAGGGCGGATAGAGAAAAAGGAGCATCAAAACAAATATTAGTTTCTTTTAGCACAAGGGTAAAATTGTTGTTTCACTTCCACTTTTAACAATGTCAGCTTCAAGGGAGGCTATAGTAATTTTTCAAAATTGAGGGTAACAGACTGTAATATAGCATAAACACAGGGGAGGCCTAAGTAAATTTCCCAAATATTTATCACTGAGTGATGGGTTTCCTATTCATCAAAGGAATTGGGGTTTAGAACCCAGGAGATATCCCTAATTTCAGGTAGGGAACCTGAGAATTAGGATAAATTTACCAACTCAGTAAATGCTGATCTGATTGTGCTAATCCTCTAGTCGAGTGGTCTATGTATCATGGAGAATTAACTAGTAAAGTATGATTGAAATGTGATGGACAGACTCACAGTTATGAAGCAAACCTACTGGATGTAGGAAAGCTTGAGAACTGCAGAATCATGGTCAGTCTTTAGGATTTCAGATCGAAGTCAATTAAGGTAGTAAGTAGACAATTCAGCAAGCAATTGAAATCAGAACACAGTCTAAAAAATCTCAGATGTGAAGAAATATAGTTGCAGTAGGATTTCAGTACCCAATTAAAAATTTTAGGTTTGAATTCAGAACTAAAACTGGAACTAATAACTAAAAATTAGAATATTATATTAAAGAAGGGTAGAGTAGAAACCTAACTAACAGATTAGTACTGAAGCAAGCAGAGTAGAAGTTAAGAAAGTAAAGAAACTACTAGCCATAGGGTAGAGGGAGAGACAGAAAACCTTACCTGAGTTTGATGGAGTAAAAATGATGAAGAACCTGTTTATGAATTTACCTAAAGTGAAGGTTTGGAATTCACCAAAATCCCTTCTGGAATCCACCAGAACTTTGATTCTGAATCATAGTTAAGGCGCCAAGGCGACCCAAGACGCTGGAGAGGTGTCTGGGCACGTAGGTGTACCTAAGGCATACCCTAGGCGTTGTAAGGGTACATCTTATTAAGAGGATTTATACAAAAGGGAGGGGGCTAGCGCATCAATTTTTTTTTTTTTTTTTTATACATATGCATGATTCCATGCATTATGGTGTATATATGTACTTCATACATCCAATCAAAAAGCTATAAATGGCATTAATTAAATAAATAAATAAACAAATAAAACAAAGTGTGATAAAATAAGGCGACCTACTGCCTAGCCCTATCTGACTCGCCCCCGACGCCTAGGCATTGCCTAGGCGACACCTTGACAACTATGTTCTGAATCCACAACATCACCATCAGAATCAACTGAGCAATCCCTCTTGAATCCACTAGAGAATAGCCAACAGGCAACAGCTTTTCTTTACTTGAATAGTTGAATAGAATGAGCCCTTACACTTCTTTTTAACTTGTTGTTGGACCTTCTTAGACTCTTTTTATGAAAGGCTAGAGTCATTTCCTGGACAGAAAAGGAAAATAAAGAAACTAAAACAGACTATGAAACCTCTCCACTGACCAGCTAGCTTGGAGAAGTCCTAACTGACTAGGATTTTGACTAGATAACAGATTTCAATAAGGAGTGGAATTAATCAATTCCTATTCTAGCCAACTACTGTCTACTAACATAACAGTTAAATAAAACCCAAACAGAACCCACGATTGAACTAGTCATCGGTTTCCAAGAGAGATTAGGAAAATTGAAAATTCTGGAAAATTTAAAGCTGCGGGCTGCTGGAATGCTTGCAATCTCTGGCCACAGGCACTTGCTTGCTGCAGAAGCTCTTCAAACATGTTATTGGTGGCACTACGAGGCTAGACTCAAAGCGAACATACATTTTTTATCTTTTCTGATTCAAGACTTGACCTACTGGTTAAACCTTGAGAAGTTCATCCTGTTTATGTGGAGTTCCTTGCTTTGGATATGGTGACTTTAGCGTAAGCACTTGACACTTGCTGCTTAATTCCTGTCCCTGAGCCAGCTTGCAAGTCAGTCAATTTTAACCCAACCTGCCTGTGACGACTCAAGAAAACTTGAGTTGATCATCTATGATTCTACAGTTTCTCTTGTAGGTGGTTTCATTAGCTTTAGCTTGGTGTTTCTTGCTTCAACATTAGCCTGACCCTGAGCCTGTGGTCAAACTACCAACTCAAACCTGGAATATGGGTGGACCATGTAGCAACACCATCCCTTTGCTTATAGCAACACACATACATTGTCAACTGCCACAAATGTTTCCCATCTTAATTATTTCTGTTCTTTGCAGGGAGAATGTGATGATTTGCATCACAGAGTAAAAGATGGTTCGATGAAAAAGCCTACTATTGTAAGTTGTCATGTCTCAGTAGACAGTGCAAAGTTATGGATTTTTTTTTTCTTACTTTTGTGGACTTTTATGTTTTGTATGATGCCCTAATATTTAGACTAATTATCTTTTTTTTTTTCTTTTTTTTTTTTTTTTTTTGTAAAACACTTCTTTTTCCAAGTGATTGGTGTCTCTGAAATCTGAATTTGGGGTGGTTTAATAGACCGGTTGTGTGGTAAGGTTCAGGTTCATGAACCTTACTGGTGGCATCCTGAAATTCACCAAGTGTTTTGTCATTTTATCTCTTTGATGTATGAGTTATCCTAGTAAAATAACTAAAGAATGCCCTCTATTCTGGGGACCTTTGTTTTGATTATTTAAAAATTCAATGGCTGTGAGCTTGTGAGCAACATTATGATTTCTCTTTCTTAGGTGACACTCTCATTTACTTGCTCAAGCATAAAGACACTAGGTTTCCCACATGGCCATTGATGTCTCTTCCTATATCTAGGTACTAACACTTCTTTTTTGGAGGGGGGAAGGGGGGGTGGTTTGAGGGGGTGAATAAATAAATTGTATTACCCAAAGAAGAAACAAGGATGGGAACCCTCGAAGGGCTACGGAAAAACGAAGATGAGGATCACAAATGGGGGCACGGGATCTCCTAATCACATTTGAACCGAATAGGTAAGTCCCAAGCTGAAATAAAAAATATATTCTTAGGCCTGCCGGACAAGGACAGGAAACTGGGGTTAATAATATACCCCAAACATCGAAGACAAAAGCATCCCAGGTCTGATTGAAGCTGCTAAATTTGGAGGACCAGCATCTGAGGTTTCTTTCCATCCAGACTCTAGAGGCCTTTTCCATTTGATCAAGCCATCTTTAGTCTGTTGGCTAGAATTATTATAGGCAATGTGATGTGTACCGGGGCTGGAAAACCCAAATTGGTCCACTAATGACTGATGGACCCACCCAAGTGATAAACAACTCAAAGTATAGGGAAGTGGCAATTCTGTATATAATCAAAACTGTATAATTCCTTTTGAGTGAAGCAAACAGACCCTTATGGCTAAACTATAATTAGAATTTTTGAAGATTGAACCTATGTACCTCGGGGTACATAGTTTTATGTGTTAGATTTCAGTATATGGTGTTGTTTAGTATAATGTGAAGGGTGTCACTAGGAGTGGTTGACTTTTGGACCTCGCATGAGACTTTCTTACCAACTGTTCGAGAAGTTTGGGGTTCAGTTATTAATGGAAACCAATTGTTTAGGGTTGTACAAAAACAGAATCTTCTCAAGCCCCATCTTAGTAAACTGAATCGATGTTTAGTTAGTTCCATTATGTTTAGGGAAGTCTGACATTGGAAATTAAGTCAGCTTATGTGTTTGCTTTGTTTTTTAGTTGGTTACTTATGTAGTGGTACTATGGTATTTGTAACCTTCTTTTTATAAATATAAATTAAGACAGGACGATGGAAGGAATTACACACTCTCTCTCTCTCTCTCTTCTCTCTCTCTTCTCTCTCTTTCTCTCTCTCTCTCTCCCCCTCGCCTTCTACCTTATTTTGTCGCATGTTATCAGAGCAGGTTGCCGTTTTGAGAGTCGTTTAAAGTTCTTCATTGTGGTGTGCAGCCACTATTGCTGCCTTGGCTGTATCTGAAGAATTTGGTAGGTTTCCTTTGTTCTGTTCTTCCAGATTAGAAGTCTGTTCTTCTCTTGGTCTGATATATATTCCCTGGTTATTGCCCTTTTCGAGTTCTGATCTAATCTCAGATCTGAACTTGATCTGGTTTTGTTATTTCTGTTACTCAGTTTCAGATTTGAATCACTGATATTACATGCTCTATCGTACTCAGTCATTGCCTGAATTCTGGTTTTATTTCTCTGGTTTGGTATTATTTGAATCAATTTATTATTGGCGTTTTAATTCCACCAATGATTCCTGTCAAGCGTTCCGGTCCTGGTCTAAAATTCTTTTCCATGAATGTGCAATTGAATTCTGGGTTGTGCTGAGCATTTAATCTTCAAATCAGTTGCTATCTTTCAGTTCTGTCTGGGAATTTATTGCCTATTGGTTCAATTTTGGTTGTAATTCCTTGCCTATTATTGCAAACAACTGCTATTATTGCCTACCAAAGTCCCTTACGTATTGCATATCAGCCCCAATCAGATCAACAATAACTCTCGGTTTTCCATTCTTCCATAAAATTCAATTTCAGTTTTATTACACCCACGTTGGTACAATATTCCATGGTTTGGTTGCTGAATTGAATTATTAAAGTTCTCTTTGGTATGTATTATAGAATTAATTATGTAATACATTATGATATATATAGTTGTTTGGTATGATTTATAGTATCTATTTATATTTAAAATAAATCAATATGATCTAAAATCTACATATAGGTTTGAAGGTGTTTATTATTATTGTGATAATCTATTATTATTTCTTTATGTCTAGTGGTACCAAATAGTTATTATTTATGACTCATAATTTATTTTAATAAATAATTTATCTTAAACATAAATATAAACTATACCAAAGAGAACCTAAGTTGATTTGTTCATTAAATTCTGCAATCGATTTGACTTGATAAATTTTCCTAGTTCCACAAGGAAACTCTCCTAGTTTAACATCCAACCATTGGATCAACTCCAACTTTTGATATGTTCTTATCTAATTTGATTGTGATGACATGTCACTTGAAGATCTATCATTGACAAATCAGATCATTTTTTTTTTTTTGATAGTTAACAAATCAGATGATTAACTTTTGAATTAGTGTCAAAATTAGATTTGTGCATGTCCGTAGTCCTAGCAGTCCAAAGACTTATCTATATCTCTTGATCCTTCCATCGGATCTCATTCATCTTTGGATATCATCTTTTGATTGTTATTGGTAGCATTGCTACAAATTCTGATTTGCATTCAATGGCTAGTTTTCAAGATCAAAATTTTAGCCTTACCCGTAAAACCCGGGAAATCCCTATTTGATACAAAAAATTTTCATAACATTCAATCCAACCATTGGATCAACTTGAGATTTAGGTTTATTGTTTTATTATTGTTCTTTTTAATATCCTACAGTTGAGTTGCATCTATGAAATGCATTTGCTGTTATTATCTGATTTTATATTTTGGTTTGGTGAATCATGTGATTTTTATTCTGGATTTGGGTTACCATACCACCCCTCGTTCATTGTTGTAGACCTCTGGTTATTTGTCCACGTGGAATTCACGTGAGGAGGATCATATTTTCTTGTGTTCATGTTTGCTCATGTTGGAGCCTACTATTTTTTTGCTTGTGTGGGAGCCTACCACTTGTTACACGAGATGCAACATTTGTTCATGTCTGCTTGTGAGAGAGACTATTATTGGTTTGTTCAAATCTACTCAAGGAAGATAAGACTTTTTATCAGTTGCACAAGATACAACATTTGTTCGTGTCTACTCAAGGAAGAGACCTTTATCAGTGCGTGTCTGCTCAAAAGAGAAACTTTTGTTAGTTTTTCAAGCCTGCTCAAGGAAGAGAGACTATTACCAGTTTGTTCAAGTCTCCTCAATGAAGAGAAACTTTTATGAGTTGCACGAGATGCAACCTTACACATGATACATTTTATCTGGTTCACATTGACCTTATGCTATTTGGTTTATAGCGACCATATGCTGTCTAGTTCCCAGCGCTAATAAGTTGTCTGGTTCCCAACAACCATATGCTGTCCCGTTCTCAGCTACCGAAGCTTCTACGGTGATTGGTGTACCTGCTTATGATGATTGGGGATATCTGGTTTCCTTGAGGAGAGCCTATGATAATTGTTATTCTCCACCACATATCTTGTCCATTGGTGGTTATAATGATTGGTGTTTGTGAGTAGATATTTTTACGAGAATAAAGTTCTCTTTGTGTTGTGGTTCATATCTATTCTTGTTGTTCCAAGCTTGAACTCCAACTTGAGGGGGAATGTTGAAGATTGGACCTATATACCATGAGGGTACATAGTTTTATGTGTTAGATTTTAATATATGGTGTTTAGTATATTGTGAAGGGTGTCACTAGGAGTGGTGATGTTTAGTTATTTCCATTATATGTAGTGAAGTCGACATTAGGAAATAAGTCGGCTACAAGGAAATAAGTCGGCTACACATGTTTGCTTTATTTCTTAGTCGGTTACATAAGTAGGGGTACTTTAGTATTTTTATCCTTATTTTATTAATATAAATAGGAATCGGTTTCCATGACAGACCACAGGCAAAAAGGGGGTAGGATGGGAAATTGGTAAATAGGGGGTATAATGGGCAACTTCGTAAATAATACGAGGATAGAATGGGAATTTTGTAAAAAAAGGGGGGTTGCATTTTTTGCTTGAGGTGTCAATCTCTATGGCACTTGAATAATGGCTGCACGATGGAAGGATCTACAATCTCATTGAATCTCGCTCTCCTCGTTTTCTTCTTCTCTCTTTTAAATTGGTGAGGGCAAATTTGGAAGGGAGTCTAAAATAAAGACAAAACAGAATAAGATTTACATGAAGTGAAGGATCCAAATCCTCTCCTGCGGAAGGTGGGAACTGCGGCTGATCCAAGGGTTGGAGTTCAGCCGGCGTGCATACCAATACGTCGGTATGTGTGTCGGCTGAAATCCAGCCCTTGGCAGGTGGCAGTTCCGCAGGAGAGGATTTCAAAGGGTATCTGATTTTGAAGGGTATCTCTGGAAATCTAAATAAATACCTTCTTCAACCTTTCGTTGAACCACTGTTTCACGACCAGGTTATGAAATGGAAACCAGAACTGGTTGTAGGTGATATCTTTCTCCTTTCTTAATCTTTCAACCTACATTTTCAGGTCAGGGTTCCTGACCAGTACGACTACTGAATCCACCCAAACCAGCAACCATGATTTGTTTTAAATTCCCTGAAGCTGTATCTGGCGGTAAAGAAAGGTCAGGCTTGGTTGCAGATTTGATTTGTCATAACAATGATGGATTTTGGAAACAAAACCCTGGGGGTTAGATCGCCCATGAAGGGAAGCTTACACCCAAAATCTGAGGGAGGAAGGAGAGAAGATGAGGGAGATCAATCAAACTAGATAATTTTCCTGTTTGCTTCTCCCATTGGATTCTGCAGTGTATCTTCTCTGCTAGATTCTCTATGCTAGTTAATGGTAGCCCGGTGGGGGTTTTTTCACAGCAAGGCGGGACATCAGGTAAGGATGTCCTATGTCTCCTCTCCTGATCACTCTTGTCCTGGAAGGACTGTCCTTATCTCTTCAAATTAGCACGCTCTAAAAGAAAATTGACTTTCAGCTCTATGTCGGGATTATCTATCAACAAGCAAAAATCTGTTATTTTTCTACTTGGGGTTGATAACCCACTTTGTGTGAATATCAGAATTCTTATGGACTTCCCCTTGGGCAGCTTACCAGTCACCTATCTTGGTCTTCCTCTGATTTTCCCGAGGTTGTTAGTGCATCATTGCACCCCAATCCTCGACAGATTAAGGAGAAAGCTTTAGTTATTGAAAGCAAGATTCCTATCCTATGCAGGAAGATTGGAACTGGTTAAGATGGTCATGCAAAGCTCTTACTTGTAATGGACCGGATATTTGGCCTGCCTAGCTCGATACTTCAGAAGATCGAAGGCCTTATGAGTGCCTTTTAGTGGAAAAGGGCAGATAACAACAAATTCTCCCACTCTCTTGGATGGCCTAAGGTATGTCTGCTAAAAGAGGAAGGGTGTTTGGACCTTCAGAGAGTCAAGGAGGTTAACTTGGCTTGCACTATCAAATTGATATGGCGGGCGGTGGAGAAAAAGGATTGCATATTGGTGCATTGGATCTATAGTAGGTATTTGAGGAAAGATTTTATCTGGACAGCTACTATAGGTCATGATTCTTCTTGGATGTGGAGGAATATCCTTCAGCATAGGCATCTATCCCTCCCGTACATTAAATCGATTATTGATGATGGAGCCTCGACTTTTCTGCAGTTGGATAATTGGCACCCTCATGGTATTCTGGTGTTGACCTATGGAGAAAGAATTCAGCTTGTGTATGGGCAAAATAAACATGCTTCCATTTCTTTAATCATCTCAAGTGGGGCATGGTGTACAGGTAAAGCCTCCTCTACTCGGCTTGTGCAGTTTTGGGATGCTCTAGATGCTATCACCCGTAGACCCACGGGAAGTGGTGATATGATTAGATGGACGGCCTCATTGAACAGGATATTCTCGGCTTCCTCGACTTGGGAGATTGTTAGATCTCGAAGACCCAAGATTGCTTGGTGTGATGCAGTGTGATTCCATGGGCACTCTCCTCATCATAGTTTCATCCTCTGTAGAGCCTTGACTCATTCCCTCCCAACGGGATCTCTCCTCTATGACCGGCGTATCATTTAAAGTTCTAGTTGTGATCTTTGTTGGGCTTCAGAAGAAGTCCAACATCTCTTCTTTGAGTGCCTTTTATCCTTTAGAGTCTGGAAAAGGATCCTCAGAAAATGTTGGCTGATCACCAAAAGAATCCAGCCATTTGACCAAGAATGGAAGTGGATAATCAAGAAATTCGAAGGAAAAACCCCATGTGACATTCTTGTCAAGTTCGCCTTTGCCGTGATTGTGTACCATATCTGGTTTGAGAGGAACCTTAGAAAGTGGATGGCGAAGTCCAGATCATACACCCAAATTTGGGATGCTATCATAGCCGATGTGCATGGTATCATGATGCCCTTATCTTCTCCATCACCGGAAACGGATAGAATTAGATTCATTTTGTCCTCTTGGAATTTGGCCACTGTTTGAAGTGGTTTGTATTTTGTCCTTTGTTTCTGTTTTGGCCTTTTGCCTAGTCTGTAAGGAGTCTGGCTCTATCCGTCGGATACCTGGGTTTGTCCTCCTTTGTTTGGTGTGCTGTTAATATATTATTTATTCACCCAAAAAAAAAAATTATCTAAAATCATTGGGAAATTCCTATTTTCCTTTCCCTTGGGATTGAATTATTTAGATAACAAAAACTGAAGTAATTAGGTATTTTTGCGGATTATTTTGAACTTCTATTCATGTTTTGAGTGTAAAATATTGTTTTTTATTGGTTAAAGCAAAACTAATTTTAAGTTCTTTTACAGGTGGAGCTTGAGCAGAAAGCCCGGATTCTACATGAGGATATAACAAATTACGTAAGTACTCATGATTTTGATGATAAAAATAATCAGTGGACAGAGGGTTGCTTTTCCTGTTGTGATTTTCTCTCTTGCTGTTTATTATCCAGAGGGGGAATTTTTTCATACCATATGATATCTCTGCTGGGCTCTCACTCAGGATTGCCATTCAACTGGAACTAGGTTCATAATTTAGCTTTAATTACCTAACTTTATATGAACTGAAGACATAATTGCTAAACTTAAACAATGGACTTGATATATGACAAGAAATTATTGATTATTTGTTATTAATTGTCCTGAAGATGCAAACATGGCTTGGAATTTCGGCAAAATTGCTGAAATATTTCTGTTTCGCAAGAATTCAAAAAAAAATATTGAAATATTATATGCAAAACTTACTGAAATTTTCAGAAATACCAAAAAATATACTGAAATTTCAGCAAAACATAGTTTTGGCAGAGGGCAGAATGGGAGTGAAATGATTTCGAACCTTGGATGCAAGGGAGAAGGATGGTAGCAGAGAAGTCAACCATTATACACGGAATGTTCTCATACAAAAATTTTCTTGTTTGTGTTTACCTGAAGTGTTTCATCGTTTTAGATTTAGGAGTCACAGTAATAACAACAATAAGCATATTTGGCTTCTGTGCTTTAATTTTTTTTGGACTGAATGCTTGGAACTCATCTGGGGAGCACTTTGAGTGGGCTGCTGAAAGAAATAGAAAATGATAGCGAGCCATTTCCATAACCCTGGTGCAAGTCCCACTTTCGCAGCTTCGCGGCTGGGATGGATCGAGGTCAGTACAAACCTTTGACATTTTTCTCACAAGGGGCTGCCCTCAGACTTGAACTCATGGCTTCATGCTGTTAGCCCAAGCTTTTCACCGTAGCACCAAACAACAGCTCCAAATAGAACATGATGGCCACTGTCCTTAAATATAGAACATCAGTAAGTGTATGTGGTTAGGAGGAGTTCCAATTTCCAGATGCCTTCTACTGGATGCTTAGGACCTCTCCTAGGTAGCACTTGATTTGTGCTATTGAAATAGAAGATTATCACTACTGTCCTCCTATTCAAACATTGTTTTCAGGAGCTAATAATTTACTGAAACAGTATAATAAAAATAGTGAAACATGTCTCTGATAGTATTGATTACGTCAACAGCTTATCTTCTGAGCTGGGTGACTTCCTAATAGAAGCCACCACAAAATGTTGGTCCTCCGGCTCCCTGTATTTTCTGAATACAGGTTGGAGTTTCCTTCTAACTACTCAGATATGTGTGTGTGTGTGTGTGTGTGTGTATATATATATATATATATATATAATTTTTTTTTTCTTTTGTATGTATATCTGCTCTTCCTTGCTTCAGTTTTGGAGAATAGAAATTATACTATATTCTGCGGTTTCTGGTTATTTTTTCTCTTCTGGTTTCAAATTATTACACAAACAAATTGATTTCAGCGGATTGACAAAGAGCTAGTGCGGTTACAAAACCTCATTGATCGAGCAAACGAGAAGGGATGGCGTAGAGAATATCCTTTCTTCACATATGGGAGTTCTGTAATATAGAGCAGTTTCTGGTATTTTATTGATGCTGAAGGATATGCTTCATTTTCTTTATCTATACCAAAAAGCTAAGCATTGTCATAAGATATGTTAATTTGAAATGGATTTTGAGTTGCATCGGATGTCTTATGGTGGGATGTTAGGAGCTGCCGTGTAGAGGCGTTTTTACCGAGATATCCATGAAACAAAAAGACACCTATTTTTTTCTATTTTCTGGCCATAGCCACACATGTTGAATTGAGATGTCCCCATGTCCATACTACTGGAACTTCATGCTTGCCTTTTTTTCCTAAAAAAAAAAGGGACAACAGTAAACGAGAGTGTGTTGCTTGCAGAATAAAATTTTATTATATTTTGTGACATGAAGAGTAACATAAGTATAGTTGCATCTAAGTGGCTGCCTACAAGAAGAACTTTTATTATTCTGACGTGCAGATGTGTCAGCCATTCAAGATTTGGGGTCTCCATATTGGACCTCATACACGTATTAGACACTGACAGGTCTTCATCCTTGTCTTTCTTGATGAATAACATATCTGTGTCATTGTTATACTAGTTGTGTGCTCCTATGGATGCCATCGAAGATGCATTTTCTGGTTCATCCTAGGACCTAGACTAGTTTTCAAATTCGAGGTTAGCATGTAGTATAGCATATATGTGCCTAAGTGTCGGATGATTTTGATTCTTTGGTAAATGGGAAGTAATACGGAATAGTGATCTATAAATTAATATTGATGTTGGTTGTTCGTCAATTCCAGTCCAAATGTCTATAGAATGGATTAGATTGTTGCTAGGATTTGATACGCGTAGATGTAGAATTAAACTGAAATTATTGATCATTACATATAATTCAATTAAGATATTATAGGAAGCCTACTTTTTTTGAAACATTTCCTGTAGTTTTGGTAGATGGAGATGGAATTGTGAGAGCTGATGTTCCTTTAGAAGAGCGGAATCGAAGTATAGTGTTGAACAAGTAGATGTAACTGTTGAGTTCGGGCCTTTCCTGCACAGCTTAGGTGGAGGGCGAAGAAGGCCTCCTTCTAGGGGGGCCCAAGCCATTAGTGAGATACCACTCTGGAAGAGCTAGAATTCTAACCTTGTGTACCTACGGGCCAAGGGACAGTGGGCGTAGCTTGGAGGCTTTATTGAATCACCGTGGTTCTAGTATGAATCTGAGGTTTTAATTAATTGATAGCTGGGCTCAATGAAGAATATGCTTGTGAAAAATTCATGTTGCTGACTAGCCCCAAAATGCAGCAGCAGGTTTATTTGATAAATAATTTATAAA
The DNA here is from genome assembly GCA_028583415.1 of Protea cynaroides. Lineage (NCBI taxonomy): Eukaryota > Viridiplantae > Streptophyta > Magnoliopsida > Proteales > Proteaceae > Protea > Protea cynaroides. The sequence goes on along the minus strand of CM053276.1, from coordinate 8,760,266 downwards.
TAATTGTGTCTTTTTCTGGCATACCATGGTGGCAACCGACTTTCTGTGGTTGGGCACACACTGCTATACTTTGATTGAGAGTGAATTTGATCCTTAACTTATTTGGGGTTTTACCCTCAGTGAATACCTAGAAAGAAGGCAGGTACTTCAGACACCATCAGAACGGTTGCGTCTGCTACAAGAAATCCCCATAATAATTGCAGAAGAAGTTGAGCTTGAAGCATCTCCCGAGGATTCTCCATCAGATGGAAAAGAAAGAAAGGATGACTCACCAAGATTGATCCTTGTTGAATCAGAGAATGGAGATGGAATAGGTGAGATAATTTTTTCCCTCACCCAGCTTTCTTATTTATAATCAAACATTAGTAACCAAATTACAACTATATCCCTCCTTAGCCATCACTTGGAATAGGTCGGCTAAGGTGGACTCATAAAGATAAATCCCTAATGATAATAAAGAAGGGAAAAATACAAGATTACCCCTGAATCCTGAATTACTAAATTAACTATGGATTACGACAATCCTTAAAAAGGATCTGGAAAATCTTAGTGATGATTTAGCTGGTGATAAAAAACATCAACTCAGATGGTTGGGGGAATAGATAATGCAGGTTTGTTATATATATGTTAATGATATGATTGTAAAGGAATGGTCCTGATCAGCCAGGCCCATTCCCACAATATTAATTATAAAGTAATGGGCCTGATCAGCCAGGCCCATTTCCTCCTGTAGATGTGTCCAGGTGGAGCTGCTGGCCTGTCTTATCATATTCTCTTATTACTTGTAACTGGAACTCTACCTCTTCTTGTAGAGTTTCCTTCTCTCTTTGTAACTAGGACTCTTATTATATAGTCCTAGACCTGCCTCTTACTACTTTCTAAATCTATTAATAGAAGCTACAAGGAGGAGAGATTACTTAATTAGATTCAGTCATTCATAATCTCTCTCTCTCTCTCTCTCTCTCTCTCTCTCTATTGGTTTCTCCCTCTTCTGGTTCTGGTGTCTTATTTATTTTCTGTGTAACGCCCCCAACCCAGGGTCTATTGCATCACTATGCTAAGTTACCAGGATCCTAGGAAGCTTGTAGAAAAAAAAAATTCATAACATAAAATGGACAAAATAGCGGAAGACAATTTTAACATAAAATTCACAGAAAAAAGCTGCATTCATTTCTTTGGTGGCATTTACCTCGATAGTTATATACATAATTCAACAAAAATTTGTTTTCATCTGATTTTCTTACATTACTATCTGATCATAATTTACATGTCAAAAAAAAAGTCTTTAAAAGGTAAAAAAAAGGTGAGTCTATCAACTCAGATGTCTTTTCTTTCTGGTGCCAGGTCACTGGTCAGGAGGAACCTCCTGATACTCTTCGTCAACTTCTGGAACTAGAACAGTCAAAAAATAACGGGATGAGCTTTAGGTTTAGTGAAGAAAATAAACTAATCATACTGCATACAGGAATCACACAAAACAAATAACATAAACTGAAATGCTAAACATACTTGCAATTTCAGATTCCATGTGACATGAGTGCAATAATCCTAGCGGGCAATTCTAATTGACCTAGGTAAACCGGTGATCTGATGTTTGCTGCAGTGCGCAAGAAGATGGAGCCATTAATGCACAGATTGGTGTTCCAAACACCTAGGATCTCCCAGACATCTATGCCTCAAAAAGGCGATGAGTTCCCAGAACTCTAGGTCCTCTAGCGGACAGTCCTCTAGTCGGACAAATAACGTCCCAGACGTCTAGGCCTTTTTGCTTATGGGCAGATGAATCCCCAGGATTCTAGGTGCAATGCATCTCCACTCATTCCTGACCCCCTAATGAGAAGGGGGCAGCAAACAAGGGTTATAAATTCTGGTTTATGTTATTATTTGGCATTCTTATCGTGTTTATACAAAAACATGGCTAAATTTTCATATTCTGGCCTTGTGCCAGAAGTTTGACTTAACATACCTAGGTCGGGTTTTCCTTTCTTTCTGAGCAGCATATCTTAGTCATGTACTATAGTTTTTTTTTTTTTTTTCATAGATGTCCCACATATTGTACATTTATTCTTGTCACTTTATCATTTTTCACAGGTCATAAAACCATGCATAATGGAATGAAAATACATGGTAAACATCGTTTTTCCTTATAATTTGTTATGAGCAGCATAATACTCATACATAACAATTGATGTAACACGCCCATAAAATAGCTCACTTAGCAATCAGCAAGAAAGTGCACCATAAACTTAAGCATAACAAACATGTTTAAAAACATAAAAAAGCATAAACAGATGATTTCCCTCACCACAAAGCTACCCACTTTAGTTATGAAAATGGGACAGCAAGCTTGGTTGGGATACCCAAGTCTGATCCTACAAGAATAGGATATAAAATATACTTATTTTAATTTAGCGTCATACTGTTTATATAGGGTGAAAATAGCTTTGAAAGAACTAAGCTTAAGGTGGTCTCTAAGGTCTGAAATGGCATTGGAGTAAAAAACCTCCAAAATCCCATATTCAGGACCCCATTCTGGCTTGGCCGGCTGAAGGACCCCCATCAGATCCACAACTGGCTGAATGGCTTGCTGGACCTGAATTTGGGTCCCTTCTGGTCAATTGACCAACCAGCTTCAATTTCTCATCTAATTTGGGGTTGACCACCTTAGAATTACATTCAATTCGTAATTAACCGTAAATGTCCTCATGAATTCTAACAATTGAACCCTAATTGGAACTATGCTGCCCTATGCAGCTTCAATTTGAAATTTAGAATTTACTGACACTTGGGTTCATGTTTCGAAGGGTTCATAAGGTAAGAATCCCCTCAACCACGTGCTTGGGCCTAATTTTGCATCTAAAGGAGGGAATTAAACCAGAACTTACCTCCAAATTGCAGGTGGGTCTGCTGAATTTGAGTTCAGTCCCTTCCTCTCCTTTTCCTCCAAATCATCTTCTTCTTCTTCTAGAGAAATGAGAGAGATGATCGAAATTCCTCTCATCTCCCCCCCATATAATTTCTAACGAATCAAGATACCCATTCGTTCCGGTATAAACAGTAACTATCTGTTCTTCCACCGTGAGAGTTGCTGATTGGATTGTTTGAGCAATTCAGGCAATCGTTGACCTCTTGCCAATTGATTATGAGTAGCTTTATCGAGATCATGTGCTGCTAAATGGAAGGATCTTATCAATGTCCATGTTTTTGGAGTTAGCTCACCCTCGCAGGATCGCGACCTTTTGTCCCGTCCATTGTAGCACGTGTGCTGCCCAGGGCATGAGGGGCATGATGACTTGAAGTCATCCTCACCTTCCTCCGGCTTATCACCAGCAGTCTTGTTCGGGGTTTCAAACTCAACGGTGGCAACTAAACACGAGGGTTGCACTCATTGTGGGACATAACCCAACACCTTAGGCACGAGCTGACGACAACCATGCACCACCTGTGTTCGCGTTCCCCAAGGCACCCCTCTCTTTCAAGAGGATTTGCAGCATGTCAAGCCTTGATTAGGTTCTTCACTTTGCATCGAATTAAACCACATGCTCCACCGCTTGTGTAGGCCCCCATCAATTCCTTTGAGTTTCATTCTTGCGAACGTACTCCCCAGGCGGGATACTTAACGCTTTAGCTACAACACTGAGTACCGAAGTAACCCATGCCATACTCCCAGGAAAAGCTCGAACAACCTTTAATAAAAGGGTACCTGTATACGAAACCAGCACAAGTGGGTAGGTAGAGAATACCTAGGGGCACGAGACAACTCTCTTTAAGGAATTCGACAAAATGCCCTGTAACTTCGGGAGAAGGGGTGCCTCCTCACAAAGGGGGTCGTAGTGACCAGGCCCGAGTGACTTACCAAAAACATAGGTCTCCGCAAAGTTGTAAGACCATGTATGGGGGCTAATGCCTGCCCAATGCTGGAAGGTCAAGGAAGTTGGTGACCTGATGACAGGGGAGCCGGCGACCGAAGCCCCGGTGAGCAGTAGCCGTAACTATAACGGTCCTAAGGTAGCGAAATTCCTTGTCGGATAAGTTCCGACCTGCACGAAAGAGGTAACTACATCTAAATCTGGCCAAGTTCTAATTGTTCATGTTGACTCTTTAATAATAAGATCAACTAAGTCCTATTTGGCCACTCCAAGAGCAAGCGCTTATGGCCATTATGGAGAAATCATTTACGAAGGAGATACATTAGTTACATTTATATATGAAAAATCGAGATCTAGTGATATAACGCAGGGTCTTCCAAAAGTGGAACAAGTGTTAGAAGTGCGTTCAATTGATTTGATATCGATGAACCTAGAAAAGAGGGTTGAGGTTTGGAACAAACGTATAACAAGAATTCTTGGGATTCCTTGGGAATTCTTGATTGACGCCGAGCTAACCATAGTGCAAAGTCGGATCTCTTTGGTCAATGAGATTTAAAAGGTTTATCGATCCCAGGGGTGCAAATCCATAATAGGTATATAGAAATTATTGTACGTCAAATAACATCAAAAGTATTGGTTTCAAAAGATGGAATGTCTAATGTTTTTTTCTCCAGGAGAACTAATTGGATTGTTGCGGCGGAGCGAACAGGGCGTGCTTTGGAAGAAATGATTTCTTATCTTATTGGGAATAAACACAAGCATCTCTGAATACTCAAAGTGAAATATAGCACTTAACCCCCTTTTCTTTCATTTAATGCCTATTGGTGTTCCAGAAGTCCCTTTCCGTAGTCCCGGATAGGAAGATGCGGTTTGGGCTGACGTATAATGCAACTTGTCAGACATATGGGGTCACATGGGATTTCCTTGTTCTCTCCTCCGTTTCACCCAATAAAGCAATAAAGATTGATTGAACCATCAAAATTTGGAGCGTGAAATAGAATTATTAAGTAGATCAAATTTCTTTTAGGCCATGACCAATGCCCCCAATTGGTCTTATACATGTAACCCGCTATCAAGAAAAGAATTGCAATAGCTAAATGATGATGTTATCGGTCAGCCATAGAACCCCTGTTACTGGATCTAATCCTCTACGAAAGTAAGAAATTTCGCATATTTTGACATAGAACCCCTGTTATTGGATCTAATCCTCTACGAAAATAAGAAATTCCGCATATTTTGACCAATTTAAGGTGAAAAATGGGGTTGCTCCCTCACCAAAACTGGGATAAAGTTGAGCCAAAAGATCCTGATTCAAGATAAATTCATGAGAAAGTGGGATTTCTTTAGGATCTACTCCAGCATCTAGAAATTGGTTGATCGGTAAAGATACATGTACTTGGTGTCCTGCCTAAGAGAGAGACCCAAGTCCTAATAACCCCGCTAAGTGGAGATTCAGCATAGATTCTCCAATAGTGCATCTTAGTAATGTATAACTATTGGGGCAATAAAACCTTTTCTTATTTTATAATATATTTTAGTTCTATTTTTATCATTTTTTTTTTTTGTGTGTTATTATTGTGAAAAGTTAATTGAATTGATGGGGGAAAAAAATCCCCATCTCGAATATTTAAAAAACCTACTAAACAGAAAGGAAAACCCAAAAGCTTCTATCTTGTGTTTATACTTCTTTATCTATATCTATCTTCATTTTTTTTTTTAAGAAAATTAAATCTTTTTTATAATTCGGTAGACAACAATTATTCTACATACCGCACCTTCAGATCAGTTAAAAAAAATTATTAGTGAATTTAAATCATTCATCTTATAACTTCTAAATTTAAATTAAATTATTCAATTTATCAAATAATATTGATTCAGACTAGTCCAAGGCTATTCTCTTTTTTAAGTTACGTTGACCGAGAGATGTTGAAGCTACATAGATTATTTGCATTGTACCTACTATCATTAACCAAGGAGAAAATATAGAATGAGCATGGGGTAATAATTCCACATTGATCCGAATTAATTCATACGCTCCCATTTTTAATAAAATTCCAGCTAGAAACATACATGTACTGTAATGTGCTTCTCCGTGGTATCCGTAAACCATATATGTAGGGGTATAATCGGTGATTTGACAGCATAAGCAATAAGAAATCCAAAATAAAATAAATTTTCCAATGCCACAGGATATGATTGGTCAGCTGATGCTTCAAAATTTAATGTGTATAAAATTTTCAATGCCACAGGGACCATATAAACCCATACCCAGAACTCCTATTAACAGAATAGAACTCCAGCAGTATATAAAATAAACTTTGTAGCCGAATATAGATGTTTCTTCCCCCCCCTCCCCCTCCAAAACAAGAACTTAATTTAGCAACTCTTTCCAGAAGGCGTGAATGCAAATAAAAAACATCTCCTGGATAAGCTTCGTGACCCGCGGTCTTTGTAATAAAAGAGACATTTGGTAATAAGCTTGTGCTTGTTTGGAGGGACCATCATAAATGATTGAAGTATATCGTTCACAATACATAAAATATTCGAACGTAAACGTATTATATAAATTATATAAATAGGGGAATTTCTTTTTTCCCTGTCTGGTCAGATCAATAAGGTCATGAAGGATTTCGACTTATTTACTTAAAGAATTGACTCTATTATTATCAAGTTATTCAATATTTCAAACAAATCCGAAATTCAAAACTACCCGTTATCCAATAAAGACCTAAGATTCCTAATAATAATCCAAAATCTATATATATATATATATATATATATATCTGTGTGTGTGTGTGTGAGGGGGGGTGCTAGTAATTAGTTGCAATTAGGATTTTAAAAGTCCAAAATGCCCCTGATTAGCTCTTTCCAATTTCATATTGAAGGTCCGAAATTTAAAATTGCTGGTACCCTTCCCTTAATGAAGGGATTTTATAATTTAATCTCTTATTATTGCTTATTTACATCTCAGCCCTTATGTTGCAAATTTTTTTTATTATTTCTCCCCAAAATCTGAATTTCTTCCTATTTCCCATCTGTCCTTCCATCTTTCTTAATTACAATCAAGCCCCTCATCAGAAAATTTTATTTCAAAACCTACTCATCATCCAAATTGCCTATCTCACCTAGTAGAGCCCACCTATGAGGATAAACCTACACCACATCCATACATTACACAATGAATCTCACTATTATACATACACATTGCATAACAAAAATTCAAAGTAAAAATTCTTGCATTACTGTACAGAAATATAATTAATTTAATACTATAAGATATTATATTAATTCTTAATCTCTCACCTCAGGCTGAGGTCAAAATTTACCAAAATACTCCCATGTACGAAATTTAAACAGAAAATGCCTGAAAAGGAGGGAAAAACATCAGAAAATAATACCACAGGAACTGGGGTATTACGTTCTGTTATATATATATATATATATATTCTTTCCATTTGCACTCCAAAGCTTCCACGTAAAAATTTTTGAAACTGCTGTTTTTTTATGGTTATTGTGGCAGGAGATGAATCTGGGTCTAATCAGAACCCAGAAAAGAGAGTTGTTGAAGGTAGTAAAGAGTGGATGCATTCTATTATTTTCTTCAAGTTGTCAAATCTCTCTCTCTCTCTCTCTCTCTCTCCCCAAATAATTGCTTTAATTTTGTGCTGAATCACATACCGTTGAGGGCGTAGTATTGATCGCTTCTTTGACGCAGAGTCAGATTATACCAAGCATACTAAGACTCAGTTTATGTGCAAACCATCAAGAATATCGCTCAAAATGGTACTGCTCTACTCTGAAGTCCTTTATTTTTTTTTGGGCAAGTATACTTTAAAGTCTTACTTGATAGCATTTCCTGATAGTCTCAAACCATAATGTTGACACTTGACTGGATGCTCAGCTATCATCTGCCACCACTACCTCAGCTGGAGTGGGGATGAGAAGCCATGCAACTTCTCAGCCTAATATGGAAACTGGAGTTCCTCTGACTTTCCCTCCTAGTTGTGATGTTTTCATTCCGGGATATCCAGGTTGGACTATCCCCATCTATGAAACCGCTACTGAGGTTGAGATCCCAAGGCCACCATCAGTACCAGGGATCCCTTTGCCTAAAGATATCGAGTGGGTAAGTGTGCTTAAACTTCTCTAGCTTTTGCCTCTTAGGTTTCAGTTTTTTATTTTTTTTATTGCAGGTTCCTCGTCAAAGAGTTGAGGATTTGATGTGCATGGTAGCAGGCTTGAAGGACATGGTGCGCCGCTACTCTCATGATATACTTGTGATGGTCAGTGCCTGTTCTTATTCTTTTGTCGATTCCTACAATACAAATGGTGTCAGCGATAACTATTGTGGTTGTCACCTTTGCAGAGGAACACCACCGACAAGTTCAGGACCTCCCAATGCAGCAATCAAGAGAGAGGGGATGCTGAAGAGGCAGTCAGAGGAAGTGAAAAGGAAAAGGGTGTCGGCAATAATGGTGATGGAGACCTAGATAGGGGCGAGTAATGTCTAATTTTATGATGTTCCCTTATTTGGTTTGAGCTTTGAACACTGTACATAATTATTTCCAATGTAAAAAATCCAATTTTGGGAGGGGATCCATTTTAATTGATTTATTTATGGGTGTTACAAAACATAACACTGGTATTTTATATTCATCATGACTGGCTATATGGAATTGGATGAAGGCATTTGGATGTTTGAAGTGATTGACATTATAGAAAATAGGGAATATCACTAGATTCCATTATAAGTTTCTTGTATTTTTCTGAAACTTTTGTATATCTGTAATTTATAAGACAACTGATTGCTCAATTGGTGGATTGCCCAGGAAGTCAAGGGTTCGATTAAACCACCCCCACCCCTCCCCTGTCCTCCCTTCGTGGTGTGCAAATTACTCTCCCCTCCCACCCGTGTAGTAGTCGGCCATAAGTATGATGCTCCCCCCCCAAAAAAAAAAAAAAAAAAAAGGGTGTAGGGTTTTCTAGACCACTTTATGCGGATGAGCAATCCAACCCTATCACAAGGCAAGTTGTGAATATCGATTGTCAAATTGGATTGTCATGTTTTTTTTATATATTATCTAAGGAACGCAAAAAAGGTTTAAATGGCCAACTGCATGGGCATACATGGACCATGTTGATAGGCCATTGAATTGGCTTGGTTGTGAGTAGGTCCGTCAGGGGGCTGGGGCTGCCAGCACCACACTTTATTGGATTCGGCTGCAGGGTAGTGTTCAGTAGTGCATAGGTACCAAGCTGTGTTGGGTTAATGGGGTGCATGATGCATAAGGGTGTTAAACAAAGTGGTTTAAAGTGGTTTTAGTTTGATGGTTTGATTTGGTTTTGGTTCAATATGAATGGGATAAAATATTAAAATTAAATGTTTGTTAAATAGTTTCAAAATGTGTACCAAAATCGATTATTAATGGGTTTTGGTTATTTGATTTTTAAATCGTTTTCATAGGAAGGGAGGGAGAGAGAGGAACAAAAGGACAAGAGGAACAAGAGAAAACATTAAAATAATTTTAATTTATTTTGATTGTAAAGAGTTATGATGGTAGGTTATTATTAATAATTTTAATTTATTTTTACAAATAAACCTTCAACACTAAGTTATTGAAGTATAAATTTAATCAGTTTTATTGGTTCCAAACCGTTGATTTTGAATGATTTTATTCTTGAAACTAGAATTAAACTATTTAACTAAAAAATTTTATTTTTTAATAATCGGTTTCACTGCTTAGTTTGATTTTGGTAATCATTTTGTTTAAATTTTAACACCTTTATTGATGTGAGCTTGTATCCGACACTCGACTGGGGACAATCCATAAGACCATTCATTGTCCACGGCCAATGGTCCCACACTCAAAAGGTTGGTCTCGGCGAGGATCCAGGCTCCAAGCTTGCGAGATGCTGCTATGCCTTGGCACTGTCCAATCACATCAAGAACCTGCCACCAAGGGTCCTTAATTATTGTGATTCTGTGAAGATCATTACCATAGTTAGTTTCAGAATATGGGTGTGGTGGTTGCAAGGAAGGGAAGAGTAGCAAAATGTTTAAATTTAAAAAATTAGGAAAAAGACAATTACCTTCCCTTACCTTAATGACAATTAAACACCTAAGTTTTAGAAAAAGATAAATGATCCAATTTTTAACGGTATTAAAGTAAATTTTTCTCTAAATAATTCTATCCCTGAACAGAGTTCAAATTTTCAATCATATGCCATTTAAAAAAAAAATGAAACTATCTCAGCCATGAACCCAACCAATAATGTCTTCAACGGGAAGAATTGAAAGAACCAAGAATTCAAGAGACGGAAGGAATGAATCGTCGAAACTAACCTGAGTTCTACATAGGAAATGGAGGTGAAAAAATATATGTCGCTATCTGACTTATTGATCCTCCTGCAAATCATATGTTGTTGAACATTTTTCAAAGAATATACCAAGCTAGCTGTATATGTTGATAAAAACCTTCATCAGCATCAGGATTCACACTATTGAATAAAAAAGAGAAAAAAAAAACCATGAAGAAGAACAGAGGAAATGAGAACTAAACATCGAATATAAAGGCGAGAGGAAAGAAAAGCAATTCTGTACATTGCTCGACTGTTCTTCCTTTCAACAAGCAACTATTAATGGAGTCTTAAAAGATTTCTTTGCTATTATGTCAAAGAGGCATTTGCTGCTCTTCTCTCTTCCCACTTCTTCCACTTTTTTTTAGGCTTCCCATTATAAATCAACCTGGCCCTTGATATGCTCCTCCTGACTTCGACCAAGTGAGCCCAGCTGAGAGACGCCAGTGTTGCCTTATCTGAACGAGTCTCTAACGCCATCGAATTGCTCGAGAAGGGTAAAGAGTTGCAGGCTCAGGGAGACTTCAATCATGCTCTGGAATATGGATGAATCATGGAGGATTAGAATGGGAATGAACATCCCTCGTTGAAGATCCACCGAAGAAACCTCATCAGATCGCATGAGGAGATCTGTTTCGGTCTTGAAGCCTTTGCTGATTCCACACAAATCTTAAATCCTCCGAAGGTCCACCTCGTAGCAGAGAATGAACTGTCATAATGAAATTTCCAGCAAACTAAATTTTAAAGAACTGAATATGAAGAATTAATTGTCCATCGGTCTTCAGCCTGAGATAGAAACGAAGACGAAGCACACGAAATCACAGCGACAGCCGTCAACGCCAAGAACAGGAAAAAAAATCAAGATCTGAAGAAAGAAGAAACAGAGTGCGAAAGACAACTTCCCTTCTGATCTACCACTGTCTCCTTCACTTCTGATCTGCATCATCTTCATCCATTATTGGAGAGACGGATTGACCATAGAGAGAGAAGGTAGTCACCTCTGGCCCATCTTCTTGTCGTTGAAGACCTCGATTTTAAGTTCCTTCGATGTTTTTCTTCTTTCTTTTTTTTTTCCTTTTTGGTGAAGAGAAAACCCACCGCCTCTCCTTCACTCTTTTTCTTTTCTTTTTTTTCCTGTCAGTCACCCTTGTAAAGGGTTAATTTGGTCATTAAAGAAATATTGGACTCCCACTGTTAGCATCTAATGGAATATTCCTAACGGCGTGGGTCTATTTGTATTTTAATAGTGTTTTTAGGAGAGGTATTTGTCTTTTCCTAAAACTTGGGTGTTCAACTTTCATTAAAGTAAGTTACAGGTGAAGTAACTATCTTTTTCCCTAAAAAATTATATATATATATATATATATATATATATATATATATATATATATATATATATATATATATATATATATATATATATATATATATATATATATTGGTAGAATTAAAATTATTCATTAGACCTTGACGTGTTCATGGACTCATTGATACACACGTTATACAGCCATGGAGTGCAAGAAGGTCAAACTGTCAGCACGACTTAGACAGGGCCGGCAAAGCTAAGAAGTCACCAATGTTGTTAATCTCTCTAGAATTAAATCTAAAAGAGCAGGATATTAGATTTATGTGGGCTTAATTAATTATCCAAACCAGTTATTTAGTGGGAGTCCAATGAACACGGTAAAACCAGTTTGATTTGGTTCGTCACACGGTATGAGATAGGTTTGGTAACCCTAATTCTATTGTGGGAAGGGTTTTAGGGTTACAGCAGTATTCTATAAATACTAGGTTAGAGTCCCCATAATCACAGTTAATCAGTTCTCTTTGCACCCATTAGCAAAAGACATCAAGTATATCCTCTGGAGGCTGTGGAAGACTGTAGCTGAGGGATTTCGATCAAAGCTTGGAGCGAAGAGGAATCAAACTTCACAAACAGGTATGTTTTTATTATTAATCAATTATGGTTTTCCCATTGTATTATAGGGTTCATGAGTGGATTGGGATGGGTTTCGTTGAAACTCTAAATGCATAATAATCTAACAATTGGTATCAGAGTCAACCATACAGACCTAGGATCAATGATGATTGATTGTAAAGAATTGTAGTGAATGGTTAAATTGGAAGAGATGAATTTCTCGAATTTGGATTTAATTGTCGGAGGTTTTCCATTGAAGAAATTTTTCTGAACAGCAAAATAGGACATACCATATACCGTTGGAAAGCTCTCGAGAAGATAGAGCCGGCGATATAAAAATCGCCAGCGCCGGCCTTCTAACGCGCCGACACTCGTCGACTGTAGCTACGAATGGATCTCACTTGAGGGGGAATTTAAAAAAAAAAAAGAAGGAAAAAATCGGTCTGACGGCGTGGATTCATCGCCTAGATGACCCGCGATGAATCAAAAACCCTATTTGTAAATCGACGGGTCAACTCGACCCAAGGCAACCTGAACCGGCCAGCCCGACCTGGATTTTAGGGTCGAACCTGAACCAATCCCCTTACCCAGATTCTAGGGTTAACCTAGAACCACGTGTCTCGGGTCAGATCCTAGATCGAATACCCGGTCAAAACGATTCGTTGACCAGGCTACCGGGTTGGTCAACAGACCCGATGCCCGACCCGTTGACCCGAATAACTGCTTTGGAACCCGTTTCATCGGACCAGATAAATCGATGGTTGAATTGTCTGGCCAGACCACGGTTCAGCTTGACCCAGACCATTTTTGGTTTGCGGTCAAAACCAAAGCATATATATTTTTTTAAAAAAAAGAGGTTTAAATATTTGGTTCGGTTCAATCCGAACCAAGCCCAGCCTGGGCAGACCATCCCAGACCGATCCGGTAGAACCAAACTGACCCAAACAGGGTTTTCTTAAGTGTCTGTTTGGTTTTTGCTTTAAGAAAAAGGACATTAAATTGTGATTTTGGGAACTAGAAAGGTCAGATTGACTTTCGATTTATTCCATTGGATTCCATTTTTTATGCTCATCAATCTGATATATATTTTGGTACATTTTGATATAATGAAAAACATGTTATTATAGAAAAATGTCTTATGGGAACTCAATTTGTAGTGTTTTTTGCTGATTTTTCTTAAAGTTATTGTATCAAATTGATTGTTGAGCTATTTTGCATAGTTGTTTGAATGTTTAACTTTATAAAGTTGTATTTTAAAACATTCATGGTTAAATATATATATTCCACATGAGCTGCAGGTTAGAATTTGTTCATATCATGATCAAATTTGGTGTGACCACCAAAGTGGCAATCTGTTACATTATGATGTGTTTAAACTCAATGGTCTATGTTTGTAAATGCTTCAGTTTGACGGTGTTCGTCCAAAGGTGACATTGTCTAAATTTATTTAAATTAGGGTTTGTAGCTGTTGTGTAAGAATTTTGGTGTGACCACCAAAGTGGCAACCTTGGTTCTATCATAATATGCTCAAATATAATATTTATGCTTTTATAAGCTACAACAATGAAATATAATGCTCACCCAAAAGTGACATTGACATAAACTTCCACTTTTATGGATGCAGCAAAGAACGGCACTGTCCACCCAAAGGTGGCGTTGTCAAAGAATATAAAAAACGCATACACATAGTTGAAGGATCTTAGCTTTAGGGGTTTCATTCATCCAAAGGTGGTGAGATTTTTGAAAGTCATTATCCCTACACAGTTATTGCATAGTTATCGAAAGGACCAGTACACATATTGTCCCAAAGGATGTATGTGTAGTTCGATTGATTTTTCAAAGATATAAATTAGCTTGCACATGTTATATATATATTCTTGCTAGCTAATTTTATTTGGTATTAATCGTAGATTTGTAATTATTTACATTGTAATATAGTTGTGAACATATAATGATTAAATACCTCAAGATGTTTGTCACTGGTAGCTAGTTTTATGAATTGGCATGGAAATTAAAACTAGTCTAAGGCTGTTTAACCTAGATGTACTCTACAGAAAATTATATTTTGGACCTTAGGATGTTCAGCCCCTAAGATCAAGTAAAGCAATGTTCAGATGAGGAACATTGAAAAGGGATATTCCTAGAGAAATCCAAAGAAAGGTTTGATATTTCAAAAGGGGTGGAGAGATGTTTTATTACTCAAGCCCATCAATACTAGTTTTGATGGTATTGGAGTGTAAGGAAGCACAAGATAGAGCTATTAACTATTAATTATGAGCTCAAAGATAAGTGGATATCTGTTGATAATTCAATAGAATCTCTGTAGGTGATACTATTTTTACTTCCTCACAAGAACTGTATAGTCAGATCCTGGTGACCTATAGTACTCAAAAAATACAGTGAACCTAAAATGAGAGAACAAATGATAGAAGTTTAAACGAAAAGAAAAATATAAATGTCAATGTCATAGTGCATAAGTCATATCCAGACAAAGGCAAGTTACGAAAGGGTTAGAGAAACCCTTAGAAAGAAATACATTTATCCATAGAATAGTCAGAAACTTTATGACAAAGAGTTAAACATTAAAGAACTGCAAGATAAAATGGATCTAAGTAGAATGAAATTCTTATTGTGTGACTTAGAAGGGACATGTGAAGAAAGGTTATAAAGCTAAACAAGCTTAAGTGAAAAGGAATAAGGATTATGAAACTCCATAGCAAGAAGGTGTAGTAGATTGGATACTTAAGCATTAATCGTAGTCTAAACCCATAGGAGTACCAAAACCTTTAATTTATTCTTTTTAGATTATCTATCTTTAGAACTTAAACTGTATATTGTTATCTTCTGTCCTTGTCACATAAGGGTTGAGGACTATTGTCCAAAGAAAGATTGAAAAGAATAATATTTTAAAATTCTCCTTCCAAAGTTCATAACATGTATATATGTGAGAATTAATTAAAAGGGTGTCAGCACCCCATTTTGCCACCTCTGACCGAGCTGAGTTCTACTGTTGGGTTCCGACAAGAGAGAAAGTGAGAAAGAAACTGGCGAGAAAGAGTGAGAAAAAGTGAGAAAGAGAAAGAGTGAGAAAGTGAGAAAGAAAGTGGCAAGAAAGAGTGAGAAAAAGTGAGAAAGAGAAAGAGTGAGAAAGTAAGAGAGAAAGTGGCGAGAAAGAGTGAGAAAGTGAGAGAGAGAGAGAGAGAGAGGGAGGTACTGCCACCTCCCTCTATCCGCCGCCAGACCATGCTCCTGCCACCTATCCCCTGAAATCCCTCCCCGAAATCGGCTGAACTACCTTACCCGCCCAGTCGCTGCCACATCTTCTCGAGCCAACCGCCCAGTTGCTGCCTCATCTTCTCGAGCCAACCGCCCGTCGCTGCCGCATCTTCTCGAGCCAACCGCCCAATCGCTGCCGCATCTTCTTGAGCCAACCGCCCAGCAGCTGCCGCATCTTCTGGAGTCAACCACCTACCTCCCTCTGTCCGCCGCCAGACCATACCGCCCAGGCCATACCCCCAAATCCCTCTGTCCGCCGCCCAGGCCATCCCCCCTTCTGTCCGCCGACCAGGCCATACCCCAAATCCCTCCGTCGCTTCTCCCTAAAACCAGGCCACCTCCCATACTCCTTCAGTCTCCATCAACCCCCACTCCACCTCTCCTCATCCAAACTTCTGCTCCTATAAATACCCCAACGATGCTCACATTTAAAAGGAGGTTTTTTGGAGTTTTCTCTTTGAAGGCCGGTCTTTCTTTTTTTCTCTCAAAATCTCCCTACCCATTTGTCCCCAACTCGTGCCCAGTAACACCACCATGCCCTTTTGTCCCCAACTCGGGCCCAGTAACACCACCATGCCCGGCTGTCCGCACACTAGCACCCCTTGATCATCTGTCCGCACACCAGTTGTAAGACTCGTATCAAACTAACCCGGTCTTACCACCTTGAACCAGGTTTACCCATCATGGTTGAGCAAAATGGACCAAGGGCGTGAAGGAGATCGTGATCCCAGGTATTAAATCGACCCAAAAACACTTAAATTAAGGGGAGGGTCGCATACCCAGCAAGAGAGGGTCAGACCCCCTAAGACAGAAAGTCAGACCCCCTGTTTTACAGAGGGGGTCGGACACTTTAGGAGTTAGGGGTCGACGGGATCATCGACCCCCAGTTGCCGCTAGAAACTGAAATTAGGAATTTTTCCTAATTTTGGTTGGATTCTTTCCTAAACTCAATGGGACTTATTTTGGGAGGTTTTACTCTATAAATAGGACGTCCCTAAGCCTCTTTCACTCCTTTTACAACCCTAAATTAAATTGAGAGAAAGAGAAGAGAAGGAAGAGAAGAAGAAGAGAAACAATTAAAAGAAGAAAGCAAAAAGAAGAAAAGTTGCAGAGAAGGAGTACTCTTCTCAGGTATGAATACTGATTCCATGAGTCTCTACAGACCTTAGGATGGGTAATGAAGAGAGTATGATCTCGGAGAGTCCCAAACCATCAACCCATGGTTAGGTTTTCATGGAAAACCATGGGGAAGTCATGGAAGCCATATAGGTGAATGAATCATGGTTCTAGACCGTAGAACATGTGTAATAGGGACTGTAGTAGCAAGCCATAGGACCCCAAACATGAAGAATGGACTGAAAGCAGAAAAATCAATAAAACCCACAGGGGGTCGCACAGGGGGTCGATGGCCAATCGACCCTAACAGACCCTACCTCCGACCCCCAGTTAAAAACATGGTTTGTAAATTCAGAAATTAATTCTAATTAAGTTCTATCGACTTGCTAGGTCTTCTAGCAATATAATAACATTATCAAGGTGATTCTAAAGCTTGGAAGATGATCTATCTACAAGCTAAGGTGAGGGAACAAGACCTAAACTAACTGGTTAATAATAAGCTGTTTTATTTCTTGAGTCCAATGCCATATTGATTCTATGCGTGTATGCTTGTATGTGCATTCAACATGTCATCCAATATTTCTATTATTGTTCATGCATATTTACTTTACTGTTATAACATGATGTTGATGATGATGATAGGAATAGGCATGTGAATGTTTGTGTTTGGCCAGTGTATATGGTGCGGGTAGGGATGGTATCAACCGGTACAGCCATGACCGTTCTTCATGGGGTGTATATTGTGCCATGGTCTACTCAAGTCATGTCCACTGACGTCGTCGTATCGCCATTACCTTAGCAGAACTATTATGTCGTAGAGTATTAGGGGAGGTGGTCTCGGTCCTTGTAGTCTCTGACTCTATCGGGGGGGCCTTAGCTCTATCTCTATGGATGTTCTGAGGGATGCTGGGGTGAGACCTTGGATACACTGTTTGGCATTAGGATTGGTTAGTTGCGAGCCCAGTTTGCAACCCTAGCCAGCAGGAGCTTATTTGTTGGTATGGTATCAACCGGTACAGCCATGACCGTTTTTCATGGGGTGTATATTGTGCCATTTTGGGTGCTTGTGGGGCGACGGTGCCGTTTTCATTGGGCGTTTCCACACATTCGTGCATAGAGGTGCGACGGCCACCTATCCTTTCTATAGCACAGTGTAAACTTTAAACCGGACCAAAGATATGATTTGACTGCATGCATATGCATTGTTGCATTGTTTTGTTTGCTCACTGAGCCGTGTTGTGTGCTCACCCTTTCGACGTCGAATATTTTTAGTTGATGATGCAGGTACGATTGTTGAAGATTATGTAAATGCTCCAGTGTACGGGAACGTGGCGGCGATGGAAGTGGAAGAGGAAGTGGATACACATGACTCCTCCTGCGAGTGCAACTCATGTGTATTCGATTAGTTATTTTTCTAGTTTTCTTTATTTGGATTTGTTAAGGACATGTATTTGATATTTATTTATGTCTCAGTTGATACAGAATAATTTGCTATTTAAATATTAATATCACAGTAGATTCTCAGTTCATTTTATTATAATACTTCCGCTATTGTATATTTACTCTGATTATGAATGTGGATGTATGGGGTTTAGATAAAATGGATATAGCCTACTCGAGATCCTGGTTGAACCGTTGGTTTGTTAGCGGTTCATCACCCCATTCTGAATAATACGGAATTGGGGTGTGACACCAGCACGCCCTGCCCATCTATCCGCACATTAGCACCCCCTGATCATCTGTCCGCACACCAGCGCCCCCTGCCCATCTATCCGCACACCTCGCAACCCCTGCACATCTATTCGCACACCTTGCACCCTGCCCATCTGTCTGCACCCAGCAGCCCAGTGACCATCCCTCATCCTGTTCGTAACTCGCACCCAGTGACTAGCGACCATCGACCATCCCTCATCCTGTCCGGAACTCGCACCCAGCAACCAGCGACCATCCCTCATACTGTCCGCAACTCGCACTCAGCATCGGATCCTCGCGAGATCCCATGACGATCCTCGTCGGTCATCCCCGCAAGATTCTGTGAGAACTTTCATCATCAACCCGAGAGCCTTGCGACATCCTGCGACGATCGTCATCGTCGACCTCGCGACATCCTACTGTTCAATCTCGCCAGCGCACATCAGGTTGGTTTCTTTGCCAGTTTATCGTGCTTGTATATCGTGTTGTGATTGTTTGCTTCATTTTATTATCATATCTTCGCATACATGATGATTCTTTGACCATATGCGTCGGCTTCCGCATGTGCATGCTGGGTTTTAGCTCTGCCATCCTTGTTATGCATGTAATGAAATGAAATATAGCTGTTGATCTTGATCATAATGATAATGTGATTTGAACCGTTGGATTATCATCATGAGTAATTTGGATAAGTTTGATCCATTGGACTGTCGTAATGTATAATATGGTGCGATCTGAACCAATAGATTATCTTTGGGAGTTGTTTAAATGAATCTGAAAAGTTGGATTATGATCTTGAGGGATTTAAACCATTAGATTTTTATTGTGAGTGATTTTTGAGTGATCTGGACCATTGGATCTACATCATGGGTGCTTAAAATGATTTTGAACCATTGGATCATCTTTCTGACTATTTTAAATAAATCTGGCCCGAAGGGCAGTCCACCTGGGTATCCCGAATATGGGATATGAGTAAGATATTAGTGTACCCCCGTGTGTGGGGAGCTGAGGCATTTGACCTTTCCTGAGTGTTGCCACACGTGTCCATGGCTCGTCAATCTATGGAAACTACGCTTGACCTGATTCTGGAGAGAAAGAGGTCTCGAGGGATACGTAGGCTGCGGGGGAGTTTGATCGCTCCACGCTCGGTCAAATTGAGGTAAATTCCATGTATTATGGGATTACCTTAGCGAAGGGATTTTCCTGTGGAATGGAATATCGCTACACCGAGATGTATTCCACCATTGTGGGAGCAACTCATCCTTCGGATGTGTTCCAATATTTTGGGAGCATCATTTTTACACACACACTCAAATTGAGGTAAGTTTCATGTATTATGGGATTACCTCACCTAGGGGACTTCCTTGTGATAGGGAGTATCTCAACACTGAGATGGGTCCCACTGTTGTGGGGACATCTCTCACCATTGGATGTGTTCCATGATTATGAGAGCATCCATCGCTTGGGATGAGTTCCAACATTTTGGGAGCGTCCCTTCTCTTGCACACACCTAGTACGTACACACCCGTCCGAACTACGTTTGGCCTGATTCCCGTCGCAAAGAGATACGTAGGCGGTCTGGGATTTTTCCAGACCTCGGTCATATATTATATATCATTTTTTCTTTCTTTTGATATATAATTAAGTCATTCATTAAATTCTTTGATTCATTTTGTAATTATTTTCTTGTTTAATTTGTTTAATTTCAGCTTATGCCATGCATAGTTAGTAAAGAATTAGAGATCAAATTAGGAATTTTCCTTGTACTTTGTAATTTAATTAGATAGATAGCCCCAAGCATTCATAAACTGTAGGAAAGAATAGGATTTAGGGAGACCGGTTCAACCGGGCTAGTTGGGTGCCTAACACCTTCCCAACTCGTAATTTGACACTTACTTGCCTTTGGTGAGACGAGATAGCCGTTCTATTTGCGCGAGTCATTAGTGTCCCTCCATTGAGAGACATCATTTATAGGTCCTAGACTTCATCTAGGTGGCAACTCTAGTCTTCTTATCCTCCACTGGCATGAGTGGATGAGATCTGAAGGTGAGAACTTTCTAGATTCTAATTTGAGTGTAATGAGGGTAGACAACTTTAACTACATGAAAACTCAATTTTAAAAATGAGGCTAAATTAAATTTCAAATGATTTTTTCCCTGGTCCTCACAAAGTTAAGGTAACGAGATTAAGGTAAATGAAGGTTATTCATAACAAAAATTTATTGGACTTGATGGACATCGAGATTTCATCTAGGACTTCTTGTCACAGTTTACTCCAGAAGTATTTTTCAAATAATGAAAATTAAGATGAAAAACTTTTATTGAAGGAATTGATATTACAGCCTATATTATTAATAGAGTGCCTAGTTAGTCAGTTCCAGTTTAAGTAATTTTCTTTGGGACTGAAGAGCTGACATGGTTTCATAACACTTGTGGGAGAGTGATTATTTTAGGACATTGAATTGTCTTTTATGGGATGTCGAAACATATCCGAATGATACAACAAGATTCTTAAGTTTGATGAGACAACATGAAAATGGTTGTGAAGCAACCAATTGAGATAACGAAAATGTTATCAGAGTGTAATGAAATGATTATAGAAATGTTCATTAAGATCGATGCTTCAGCCATAGTAGCAGAGTCAAATGAGGCAATGAGGAGATATACTAGACCATGTAGATTTGTGACTTCATCTAATCACATGTTGTATTTTAAAATGGATTTTTTGGTGTTGGACAAGATGAAGATCTCAATGGTTTTGAGCGAGTTGTTAGTAATGAAATTGCTCTTAAATGGTTAATGGTCATAAAAGATGTATTATTGTCCATGAATAATAACAAGACTTAAGGATTTTATGCTCTTGTAGATGAGCAGTGTACTCATAGGCTCAAAATGGGTATACAAGAAAATGTGTGATTCTAATGGAAGAATTGATTGCTACAAAATAAGACTTGTAGCTACAAAATAAGACTTGTAGCGAAGTAGAATCACATAAAAAGAAGAAAAAGTATTCAAATCTTTGAGGTCTTAGTTGTGCATTTTGTTTTAGAGTTGCATGATATAGATTTAAAGATTATTTTGATCAAATAAAATCTAAAAGAAGATGTTTATATACTTTAATCACAAGATTTTGTGGTAGGGGTAAAGATGATATGTTTTGTAGACTTATAAAGTCAATCTGTAGATTAAACAGGTATCCAGGTAATGGCATCTCTAAAGTTTGACAGGGTTGTATCTTCTTTCAACTTGGTTGAGATTGTCATTGATCATTATGTATTTTTAGAGGTCAGTGGGAGGGAATTTACTTTCTAGTCATGTGTGTTGACGGTTAATCACTGGTTTGTAGTGACATGGTTTATTAATTGAAACCAATATTTTTTTGTCTAATAGCTTCGAGATGTAGATTATGTGAGCAAGTAACTTTGTACCTAAGATTGAGTTTACTCGTGATAGAAAAATTAAAATTCTGGATTTCTTTCAAAGTGTAAACATTGTTCTTGTTTTCGAACTATTTAGTATGCATGTATGACCATTAAGTTGCAGATGCTTAAATCGATAAAGGAGACAAATTGATAGAATTATAGACAAAGAATGATATTGAGTGTGAGCATCTACTATGCAGTAGGGTGCTTGATATATGTTTAAGGTTGTAATAATTTTATATAGCCTTTTCATTGAGTGTTATGAGACGTTTTCAATTGGATGCTGGTATAGCTCACTCGGCAATGGGAAAAAGGATGGTCATGCGGTATATGCAGAAGACCAAAGATTGCATGTTTATTTATGAAAATAGTGATACTCTAGGCTATTTTGATGCAATTTTAATGTTTGCATTGATGACAGAAAATTAACCTCAAGGTTCATTATTATGGTGGTAGGGTTTTGTAACCTTATGTGAAAATAACAAATAAGGTATCTGGTGTAAGAGTTTTTTTTTTTTTCTTCTGATTTGAAGGTTGTAGACTTTACTTATAAACCTATTGAGATATGTTGTGACAGCGGTTCAGCTGTGTTCTTCTCAAAGAATAATAAGAAATCTAGTATTTTAAAGTATAATAGAGATTGAATCTCTTCAGGTAAGGAAAAGTTCAAAAGAATTTATATCGTTGTAGATTCACTGATGAAGGTTTTGTCAGTGGGAGTCTTCAAAGGGACGGTATGTCCAATATAAGCAATGGTTGAAAATAATTAATTTTATCAGAGGCTTAAGTGGCTAAGGATCTGGGAATCAATGGGAGTCTCTAGATATGCTTAATCAGTGGGAGACTCTTTATGTTTATGCTTGTATTTTCACATTGCTTACTGTGTTTGATCATATTGCTCATGGATTAATGGGCGTCGTTATTCCATCAGCATTTGCGTTATTGCTATTTTGCATATATAGTTCTATGTTTGACATGTCAAAGATAAATCAGACTATATTTAGTCAAAGATAAAACAGGTAATATTTAGCTGGACACCAGGCAATATTTAGTCAAAAGACGAACAAGGTAGTATTCAGCCAGATATATATAAGGTAGTATTTAGCCAAGATAAGAAGCGGTATTCAACCGGAGGAAAAGGACGGTATTCAGTCATACAAACAATGACGGTAAGTCAAAGTGCGGTATTAATCCAAGCTAGAGATGGTTTGTCATGAAAGGATAATATTAAAGAATAAAAGCAGTGTCTAGTCAAGGTATGGTATTATATTTCTGGATTATTTAAATACCATGTTTTAGTTGCCCATAAAGGTTTTGGGGTATTTTGATTAAGGTTCTTTAACTAAAGTTTGGACTCGTATGAGAGTTTACTTTCATGCATTATCTCAGGCGATTCCTGTATTGAGTAGACCTCTGTTATGGCTGACAGAAGGTCGTACACCGTATAATGAGGTGTATTATCCATTATTGCTCGCATTGGGAAGCTTGATGGATGTTTCAAAGTTAGTGACAATAAATGTTGGATTCCATGGCCACACTGGTTAATGTTTTTGTAATTAATATAGGCCAAGTGGGAGATTATTAGATTTAAGTGGGCTTAATTAATTACCTAAATCAGTTATTCAATGGGAGTCCAATGAACACGGTAAAACCGATTTGATTTGGTTTGTCACACTGTATGAGATAGGTTTGGTAACCCTAATTCTATTGTGGAAAGGATTTTAGGGTTATAGCAGTATTCTATAAATACTGGGTTAGAGTCACCACAGCCACAATTAATCAGTTCTCTCTGCACCCATTAGCAAGAGACATCAAGGATATCCTCTGGAGGTTGTGGAATACTATAGCCGAGGGATTTCGATCAAAGCTTGGAGCGAAGAGGAATCAGACTTTACAAACAGGTATGTCTTTATCATTAATCAATTATGGCTTTCCCATTGTATTCTAAGGTTCATGTATGGATTGGGATGGGTTTCGTTGAAACTTTAAATGCATAATAATCTAACATAGGAAACAAAGTATTGAGACAAGGAATGAATCTCATGTACAAGTGATACTGTCACACCCCAAAACCGTCATCGTTTTAGTATGATCGGATTCCCTGCAGTACAAGTATATCCAAGTCATGAACACAAATTCGTTGTGTTCTCTCACCAAACTTCTCATCCATTCACATTCACAATAAAGATCAAATCAGAGTAATAACTAAAATGGCATAATCATTTTCATTAAACTGAAAGTTGAGAGTTAGTGTGATAGTAACATAAATAAAAGTTTGTGTCTCAAATAGACCATGACATATAAATAACTACCAAATAAGCAATACTAGCCTAATTATCACAAGTCAAAATCGACTAGAGACAATCAAAACAAAACTGTCCAAAAAACAACCAAAATGAGCAAACATTATGTCCCTATCCATACAGACAGTCTTCACATTCGCATGTCAAACCATGCGACTCTTCTTCAGAATCATCACTTTCAAACACGACGGCAATACCAAAGATATTAGTAGTACCTGTAACACAATCTAAAAAAAAATGTATATACGAAAGGGTGAACAAACCACATGCTCAATGAGGAAATCAGTACGCACAAGTACACAGTGCATGAATACATTATTAATGGCTCAGGTCTGTGATCAAGCATGCATTATATCGAGACACACTAAGCACAGGCATAAACTCTCAAGCATGGGTGAGGTTAATAATCCATAATTGTTCACTCCGCATGTGAACTATTACCAAAGAATGAAGATGCGACATCAAGGGTTATGCCAAGGTACCTACCAGTATTCTCCCAGGATAGGCTTTGTCCTAGTGTCCAATTATAAGCCCCAACACACTTTTTTAGGTAAAAAGCCTAGTCCATCGGGAAGAGTACTTAGAATAAACATCATCCCTAGGTTCACTCCCTAGAGGAAGGCTACCAACCCATATTCTGTTCACTCCCTTCGATGGCTGAATCTTTTGTTTATAAGCCTATGCCAATACCTAAAACCCTATTGGCAAGGGTTGCCAGTCACGGAATGTTATCTCCTAACCATGTATATTAGTAATGCAGGTACTCGTACCTTAGCTTAGGACAAAGACAACTATAAGATTCGCACTCCATGAACCCGATCTAAACCTTTAATTCATGTCGTAACAAGTCTTCCAATCATCACCGGGCCAGGCGGGACTAGCGGGTGACAATCAAGTACAAAAATGAACCAAATTGATAAAAATTATCATACCGGTCTATATACCGGTCGACCAGTATGTCTGCACAGGCAGACTAATTAGATCCTAAAACAGTTCTCTGTGGGTCCCGCTTGCCTGATCTCGAGCCTAGGGACTTTCCTAACGTAGGGAAACTTCCTAAACCCCAACCTAGTCTATTTAAGGACCCTTAAACCTCCTTAAACCTCTTTGATTATTTCTCACAAACCCTAGAGAAGAGAAGGAGATCCGAAGAGGAGGAGGAGCTAAGAAAGGTGGGAGAAGAACAGCCGTTGGACGAAGAACACCGTAGTTGTGAACCAACAGTAAGTGCTTGAACTTCTCTCTAAGTTAAGCATTATAGATGATTGATCATGACTTGATCAATACCATGCGAGGCTAGGTATTGATCTAAAATCCCTTAAATTTTCGTTAAACCCTAATTGTTCGTTAAACCCTAGATTCGAATTCTAGGTGAAGAAATCATAGGAACTCAGACTTGAATGGAACTTAAGACAACCCTAACTCATTGCTCAGGCCTAGAATGCATAGGAGAAACCTTAACAGCCGTAGTGGGTAACCGACGGAAGGCGAACACCAAGATGGTGGTCTTCCGGAGGCATACTGTCACACCCCAATTCTGAACCAACCAGAACGGTGTGAGTGAACCGTCACTAAACCAACGGTTCACACCAGGATCTCGAATAAACCGTGTCCACTCATACAAACCATTGCACATAACCCCAATCAGAATATAAATAATACAACGGAAGTCTTTAAATAAATGAACTGAGAATCTATTGATAAATTTAAATAAAATATTCAATTATTCAAATCCAAACATAAAATATAATATTCTTACATCCACTTAATCCAACTAAAAATAACTGAAACAAATAAATAAAATCAATCAAAGGTACACGCAGAAAGGGCACTCGCATGAAACGTCATGCTCGTCCTCTCCTGCCTGTACGTCCAGAGCAGTAACACCTCCATACGCCAGAGCGTCCATATAATCATCCACAGTGTAACCTGCATCAACATCTAAAACAATGTACGTACAAAGGGTGAGCTCACAACTTAACGCAGTAAGACAATCAGACAGTTTCACAATATTATGCATGAGTAACAATCATTTTATGTTGTGGTCTGGTTTAAATTTGCAATGTGCTATAGAAAGGTTTGGTGGCCTCCGCACCTCTATACACGAGTGTGTGGCACCTCATGGGTCACATCACCATTGGTCCACATGCACCCATCATGGAATAGAGATAGAGCTGAGATATCCCCGTACCTCCCCTGATGCTCTACCCATACCAGCACCTAAGCCCCTACTGGCCAGGGCTTGCAAACTAGGCTCGCAACTAACCAATCCTATATGTCATCAATGTAGGCTCTATCCCAGCACAACCATCTACGGCATAGAGATAGAGCTAAGGCATCCCCGTACCTCCCCTGATACCCTATCCGTAACCAACTCACTAGGATAGAACAATATGCAAGTAGACCCTATCCCAACATAACTCCCTACGGCATAGAGATAGAGCTAAAGCATCGTGGACAAGCCAGCGTCGACCTCGGAGACCACAGTGCCACATCACCATGGTCAGGCCAGCATCAACATCGGAGACCACCGTACCACGATCTTCCCCTGATGCCCCACCCGTACCAAGTATGTTAAAATAGAATACTACAAAAGGTGACAGTGTGAGGAATGATCCCAAGCCCTTGCCCCACTCCACACACCAACGAAAACAATCACATGCCTAACAATCACATCCTATCAATGCATGAACAATAATAATAACTGAAAGTAAAAGATGGCATGTGAATATGCACAAACATCACATCATATATATTCAAGTTATTAACAAAGATTTACTGTCCATTAATTATTAGGTTTAGGTCAGATTCCCTTACCTGACGCTCGTTTGATAGCTTGCTCCACGTCACAAGATCCAAACGGAATATCACAAAGTCCTACAATATTATTAGGGTTTCATTAGAATAGTTTCTTAGGGTTTCACGTTGGTTGGAAAACCAACGAGGTTACAAAAATACTCTCACAGAATTGACCGGTTGCATATACCGATCGCAGCTCTGTGGGGAAAACTGGCGACCGGTATGGTCAGTCGGTCCCCATAGACCAGCCCCCCGGAAGGTACCGGTGGCAACATACCGGTCACACAGAGTGCAACCGGTATAGTCGACCAGTATGTCTCCGGAAGACCATACTTTGGGTTTTTCGACTATCGTCGATCATTCTCCATAGATTTCCAGGGTTTCTCCTATCCATTCTAAGTTTTAGCTTTGAGTTAGAGCTATCTCCAACTCATTCAAGTCTAGTTTCGACGAATATCATCCTAGAACTCGAATCTAGGGTTTGACGGTAATTTAGGGTTTAATGTCCAATTAGGGTTTTAGATCAATACCTGCTTTGCATGGTATTGATCCAACCATACAGTTATCCTAGATTCATAGGGTAACAAGAATGATTAAAACACTTACAGTCGACTGGCATAAAGTGACCGTCGTCGAACGGCAATGGCGGCACCTCCTTCTTCTCCCTAGCTTCTTCCCCTTTCCAATCCTCCTTCTCCTCTCTAGGGCTTGTGAGAGATAATGGAAAGGATTTGAGGAGGTTTAGAGGTGTTTATATAGGCTAGGATTAGGGTTTAGTAACCCTAATAGGATTAGAAAAGTCTTAGGATTCGGAATTGGGAAAGTGAGATCCGCAGAGATCCAATTCTGGATCTCCGTAGTCAGCTGCGCAGAGCTGACCGGTCGACCGGTACCAAGACCGGTACCATCGACCGGTCAACATAAAATGATGATTATTTGACCGTCTTTGATCCAATTTCGTACCTGTTTGTCATCCGCTCATCCCGTCTGGTCCGGTGATGATCGAAAGACCTGCTACGACATGAAACCAAGGTTTAGACCGGGTTTATGGAGTGCGGGTCTTACACATATCGATCGACTACACCAGTTACACTATGTGCGACCGGTACTGCGACTGGTACCTCTCGGGAGTTGGTCTGTGGGGGACCGGTCGACCATACCGGTTGCACCTTGCCCCACAGTGATGCGATCGGTACCTGCCACCGGTATACACTGTGAGGGTGTTTTCAATCCCAGTTGGTTTTCGACCAACGTAAACCCTAAGAAACTAATTCTAATTCAACCCTAACGTCGTATAGGACCTTGTGATAGCGAGTTTGGATTCTGTGACGCGGAGCAAACTAGCAATCATGCGTCAGGTAAGGGAATCAGACCTAAACCCTAATAACTTAATAACAGTAAAACGTTGTTAATAATTATGATTCTGTGGAATGGTATTTGTGCATACTCACATGTCATCTTTACTTTCAGTTATTATATTGTTCATGCATACTCGCTATGCTAGGTTTGTGTGTTAGGCATGTGATTGTTTTCGTTGGTGTATGGAATGAGAAGGACCTGGGGTCTTGGATCATTCCTCACACTAGCACATTTTCGTATCGCTTCTGTCTTAGCATGCTTGGTGCTGATAAGGTATCAGGGGGAGGAAGTGGCATTGTGGTCTCCGGCCTGGCCACTAGACTCGAGCCCTATCTCTATGCCATAGGGAGCTGTGCTGGGATAGGACCTACTGTGATGACATATAGGATTGGTTAGTTGCGAGCCTAGTTTGCAAGCCCTCGCCAATAGGGGCTTACGTGTTGGTATGGGTAGGGCATTAGGGGAAAGTGTTGGCGGTGTGTAATCCGAACACTTTAGCTCTATCTCTATTCCATGGTGGGTGCATGTGGGATGACAGTGGTGTTTGATCTATTGGGTGGATTCACACACTCGTATATAGAGGTGCGGTAGCCGTCAATCCTTTCTATAGCACATTGTAAACTTAAAACCAGACCATAATGTGAATGTTATTTATGTATGTTGTTTGTTGCATTGTCTAATTTTCTTACTGAGCTAAGTTGTGAGCTCACCCTTGTGTACACACTATTTTTTAGATGTTGATGTAGGTTACACTGTGGAGGACTACGTGGATGCTCCAGTATATGGAAGAGTTGCTGCCTTGGAAGTGCAAGTAGGGGAGGACGAGCATGACACTTCATGCGAGTGCCCTTACTACGTGTACCTCTAGGATGGTTTTAATTTATTTTATTTATTTTAATTGGATTTTATAAACAGTGTAAGGATATTTATTTATGTTTTGGTATTTGAATAATTAGATAACTTATTTAATTTATCAATAGAGTACTTAGTTCATTTAATTTAAGACTTCTGCTGTATTTATTTATATTCTGATTGTGGTTATGTGCAATGGTTTGTGTTAGTGGACACGGTCTTATTGAGATCCTGGTGTGAACCGTTGGTTTGACGGTTCACTCACACTTCTGGTTCAGTCGGAATTGGGGTGTGACAACAACCATCCTATTCCAGCCATTCGGATCTACTAGGATACAAACATACGCTAAACAACCATATTTTCACACATTCCAGCATGTTCTCAAATCAAAGATATAAATATATGTGAAATGCATGACAGTTATCACATTTATTGGATGACATGTTATCACACAAGATTTAATCACAAGCAATATATACATGTGAGGAATAGTAAAATAAATCAAGTTAATCCTCTCACCTGTGACGGTGAGCAATAAATTACTATGATGTAGATAGAGTAGTTCCCTTGTTTCTTACGTCAGTTTTACCTATTTGCAATTGACATATGATTATTACCTTGGATTGTTTGTTAATGCTTTTAGTAGGCATAGGGTATCCTCATTAGTCTTAGGGTAATACCCTAGGGTCAATTGATTAGGTCTCATAGTTTGTGGATGAAGAATTTGACAAAACAGGCCTAGTGTTATTGTGCGGTTGATGGGTGTGGTCGACCAGCTTGTGCGGTCGATCATACTTGTTTCATTGACCTGACGATGGCTTCAAGCTTTGATTAATATAATTTAATATCCAGAGATTTTCACCTTATTAGAATCATGCTCAGAGAGGGTTCACAATATTGTGAGCACACATATCAAGGGTTGAATCCCTTCCTATAGATTATATACATGTATGATTATCGACAGTGAATGTCGTTTATGCAACCTTACGAGCATTCGATCACATAGGTGTGGTCGATTAGACCAATTTGGTAGACCTGATCAATCGACCTAACGATTAAAAGAGCTTGGACTATGTTTGTTTTGATTCGATCTCTCTGGTTCGTCATTTACATTACTTCCAGAGGGTCTATAAGGGTCTGTACACTATTGGGGAATGATTTCCCTCATTAATTTAATACTTTAAACTCACAATTAAATTCAAAATCCTACCTATACATTGTTTAGTCAAATCTGGTCGACATTCTTAGTTTTGACAGTAATGACCATTAATGGCTGAGGGAGAAAGCTTCCCACATTACCAGAGGTTGTGAGGTTGAGGGCTTGCTAAACTAGTCATTAGAGTAGGGTTGCGTTACTTACCTAAAAGGTGATTACTCAATCCAACGTTGAGAAGCTTGGGGGAGGACATTCAATGGAGGTTCTTCCTTTCTTCTTCTTCTTTCTCATTCCTCTTGGAGTTCTCTCTCCAATTTGTGCATCAGAGCTTGTTCAAAACTCTCACACTTAGGGTTTTAATTGCTTACATGAGAAGAGGATTTGAGAATTTGAGTTATAGTCCAACTCTTACCCAAAAGTTTTACCTCTAATTCAAGTATGATCATAGTTGGTTTCTAAGTTGCCAAATTAGCACACCAATTCGATTTAGGATGGGTCCCACATGTTGTTGGGTCGTCCAAGAGGTATTGGACATGAATGGAACCCAACCCCAATGGATAAACTCGAACCGACATGATTCTATGATTGTGCTATCGATAAACCCGAGCGGTTGATTAGACACATTTCATCGACTGCATGGTCCTTTTTGGTTCAATTTTGCCATGCATTGATCTGGTCGACATTCTAATAGGTTTTTAATGATTCCTACATGTTTTATGCATAATCTAGGTCTTACCTGAGATCTTTTACACTTTTAATTTGATACAGATGCTAGAGTCGTGTCGGTAGAAAGATTTGTCATAGGATGAAAAGTTTGAATTAAGCCAAAATTTTGGGTACAGGTTTTACAAATACAACATCTAATGGCGGCTCCCGATCTATATTGTGAGAAAGTTTATCAAAGACTGACATTCACGATCTCTTACGAATGAAGGTGCAAACGAGAGAGAAAGCGAATATTGATTCAAACCCAAATACAAATACAACTTCAATAATTGTGTAGACCCCACAGAATACAAGATACAACCAAACAAATATCCACCTAGTGAAGCCACCCTGAAAAAGAACCCGTTGATGTTGATTATGTAAATTCGTCTATTGTCTCTATTAAACAACTACACCCAAACCGGCATAGCCCACACCCTATTCGGGTGTCCCGCATAGCTCACGCTGTATGATGTGATGTGACTCCACCTCTCCCACTGCCTTAGCACCACCAGAGAGATCACTTACAATTTTCTGCAACTCCAAATACACCGTTAACTCGAGCTCTCACATTTGCACCTCTAACGCAGACCTAGAGATTCGACTCCTCACCACAACCTACCAATCCTCCTTTACCCTACAGTGCAGCATTAACTGACCATTATGAGCACCTTACCGGGATTCAAACTCGCCGTCAGATCCAAGGAAAGACCTCTCCGATCCGACCAGATCCACATCCGATCTCCAGCCCATAGCCATACCCATGCCCTTGGCCAATTGCTCCCACTCCCGGCGTCGACGGTAGATTGCCACCAGCATTCACTCTGCCTTCTTCATGGCTAACCCTTGTTGAGGAGATCACCAGAGCCCTTTCTCCTCATTGCGCAAACACTCCCACTACCCTTCAGATCTATTACGATCTGGCCCAACCTAGCTCTCATACCACTTGTTAGGGAAGAAAGCGCAAAAGAGAGAGAAAACGAAGATCAAACAAACACACAAACACAAGATTTTATCGTGGTTCAGTACCCCAACGTGGATTGTCTACCTCCACCCAAAGAAGATAATTTCTTTATTCCCAAGAAAACTCTACATCTCTCTCTACCTGACAAAGTGCTCTCATTTGGTCAGATCTTACATAGGGTTTTCCTATAGAGATAATATATAGGTTTCCTAGAAATCCTAACCCTACACAATTACAGATTAACTCTTGTACATGTAATGGACCCAAACCCAAATACAAATACAAACTCAATAATTGTGTGGACCCCATAGAATACAAGAAATAACCCAACACTATCCACAATACATACAATATATAGGCTCCCTAGAAACCCTAACCCCACACAATTACAGATTAACCCTTATATATGTAATTAATCCAAAAACAAATATAAATACAATTCAATAATTGTGTGGCCACAGAATATAAAACAGAACCCAACACTATCCACAATCACGTGATCAATGCAATCCTCAATTGCATGTAATAACCCAGTTCGCATTGCTAAACATTCACCTTGTAAAGCTGAAATGAACGTCACTGGATTTGAAGCAGCAAAAACTTCTGTACTCATATAATTGCAAATAAAATACTACAATCCACCTCTAGACGTCGATTGTTGAAAAGATGCAATAGAGTTTAGGGTAAAAATACCAATTGGTGGTGGAGACCAAAGTAATGTCAGATAAGAGTTACAATTTTAACTTCGGAATGTATTAACCGTAGGCATAGTGAGATCCGTAAACTCAACATACACCTAGTGTGTCGCTGAAGCAACTTCATTAGGTGACCAAGAAGGACGACCAAACGTAAACTCATTCCAAGATTTCCAAAGGAACCGGCAAATAAATGAACTATGACATAATGTCACCCGACTTTGTAATTTACCTTCTTCGTAAATAAAAGTCTAGCTTTTGATCCAATATGTTAGAAAAGGTGTAGGAGGTGGAAAATCTAGGCATTATGAAATCTCAAGGGAGAAAGAAAAGTGACAATTCACTTTTCTAGAGGAATCTAAAGAAAATTTTAGATAAGGGAGTTTGAGTAAATATAGTATAAGTATAGGCGAGTTAAAGAAAATTTCCCTACTTTATACAATCATGTGCCTTAATATGGACATGACAAATTTGACTTCCCTCCCTTTTAATTTCCTTGCAACCAAACTGAGTCTTTGTGATCTATCACTCATCCATCTGACTCGATTGGATCAGAATTTTTACTTAGGTATTGACTTAAGTGGGAAGATTGACCAATCATTTGGAAGATTGTCCCAACCAGTTTGATTAAATGGGTTAAAACCTTACAATCAAACATATCCATTCATGTTGGTGGTTATACACCCGCATCTCTCTCTTCCCTAATCCAAGAAAAACAATCCCATTTTTAGTTTTCTAGTCCATCACATATTTTCCCTAATTCAACCTCTCCCCCCTTTTACAAGAACAGACAGATCTTCTTTTTACGTCACAAAAGGTTCTAAATCCAAGTATTGAACACAGTATCAATCATATCTAAAACCGATCTGATCCACATCAGATCGATATATGGATCAAATGAGAAAAGAAATCAATGATATAATCAAGGAGACAATCAAGTAGATAATCATGCCTTATTTGCTTCTACATTTAGGATATCATAATCTTCCTTTTAAGGGGTATTTCGAACCTTCCAAGTTTGTGCACTAGATTATTTTATTTTCTTTCCAAGTTTTATTAATTCCATATTTTAGTATATATTTTCTTTTATAATATTTCAAAACTTATAAGAAGACCATAAAAGCTCTTAACTCATTTGAATTTGAATTCGAATATTGCAACTGTTTAGTCAAATTACATGTAATTCGATCTCTCCATATAATGGTTGATTTGTATCTATTTTAATAAAAACCTTGAATTTAATAATAAAGTTTCTATTATCTCTCTTCCTTGTAAATTTGAATGTTCTTTTGTCTTGTGGATTCGAAGGTTCATTAATGTTAGAATGATATCTAGTCTCCAAATTTTTTGATTGTGTAAGAAACTGATAAGTAGTGGATACATATCAAAATAGAATTGAATTGAGATCGATTAAATGCAAAATCGATACAAAATCGATGGATCTAATCATGGTTGGAATCGAATTGGCTGGATCAGTTGATTCGTATCGATTTAAGACCGGTCAATCTTGATCCGATATTTGTTTTTAATATTATTTTTGGTAAGTGTTAGTTTTCCCTTGGTTCTATTTATTGGATTGATTTTCAATATGATTGATACTTAAATTTAAAATCTTGCCAAAAGAGAGGTGAGTCCAAAATAGAAAATTTGTCTTATATTGTCCTATTCATCCACCCGTTGGATTTGGATTTCATGAGACGTACATATCGATCTATTGATGTAGGACATCGAGTGAACTCTATCGATTGGATCACGACTAGACATCCCCTAAAGAGGAGAGATTTGAGTCCGCCCAAAACAGGTACATGTGTAACTGTAACCCCAATAGATGGGAGATATTTAACATTTCGATCCTATCCTACCATTTCATGAAAGTGGACCAATGTACACTGAGATCCTAGCCGTCCATTGTGCTAGTGTTGTTAATGCCCTTCAATACTGCGATATATACTAACAAGCTTTTCCTCGCCTCGTGATCGTTAATCCACTTTTTTTTTTTTTTTTTTCTTTCCCGAAAGAGACGGATTGACATCTGACGATGTCCGATATCCGTTACGAACGAAGAAAGGAATAGCGTCTTTTACCGAGATTACCCCTGATCTTCAAACTGTTCTTTCTCTAATCTCTCTCTTCTTTCTCGCGGAGCAGGTATTTTATTACGGTCTGGTTTGTCAGCTCTACAACTCTCTCCACTGCACTGAGAATAATGAAATAGCAGCGGAAAAGGTCTGCTCTCTTTCTCTTTCCTTCTCTGTCTTTTTGAACAATGGTTTTCTTTACTCAAAGTCCATTTTTAGGGTTTGAAATCTCTATGCAATTGTTGATTGTACATGTCAATCTTCTTCCTTTCTCCTAGACTTGAACCCCGTCGGTATTCTACTATGCATTCTATGATTCGACGACTATATTTAATTTGCCTGAAAGAAATGTATGTTATCTGAATTCTATTTCCAAACCATGAAGTCTAAACCCTCTATGGGGTTTTTGATTAGTCGGGCCAGATTTGGGAAGAGAAAGGTAAAAATACTTTTTTTTTTTTATAATTATTATTTTTGATTTTAATTTATTGATCATAATTTTCTGAATCTCAGGAAACTGAGAGGAAACTGAGGGTGAGTGCAACATTTTTTGAAACTGAGGGTGAGTGCAACATTTTTTTGATTAGGGTTGTTTTTTCTCGAAAATTGAAACGAAAACAACACGAGGAAGGCATGACTCAATC
This sequence comes from Protea cynaroides, assembly GCA_028583415.1. NCBI lineage: Eukaryota > Viridiplantae > Streptophyta > Magnoliopsida > Proteales > Proteaceae > Protea > Protea cynaroides. The sequence goes on along the minus strand of CM053276.1, from coordinate 8,725,061 downwards.
TTACTCTGCACTATATATATATATATATATATATATATATATATATATATATATATAGGTTCATGGTTTTTTTTTTTGAAATTCATTGGTTCCTTCAATCTCCTAATTCTGGAGCTCTGCTGGAATGATCACAAGTTTCATCATCTCTGTTTGAGTCTTACTGACACAGTCACATAGGTCATCTTCTTCTAACCACAAAAGCCTGCGACATTGCAGTTGCTCCCATTGGACGGTGTAAAGTCACAGCATAATTGATAAGTGACAATTGCCACGAGAATCGTCCCAAAAGAAAGAAAAATGCCATGACAGAGAGAGAGGGGGCGCTTAATTTGGAAGTGTTTTTATTTTTGTCTAAACATGGAATGATTACAGGGTAGTTTCGGTATTTCAGAAGAAAAGATGCGTGGGAAAATCGAGGTAGAGACTATACTTCGAGGTTCGGTTCTATTATTTAAGATTTTCTTAATATTGCTCTATCTTTCCATTTTCCACACTCCTAAATCTAAGATTTCTTGCTATAAATATTACACTGCTGTCGGTTGTTGGGGCAATGACTGAAAATCCGAGCTTTAATGGCTGCATTTTGGTGGATGGGCTTAGCGATCTTTGTTTCTGCCTCTTCTGAAATGGGTTTGTGTTGCTCCCTCTGTTAATGCCTTGTCGGGTTCTCTCATTGCAATTTAGTTTCTGGGTACTTGAAAACCAGGGCCTTGGAATAGTTTATTTTACTTTGGTCTAGATGATGGGTTTTTGAGGACGGTGTATTTTGAAGGATTTTACTACCCTTTGAATTCATCTGGGGTCAACTCTTTCAAAACCGGAGGTTGTACTTTGTTGAGCAGAAAAGTCCCGATGAGGAAGCAGAATAAGATCATAAAGGAACAAGTTGCAGAGGATTACTGCTTTGTCTGTAAAGATGGAGGGTTGCTACTTATCTGTGAATATAAGTGAGTTTTTTTATGAAGTTTTAACAGTGGCAGTGAATCTCTCAATCGATCCGTATTTTTTACTTTCTCCCCTTTGCTGAATAAGCATAGCTTTTGTCTTTTATTAGTTCTTAATGTGATGATGCAACTTTGTGGGTGTTTATGTTACCTTGTTTTCGCACGTGCCGGGCGTGCATGTAGGTCTCCTTGTTCACTGTTTTACGTTTCTGAGGAGTTGCTGCTTTCTCTTTGATCCAGCCGAGATTAGAACTGTTCCAGCTTGGTTGACTTCTTTTTCGTTTGTCAAGTTACAGTCTTCTCTGGCAGTCTCCTTGACTGGCTCTTTTTTTCTCGCCTTTAAGAAGCGAATTGACTCTCTTATTCCCCGCCCGCCCCCTCCCCCCTCTTTTTTTTTTCCTTCCCTTTTACTCTTTAAGTTTCAAATATCAAGTTTACATGTTACTAAATTTTGCTAAAGAGAGTACAAAAATGTAATAATGTATTAGCCCTTATAATATTTAACATAGAATTTTGAATTTTAATTAGCAAAATATTTATGAATTTCAGTATCTTCATATATGGTGACAGTAGCTTGTTTGTTCTGTTTACATTACGTGACCCTGAGCTTTGTTATCCTATAATTTGTAACTATGTTAAAATATTTAACTATTTAATAAATAAATATTTAAGTCATTTAGCGGTTTGGCCTATATTGTCTGCTAATTATTTTGATATAATAGCAAATGAACAAATTTTTACCCTAATTTTTAAATATATTACATTTTGCTTAGTTTTGAGCTATTGTTTGAGCCTTAAATTCTGAGTAAAACTATTCCTTGTCAATTACATCCTTTTTTTAAAGAAGTATTAATGATGGTTGACAGTTTGGATTTTTACATGCTTAGCACCCCGGTTTAAAAAAAAAAAAAAAAGAAAAGAAAAGAAAAAGAAAAAGAAAAAGAAAAATGTGATTTTCTAGAAAGTCTATAATAGGTAGACTACCGAAAGCCAGCAATATAGTGACTTGACTTTAATTCTTTTTGGACTAATTAGGTATTACTAAATCATCATTAGTTATTTACTTGTGAAGATGACACATTAGCAGCTAGGAGTCCTTATTATCATAAATGACAGAAACTCAGCTCAACTAAGTTTTATCCCAGCCAATTGGAGTCGGTTCCACAAATGACTTCATAGTGTGTGCATTGGGTGGATACCTTGTTATAGAAAATTAATGTCACTTTGAGCAATAAAAAAACCTTAAAATTAACACCCTGCAAATCCCCAAGGGCTGACTTGGGACCTTGAAAGAAATTACATATACCCAAGAGGTCTGGGACTTTCGAAGAAATTAAGAAATTATGTTCCACTTCTATTACTGGCTTATGCCATGTGGCAGTGATGATTAAAAACTAGATTGAAAACATCAATTTTGTTTGAAGAACAGGGGTTTTGAAAGCATAAGGAGATAGGAGTAAATTGATGGGTCACAAATTTGACGTGCCCATTGTTTCCTTTTTTGCGCTTATTAACTTTGTTTTAGTCACGCTATCTAGAGTTAAAGAGTCTACCTACAGGCACTTGTATAACTGCTTTTCAAATATACTGTAGACTATTTCCCAGTTGTTGGCTTGTTGCTTAATATATTTTTTAGCAATATTGATTGGAAATAAAATTCTTCCATTTGTTACATGGGGTTTTGTAGTTATGTTTAAAGGTGCATTATCGTACTTGTATTCAGGCGTTGTTTAAAAGCTTATCATCCTCAATGTGTGGGGAAGGATGACACATTTGTAGAAACTGGAGAGCGCTGGATGTGCAGTAAGCATTTCACTTCTTTTTGCTGTTACTTTCTTTGCATGTGGTTTCCTGATTGTGTTTTCCTTTTTTTTTTTTTTTTTTTTTTTTTTTTGATTAGCAGCTTCCTGATTATGTTCTAATTATTTGTAATTCATAAATATCTTCCTTTGGGGTAGGCCAGCTCATGCATATTGTGAATGTTGGAACTTGGAAACACGTCTGTTATTGGTGCTGAGTGGTCTGAAAGATTATGCAAAGGAGATTCTTTGTGGAGTGGACTCTTGTTTGGGTTGGAAACATAAAAATATATTGATTTGAAAGGTATGAGAGAGCTACACATGGCAGAATCCAATCCTTCAGAATACGTAAACTAAAAGACGGTTACATACCACATGAGAAAGAGCAAGAAAACCAACCTCATATCCTTACACCAAGAGAGATGCCCCCCCCCACAAAAAAAAAAAAAAAATTGAAGAAGAAGAAGGAAACTCCTCTTTGTGGTTCATCAATGGTCAATCGTCTTTCGTGAATCGTGATCCTTGGTATCCTTCCTATTGCAGTGGAAAGTTCTAAGTGAAAAAGGTCAATAGAATGTATGATTGCAATCACGTGATAATGCAAAACCAACTATGGTAATATGAACCAATGATGGCTTGCGGAATATCCCAGCGAAGGTTAGTTCTTGGTCTTGGTCATATCGCATGCGCAGTGAAGGTGAGATGAGATTATATTATCGCATGAATGTTGTGTGATAGCATGAATGAGGTAAGTGCATGGATGGAGGAAGAGAGGTTAAGAGAGAACGATGGGAGGCACAAAGGGTAACCAAAGGGATTACCTTTCTTACGTCTGGGCCTTTCACCTGCCCGGCGTGACACACTCAGTCATGGCAGAAAACCAGCAACGTTGCTTCATTCATATCCATTCTAATCTGTCCTTGGCAAAACCTTTACATTGTTTAAATAGAAATTGAAACAGATCCTAACAATGGCAAGCCTAACCAATTAGGAAAGTAAATAACAACGGAAACTAATCAACTAGGAAGTAATTAACAACGGAAACTGAAATTACAATGGAAATATACCCTAATAAAATCTACTAAAACTGAACAGCAGATCAGATCAATTCTTTCCATTTTCTGCTCCTTCCATTCTTGCTTGAGCCAGCGAATTGTAATGCTGCTTCTTGGAGCTATACTTGAGACCTGCGAATCTGTCGACATCTTGTGAACAGGTTAATTTGGGCCAAGGATGTCTTCTAGGTGTTCACTGTTGAATAGTGAGTTATATAAGAAGAGATGGTCAATTTTGGGCATTAAGATGCATAATTTTCATGGCATCAAGGCAAGTCATGGTGGTGGGCAGCAACCTTGAGGTCTAGGCAAGGCCTAGAAACCAAGGTGCCCAATGCGTAAGGACTTACTGTTGATATTTTATGCCAATTCTGGATATGTTTTCTTCTTCTTTAGCCCCCTTTTCCTCCTTACTTTCCTTCTCTTTTAATTCTTGATCTTGTTCTTCTTCCCCTTCTCTATCCGTCTGTTTGGTCTGGGTGCCTTGACCCTAAATTGACTAGCCGTGTATGGCCTCCAAGCATAATTGTCAAGGCGTCGCCTAGGCGTCCAGGCGCCCTTGTGACACCTTGGAAAATCGGGTGCCTTGGTTGCCTAAGCACCCCGTCAGACCTCCAACGCTTGGCACCTTGACAGCTATGCCTCCAAGATTACCTTGTGCCCTAGGTGCGGTTTATGCAACGCCTTGACAATTTTGGTAGGATGTCGTCTAGGGTAATTGTTAAATTGGAAGTAAGAACAAAGAATGAACTGTGGTTGTGAAATTGTAACGTAATTGTCCAACATTTACCACTTCTTATTGTTTGAAATTTGTTCTGTATACTTTTTGGGCAATCAGGTTTAACGTAATGTCCCATAACCTGTAGAAAAGAAAGATAAGAGATGATAGAGAACAGATAGATTGTGCTCTACACTACTCACGGTATCTCTATTTATAGACTTTACTAATGTTGACAGATCATATAATTACAGCTGAAACATAATAAAGATAAGCCTGAAGATGAGTCAGCAATGTAAATCTTATCTAATCAGTTTAACTGCTTAACAGAACACCACCTTCAGTTTTCAACCTCACCCTCTTTTCTTTATTGATTTTCCTAGCACTTACATTTTAACTATACACTTTCAACCTCACCCTCTTTTCCTTGTCGATTTTCTTTTCACTTACTTTTTAACTTTATACTTTTAAATAACAGATAGTTCCTTCTTGTATCTAAGATTTGATTTTTAGTTGAATGTGCAATATATTCCTTTATTTGCTCATGTAACATTTGGAAGTTAAAATCTATAAATACGATGATAGTTTTTATCTCATAGGTTGGCATTCCTGCTTCATTTGCAATAGAAAATCCAAAGTTCATTGTTTTTGCTGTCCGAATGCTGTTTGCCGACGTTGCATAAAATCTGCGGAGTTTGTACAAATTAGGGGGACAAAGGGCTTCTGCAACAACTGCTTAAAGCTCGCTCTACTCATAGAAGAAAATGTGGATGTTGACTCTGATGGGGTATGTTTCTTTGTTATAAATGACTATGATACCTTCATCTGTTAACTGCATTTGTGTTTCCTTTTTGTCTTTTTTGTTTAATTTTATTCGTGGGATTCCATAATTTGGAAAGGCAAAATAGGCTGTTGGGAATACCAGACTTCCTCAAAAGCTTTAACTTTAATTTGGAAATTCTTACAACAACAACAACAACAATAACCACAACAAATCCTAACCCAACTAAATGTGGTCAGCTACAGGGATCATTGCCCTCCAATATAGGGTTCTAGAATAAATGTAAAAAGTTTGCCTGAGTTGTTTTTGTTTTTGTTTTTTTTTTTTCGGTGCTGGCTGCCGACTTGACGCACCAACCCTCCTTTATCTGGGTGTGTAAATTCTTATGAACAATAAAAACACTTTAATGATTTGCTAGAGGCAGAAGAGAAGACAATTGCTTTTATCTTCTTTCTATGGTTTCTCCATAATCATATGAGCTTTTCAATTTTTGAACTAAAATGAGTCCTTTACTCAAGGAACATGATTGATTGTGTCAAGTGAAACAGTGCAACAAATAAAAGTAAAGGATTTAGCAAAATCTGCTCTGATAGGCTTCTAAAACTTTAGAATTTTTGTTTGTCTATAATTCTGATATTAGGCCTCAATGGGTCCCTTTTTTTTAATTAAATTTAATGTTGTCTTTTTTTCATTCTAACTCTTGTAGGTTGTGCTCTTTTGTGCATAATTTTCTGATGTATTTACACTTATAGCCTAGAGTACTTCGAGGCAAGAAATCCTTCAAGAGATTTAAGGAACATTATTGCACCCCATCCAAGGGTACTTAGGTCAAGAGCATCTTCCAGCGAAAGAAACAAATGGAAAAGGAAACACATGATATAGAATATTTGTAGAATCGTAAGTTTATCATATACATGGGATAATAATTTTTTATTGATTTGAATTTTAAGTAATGCAGACCCAGATTATTAAATATGGGCCCGGTTTTAGTATGGGTTGGGCTTTGTTTTTGGGTTTTATTGTTGTAAATTTAATGGTTTTAATTATAAGCCCAATAGTGGGGGTCTTAAATATGCAAGGAAATTATTATTTTATCAGCAGGTTTTGTAATAGTTGGATAAGATATATCCCTTAAGCCTTAGTCTTTGATTTAGTTTAGGAATTTTAGAGTCCTTAGTCGTCTATTTAAGAAAGTTTAGTAGTTGAGATAATCAGGAGATTTGTTTTGTTTTCTATATATATGTAACCAGCCCTCCCCCATGATTGGAAATTGAATAGAATGACTTGGTATGGTTTGGTTGTTGTTATTGATGATTAAAGAGTTTTCTTTCTTTGCCCCATGCTAGTTCTCTCTCTCTCTCTCTCAGTAGGGTTGCCCCACTCTCTGGTTTTGGTAAGATATCCTCCCTCTTGATATCTTTCTCTCCTCTCTTCTCCATGGTAAGTGTTTTTTTTATCATTATTTTCTCTCTTCTCTCTCATTTTTTCTCTCTTTTAATTGTCCTCCCATTACTCCTCTAATTATTCCTCTCATTATTCCTTTTTCATCCCCCACGGTAGGAGGTTTCTCCTTTCTCTTCTTATCTCTTCTATCAATTTGTTCTAATTTCAGATCCATATTTTGAAGAAAGAGTTTCTCTTTCCTCTCTTACGTTACTATTTCTTCCCTCCATCAATAACTTGTTTTCTTTTTATTTCTTTTCTTTCTTCCTTTTTTACTCTCATTGATTGCTACCTGATCCTAAATCTTAGGTTGCTTCCCTATCTTATCTCCTCCATAACTACCAATGATTCCCTTTTCTCTACCTCTACACTACCTAGCAGTCACCCGTGTCTCTCTCCCAATCCACCTCATTGATTTGACAGTTAAGTTGATCTTATCTTGAAAAATATCTTCTTAAATTCTGGCCATTAGATTTGAGATAAAAAATCAACTTTCTTAGCCATTGGATCTGATTGGCAGATCTAGGAAACTTCAGCACTCGAAATAGAACCTTGGATGGCCCATCACCTACTATCAGTTTGCATCATAAAGTAATCTCTTAAAATACAATGCACATTTTTTTTAACCATAGTTGTTAATGTGTCATTGAGGCACCTAGGAGGCCTTGTGATGCCTTGGAAAATTGGGCGCTTAGGCGCCTTGGTTGCCTAGGTGCCCCGTCAGGCCTCCAACGCCTTGGTTCGCCTCGGCAACTTTATTTTTAACTTGAGAATATATATTAACTGAAGAAAAAAAATGAATTAAGATTTGTGGTCATGTATTGCTGCCCTTGATAGGACCCCTAACCAATATATGTCTAGGATCCAAGCTGTTCATGGCTATTCAGACGCATTTAATGCTTTTGGCAATAGTGTCCCCTTTGAGGATTTGAGTTTTTTTTTTTTTTTTTTGGTTGAGATTACTGGTCCTGTAATTGTAGGACATTGGTGATCAAGTTATTGTTGGTGGTTGCTACTAATTGGGTGAAATAATTCATGTTATCATTAAGTTTTGAATTTGGGAATAATTGGATCTCTGTATAATTGCTATCAGTTTTGTGAATAGTTCTCAATTTGGGTACTTTATTTGGTAAGAGTCCTTGGAGTAGTTAAGGAGAGTTGTTATGTACTATTGGCAAGTTTGATAGACTGAGGCCTGAACCTATGGGATCTGGAGCGTGTTTCAAAATCTCGGCCTCGGCATGGTCTCGGCTTTCTCGGTAATCTCGGTGAAGGCTGAGACGGGATCTTAGGCGATAACAGATCTCGCCCGAGATCTCGGGAAAAATTGATTTCTCGGCAATTTCTCGCCAATTCTCAGCGAGAAATTGCTTTTTGCCTTTTTGTAAAGCATATAAAAGGGACATTTTCTCGACCAAGAACAGGGATCTTCCTCCTTTCTTCTTTTTTTGCTAAAAAAACTTGAAATCTTTGAAATCTTCAAGTTTTTTTTTACTTTTTCATACGGAATTTCTACCGGTGGTGCTTTGGAGTGCGGAGATTGCTGTGGGAGCTCCGTATCCACCGTTAAAGGTAAGATTCTTTGCCAAAAATGGGATTTTTACATGAGACGAGACGCCCCCGAGATTTGAAATTTTAAACCTTGATCTGGAGCACTGGTGACATTGGCATCTGTCAGATATACAAATGATCAGGACTCATGCTTGAATAAGTATTGCTGAATTCCAGCAGAAAAAGAAAACTGTTTTTTGACATTACAGACATCGTGACAGTACAAGTGCTTATTCATGCCCAGTTTTATTTCCTTTATTTAATTTTTATTAGTTGGCTGGAATTAGGGGTTAACTAAATTCAGTCCTTATTTGGATCAGTTTCCTTTCAATTTTCTGCTTTCTCGTTAGTTTATGTTGCCTTGTCAGTTCAGGATTGGTTTAGGCATTTTCTTTTTTGAATCTGTTATATTTAGTTTGTTAGGGGCTACAGCCCTCTACATGAATTTGAATAAAGAAGAAGCTTTTGGCTTTATTGGTGTGTGGATTTCTGGCTTGCTCTGGTAGATTCTGGAGTTTACATATGTGGATTCAAGTGTGATGCTGCTCTGAATCCAGTAGCGTGTTTCTTGCTGTGGATTCAGCAAGGTAATCTGGTCAGATTTAATCAGGTGGGATCCTGATCTTTATGTTCTGCACTTCATCTCTATCTAATATTCAGGTTGGTGCGTAACTTCTCTAATTTCCAGATCTGATTTTCTCATACCTGTGCATGCCTATTTCTTTATTATTTTACTTCTGTTTGTTATTTCAGTTAAAATAAGTTTTTGCCTTCATTGTTTCAGTCTTCTTTTCTTAATATCTGCCTCTTGTTCTGTTTTCAATAATGCTTTTCAGAAGTGAGATTTATAATTGATTTAAGAGTACTATGTGAAGTATGCTTCCTTCAAATCTCTGTTTTTGAATTGATTTTCCTAAATCTTTTTTTAGAATACTGTTAAAGCTTCAGTTCCTTGTTTGTCCATTAAATCTGACCATTCTGTTCATTAAATTTGACAATTTTGTTGGGACACTAGAGTATAAGGTTGTCATTGTTGCCAACATATAGATGACATGTCAGAGTTCCAAAGGCTGCACAGGTGCTTTGGCAGTATTCTGGATGCTTACAGAGTATAAGGTACTGATTTAACTGGGGTTGACCAGTGAGTTAACTAGGTTTTGACCCGATACCGAATCGGTTGACCCCTTCATGCGTTCGATGATGTTCTGAGGTGAATATATATGTTTTCGGATGCTGGGAGCCTCACGGCACATGTGGTATTGGTTTCATTGCAAAATTCTGGGTTTCGTTGCAAAATTCTGAGTTCCATTTGGAAATTTTCACTTTGAAGCTGGTTTTGGTGGGTCTCACGGCAGTTTCATGTGAAGCTCTGAACATAAAACATGTAGCACATTGAGTTAGCTTCACAACGCATTTTACAGATCTCAATTTTGATATTATATGAAGAATCTACAGTCTGTTTTCCGATGATGCGTTGAAAAAAGTGGCTGTTCTTATGCCGCTATTAGTAGATCAAACACTCCTCTTTCTCTGATCTTTCGGAGTCTTCAATCAGTGCTTTCATTGTAATTAGCCTCTCAGCGTCAGTTGGGGGTGGGGTAAGAGATTGAGCGAAACAGAAGGAACGGCGCGCCAAGCAAGAAAAGCTGATCTACGACTTGTTAGGGGTGAGCAACTGGCCTTTCTTCGGGTGTGGTTTTGAGGCCAGAGAGCAGATGCATTGGCAAAGTACGTGTAGAAGCTGAAACTGCTTATCTGGGTGCGGCTTTCTTGAATTCAAATATGTTAGAAGGTGCAAAATCAATAGGTGCCGGAGCTGCTACAATTGCTTCAGCGGGAGCTGTTGTCGGTATTGGAAACGTCCTTAGTTTAAAAATTAAAAAAAATAAAACTTGTGAGCTCGGGAAGCTAGTGTTTTACAGGTTTTTTGCTCCATAATTTTCAAATGGTTCTGTCCTATGTGAAATTTTATTAAATCGGCAGGGGTTGCTTGTAATATTGAGAAGTTCCTTAATAAGAATGGAATGGATTGAAAGAAGCCACCTCACTGGATTTGAAATGAATGGAGCACAAAATAGATGCATGTCAGAGACGTGGAATATTCTTCCATGACTCGTCTGATTGGACAACGCACTTTATTATGGTCTCTCGTGATGCATAAATGAGGATTGCTTTGGTGTTATGCATGCATATGATACAACGGCGAAAGATTCTATTCGCTTGAACTCTATTCAACCCGCGAATTTCAAATCGCGTCAGGCACGAACTACGAGATCAGACAGGTGATATTCCACCACCCTTTTGAGGAAGATCCGACGGCTGGAATTGCAGCTGACGGTGAGTGACGGTGACAAAATATCACCATATCTTGTTTCAAGTGATTTGGACCATCGATCTTGATTCACTATTCGCATATTGGATGGTCAAATTTAGTTTTGCGATTTGGAGACCTATATAAGTCCAAATTGAGCCCAATTTTTTTGAGAGCTCCGTTTTTCGAGGTAGAACATGATTAAGCAATCCATAGGAGCAAAATGAGAGTAGAAGTAGGGTTTTTAGTGGAAAAACTTATATTGATTGTTATGGATGCGTTTTTGTCGATTTAAGCGCGTACGGGTCATGTTTCTACATCATAGAAGCTACTAGTGGTGGAAGTAACTCGTTAATGCAACTTCTCTTTATTTTGGTCTAGGGTTTGGTATATTGTTGAGAAAAACCTAGACATTGCATGTAATTGGGAATGGGAGTTGTTTAGTGAATTTTACGTTGATAATTGTAGTTACCTATCAGGTTGGGACTTGTTAGATTGTAGAGTTGTTGCCCTCGCTTATTGTGTTGCACGAGCCGAAGCAGAGATTTTTTTTCCTAGACTGCGGGTACAGTCATAACATTGTTGGAGAGTATTGAGTAGATACGAAGCCTTGTTAGGGCATTGCTCTATGGACGTAGCCTTTCACACACTGTGGAGGTGAACCACGTATGACCTGTGTTGTGTGAATTGTTATATTACATATTGGAGTGCTTGTGTTTTTGCAGAGTGGACATGCACTACTTGGTAGACCTAGTCACTCTTTGGTTGTGAGGTGGGTGTGCATGTGAGCTGTGTGTGACTGGTAAAATTGGGGTTGCCCTAGTCAATTAGGTTGTTACAGTAGGGAGAATTTTTTTAGTACACTGATTCACCCCGTGGTCTTAGTGTTCACCTGGGAATATCAAATTTTTATACTGGTGTTTGAACCATTAAAGTTCTTGATATCGAATTTTAATTTCTGTCAGAATCTCAGTTTTCTACTTCAAAAGGGAATCCGTACACTGATTCACCCCCTGGTCTTAGTGTTCACCTGGGATATCAAATTTTTATATTGGTGTTTGAACCATTAAAGTTCCTGATATCGAATTTTAGTATCTGTCAGAATCTCAGTTTACTTTAAAAGGAAATCCTTATCTTCAAATCTATCAATTGGATCCAAATCATTGCAGGTTCGTCAGTCCATGATAGTCTTTCAACCAGATTTCTGGTCAGATTAAACCAGCCTTTATTTTGTTCTCTAAATTCTCTTAAATCTGATTTGGGTTCCTACCTCCAACGATTGTGTTTTATTGGGAATTATGATTTCTAATCCTTAGGCAATCTAGAACCCCAATAGTAGGCCACTTTTATAGGTCATGCACACAAAATAGTGTGGTCAGATGATTTAACCATTTATTTTAATTGTTACTATTTGGGACATTTTGAAACAATAGCTTCATTTCTTGACTGCAAAATGAATTATAGAATGGTACCTATCCAAAAAAGTACACTACGATGTCATCCTTTTGTACTAAATTGTGTCCCATCTGATCTCTTAGATAGGACCTGGCTAACACTGGAGCTGGATTATCAAACCATTGAACATGGCAGACCTTTATAATGATCAGATTACCCAGACCTGAGACTTTGCCCTATGTTAGTTTTGTGTAACTAGCATCTTTAGGAGTGCCAATGTAGCTAGTCCTTTAGCCTCTTGGCTCCTCATGCGGTATACTTGTACTGCATCACCTTGGTTGCCGTTTTGAGAGTCGTTTGAGGTTCTCCGTTATGTGTGCAGCCACCACTATTGCTACTCTTACTACCGTTACTACTGCTACTACTACTTGGTTCCCAGTGACCTATACTGTGTTGCTACTATTATTTGGTTCATAGTGACCTATAATGTGCTGTTACTAATACTTCATTCACAGTGACCTATGCTGTGATGCTACTACTACTTGGTTCACACTTCACAGTGACCTATAATGTGCTGTTACTGCTATTGCTATTACTGCTACTACTACTACTATTATTGCTGTCTCTATTACTGCTCCTACTACTACAACTTCTGCTTCCGTTGCTACATTGTTTCAAGCTGAATCTCACATTCCCCTATGCTCCAGTTTGGGGGGAGGGTTGTTAGCGTTAATGGTGGCAAAAATGAAACCGAACTGTGTACCGAAACCGAATTGAACTGTTTAAACCGTAACCTGGAAATCATTTATTAAACGATTTGATTTTGGTTTGTAATTTGACACCGTTTACATAGACAGTTCGGTTCGGTTTAAATCCGTTTAACTGACGGTGCAAACCCGTTTAATACCGTTTAACCGAACCGTTTTAAAAACCGATTACATCTATTAAACCAAACCCATTAAAACCGTGTAGCACTTATGACGTAATGACTTTTCCATTTCCCAAGACTAAAAGTATGGACCACAAATTATACAACCTTTTGAGTTGGTTTTTCTGTTTTGAACATAAAAGGCTAAGACTTACGACTTACCATTTACCACTTCCTTAGGACTAAAAATAAAGACTAAAGATAGTAAAATATAGGGTACAGCACTAAAGATAGTAGAGTACAGGGTACAGCACTAAAGATAGTAGAGTATAGGGTACAACACTACTAAAATTAAAACTTAAAATAAACCAAAAAATTAAAATGCTATTTTCTTTTCTCTCCTCTCTCTTTTCCTCCCTATTCTTGGCTCAACTTGCATCTTCGGTCCATCATCCATGGAGTGTGGTCCAGCAACTGATAATTTAAACTGTTTGTAAACCTTATACCAAAACCGTCTACTCTGTTAACCGGGAAACCGTTTGAAAACTGGCAACCGAAGCCGTTTAACATGTTAGTCCAAAAATCGTTTAAAACCAGTAAACCGAAACCGTTTACTAATCGGTTTAGGTAGAGACTTTCAAAACGTTTGTTAAACGGTTCAATTTCGGTTTCATTTTTTTACGCACCGAACTGAACTATGAATAGCACCGTCTAACACCCTTAGTTAGTGTAATAAAATTGTAACTGTATTGCTTTGACTTAGTCAAAGTAGTTAGTGCTAGTTTTTAGGGCATGGGCTCCTATTAGTGTATGGATTCTTAATTAGTTTATTTGTTTGCTTTATTAGTTTCTTTTTCCAATTAGGCTTGGTAGTTTCCTTGTTGTTTTCTGTTTTCTTTAAATACCAGCTACAAAGAGAGGAGCAAGACACGTCGATTCTCTCCATCTTCTCTTATTTTTCTATTTTGTTACAAAAACCACTAAGGAGATAGTGACTGGTAAATCTGAGAGATAAAATAGAAGTCAAAACAGATCTGAAGCGTAATCATGAACTGATTTGTCAACCATTAATCAGATCTGATATACATCATGAGCAGAAGTCAATGCCAACGGGTTCAGCATTAAACTCAAATCTAGAACATGAAAATTGAGTACCAATTGATGGCAATCAAAGCATGAAATCTGAACATAAACAGCCATCAAAGCTCAGCAAGATGGCAGAGCTGAGAGCTAATATGAACTCCGAACTGTAACTGATGTAGGGATTTAATGTTTATGGATCTAATGCTCAGTAATAATCAGACTTATTTGCACATTAATGCATTTAAATCCAGAAACTGAACCGACAATTAAGCTAATGGAAATCTGAAACCCAAGAGAGCAAAGTAACCCTAGCATAATCTGATATGCAGTGAGCGACACAACTCAGCCAAACATTAAACCTAGAGCAAGATGGGTCATAAATCAAACCAGAATTAATAATGGATGGACTGATGGAGTAACATAGCATTAAGGCCAAATATAGCTGAAATCAGTGTTTAATAAGGACAGACAGTCCCTGATCAGCAGCAACAAGTACCCATTGGACACCAAATCCGAGAGTAGTAACAGGTTAGGAATCAACCATTGATTAGGAAATTCTTTGACTGAGATAATCAAGTTCAGATTTGAACATAATGTGAACAATATCGTACTTGATAGTGGAAGATAGAGAAAATAATAGCAAAAGAACTTTGAACCACCTTAATGGACTGAAAGCTGATCTGAAATCAGAAACAAAAATAAAAAAAAGAACCTAGAATTCTTACAGATGCAACAGTTGCAGCAAGCAATGGTGGCTGCACACTAAAACAATGACCTTTAAAAGACTCTCAAAAGGGCACCTGCTCTGATACCAGGTGACAAAATAGAAAATAAGAGAAGATGTAGAGAATGAAAAAAGGGAGAGAGAATCGATGTGTGTTCTTCTCCTCTTAGCCGTCACTGTTTATAGACAAAATAAAGAGCTAAAGTGATAGGTCTAGGACTGCACAAGACAAGGAATCCTAGTCACATTAGAGGTAGGAATTCCACGTGTCAACATGACAAGGAATCCTAGATCCTAGTTAGACAATAATACTAGTCTCCTAAATACATATAATGAATTCAAAATAAAGAGGACTAAGTCAAGAATTAAACTTATTCCCAAAGACTAAGGCTATGTTTGGTATCATTTTTATTTTTATTTTTCTGACAGATTTTTGTTTTTGCAGATGTTTGGTATCATTTTTAAGTACAATTTTTGAAAAGAAAAAAAATAAAAACAAGCCTCAAATCCAAAAGAGGTCTCAACCTCTTTTGATTTTTGACCGAAAATAGTTTTTGATTGCATTTTGCGCAACTTTGAAGTTACACGTGGTCTTTTGTTCCCAACGACTCTAAAATTGAGGATAAAATCGTAAAATGGTTTTATAAGAACCATTCCTTCACACGATCGTCCGATCTCCGTGAACCTCTCATCCGGAAAAATTGTCCTACAAAAAACTGAAAGCGAAGCTCCCATCCTAACTTGCAGATCGAGATTTTTGAAGTTTTTTGGAGTAGGATCCATGTTGTAGTACAAGACGACGAAACCTCGGATGTCGATAGACGATCCAAAACTACAAATCTACAGGGACGCGTATACGCGCAGGAAGAAAGACGCAGTGTTCGATAGCCTTTACTTATATAAATGTTGGATCGTCATCTGAATAAACACTGAACCAATAGAGATACAGAGCTGAAGTGAAAGAGAAGCAGATCTGCAAAATGTCAGAGTTGCTGGATAAAGCAAAGAACTTAGTTGCAGAGAAAATCACACACATAAAGAAACCAGAAACGACTGTTACCGATGTCGATTTCAAGAGAAACATGGAAGATCAACCCACAGCAAAACAGAGAAGATCGACGACGATGAAGACGACGATGAGAAATAAAAATAAAGAAAACCCACCAAGGAATTCAAGTATTTAGAATCAAGCTCCTCTGTGAAATCTTTCTTTTCCAATCTATCAGCTCCCAAGAACTGGCTGGGTTCAACTACTCTCCATCCTTGGGCTCTAGTCAGTGATCAGTAGTCGAGCCGAGGTACTTACATCGAATTCTGAAGGGTATAGGCAGAAGATGACACTGGTACTATTGTAGGCCTAGGGAATCATGAGGGCAATTTGGTTGATTTGTTATTTGTGGCAACTGTGAGCGGTGAATGATGTTAAAGTGCAGAGAAACAAAACAAAGACCAGAAGCTTGTAGAAGGTGTATTTCGTATATTGAATAAAATGTAGAGAGAAAAAGACATATAGTTTGTTACATAGAGTGGAAATAACATTAAACTATATTGTAAACTAACTAGAGAACTATACAATGTATCTGATAGGACATGTGTCCTTATTCTGTTTATTAAATGATTCTTTAGAATTTGCATTTACTGGGATAGCTTTTGGGACTTCTTACCAAGTACCAGGCATGGCCTTGTGGATTCTGTTTTTTTTCCCAAGATCCAATTGTTGACTTTCATGTTGGTTTGATTTTTTTGATTCTTGAGAGTTTTGATAATTGATTTGCATTTTTTTTTGTTCTGTGAATCTCCACTCTATTTATTCTTATTTAGCCCATCTTTGTCCATTTTCATTAAATTTATGATTTATAAAAGTTATAAAAATTATTTTAAACATAGATATACCAAACCTATTTCTCATTCTACAGTCTATTTTTTATTGTAGTTACCAAACAACATTCTTATTTTGATCAAAAATGGTTTTTAAAAATACTTTTTGAAAAATAGACAAAAATTAAAAATAAAAATGATACCAAACACAGCCTAAAAAGGCAGCCAGCTTGGACAGCACTAAGCTAGGTGACTCCTATACAGGCCTAGGTGACACCTAGACATTAGAACCAAAACCGTACAATCTTATACACATCAAATTGACTAAATTCTTCATTTCCTCCTCAATTTTCCTTACCCACAATGCCTTAGAAAGGTACCCTTAAAGGGTTGTTGTTTTTGCATCAACATATAACCAAGTGTGGTCAAATGCAGAGAAACCTCTTTGATAGAGTGGAGAGAAGGTTTGAACTTTGAACAAACATCAATGCTTACATAGAGATGATTGGTCTAATGGCTCACCTAACATTTGCTAGGATACTAATTTTTTTATATAATGTTTTTCCAATGTTTTAATTACTAACGTTAATTTTATGAACATCTTGCGATACATTATATAATGTTAATATTTATATAGGAAGATACAGGGGTCCATTCTCTTGGCGTAGTCTAACAAGTAGTAGCTGTTTACTTTTCTCCGCAATATATATTTTTTTCATCTTTATCAAAATTTTATTTAAACAATCCTAGGAAAATAATGACAATTAGTAATTAATGACCGTACATCAAGGAAAATACCGATCACTCATGGGTTAAAAAAAAGGGCATCCCAGTGCATGAGACTCCCACTAATCCAGGGTCTTGGGTGTATTTATTTATTTATTTATAATTTTGGTTTTTCCTCATACTAGAATGTGTTATAGACTTATATTACTGTTGTATATTTAGGAAAAAAATTCTTCACGTGGCCCAGCTATAT
Source organism: Protea cynaroides (assembly GCA_028583415.1). Taxonomy (NCBI): domain Eukaryota; kingdom Viridiplantae; phylum Streptophyta; class Magnoliopsida; order Proteales; family Proteaceae; genus Protea; species Protea cynaroides. The sequence continues at coordinate 8,707,592 of CM053276.1, read as the reverse complement.
ATGCTATTGTACGTGGTCCACCATTCTTGAATAGATTAGACACTTGATTTGCCACTTTTTTTTTGAATCAAGAATGATTTCCAAGTTTATCAGTTCAAACTTGGTCGATTCTAAGTAGCGCCATCTTTTATAACTTTGTCAAAACTTTGTAGTCTAAACTAGACCAGATTCATGAAAGATTGTAGTGGTTAAAAAGGTCATTTTTTCACCTTAGGTCCTGTATTCTTATTAGTTGAATAATAGGATTGCCATTTATTTGACTGAGTTTAATCTTTTTCTTTGGACGAGGTCAGGTCTGACCAGGTTTTGTTTCATGCATTCATTGTATTAACCATTAAAATTTTAGGCTGTGTAGATTTTCTCTTGTATTTGAAGAGTTCAAATCATTAGGGAGTTAATGTTGCAATTCTAACTGTTGGATATTGTAGAAAACCCTGTGCATACTTAATATTATGGGCCACTATGTATTTAATATATTTCCTAACATTGGAAATCGTTACCAAAATTGACCCGTTAATTGTGCCATATGGTGTCATATGTGGGGGAAATCTTACCCAGGAGTTAATGTTGACATGGAGCAAAATTTGTTATCCAACTATGATGCCACTTGGCAGATATTTAGGTAATCTAGATATGCCTCTCCAAATGGACTGTGTAGGAAAGGGTTGTCCTGTATGATTATTAGGTATTTTTCATGATTAAATATAAGGGTAACCCATAACATACATTGGGTACTTTCCATATCTGTCGCAGTACATAATTAGCAATTTGCATATTTTCTCAGTCATAGAATAAGGCTTTAAGGCAGTTTTGTAAATTCTCATATTTATAATAATTTCTAATGATTTTTTGGAAAAAGACAAAGCTTAAAAAAAAAGTTTTTTTTTGAGTGGAAAGTTTAACCTACCAACACTAATTAACAAAAAGTTTGTTACTAACTGACCTGTTGTTAAATGAAATCCTAGTATAATTGATATAACTTTTTCTCATCCTGAATAATATATGATTAAATGATTTCCCAATATATTTTATCCAACTGTAGAAGTGTTTCCTTTTCAAATTGGTTCCCACAGAATTTCCTCTTTTATACCACAAGTCAACTTGGTCCCAATCCTCTACACTTGTGCATATGCATGTAATTTTTCTAGTATTCGGTAATGTTTCACTTGGTTTCTTCATTTTTAATGACTAATTAAAGAAAGGTTAACCAAAATACATGAATTTACATGATGAGAGTTCCAAAATTTACCAAAATTGGGTGTTAATGTTTTAAACCTCCACAAAGCTTCCAATTTTTTGTCTTGATTGATGAAGAATGGTCTAAGGCCCCGTTTGGTAAGTCTCTATTTCCGGATTCCTTAATCTGTCTTTGGAGCAAATTTTTTACTCCTAGTATTTCGAGAGCAAAAACATGTTTGATAATGATGCTCTGGACTTATTGGGGCTTCAGTTCCAATTTCGGTTTTGCTTAGGGTTTGGAAGTACGCGGCCGGAAATCGGAATTGGATCTGAAATCCGGCCAGCATTGGACCATGGACGTCAAACCATACCCTAATTTCAAACCATTCCATTAACCCTAGTGGTAGAACAAGCACTAGTAAAACTCTAGTTCCGCTATGGAAGTTTGGAAACTGAAAATTATAGTTTCGTAAAGATTGAACCTTTACAAGAGAAATAAAAACCTAATTTTATATTTATCATAGGGAATCATGACGACTTCAATCTTCCCTCCTTATTGTTTGTCACCGTCTCCCTCCAAACCCAGAACCCGTGGTGGCTTTCAAGCTCAGCTCTCTTCAATCCCTCGAGTAGCCACCTCAGACCCTTCCGTCCTCCAAATTGCAGAAACCCTGGAAGATTCTGTGGCCACCCTCTCTTCTTTTTCTTCCTCATCATCCCCAGCCTTACAAAAGCTCCGAGACACGTCTGCTGAATCTGTCCTCTCCATGTCGCATTCTCACAAAGATGAACCATTTCACTTCACTAATACTTCTTTAATCAGATATTCCCATATTCATCCTGTTTATGCCCCTCCCCTTTCTGACAACCTAATTGGTATCTCCTCCAATACCCAATTCCCCAATCTTGTCATTGTTGATGGTTACATTATCCCCTCTGCTTCTGAACTCTCTGGATTGCCGGATGGTGTTTATGTCGGTTGCATATTTATTACATATAATCATAACGATTGCAATTATTTCGTCAATTTTGGCGTCCTTTTTTTTTTTTTTAATTCCTTCAAGTTGCTGTGACCAGGTGAGAGCATCTTTTTTTAGATCATATTCTGACTCCGGGAGTCAATTTTTAGACCTGTTTACTTCATGGGAGCTGGAGTCAGACCGGATTTACCAAACATGATTCTGCTCCCAAATGACTCCCTGAGATCCGGGATCCGGGATCCGGATAGTTATCAAACAGGGCCCAAATCACCAAGTCTATTATTCCCCATATGAATATGGCAAAAGTTAGACCCAAGGTTGAGATTCTGAAGGTTTTAATAAAACAATTACTCATGTATGAAATACACAAATTAGATGGAATTTATTGAAATGAGAAAAAAAACGTTCATTCTACTTAAGTGCATTGCAATGTTCCAACGGTTTTCACTGGAATGAGAAATTGCTTGGATTTTGCCAAAATAAATCACCAATTTTGACTGAAAGATACAAATATAAAAATATTTTGCTTGAAATTGAAGCAAAACTGGAAATAGTGCCATGGAGTCAGGCAGGATCCATTAGTTTGAAAATGTGTCAGGATTTTAGAGGAGGTCCCACCGTGAAGGCTAGGAATTTCCTGTATTGTGTCGACACTGGGTTGTAGTTATGTTGGAGGCTTTGTGATGTCTAAATAAGTGACTATCCTTGTTTGTAAGCGGACTAAATATATGAGGGGAGAATTGTGTTTGAATTATTTGTGGATCTTCCTTAAATCCTTTCTTTGGTGGATCTCCTTGTAAATGTTGTCCCTTTCCTCATACTTGGGAGCTAGCAACGAGCTAAGTCTGGTGTTAGCTGTTGATGTCACAGTAATTGCGTAGGAAAACTGGCTAACTGGTAAGAGCAAAGCAGAGGGAATAGAGTGAGTGCGAAAGTAGGATCGCTCAAAGGTCTGTGTCCTTTTGTTACGAATTAAATCCTTCTCTCATGTTTCTGCTGCTTTGAATTGTTGATCTCCTTATTTCATGTTTCTTTGGTTGGGTACCAATCACATCACAATTTATTGTTTTGAGTTATACCATCACATTACTGTTCTTCATAAATGAATAACTGACCGGTTTATCACCTAGCTGCTTTCAATTGTTAACTCGAGTGTTGTTAGCTTTCTGCTCTCTTTAGAGTTTAGAGTTGCATGCTATTCAGTCATGATTTTAAGGTCTTTCCTTGTGCCTCATTCCACTTATTTTCATCCTTCTACCATTCCATTTACACTCCTCACTCGTATAAATCTTGGTATTTGTTCTTGATCTTTATCATTTTGGATGACTTTCCCTCATCTTGGCACCTCTTTGGTAGCCTTACGTTTCGGATTGAAACATACAAAGAAATAGTTGTCTTGTTGTAAACTGCATAGTTGAGTGTTTCGTATGCTGCTACTCTTGAAATTTTTATTAGTGACTCTTATACTTACAGGCTGGAAATTGTAAGCTGTCTCTAATGCAATAAATAATATGCTTGCTGACTGGAAATTGCAGTATTCCATGAAACATGTGGTTTGTCTCCATATCTGGCTTTAATCCTTCTTGTTTCCACAGGGCAAGGTTGATTTCAAAGACAGAGAAACCTGGGAGTTCCTGTTTATGGAGTATTGGGAGATAGTAAAACAAAAAGAGCACTTGAAATTGGAAACTCTCCAGTTGGCTGATATCCGCTTGAAGAAGGGTGAGAAATATCACAGTGGGTCTGATTCAGATAGATTCACGAAAGGGGAAGAAGAGGGTGAACTATCAAGTTCTGATTGTGAGAAGATGGATGGTACAATCACAGAAGGCCGATTGGAATGGATGGAGGAATCTGAGGGGCATAAATATTTTTCAACGAAGACGATAAAAAGGAAGCTTAGATTAAAGAAGAAGGAGTTTATTGGTTGGGGTTCAAGGCCACTTATTGAATTTCTTGCTTCAATTGGTATTGATACGAGTAAACAATTTTCTCAGTATGACGTGAATATTATCATCACAGATTATGTCAATAAGAACAATCTCATGCATCCTGGGAAAAAGAAAAGGATTCTGTGTGACGAAAGGTTACATTCTGTTTTTGGAAAGAAAATTATCCACCGAAATAAAATCCATGACCTACTGGAATCACATTTTTCTGAGAATCTGGAAGAGTCCGAGGAAGATGAATTCAAATACAGTTCAGAGGACATGGAAAAGGATGCCCCAAAGGCCTGTGAAAGGCGGAGGATATCAAACTCAGAAAGAACTTACAAAAGGAAACAAGTTTTGGAAGTTCCACAGAGCTGTTTTGCATCTGTAATTCCTAGAAACATTAAGTTGGTTTATTTGAAAAGGAGTTTGGTTGAGTGTCTTTTGAAGATTCCAGAGACATTTGAAGAGAAAGTGGTGGGTAGTTTTGTGAGGGTCAAATGTGATCCCAATGACTACTTACAGAGAAGTTCTCACCAGCTCCTTCAAGTTACAGGTAATTTTTGTCATAAATTTGTATTTTAGTGAAGACCTGTTATTAGAGTTATTTTCTTTGCCTTGGATTGTTATCAAGGTCACCTAGCCATTCATTTGTCTTTCACCCTCTTCTACAGAATGGCATAATCACAAAATTACACTCACAAAAGAGGGGCAGGTCCCTAATTTTTCAATATGTACCCATTTTATGTTGCACCATTCCTATATATGGTTGAAGTTTCCGTTCTGATGCAGGAACTTTTGTTCTTTATTATTTTAATATTTGGTCCTGAATTATCATAGAATGAAATTACATCTATTATTGTCACAGGTGCCACTTCTTCAATATGAAAAAAGGATCATTGTAGAACTATGATATTAAGCTTACAAATTTTAAGCACACTTTGATTTATCCTTTTTTATGCCCATTATGTCGCTGAACAAGAGACTTCCTTTCCGATAATTTTTTGTTTTATGTAAAAGCTCCTCGATGGTGCTATTTGTTTCTTGTTTTCTAAACTAGTCATTTTCTTCCATTTAATAACAAAGAAACAAAATGAGATGCTTTCCGTGCAATTCAGACTGCAGATTTATCTTTTGCCTTATTATTAGACATGATGGCTTATTCTTATTTGTTTTCTTATTAGGAGTGAAGAAGGCCTTGGGGACAGGTGATGTCACAACAGAGATCTTCCTTCAAGTTTCTGATATGAAAAAGGAAATTTGTATTCGCATGTTGTCTGATGATTATTTCCCTGAGGTAAACATGTTGCTAATGACGTTATCTTATTGCAACTGTGCATGCTAGGCTTTTACCTGATATTCTAGTCCAACATTTCATCCCTCTAGGTTTGACTTTATTTGATGTTACCTTGACTGTTCCAACTGTTTCCTATCTCTGCCAAATTAGAATTTCAGGACTTTGTGTAATGAACTGAAAGATGCTGATCAGGTAGTCAATGTTTGAATTTTATTCAAGGTTGCTGTAGTAAAAAACTGAATCTTGGGTGGAGTCTCCTTGATCCATATAGCTGTCTTAGTTTGATGTTTGATTCTGAATGATGTACAGCCAGTCCAGTCCGGAGTTCAGTTATTCTGAAAATACTTTTGTTAGTGTTAGGTTTTATTGCAACTGTTTATCTATGGGCCTTGATCAAAAGCCAGAAGCTTCGGCGAAGAGGTAGGTTTTTAGAGGATAAAGTGGCGATAAGAGGGCGAGCGCAGCTAATCTAGTTGATCCCATATAGGCGGAGATGAGGATGGAAGAAGCAGGGGCGAAGCCATAGAAAAGATTCCCATTAAGCAAACGAGCCTATTCTCAAGACTTTTGACCGAGATCGATCGTTTCGTTCACCGACATTGATGGCCCCTCTTCCATACCTATGTATGGTTACATAGAGATTGAAAGCTACTCATCTTATTTGGCTGGGTCCACCAGAAAGTGGGTAGTGCCTTTCCCATTCGGTCTTGATATGCGAATCTAAACGAAGGACGGACTCGAACAGATCACAGGCTCCTGAGCTCTTAAGGAGCTAATTTGCCTTTTGGATTTGTTGAAACCTGTTCAAATTAGATCCTTTGGATTTCTATTTCTATATCAAAGATATGCTTACAAAGTTTTTCCAACTTATTGATTGACATTAACCCTAGATCCTTCCATCGGAGGAAAGTCGCCCCAGATAACTTTTTTTTTTAATTTTTATTTATTTATTTATTTTTAACTACCTCAGTTATTAAAGCTCTTTATTTGGTTGAAAGCTTGTGCCACTGTCCTTATGACTATCGCTCTTAGTTGCAGCCCTACCAGGCGTTGTAAGTGTTTGTATATTCTTTCTCCCGCTTTGGCGTAACATGAACTTGTAAGCTTCCTATTTGCCAATAGAAGTGAAAAAAGACCCATACCCGAGTTCCATAGCTTTGGGTCCGCTATCCCAATCATGATCTTCCTACCCCTAGAGGTAAAGGAAAGGTCCTTCCCTTTATAACTTGGAGCTGATTTGAGAAGCATATGCCATCCACTCATGCACTCCTCTTCAGATAAAGATGTCCCCACAACAAAGAGAGCACCACTACCGGCGCAAGGGAAGGTCTTTGCAATGACGGTCGAGGATGTCGAGAGTTCTCTTGGAGTAGTCACAGGTATTTTAAATTATAGTGAGAATCATCATTTGCATGGCATGTTGTGACACGAGGCTAATTGCATGTGTAGGTATGCTTCCTATTTCTGGAATCCCTACAGGGGTACTTTTTGACTCAGGGGCCACGCATTCATTCGTGTCCTCTACATTTGCCGGTAAATTGGGAATGGCACCCAGTAACATGAAAAACGCGTTGGAGGTGCACACCCCCCTAAGCTCCAGAGCCGAGCTCGATACTTACTATGGGTCGTGCAAAGTGAAGATTGACAGCAAGGTGATGGAGGCCAACCTCATTAGACTTGAAATGAGGGATTTTGACGTGATCTTGGGCATGGACTGGTTAGCCAAGCATTAAGCTAGTGTCTTGTGTTCCAAACGTTAGATCTTGTTCCAGCCCACCAGTGATGGAGCCTTTGTGTTTACCGGTGACAAGACCACGTAACATTGAAAATTGTTCTTGATTGTTCTCCAAGCCTCCAAGCTTCTAGAGCAGGGTTGTGAGAGTTATTTAGTGTCGGTAGTTATTTAGTGTCGATGTTGGACACTGAGGCAAAGATACCTCGATTAGAGGATCTACTAGTGGTCAGCGAATTTCTTGAAGTCTTTCCCGAAGAGTTACCGGGCTTGCCACTGGATGGAGAGACGGAGTTCGTAATTGATCTACTCCCAGGATCAGCGCCGGCCTCTAAAGCACCATACTGGATGGCTCCCACCGAGTAGAAGGAACTAAAGATGCAGATCCAGGAATTGCTAGATAAAGGGTTTATGAGGCCGAGGATCTCACCTTGGGGAGCTCCGGTCTTGTTCGTTAAAAAGAAGTATGGGAGTGTTCAGTTGTGCATCGATTGCCATGATTGAAATTTGCCTAAGTTCAATATTCTGAACCTATAAGAGTTCTCCTTTGAAACCTTGAAGAAGTTTTATTCCATCTTAGAAGAGTTATTACTTCGCTTGCATCCTAGAAGAGTGGCATGACCTCTTTGGAACTGCAATCATCCTAGAAGAATTGTATTTCAACCCATATCTATTCATATTCAACACACGTTTGCAATTCTTGCAATTCCCGAATCTGTCCAGTGCATATGTCTCTACTTTAAGTAATATTTTGGAGGTTTTTCATTGGTTGTTCTGAAGTGAGTTTGTTAGCAAACTTGTCCACGAACTTCTGGCTTTGGAATCACTCAAATCCAATCTATATTCAGTGAGTTATGCTCATTTTACTAAGATAACGCATTTTTGGAAATTCCTGTATCCGAATTTTGTTTTCTTTGAGCTTGTTTTATCTTGATCCAAATTCGTCAATCTCCTTTGGGGAAGGTTACATCCAATGTTGTAACCCCTTTAGACCTTCATTTTTGGGTTTTATATTTCAGCATATTACACTTAAAACCCAAGGAATTAAAATCCTAAACTCAATAGACATCAAATATGAGCATTTTTTTAACTGGACTGCATTAAGTCAACAGTTTTTATTTATTTTATATTCTATGGTGTTGGATGTTGTGGTGGCATTAAGTTGTGCTTTTGCCTTCTAAAAGTGCACGTCCAAGTTTTGAATCACTCAGGTTGAGCTTTTAAATATTTTAAGTGATTTCAATATTTAAACATGAAATTCGTCAACATACAATCAATGAGACATGCTGGTACAATGACAAATGCTTGGCTTGGGTCTAAATGTCAATTAACATCTTTTTTATTGAAGACTGGACTTGATTGGCTTGTTTGACTTAAATGACTTGTTTGAGTTGGCTGAGTCAAGCAGTTGAGGCGGCTGAGTCTCACACAATGGTAGGCCACATAATGACTTTACTCCTGGGGCTTGGGAGTCAAGTGGATTTGGCTGAGTCAGCAAGCCATGGACAATGCTTATGAAGTTGGTCCTGTTGTGTAGAGTTTTTATGTTGGTTGATTGAACTTTGCTTGATTGCGTGATGGCTACCTTCATTTGTGCATTAAACTGTGATTTGTAGGATTTGACCCATGTTTTGTTAGACACTATTGAATGCCTAGACCTTGTTTGGATGCCATTGCGCTTCTCCTGCATATAAAACGGTTGAATATGGTGCTACTATTATATTTCATTTATATACTAATTTATATGAATCCTTTTGTTTGACTTATCATCTCCTGACTTTCTTACCTGAACAATATGTTTTTATCCAGTTCAAAGGGTCAAGATTGTCGAAAATATTCAGTATTCGATAATCTAAGCATCTGACATCCCAAATTTAGGGATCCTATTTGGTCTTCTATATCTGTGCAAATTGGTGCTTGCTTGAACCTCATGCTGACTTAAGGGTTGAAGTGTCAACTTAAGCCTCTAAATGGCTGGGCCATGTACAGGATTATTATTCTTGCCACTTTTATATTTTCCACACATGTAGGCATTGTGATAATTGGTTTTTTTTGGTTGCAGGAAGAGTGTGATGATTTGCGTCAAAGAGTGAAAGATGGTCTGATAAGAAAACCTACTATTGTAAGTTTTCATGATCCAGTGCAATTTATATTTTGCCTTGGCATTTCAACTGTTGACATCTGTTGTTTTGTTGTTGTTGTGAAACACGCCTTTTTCAAGAACTTAGCAATATCACAAGCACTTGCTTCCTTAACTCTGGTTTCTCCAAGCCTGCAGAACGACAAGTGGGTCTTATTGATATAATTTCAAACTTCGGCTTGCTTTGAGGGGGAGTTAAGGCCCCTTATATTCCAATAGAACCCCTTCATCATTACTAGCAGCATTTGGAAGATACTGAGCTCACACACGATCCTATGAGGATCGGGAATAGGACCCTGAGCCCTCGAGCTCTCGCGAACTGTTTTTAAAATTGCGAGGAATTCTCTTGCTCTTACGTCGCCTTTAGGTTTGCCCTTCGATTCCAATCGGTGAGCTTCCGCCTCGCCTTCAATCAGCAGTAATAGGTTATTACTGCCTCCATTATCAGGAGTCTCTGCAATAATCTGGGACGGTGGGGTGGAGGGATTAGAAGTGGTTGAAGGAGATGCAAGATGGCCAGGAGGATAATTTGAATTGATGACAGGTAGTGGTGAAGAAAGGGTGGGCTGAAGGCGAGGAGAAGTCGAGTTAGGGAGATGAGAGGGTCTGCGAGAGGTGGGAGAGTTGCCGGATGGGTGTTGTTGGATGGGAGGGTCGGGAGGTTGGATGGATTGGTGGGTCGGGGGATTGGGTTGGGGGTTTTGGGTCTGGGTGGGTCGGAAGATTGGGGTGGGACATTGAGTTGGGGGATTGGGTCAGGATGGGTGAAGTAATGAGCTGGGTTTGGTTAGGTTTAGTTTTAGTAGAGGATTGGGGTAAACTGGGTTCACAGTTAGGGTTGGTTGATGCTTGGTTTGCTGGATTGACAGACCGGTTTGGTTGAAGAGACTTGGGGAGATATAAGTTAAAAGATGTTTCACAGCATAGGTTAGAGGCGCAATTGCTGTTGCAACAGGAAGAGGGGCAGAGGAAATCGACATCTCGATGGTACTTCCCGCAGGCAGCAAAATAGGCGGATTAGCTGGATTGGGATGTGGCATCTCTAGGGGGAGGTCGTTGCAGGATCACTTTCATCAAAATGGAAATACTCGTCAGTCTCATCACCGTCTGCAGTTTCAAGGGTTCTGACTTTGTTGCTTACAAAGATGGCATCGAGTATTGGGTCATCACCTTCACCAGAGGCTTCAACAGGTAAGTCCCGACAAACTTCCACGTCTCCTTTCATGTCTTCTCCATCTTCTCTAATTTCCCTTCTTACTCCTACTTCGTTATTGCCGGTGACAGTTCCCGCTGCATTTTTTTCTGCCATTTGGAACGAGATTTCCCTGCACTTTTCCAACCGATAGGTTCACTTGGGGTGATAATCTTTGGGATGCAGGCCTTTGTGGCATGACCAAAGGTCTTGCAAGAGATGCAAACAGGGGGTTTCCATTTATACTTAATGGGTTGTGTTGAATAAGAGATGAATAATGAATGAGTGAGTTGATACCTTACCCAACTTTCTTATTTATAGATAAAGAGATTTACAATAAAAGAAAGTAGGTGAGAAAGGGGTACATTGAATCTAGACACTTATTGTGCGGTATATGGGTGGTGCGGTAGATGGATCACTTATGTGGAAGATGGTCCATTAGTCGGACCATATTTACAAAACTCCTTCTCAAGTTGGTGCATATATATCATGCATACACAACTTGGATAATATCATATGAAAAGGTTTCCTAGGTAACCCTTTGGTGAAGATATCTCCCAGCTGATCCTCTAATCTAACAAAAGGGATCTGAATCTGTCCACTTTCCAATTTCTCTTTGATGAAGTGGCGGTTTATTTCAATATGTTTTGTCCTATCATGCTGAACAAGGTCATGAGCAATGCTGATAGCCGCCTTATTGTCGCAAAACAGAATCATGGATTGGGGACATTGAACCTTTAAGTCTCTTAGTAAGCCTTGCAACCATAAAAGTTCACATATTCCCTTGGCATCTCCCTAAATTGTGCCTCTGCACTGGATCAGGCCATAACATTCTGCTCTTGTTGCGCCAAGTAACCTGATTTCCACTCACAAAGGTACAGTAACCATATATAGACTTACAATCTGGACTGCCTGCCCAATCTGCGTCTGTATAAGCCTCAACTTTTAGATGACTATCAGGCGATAGGAGATCCCTTTTCCTGGGGCTGCTTTTACGTAATGTAATATCCTGTAGACTGCCTCCATATGAGTAGAATAGGGATCATGCATAACCTGGCTTACTAGACTCGCGTTAAACGCAATTTATGGCCGTGTGTGTGATAAGTAGATGAGCCTTCTAACTAACCTCTGGTACCTGCCTGTATCTGGTGGTGTTCCTTCTTTTTCTCTGAGCTTGGTACTGGGATCTAGTGGAGTATCGCACGGTTGGCACCGAAGCAATCCTGTTTCTGAAAGGAGATCAAGGAGATCAAGGAGATACTTCCTTCGAGAGAGATAGATACCCTTTGTAAATTTGGCAACTTCAATCCCAATAGAGTACGTCAGTTTTTCAAGATCTTTGATTTCAAACTCCTTTCCCAGAAATGCCTTTAGTTTCCTGATTTCATTGTCATTATTTTCAGTGACAATGATATCATCAACGTATACTAATAGTGCCAGATGAGTGCTTAATAAATAAAGTATGGTCAGCATTACTCTGAACAAAACCAAATGCTACCATAGTTTTATAGAACCCAAACCATGCTCTGGGGGACTGTTTCAATCCATATAGAGAGTGTTTCAACTTGCATACCTTCCCTTTGGTGCTAGTGTTTGTGAAACCAGGTGGGCAATCCGTGTAAACTTCTTCATTCAGTTCTCCATGGAAGAAGGCATTCTTCACATTTAGCTGTTGCAAGTCCCAGTTATGATGTACAGCACATGACAAAAGAACTTTGACTGTAGTCATATTGGCCCTTGGAGCAAATGTTTCTTGGTAATTAATCCCATATGTTTGGGTAAATCTACGAACAACCAACCTTGCTTTGTATCGATCTATAGTCCCGTCTGATTTTTGTTTGGCTGTGACGCACTTGCATCCTACTGGTCTCTTGCCTGGTGGGAGTGGAACAAAGTCCCATGTATCATTCTTCTTCAAGGCTCTCATCTCCTCCACCATTGTAGCTTTCCATCTTTCGTCCATAATTGCAACCTGCCATTTTTGGGGATATGTGGAGTTGCGTTGATCTAGGGTGGGCAAGGCAAGGGGATATGTGGAGTTGCGTTGATGGTAGGGATCATTCCTTGCTTGCTTTTGGCATGGCTGTAGACTTGCAGAGGTTTAGGACTGGGAATGGGTATAGATGGTATTTCACCAGGTTTTGATGGTACATTTGTGGCTGGAACATTTAGATCCAAATTTGGGTTGGTATTTCACTAGGTTTTGATGGTACATTTGTGGCTGGAACATTCGGATCCAAATTTGGGATGGATCATTCTTGGATTTTTTTTTGCTTCTTCTGGTACACAAAGAGACACATCTTCAACTGCATCCTTCTCCCCCTAAAGATGTGATGGGTAATTCATGAGATGCTCATGAGAAATAACATCTTTAGTAATAAAAGTCCATCGGGAGGGGGGTGGTAACATTTGTACCCTTTCTGTGTTGCTGAATAACCAAGAAATATACAGAGCAACCCTCTGGGATCAAGCTTGCCAGGGGAACGATGATTGCGAGCATGGAAAACACAACCAAAGATCTTTGGTGGGAGCACAAAAGAAGTATCACCAAACAGGATATCCAATGGAGTTTTGTTGTCCAAAATACGTGATGGGAGGCGATTGATAAGAGAATTGGTAGTGAAGACAACATCACTCCAGAAGTGTGCCAGAACATGACCATCAAACATGAGGGCGGGTGCAATCTCAAGTAGGTGACGGTTCTTCCTCTCTGCTATGCCATTTTGAGCTGGTATGTCAACACAGCTCGTTTGATGAATGATTCCATTATCGGCCAAATACTGTTAAAAGGTACCTTCAGTATATTCCTTGCCATTATCATTGCGAAGTACCTTCAGCTGGGCTTGGAATTGTGTCTTGATCATATTATGGAATTGTCAAAAACATTGAAAAATCTCATTTTTCTGATGCATCAAGTACACCCATGTTGTGCGAGAGTGTCAATCGATAAATGTGACAAACCATCGATGTCCAGAAATAGATGTAGTCTTAGCTGGGTAGCTTGGGCCCGAAACATCAAAATGTACCAAGTCAAATATATCACTACTCCTATTTGCAGAAGTTAATAAGAAATACGAATCTGTTTAGCCAACACACAAGCTTTACATAATAACTCCTCTTTATTACAATTTTTAATTAAAGAGGGAAACAACTGAGATAACGCAGTAGTAGAAGGGTGACCCAAACGAGGGTGCCACTGTTGTAGGGTGCTTACGGTCGAATAATGTAGTGTTTGGTGGTATGGGGTGAGGTATATGGATTGATGTAGGTTGTGAAGGACCATTATTAAGCAAGTAGAGACTATCATGCAATCTATCATGTCCAATCGTCCTCCCGCTCACTAGATCCTGAATTACACAAGAGGAAGGAAAAAAGGTTACTTTACAATTAATGGATTTGGTAAGACTACTAATAGAAAGTTAATTTGTGGAGAACTAAGAACATGATGAACATATTCTAAAGTAAGGGAAGAAGAGCAACGGATGGATCCCTTTCTAGATATAGGGGAGAGGGACCCATCGGCTACTCGGACTGTATCGGTCTTAGAAGAGGGTGAGTACTGATAAAAGGAGCTAGAAGAACCAGTCATGTGGTCACTCATAGTTGTCAAGGCATCGACGACTAGGCGTCCAGGCGTGATTCCAGGGCCTGGGCACCTGGGCGCCTTATGAGTGTTGCCTGGGCGGTCACTCAGGCTCTCTGGTCGTCGCCTAGGCGCCGCCTTGGACTCCATGGGCACCCAGATTGCCTAGGCGGTCGCCTTGGGTCTTATATGTGTTTTTTTCCCTTTGATCTCTGAATTTGTTTCACAGGATTTATTAGGCTCGACAGGAACAACATTTATCACGCAGTGCTTATTTATAAATAATATCTTATCTTAAAAGATATTATTTATAAATAAACAAATACCCCCTATTTGAATCCAATAAAAATAGTTTAAAATTCAAATTCCAGAAGGACAGAAAGTCAACCCTCCAGTTCAAGAACAAAAATCGTATTTTCTGGTGGGGGCGATTTTCAACTTTAAAATGCTAGGCTTTTTTTCAAATATAAAAATTTCATAAATCTTATTATAGTAAAGCATCACTAAAAATCAAGAGCACGCCAAAATAATCTCTTGCTTTGATGCTCAAAAAATAATTCACATTCAAACAACTTTTAACAGCATTCGCGTACTTCGAACAAGGTTTGACCGGAGTTTAACTCCTTCATTATAACTCCGATTCAAACATTCTAGGATTTGTTGGAAAGCTGATTATACTAGCTTTGCAACGAATTTGAGATTGCTTGAATCCGAAGTATATTAAAGGAGTTACGCTCCTATAAATTTTTTTAGAAATAAGCAAATGTTAGTCATAAATAAGTGTTGTCTACTTAACTCAATTATTTGTTTCTTTGTTGGTTTTCTTATATTAATTAAGCTATGTCTTAAATGTTTATTTATGTAGAATGCTGCATATATATATATATAGCATTAATATTTTTTTTTAAAAAACACTGGGAACGCCTTGGTCGCCTAGGCGATGCTTAGGCGGCGCCTAGGCGCCCAGGATGACCTCAAACGCCTTGGATTGCCTTGTCGCCTTGACAACTATGGTGGTCAGTGGCTCTAGTATCCATAACCTAAGGGCTAGAGACAGTGAAAGCACAATGACCAACATGAGGACTACCTGACTGAGCAAAATATGAACCTAGAGTGGTAGATGCTGACGGAAAATTGGTAGATGCTGCAGAAGATGGCCTTAGCAGATTTCGGAGAGCTTGAAGTTCTTCGGTTGAGAGCATTTGGGAAGGTCCAGTAGGAGGACAAGTCTCTGTTTGATTGGCCTGGGGTGTTTTGAAGTTTTTGGTCTTTAGTATCCCTTTTTCACGGCGTTTGGCCACATAATCTAATGGTTTCCCATGTAACTTCTAGCAGGTTTCTTTAGTATGCCTGTCTTTACCACAATATTCATATCAAACAGGCTCTTTAGAAGGGGCATACTTGGAGAACTATTGGGTGGTCTTGGGAGCTGTTCGTTCTGCGGGTAATGCCAGCATCATAAATGTTTGTCTCAAATCCTCTGATTAGACTAGAGCATAGGCCTAATCTAACGATGGCAGGGGATCATGACTGAGGATTTGAGTCTTGATTTGTTCAAATTCAATATTCAGGCTAGCTAAAATATATATACCTTGAGTTTGTCCTTTGCTTGTTTCATAACCGCAGCATCGACAGAACAGGCCGCAGTAAATGTATCATAATAATCCAATTCTTACCACAGGCTTCTGAGATCAGAGTAATATTGGGATACATTAACATCTTTTTACTTAGTTGCATTCAACTTTACATGAAGGTCATAAATCAAAGAGTAATTTCCAACTTGGGAGTATGTTTCTTTTGCCGCATTTTAGATTTGCACAACATCTGGTAGTAATACATATCCCCGGCCAATCTTAGTGTCCACGGATCAAATAGGCCATCATAATAGAATTTACAAATGCCCATTTCTCATAAAGACAGTCTTTTAGGTCAGGTGCCTTTTTTCGGCCAGTAATATACCCTAGTAGACCTCTAGCAGAGATGGCCATGTGGGTAGTTTTGGACCACATCAAATAATTGGTCCCATCCAACTTGAGTGGGTTGGGTGCAATGGCAGTAAATTCAGTTTTTGGGTTTTCTATGGGAGGAAAAACTTCCTTTGAGGACTTAGCCATAGTAATGACCACTTCTTAATATCGATTTTGTCTTAGAAAAAATAATTTTAACATTGCAAATCGATCTTGCCAATCAGTCTAAAAAAATACTTGGAATCAAAGATGCCACAAGGAGATATACCAGAAAGAATCGATCTTCTGTGAATCTGTGATTGTACAAACACAACTTCAGCAGGTTTCGATCTTCATTTTATCTGAGAAGGATCGAAATGGCTACTCGTGTGTTCTTGTCGAACAAATTGATCAAATAGAAGGTATTGATAGGCTAGAACAAGCCAAGAAGAAAATGCCACATGCTGTAGCCGTCGAACTCATGATATAGTCCCTCACGACGACCGTAACAGGAATAAATATGCAAATATCATCAACCAGTTCTCACGACATGGAGAACTTCACAAGCAGTAAGCCAGAGGCTCTTGGTGGTGGCTTGTTAGGCCACCGAGAATCGCCGGCAGCTGGTGGAAGAGAGAGAGAGAGAGAGAGAGAGAGAGAGAGAGAGAGAGAGAGAGAGGCGAGAGAGAAAGATAGCGGCGGTGGTGGCGGTAATACAAATCGAGAAAGAAAGAGGCGGTGGTGGCGGCAGTGCTTAGGGTTTGGGATCCCTAGGAACTTGGCTCTGATACCATATTGAATCAGAGATGGACAATGAATGAGTGAGTTGATATCTCACCCAGCTTTCTTATTTATAGATAAAGAGATTTACAAGAAAAGAAAGTAGGTGAGAAAGGGGTACATTGAACCTAGACACTTATCGTGTGGTAGATGGGTAGTGCGGTGGATGGACCACTTGTGTGGAGGATGGTCCATCAGCCGGACCACACCATCAACCGGACTATATTTACAACAGATTGTTTCTAGCAACTCTTCTTAGAGGATGGAATATGTATGAAATCTGGCAAGGCACGGTTAGTTCGAGCTTCAACACAAATGCGAGCAAAGGCCAACCTGGATTGGGCTTTCGTACATCTATCAGAGAATAAGGGGATGCCAACAATCGATCCAATTGAACTCATAGCCTCCTCACACCAAAGATGCAGAGGCAAGCCTGGCAGGCAAGCCTGGCAGAGAAATCCAGATGGGGAGGGATCTAATGTTCCTGTTGTCAAATCTTAGGAATTCATCCCATTGCCTCATAACGATGGGTTTCCCTGCCACATACCAGAGGCCCTTTTCCAGCACATTGATTTTATCATCTTTATTGGAAAATCTAAAGACATACATGCCGTTGTTGGCAAGGAAAGTCTACAGGCGCAGATGGTTTCCATTGTCTCATTAATGATTTCTCTACAAGCAGGAAAGGCAGTTTTCTTCCCACGAATTGACCCACTAATGCATTTCACCACTTAGTTATTTCGTCAGGGAACGAAGTATCAAAACAAGATGCTACGTGAATCTCGTTTTCCATTGTCGGGACATTGAAGTGAAGGGGTATACCTTCTCCAGGGGAGCAGAATCAAACAAGGTGTTCCACCGACCCTAACGCAGGAGGAAGTGCAGTCATACCCTGTAGTAGGCATCGGCAAGCCTTTTGGTGGCAAAGAGGGTTTCAACACATCCAATTCATAGATCCCTCTTTGCTACAGGATCTCTATTCAGTTCAAACCCAAATTTAACAAACAAAAGTAATTGAAATTGAACAAATAATTCCAAAACTTTAATTCCGTCTGTAAGAATGCTTCAAAAATTGGGATCCTTGATCCTTAGGATATGAGGAATAATATCCCAGAAGATGAGTTTGATCCAACGGGTTAGATCGAAACCAATCTTGCCCGTAGGTCTCAAACATGTATTTTTAACATACCAGAATTATAAAATTATGAAAAAACTCACTTATCTTGAGATTCAGCCGTTGGAGGGTCTTCAAACTTGGAGGGGAAGTACTCTAGGATGTGCTTGATAACATACCTAAATTTGAAGGTGATCCAACCATGGATGAAGAAATTATGAATTTTCAAAAACCACTATTATCTGAAAACGGGAATGAACAAAATAGGAGTTTTGGTTACCAGAATGTAATATTAAACTCTGACCAACTCTGTTGCCAGCATTCCACTTCTTCTTATCTATAGACTATGGAAAAAGTTACAAAAATAGAAACTCCAATCTGAAACAGAAACTTCCTTAATAGAGAATAGGAAAGTTTCTAAAACAACTTTTAGGAAACTAAACAGAAACTTCCTTTATAGAGAATAGGAAAGTTTCTAAAACAATGAAACAACTAAAATTGACTCATAAAGTAAATCAACTTAGGAAATAAAATCTAAACTAACTTTAGGAAAGAAATAACAAAAGAGAAACAAAAGATTGCAAAAAGATTCTGTTGGTACTGTTCACGTGAACAGTACCATGAACAGTGTTTTTGCTTGGCTTTTGGCTGGTTCCATGGACCAATGTCAGTTGGTCCTTATGTTGGTTCTTGGACTGGTTCACGGCTGGTCCTTGGACTTCATCACCTTTCCTTATTTCACTGTCTTCAAGGGAAACAAGAGTAGGGGTGGTGACAGAGCTCGGGATAGGGGAGGGAGGGGGCAGGCTGTGGGGGTATCCCACCGGAAGGCTAATAGGCTTGAAATCGCATGGTGGTGTCAGAGTGGGAGCAGTGTATATCCTGAATTTATTTTGTGTAACTCACGTTTGCTGCTTAAAATTATTTGGAACGGATGCAACCAAAACAATTTCAATTTTATGAATAAAAACCATTGATTTCTTTCATGGAATCACTTCCAAATTGAAATTTAAATGATACCAAAAAGTGCCTTAATCTGATCCTAGTTGCTTACCTGATTGAGTATGCTAATAACTGGTTCTATTTTGACCATTTTGTTTTTCTTTCTGGGGACAAAGAATTAAATTTTGATTGTGTTGATTGCAGTCAAAATTATATTACTTTTAAGGGACTTAAATTTGGAATACTACTGCATTATTCTTCCTCTACAATCAAAATGTTCTGATGCCTTTAATTGTTGTCTATTTGATTTTAATTTGTTTTACTTATTTTGTACGTGGTTATTAAATATTTTTTTTTAGTAGATTAAAACGTAAGTAATTTAAGCTCTTTTGTCAGGTGGAGCTTGAGCAGAAGGCCAGAATTCTACACGAGGATATAACAAACCACGTACGTGTTCTTGATTCTGATGTTAAAAATGAACTGCAAATAAAGGGTTGCTTTTTCATGTTCTCTGATTCCTTCTTATTTCCTAGTTATTATTTACAACAAACATTTCAGATTAAATGATATTATTTGATGAATTCTGTGTGTGTGTGCGCTTGTTTGCATGTGTGTGTTGTTGTGTAATTTATGGCTGCATTCAACTGGTAGCACAATTAAAATTTTCTGGTAGCACAATTAAAATTTTAATGAACTGTATAAGCTGATGACTTTTAAGATATCCTAGGTAAGATATAATAATAGCACGTGAATCTATTTGTCTATTATCAGAAATCACTGTCAGTTTAAAACTGTCTTGAAGATGAAAGGTGTGAGTAGGTTGTGGATTCAGTTCTGTTGGGAGCTCAAAAGTACAAATGAGACTCTGTTGATGCATTGGCTAAGAAGGGGCTGTAAGACTCTGAATCTGTTATGGGAATTGAACTCCCTTGTGAATTGTTTTCGGATATCCATCTGCAAGTGTTTGGGGCTTGATTGGTGGTCATTTGGTGGGGGTTATCTTATTTGTATCACTATTTTCCTCTAGGTATCTCTATGTATCAATGTTATGATTTGCTGTCAATAAAATTGTTATTACCCACGCAAAAAAAAAAAATTGAGGGAAGCCGAGGGCAAAAAAATTAATAAGCCCTAAACATTGAACACTTTCATCCAATTCTAAAGCTTCGTATGTGCTGTGAAGTGCCTTGTCATTGTAGATAGTAATGGTAGCAGTAACAGCATTATAGATATGGGTGAGGGCAAGCCTTGGTGTGACGGTAAGGTTGTTATATTGCAACCAGGTGGTCCCACGTTCGAAAGAAAGAAACAGCCTCTCTCATTGCAGGGGTAAGGCTGCGTACATTCTGCCCTTCCCCAGACCCTGCAGTTGCATTCTCGTGCACTGGGATGCCCTTTTTTTTTATATATATATATGGGTCTTATATGTTTCAATTATATTGGGCTACATCATTTGGGTACCACAGGGACATTACGAAGATACATGTGTAAGGGTATCAAGTGTTTCAGTTGCTTTATGTGGGGTAATTGGAACCTCACTGTGTTACACTTGGTATTTCTTCTCTTTCCTCCTACAGGTTTATGGTATTCTAAATTTAGCTTTGAAATTTTTTGTCATTTTCGATTGTTATTCATGTCCTTGCTTGTGAATGACTTCAGAATCAATTGATTGCAGTGGATTGACAGAGAGATTACAATGTTACAAAACCTCATTGAACGGGCAAATGAGAAGGGTTGGCGAAGAGAATATCCTTTATTAACATGTACAAGGTTTAATATGGAACAGTTTCTTGTATGATATAGATGCTGAGGAAGTTGCTTTGTTATCTTTATTCTTATAATATTCTTAAAGGAAAAAGGTCCTCTGAATTGCGGAGTGGGAGTTACGCCAGCATCTGTCTTTCTCTCTTTTCCTCTGACAAATGCCCCCCATGGCCCCTCCCATCGGTGTGGGCAGGCAACCCTGCTGCTCAGAAAACCCTTTCCCTTTTCTAAAAAAAAGGAATTCTGGGTCTTCTGATGGGGGTTAGAAGGAAATCTTAGCCACAGCTCACAATATTCAGAAATAGAAATGGATGTTGTGATGATTAAGGTGTCTGATGGTGAGATGTCAAGAACTGCTGTATGGGACAACTTTGATGCAGTGGTGAACCCACCAGAGCAGAAGGAATTGAAATCGTCTCCTGCTAGTGATTTGGCAGGAGACGCGGCTGCCCGGATGGATGGCCGACACTTGGCTGTCGGCTGAATCCGAGCCGACACTCAAGCCGACAAACTGAGCCGACAGGGGGTGTTGGCTCGGATGGAGGGCTCAGATTCACCCGACAGACAGGTGTCGGCCATCCATCCGAGCAGTCCCGTCTCCTGCCAAATCTCGGGTAGGCAGGAGACGATTTGGATCCGAGCAGAAGATATGGATGGATATTCTTTGTGATATATTTTATTTGGGATATTTTTGTTATTTAATTTTTCTATTTGTTTAAATTATAGGTGGTTAATATTATACGTAGTAGAGGGGGTCTGAGTCTTTTATCTTTTGTTTATCATGTTAGCATTTTGCGAACAGAGTCCTAGAGTTAGTTTGAATGTTATCTTTGAGTCTTAGTCTTATATTAGAAGCCTATGTTTTGTTTCCTTTATATAGTGGCATGTACTCAATGATTAAGTAGAGATTTGATAATGGAAAATTGTGTTAGTGCCTGCATGGCTTGATGCAACCTGCAGGCTGAGTTTTAACCCCAAAAAAAAAAAAAAAAAAAAAAACCCCAGCCCCAATCCCAAGAAACGTGATTTTTCTCTGCCCAGGCAAGCTATTAGCTTCCCTGGTTCTGTTCCCATATCTTCTCTCTTTCTTTCTCTTACTTCTATTCCTTGTTATCTTGCCAATCCCCTGTTCTGTTATCGATATTGGCAGTACCAATTTGTTGTTTTGAACTGACTAAAGACTTGTTGCTTTGGACTGGTAGTTTGGGGTTTGAATCTACCCCTCTGCGACATACACTCTAGGAGTTCAGACCCATCAGAGCTCTCTGCTGTGAGAAATAAATCTGAAACCAAATCTGGTTCCTGGGTTTCCGCCAGGTTCAGTCTCATACTTCACATATTCTTCGTTCCTTGCTGTTCCTACGTAGTACTTAATATGTAGGAGTAGGAGTCTTTATTTATCGTTTGTTTATCACGTAAGCAGATTATGAATAAAGTCCTAGAGTTAGTTTGAATTTTATCTTTGAGTCCTAGTATTATATTAGAAGTTTAGATTTTTTGTTCCCTTCATATAATGGCATGTCCTCAATGGTTGATTAGAGATTTGATAATGGAAAATTGAGTTTTGCTTGAATTAGTGCCTGCGTGGCCTGAAGCAGTCTGTGGGCTGAGTGTTCTTCCCCCTGATGCGATTCTTTTCTTCCCAGGTAAGCTCTTAGCTTCCCTGTTTTTGTTCTCGTCTTTTGTCTCCTTTTTATATCTTCTACTTCTAGTTATCCTGCAAATCCCCTGTTCTGTTATCCATACTGGCAGTCCCAATTTGTTGGTTGAAACTCACTGAAGCCCTGTCGGTTTGTAGGTATTTTGGGGTTTTATTATACCCCTTTGGGTGACTTACAGTCTAGAAGCTCAGACCCAACAGATCTCCGTGCTGTGAGAAATAAATTTGAAATCAGATCTGGTTCCTGTGTTGCCACCAAGTTCAGTTTTAGACTTCATGTATTCTTCCTTCCTGGCTGTTTGAGGCTGTCTGTTAAGTGCTTTTTGGAAGGATTGGCAGTTGCAATTTTCCCCTTGTTTCCCAAGTTAATCAGACCTGAATCAAGGGAGTTCTCCCCCTTCAAATCTTGCTGGTTTTCCATCCTCACATCTCGGTCAGGAGGTTGAAGGAGACCTTCCTTTCCCCCACCAAATTTAACCCCTGTTCTAATGTTCTCCTTTTGCCTTTCCTTTTGACATCTATTCTTATGTTATCCTTCATTATTGTTTTATTACCCACACTACCCCTATGTTTTAAGTTTTTCTTAATGTTATACCATCCTTATCCTAAGTACCAGTATGTCGCCTCTTTAATTTTAATACCAAGCCATTCCCTGCCCCTTACCTACCCATTCCTCTGTAGTCCTAACTTCTTGATATTTACAGTTCTGCCACTACCATTAATTAATTGTTCTCATATATTTCTGGAATGGGCCCATAGCGATGCCGGATAGGGTCTTTGCAATGTAGGACCGCATTAAATTTTGATTGAGATTATGGTCCTTCATATAAGAACTCAACTATTTTTCATTATTTTTGCTGTTCCAAAGCATGTTGAGAGAGAGACGGAGAGAGAGAGAGAGAGAGAGAGAGAGAGAGAGAGAGAGAGAGAGAGTGATGGGAGTGGGTTCTAGGTATTCAATCAACAAAAATATTCCCCAATTTGTAGGATATCAAGCTTTAAAATAATAATAATAATAAAAGAAAAACCTAATAACAGATTCTGTTCTCTGGACTTCAGAAATGTGTATTCAATCTCTCATCACTTAGCAGTAGGTCTTCTTTGTAACCATAACTCTAGGAAACAGGGACATTTAAGTAGTCAAAAGTAGTCGTAAAACCCAACCTGGTCAGCTGATAGTAGTTCAATAATATCAGATCAATATGCAGCTCCACCCCAAGTCTCCTTCTAGGGTTCAGCAGTAAGGAACAGAACAGGCACATGCACAGAACCAGCAGTAGAAAACTCTGTTTCTAGTGAAGATGTTGACCAGAAGATCAGTCTGAGTGATTACAGTAGGAGTAGGACTTCCAGCAGTGCTATCGCCAAAAATTCTTTCCAACAGTATTTATTGATCACAAATAACAAGAATTTTTTTTTGGGTGAATGAATAAATGTATTAACAGAGCCCCAAAAGAAGGCAATCAAAACCTGGTTATCCAAACTCCAAAGGATAGAGCCAGGCTCCATACAAAATCAAGGGCAAAGCCCAAGGGAGGAAAAAACCAAAATAACAGAAAACAACCGCCTTAGCCCGTGGCGAGTATGCAAGAGGATAAAAGCAATGTCCGGAAAATGGGAGGATAGAAGCATGAAGATTCCTCGAACATCGAACATGATAGCTTCCCAAATTTGGGCAAAAGGTCTCAATCTGGCTGCCCACTTTCGCAGAATTCCTCTCGAACCATATATGGTACGTCACAAGAAAGGCAAGCTTTACAATCTTGTCGCATGTGACTTGTCTTTGAACTTCTTGATTATCCATTTCTATTTAAGATCAAAAGGCCGGATCCTTCTATTAATTGGCCAGCACTTCCCAAGGATATTTTCCCTGACGATTTTAGTGAAAGGGCATTCAAAGAACAAGTGTTGAATGTCTTGTTCTGAGGCCCAACACAACCCGCAACTAGCACTTGGTATAATTCCCCAGCCTTGGAACAGGGGGCCAGACTAGCCAGTTGGAAGGGACTGAGTGAGGGCTCTTCGTAGGATAAAGCTATGATGAGGTGAATGCCTTTTAAATCACACCACATCGTACCATGGTACCTTCAGCTTGCAGGATCTGATGAGTTCCCAAGCGGAAGCCGACGAGAACCTACTAGAAGTGGAAGCGGTCCAGCAGATAAGGTCACTACTCCCAGATGGTCTTCAGGTGATAAGAGTCCAGCATTTCCCATACCTGAATCAGCCTAGGAGAAGAGACTCGATCAATACACCAAGCCCCTTCAGAAATGATGGATGAGACAATAGCAAGCATATCATGCCCATAATCAATCCGAATCCCTTCTCCATATCCCAAAAATAAAACATCATGGGCATGCTAGTTATCCTGCCACAAGCTGAGTACAAAGATCCATCGTCAATGTAAGATTTGATGTAGTATTGCCATTTGCCTATGCTGAAGGATAGATTTCCAAACCCAAGAGGAATCGGAGGCCACAACCACCAACATATAGAGTCTTTTCTCAGATATCTGCTATAAACCCATTGAATCCGGATGCACTCTTTTTTCTCAGCCACCCGCCATATAAGTTTAATAACGCAAGCTTTGTTAATCTCTTTGACTAGCCTGAGGCCTAATCTGCCTTCGCCTGGGCAAGCAAATCTTGGGCAACCCTAATCTGCCTTCCCACAAAAAGGCACTCATTAGGCCTTTAATTTTCTGATAATTGAGTTAGGCAACCTGAATATCCGTATCCAATACAAGAATGAGTCTTGCATAACCGCATTGGCAAGTTCCAGCCTTCCTGCATAAGATAAGAACTTAGCTTTCCATAACGGGAGTTTTTTCCTAAGCCTGTCGTGGATGGGGGAGCAAAGGTGGGCTTACAATCTGGAGGTAATCATAGGCAATCCAAGATAGGTTACCGACAGCCTACCTAGTGGAAAATCCACAATGCTTCTGAGGTTCTCACAAAGCGGTTCTTCAATGCTGGCAAGGAAGAGGAGTGACTTTTGCTTGTTCACAACCAGACTCAACATGAGCTGAAAGCCGAAAGCACATCTGAGATGGAGGTGATGGAAAAGAAAAGACGGATAAGAATTTTTTTTTTTTGGGGGGGGTGTGGAAGGGGATAAACCTAGATTTCTCATCTAAGGTTGGTATATTCCCTTTACCTTCACAACTGCATCTCACAGCACCATGCTCATACAGCCCGTCTTTTTTTTTTCCCATCAAAATTTTACTTTTATTTATAACTGAGAATAGGAAGTACAGAGATAGAAGTTTAATATTTAGCAACTTCCCTACTGGAAGACTTGACAAGGAAGGAATCTCACAAATAGGAACTCCTAATAACAGGAATAGAAACTAAGAAATCTTCCAAAACTGGAAGCAGAATCTTACCTAAGAAATCCTAGAAAACTAAAGTAGTAACTGACCATTAAAACTAAATGAGATCTAAGTCCACTGATCAAAATAAATATATAACTTGGAGAATACTCAACCAACAAAATAGAAACTATTGGGAAAATAGAAATTCCCATGCAAGGACGCTTGGATTCTTTTCTTGAGGTACACTCCAATAGAAGTTTCCAAGATCACTCCTTGTGGTTGGACTACTCAATCAATAGGGCTTGCGTCTGGACCAGACTTGGTCTACAAGGCCCATCAGACCATGGGCTGTCTATCAGCCCCTTGTAGTACACTAGTACTGCATCAGAGACAGAGTTTTATTATATCCATGAACAGATGTCAGACTTCCTAGATTTTAGGGTAGTTTTGAGAGTTATTATATCCATAAACAGATGTTCAGTCTGCTGAGTTATTAGGGTATTCATATTAGACACATTGTACACATATCCAACGCCAACTAACATGTCTGTGCCTTTGCTTCATATGGGTTCTGGGTTTGTTTAGGATCAGCATTTCATGAATTTCCTTCTTCTGCTTGGATACACGTGATCTATTCTAGCTGGAACTGACTTCAAGTAGATGAGACTAAGTATTTGTTTTTCTTAGATTCTTTGGTAAATTGGAAATATTGCAGAGTAATATCCTGGGATTTAGCTCTTGGTGTGCACCATGCTTGGGGACAAATGCAAATTGCCTTCTGGCCAAAAGATGATTTTGTGTTTTGAGTGAGTTTATCTGTAGATGTATTGTTTGTTGGCATAGAATGGCTGGATACCACTGTCCATTGGGATACAATCTGATTTATATTTCCGTTGACATCTAAGCCTTTATCCTTAACTTTTTGGGGGTTTACACTCGTTGAATACTTAGAAAGAAAGCAGCTACTTCAAACACCATCAGAACGGTTGCGGCTGTTACAACAGATTCCAACAGTAATTGCAGAAGAAGTTGAGCCTGAAGTCACTCCTCAGCATTGTCAATTAGATATGAAAGAAGCAAAAGATGACTCACCGAGATCCATCCTTGTAGGGGCTTTGGGAAGTTCTTCTGAGAATTTAGTTGGTAATGTAGCTTTATCAACTCAGATGGTTGGGAAAACTGATTCTGCAGGTTAGTTTAGCTAAAAAAATGTATTTGTTTTATTCCCATTTTCTCACTCCAGTGCTTTGACCTAGTAACTTGTAAAACTGTTGTGTTTATGGTTATGGCAGGAGATGGGGCTGTGTACGATTGTAAATCTGAAGATACAGGAGTTGGAGGTAGTGAAAAGTTAATCCATTTTTTATTGCTTCTAATTAACTCTCTCTCTCGCATTGCTTTTGTGCATTTGATAATTGTTTAAATGTTAATTTATAGACTTGAAAAGAGTAATCAAAAACCTTAGAAGCAAAACCCTGTATACGGGAAAGATGCCTCTGTAGAAGACTATGATTTCTAGCCAGTGCTCCATCAGACATGAAAACCCAAGTGGTGACCTTGCCACTAGGAGACATTGAGCCCCTTTTTTTCTTTTTACAGATCAGTGAGGAATTTTATGAATGCATGTGTTAAATAAAAAATACTATCCTAATCGTGTGGACTGGTGACTCTTAGTTTATTAGTTTACTTTTCTTATTTGAATTTACTTTATCTTTAGTTTGTAACTCAGACTCTGACTTGTAGAGTCCTAGAACCTATATAGTCATTATTTCCTATTTTCTTTAAATATAAACTACAAGGAGGAAATCAGCGCAATTCGATTCTGCTCTTCCTTTTCTATTCTTCTCGTTTTTTCCCTATTTTTGTCTTTTACCATCAAAGTATTGTTTGTGATGGCTTTGATACCATGTTGAACTATCCACCATAAATTTAAGCTATTAGGTTGAGAGGCCCAGCTGGCAAAAGGTCATCCAAGACCCCAAAGTTAGTCGATGTGGGATAATTCTCATATAATATATCCCTATGTCAAATTCTCGCTACCCATTTAAGAGTCCTATTTTTACTAGTCCAGATAAATTATGGATTGAATAGATAATGAATGAGACAATGAAAATTTCTCAACAGGAGAAATGATATCAGGTCCTTTGGCATCAACAGCTAAATGAACTACAAGAGAAAATGGAAAAGCACCATGCCAATCTTACTGTACCCAAAATTAGCTATCAGCATATGCATGACTGAAATATTAATATTGTTGTAAACAGAAAGAAAGACCAACTCATTACTAATTCTGTATTTCCACTCAGGATTCTAAGGTCTGTTGTCTATTATCCAGATGTTTCGGTGTGCATTCACAGTTCAATTTTGGCTGATAACTGCAAATGGTCAGCTCTTTTTGATTTTCTGCCGCCAGTTATTGTGCAGAACAGACTTATTAGTTTAACCAAAAACCATGTTGACTATGTTTCATAAATTTCTTAGTAACATTTAACCACAAATATTTCAAAATCCAGTCATTAGATGTCATAAGTTAGAATCTGAATTTGTTAACTCAGTCCACAATAGACAAGCGAAAAGGACTGAATATAGATCTCATGGATTACAGATTCAGGATTTGATAACAGATTGGTCCCAACTGATCCAAGCCAGGTTTGTTAATTCCTTTTGTTTCGTATCATGGTATCAGAGCCTATTGACCAGCATTAGTTTCCTTTAATTTCTGGTTTTAATAGGCTTCTATGAATTCTTCTACCTGGTTGCAGCAACTTATGCTGCCTTCTACTATATTTTAAATTCAGTTTAGGATATCTTAATTTTTAAACTGGAAAATCTGGGCTAGATACTGTTGCCTCTTAGTACTGCTGCTGATATAATCTGAATATCACTACTGCTGCACTGCTACTACCTACCGCAACTACTGTGTTGCTGCTGCCGCCTACCGCAACTACTGTGTTGCTGCTGCCGCCTACCGCATCTACTGGTTTGCTACTGCCCCTCCTTGCTGCTGCAACCTCTGTCCCTGAGACGATCAGATCTATTCAGCCTTGATCTGATCTCTTCCTTGTTGCCTCAATCCATCGAACCAAAAATAGATTCGATTCCCTGCTGCTATCTTAAGATCAGGTTGAAATTCTCCTTTGAGTTTCTGGGTTTTGTTTAATTTAAGGTTCTGTTGCAAGTGTAGTTTTTTTTTTTTTTTTTTTTTTTTTTTTTTGCTCCTCCCTTTCCTACTATTTTTTCTAATTACCTATTATGGGCTCAAGCCGTCAAAGCCTTATTTGCTCTCAAGGTGAACTAAAATATCTCACTGAAGATCCCCATTTAGTGATTCTAAATCACCAACTGACATTGTAGCTTATGATGAATGTATGCATGAATCTTCCATACTCCAAATCTGATTGTAGAATAGTATGATCCTGCTATTGCATCCAATGTTATTTTCCATAGCACCGCTAAGGATGTATGAGAAGATTTACAAGAGAGCTATGGTCAAGAAAAGAATTATCACATATTTATGACTTATATGAGCAGTTGTTTTCCCTTTCACAGGGTCGTTTATCTCTTAATGAGTACTACAATAGTTAGGAAGGGATCATCTAAGAGTCACAGGTCCGTCAGCTTTTGACTACCAATCTTGAACAATAAAAAGCACAACAAATGTTGCCAAATTCATGGCTGGCCTCCACCTGATTAACACTAATGTTAAAGGGGTGTTCCTGATGGGGGAAAAAGTTCCTACTCCATACATTTTTTCTCATCTTCAACGCTTGGTTACTACTAAAGGTGACACTATTGTTGCTTCCAAAGATAATTCCGCTTTATATGTTGGCTATGGTCGTCGCTTCTTATCTGGTAGAGGTCGTGGCATTGGCCGAGGACGTGGTCGTGGTTCTAGTGGTTTCTCTACTGACAAATCTTCTTGATATTCACATTCTGTGGGAAGAATAATCATCTTGTTGATACTTGTTGGGCCAAACATGGGCGACTTGAATGGGCTGATTCCATGGTTGACTCAGCCCATCCTGACTCTGCTGGTCCCAATTCAGCACCTTCCGACATACCACCTGCACCTACTTTGGCCCCTTTCCCTACCTATCCACATCTTCTTTAGGAACTCCATCCTGTGAATTTGAACAACTACTTTGTTGTATTCAACAAATTGAGAAAGCCGGCTCATCTTCGATTGCTTCCTTAATCATCACCGGGCCTCAATACCAAAGCGAGGATTGGTGGAAAGCTTAACCGGTTTTAAGCTGAAGCATTAACACCCCCATGCTCCAACTTGAGGGGGGGGGGGTGCTCATGGTTTTAAGTATCGATATGATACATCCTGTATCCGTCAATACGTATCTATATCGATTGTAATTGATACGATACTCTTCGATATGCATCTCTTTTTTTTAAACAAAAAGTGTCCACATGTATTGATCGTATCGAATTGATACAGCTCGATACACTTTGATACGATCGATGCACTCGACACATATCGATACCCAAAGTTCTAAATTTTGGTTTTGGATTGGTCGGCCTGAGCCAAAACTGAAATTTTGGCCGAAATGGCCAAAACCTGGCCGAAATCTGGGATTTTTTTTTTGAAATGTAATTTTGGTGGATTAAAAGGTTTTTATAGTTCTATTTTTTCCTGTGATGCTTTTTTAACCTTCTTTATATATCCATTGAATTATTTTCACTAAAAAAAATCCTAAATAGTTTTTTTATTATATAGACTATATTATACTAATGTACGTTGCTATGAAAGTATGTAGAATGGTCTTATGATAGTAATTTAGAAAATAAATCACGTGACATTACTATTACATCATTCAACAACATTCTTTAAAGTTTAAATATCAAATTACATAATAAATGGAATGGAAGTCACTCAAAGTCCAATCCACGATGAGTTTCGTGGCACATCTAATCCCCGACTCGAGTACCATTGCTATTGCCGATAATGGGACCCGAGTTCACAACATAGTTTGGCCAAGTCATTGGGTTGCACCAATTGTTCAGGAAGTCATTGATACACAACACGTATGTTGATTCATCTACAAAAGCGAGGTACCCCAACCTAGGAAATGATTCTTGAGGACATGAATCTGGAGGTTGATCATGAGTAAGATACGCGAAGATGCAGAGCCGGCACTACCATCTCCTAAACTCATGCTGTCCATTGTGGTAGATAAGCTTGATATATACATCTCAATCATCCCTGCATCCTCATCCTCAAAAAGGAAGCGCCTGCATGGACTTCAAGTATACCCTCTACCTGTACATACACCATGGGCCTCATCCTGTGTGGATCCTTGATGCTGAGACTCCCCTCTGAATTTGATGGGGTCTTGTTGTGGCTCTGCTTGCCCCATATTATCTTCCTCCTCCCGTTAGCAAGCATATCTGTCACCACTGCCACGACCACCACCACCACCACCACCACCATCAGTAGATGAATCAATATCATCTTCGCTCCCTGATTGTGTGGGGGAACCTGAAGGAGTGCCTCTCGAGGAAATTGAGCCTTTTTCTTCAAATGAAGAGTGTGGCTCTGAGTGAACTCTGCCTTCGGCTGCCATATTTTCTCCAACATTAACTCCAAGATGTGCAGCAACCTGAGGGTTCGGCCGACCTCCTGCCTCATCTAACATGGGCTCACTTGGATCTCTCACCCACTCATAAAGGGGATCCTCATCTTCCTCTTTTTCCTTCATCTCGAATATGTCAGTCAACTCGATTGGGGTTGTATCTTTCTTAATTCCTATCTGTATGTGTTCCTCCCTCAATCTTATGTTGTAATGGACATATACAAGACTGTCTAGCCGGTCAGCACCCAATCGGTTCCACCTCTTTGTGTGTGGGGAGTCTCTTCCATATAAGACTCTCCATTCAGCTGCATTAGAATGTAAAAGAGTATTATTACATGAGATTGATACATTATAAAATATTAGTACCTTATTGACAACAAGTTAAGGTGATTCGACTCACAAGGGGCGGTAATGGAACATGCAATTTTGGTAGCTTCCCTGCCAAAGCTCCCAGTTGCATCTCTAAAACTTTTTATTTAATCCAAAACTTATTAAATATTTGCAATTTTGCAATTTCGCAATTTCTCAATCAACCATAAACATAAAGTAAAGTAAACTCTAAACACTCTCCTCTTGATTTGCAATGGACTGGGCTCTTAGATCAGGATTAAGCTTTGCTCTAACATCATGTACTGCTTTTATTAAATCTTGTCTCATCCCAAGATTGTCTTTGTATTGGTACTTGGGATTAAGATAATATGCTAAAAAGAAGGAAAATACCATTATCAGAAACTAAAACGGAATCATAATTTATTAAATTTATGTCAAATAAATAAATCCTTACCAGCCCTATGTAGTGGATGCGAGAGCTGCTTCTCTGAATGTTTCTCAATGATTTTGACAAAATTTTTGTTGCCTCTTCTATAGACATCTGTCACTTATCCCTTCATCAACTCCATTGCTACCCATAAATGTGGTAAGGTCAGCTTTTTCTGTGAGTCAACCATTCTCATGATTGGTTCCAATATCTGTACCACCTTCCTCAGGTCATCCCTAAAAGTTACTTGAAATAGTTGACTGAGTTAACCAACCACGGGGAGTAGAAGCCTGGGTCCAGTCAAACAATTCCTCTAAAGCAAACGTGGATCTATGCCTAGTCTTCTTTGTCTCAAAGCTCTTCAGACCATATAGCTGTAGGGTATATCCATGGTTGTAGACAAATATACTTATCTTGCCGGCTCTACAACCTCTTTCACTAACTTTATTTTTCCCATATCCTTTAGTATCCAGTCTATGTAGTGGGCTGTATATGGTGTCCAAAATAAATTAAATCTAAGATTATTCATTAGTCTTTCCCTAGTTTTCTTGAAGTTACTGCCATTATCAGTGACCACTTGCACCACATTTTGCACCCGTAGCTCTTTCACAACCTGCTTAAGCAAGTTGTAAATATATGTTGAGTCCTTATGTTTAGAGGCATCCACAGACTTTAAGATAACTATTCTCCCATCACACGATACCATGAAATTGATCAGGGAGAGTCTAGTCGATCCAGTCCACCCATCACACATGATTGTGACTCCATATGTCTCCCAGTATGGATGCAACCTCTTGACGTATTCCTCAATTTCCTTTTTATGTTGAGGTAGATGAGTGTTGTACAACTCATAAGTTATGGGCCCCTTTACTCTTGGGCCAGCCTTGGTTACCTCATCCAATATATTTTGGTAGTAGGGCCCCTGTGGTAGCATTTACAGGCATATTATTATTAAAAAAAAAAAAAACACCCCACCTGGAGATAGCTGACCCAATGTCCTTTGTATTGCTCCAAAAACTCTTCAACTTCTTATCACCCCTGGGGAAAACTGCAGGATTACTCTCCAAGATCTCTATTTTTGGGGCCCGATGTGGAAGTGGGCGTCGTAAGTCTCTGGCTGCTCCTGATGTAGAGGTCCTCACAGTCTAAGTCCTCCTAAAAGGAGTTGGGATCTGTAGCTGGGGATCTTCATATCTCATCATCCTCTCCTCCTATCCCTGTCTTGATGAGAAGATGAACCACCTCCTCTCTGTCTTGATGAACCAGATCCTCTGACCATCTGCATAAATCTATCTTGCTCCATGGCGAATGAATGCCTATTGGCTAGCCTAGCTCGCCTCATCTGCAACTCATCTAGGTCATGGAAGTCTGGATCATCAAGTTCATCACTATCATAGTCATGCTCACAAATTTCTGGTAAGCTCCTCTCTTGGCGTGAATATTCAAATTCTTACGTAGCGGCCCTTTTTATCTCTCTTCCTTTACATCCCACCCTTCTTCACCTGAGCCATAGCTATTTTTATTTCATTGGGCATGCTAGGACATCCTGTTACATTGACATCCCCACCAGTAAGATGCCACTTCAAGCGAGTGGCTCCACCACCTCCAATTTTTTTGTGGCAATAGTTGCATTGGGATGGCTATTGTTAGCATCGAGGGGAGCCCCATGCTTACATGCGATATCTCCCGCTCCGGAGGATCCTTGCTCTTGTGACTCATTGCTGTCTTGTATGCTCTTAATACATACATTAATACATGCATTATTAGCATCCAAACATTAGACTATAAAAAATTGCAATTCAGTATTTACTACTTTATCAAAAGTCTAATATTTTCCCTATTTAAAACTATTTTTTGAAATAATTTGTAAATAATTATTACATAATTAATCAACATAAAACATATATGAAACATCACAAAATTGCTCAATTTCAGCTGAAACAATTTTTACTCAATACATTATAGTATTTATCATAATTTTCAAACCTAAAACAGAAAATTATTACTATTTATTTGTATTTATTTTAAAATTTATGAAACATTATTATCATTTCCGAAAATTAAAATAAATAATTTAAAAACAGATAAATAAATTGGACTTCATGTATCCATAGATCGGCCAATGTTGTCTAACATACATAAATATGAACTCAATTCATCATGTATTAACCCACATTCATCATGTATCGGCCAATGTTGTCTAACATCCATGAATCCTATGAACAAAATCTTAAGAAATTTTAGCTTAGGAAAGAGATGGTTACCTTTTCCTTGAAATCTTCAAATCCCCGCTTCAAATGAAGTTGAATCTTGCTTATAGTGTGTAGATTGAGTGGATAGTGGAAGATTTGAGGGAAGAATGAAGTTTTTTTTGGAAGAAAAATGGATATTTTGGAAGAAACCTACCTTTACAGTTGAAACCTAGAGCTCTTGGTCGAAACCAGTCGAAACAGACTAATATGTATTTTATAATCTGTTTCAATAACTGTTTCGACCGGTTTTGGTTGAAACAATGATATCGGTCTGAAATCTGGTCAAAACCGAAATTTTGTAATTAATGATTCGATAATTGGTTTCATTTCAGACCATTGATTTTTCGAAACATTTTGGCAGAAATCTGAAATTCCGGCCGAAATTTAGAACCATGTGGATACCCTTAAGTTTACATTTTCTTGCCAAAAAAAAAAAACCTTTGTATAGAAGTTTATCTAACCAATACGGTTCGATACACCTCGATATTAACCGATACTGTTCGATGCACCTCGATATGAACCGATATGGTTTGATAAACACATAAAGCTTGATACAACTGGTTTTTTTTTTTTCCACTTTTTTGGTCTTCTTCCTTGCAGAAAAGTTGTAGTTCACGTGAACCAAAGGTTGTAGCTCATTGAATGTCATCAAACATGTCTTTAATCCTTGAAAATACTTCAAGATTGCTTATTTTAGTGTTTTTATGCTTATAAATTATGTTTTATATGTTTCCTAATCATTTTTTTGCGTATCTTGCCCCGTATCCTAGCTTATCCACCGTATCTACGATACGATATGATACGATATGTCACTTAAAATCGCCTGACCGATATGCTACCGATACATGATACTATAATCATTGCGGGGCTGTTAGCGTAAAAAATAAAAAAAATACTGTCCTAACTAACTGCTTGACTAGGTCAAAGAATTTAGTCAATACCGTGTGAACTGGTGGATTCCTAATTGTGTGGACTGATGGACTCCTAGTTAGTTTATTAGTTTACTTTATTAGTTTTCTTTATCAGTTAGGCTTGTTTGTTTCTTTTTCTTATTTGAGTTTATTTTATATTTAGTTCGTAATTAAGACTCTGACTTGAAGAGTCCTAGATCCAATCCATAGTTTTCAAGGCGTCGCCTAGGCGTCCGGGCGGTTTGTACAGGAACAAAAACCATATTTTTGGGTGCGAGGGCGATTTTCAACTTTTAAATGCTAGGATTTTTTCTAAATATAAAAATTCTATAAATCTTATTATAATAAATCATCACTAAAAACCAAGAGTGTGCCAAAATAATCTTTTGCTTTGATTCCCAAAAAATAATTTACATTCAGACGACTTTAAACAGCATTCCCGTATTCCGAACAAGGTTTGACCGGAGTGTAACTCCTTCATTATAATTTGGATTCAAGCAATCTCGGATTTGTTGGAAAGCTGATTATGATAGCTTTGCAACGAATTCGAGATTGCTTGAATCCGAACTATATTAAAGGAGTTACGCTCCGATCAAATTCGTTAAAAGTACGCAAATGTTAGTCATAAATAATTGTTTACTTAACTCTAGACACAATCCCAGGTTTTAGTGTACATTAGTAAACTTGGGTCCACACCACATATTAATTAAGTTGTCTTAAATGTTGATTATTTATGTAGAATGTTGCATATATATAAACATTAATATTTTAGAAATAAAAAAAATGCACTGGGAACGCCTTGGTCGCCTAGGCAACGCCTAGGCGCCCAGGATGGCCCCAAACGCCTTGGATCGCCTTGTCGCCTTGACAACTATGATCCAATCTAGTAGTTGTTTCTATTTTCTATAAAAATATAAACTACAAGGAGGAGAGCACAGTTTAGTTTTGCTCTCCCTTTTCCTATTCTTCTCGTTTTCTCTGTATTTTCGTCTTTGCTGGTTTTTTTTTAATTCCTTTTGTTTCGTATCAGCATTGAAGTGAAGCAGAATTTATTATTGGAGATAGGTTTTTACTAACTATTTTATGATGTTCATCCACCTAACCGGCCCTACTTCCTTTTATGCTTTCAAAAGAGTATTCCTTTCAGACTGTTCATTAGGCCCATAATGTGAAGAAATATGCCACCCTAATCTGTTAACCATGTTGAACAAAACATAAAGCAAGTTTAGTGTTCTATGACCTGAGAATCTAGCAATTATATACTTTCCTTAGAAATATACTGGTGGTTTTATAAACTATTCCATCAGTCCCCAAAATATCCACATGCATTTCTCATGGTACTGGTAATTTGGTATCTAATAATAGCAACAATCAATTTTTATTCTCTTTATGAGTTTGTATTTTTATTTCCACTACTTGAAGGTTGAATCCTCCACCCCCTCACATTTTGCTCAGAAACACTCACATAGATTAAAAAAAATGGCAAATTGTTAATTGTCACAATGATATGTTATTTTTCCAAATGTGTGATCTATTCTGCCACATGGAGAGATGATGTGCCCATTCTGATCGTTGGATAACAAGGATATGGTTTAGATTAGTCATGTGTCAATCATATACCTGTTTTGGTATTGGCATCCACCCTATGTGTGTGCCCGTGTATGTATATTAGTACTCCAAACATTATTGTGCACTCTCCCAACTTGGACCGGGAACCGATAGTTAGATTAAAAACACCTTACAAATGATTTGTTTCATATTCGTGTTGTGATTTTTGGAAATGTCATCCCTTGTTTCATGGATAACTACCCTAAAAATTTTCATTTGGGTCCAGGACTTTTTCCAGCTTCTGCTCTGTCACATCCATTTAAAAGTCTCTATACATCATGGCAGATTCGCTCTTCATCCAGAGTTAGTTTATATCTTTCTTCCTGACTTTTTATTCTCACCTGTTGGAAATGGTGTAGAAATTTTTTAGATCTCATGTAGAAGAAAGCAGAGCCATTTGTTTCTTTAGTTTCCCATTGGTACAGCCACCCAGATCAGTCTGTGGGTATTCAATTCTTTTTCGGAAGTCTGAGTTTGCTGCTTTCCTTGTTGCCACGAAGTCTTCTCTCATGTCTCCAACTCAGTTTGACAATATCATCCTTCTCCCCATTTTATGGCTGTGACCTGACCCTTTGTTCCAGCCAAGGTGCCTCTCGTGCTACTAGATCAATTGCTTCTTTGTGGTTTCCCTGTTTCGGACCCGCCTCGGGATTCTCTTGTTGGATGGTGACTCGCCGGATCTTCCAGAAATCGGGAACCGTGTCGTTTTCCCGTTCTCCTTCCCGACTTTCCATTTCTGAGGTTCCCTTTTATTTTAGGGCTTCGTGCATCTCATCCCTGTGTGGGATTCTTTTGATCGTGGGTCTCGCCTGATTCATTATTAATGCCATCTACCGAGTGCCAGCAAAGCTCATATTCATTGGGTTCACCACTAAATCATATTCAAATATTTTTAACACTATTAATAAGCAACATTAAAAAGAAAAATATTTTTTTATTAAGTTTAATACCAGGCCAAGTATAGGGCTATGTTTTGAGTCTTTAGTCCTTATTATGGTGGTGTCCAGGCAGGTTTCAACCTCCTAGGGGTAAGTGGGTTTGCATGCCTTTTTTTTAATATAAATTATATTATTTCTCTTGTTTTCATTGGATGGTGTTGATATTTTCAATACACTGTCAGGTATGGAGCGGTTTGTATATTAAAGAAGATGATGCTTTCATAACTTTTTATTGGATTGTATACTATATTATGTTACATTCAGATACACTGTATCAGCACCATACACAATATCAACACTTAAAAAGACAAAAAAGAAAAGAGAGAAATTAGATAACACAATTTTCTTCTCGAAGGGTTTGTTTCCTCTGCCGGACTCAACGAGGAGGAAGCATAGGAATGTCCCAACATTGATTGAATTCAAGGCTGCTTTCGGTGACTGAACGCTGACGAACCGGTATGTTGTATGTCTTTAAGTTTTTCTACTTCCTATTCCTCTGATTTCTGTTCTGTTTTTCCTTTCTCTTCTTCTTCTTCTTCTGATTTCTTTCTCTTCTCAACTTCTTTCGATTTTTTTCTCTTCTTGTTCTCTTCCTTCTCTATTGCTCTCACCTGTCTTTCTCGGTAGAGTTGAAAATAGATTGTGAAAAGCTGTGTTTTCCCTTTGAGTTTTTCATTCATAATAGGGTTGGCTTGTACTGTGTGTCTTAGATTTCAGTTCATGGTTAAGGTTTCTTAATCACGAGTTCTGGAAACTCGAGAATATCTTCTCTAACCCTTCAACAATAACGACCGCAATCTTTGTGATTTTTGTTGACGACATCTCTGCCCCTGCCCCCCCCCCCAAAAAAAAAAAAAAGATTTCGGATGACATCCCTTCCAACTATCAAAAAATTTTATACATTTTCTGGTGATTTCATTTTCTGAAATTCAACACAATCTTCTGTTCAATTCAAGGAACTTCTCACCAATCTGAATTCATCAAGAGAAGAAAATTTTTAGTGCCCTGGAAAACGCATTTTCAGACAAACCAACACCGAAACTGGTTGTAGAACCAGATTTCTGAACCTCGGAGGTGCGCATTGCGACACAAATTTTAGGCCTTTTTTTAAGAAAATTTCATGGCACAGGTTGAAAATCAGAAGAAAACAAAATTAAGGCAGCAAAGGGACCCTTTCAACTACCTTTTTGAACTGTCTCCTTTCTGTATTAACGTATAGAGAGATTCAAAAGTCAAAGATAATGAAATTGCTAGGAAAGTGTGTTTACAAGTAATGGAGGAGAAATGAGAAATGAAAAGGAAAAGGGGAGATTCGGGTCAGTTGGGTTCTGTAACAAAGTAAAAAAAAAAAGAGAGGAGAGAATCAATGTATATAGGAAAGAGAGTGTATTTGCTCCTCTCCTTGTAGCTTGTATTTGTAGAAAATAGAAACAACTATTAGATACTCCTTGTAGCTTGTATTTGTAGAAAATAGAAACAACTATTAGATAGGATCTAGGACTTTACAAGTCAGAGTCCTAGTCACAAACTAAAAACAAAGTAAACTCAAAATAGGGAAAGGAAACTAACACGCCTAATTGGTAAAGGAAACTAATAAAGCAAACTAATAGACTAATTAGGAGTCTAAGTCCTAGAAACTAGCACTAACTACTTTGACTAAGTCAAAGTCGTAGCAATGGGAAATGAAGTAGTGAGGGTGGTGAACATGTTTCAAGTAATCAATATTGGATCGACTGATTTGTATTGGTTTTGGACATGGCAAATCCCAATCCGATACCGATTCTTGACAGATTCTGAGGACCGGTCTAGTACTGTCTCGAATTGTCTGGATTGGCTGATTCGATTTGATAACCATTATTTATGTTTAATATTCCACGCCACATGTCAATCATTCAAAGGATTGGTTTGTCACATGGTGATCATCCACGGTTATTAGGAATATGAAAATAATATTTAATTTTGAAAAAAATTTCATCTAGGCCCCAGCAAAGATCGTTAACATCATCTACACCCACAATAATGCAAAAACATCACCTAGGTCCACTTAATTGACGGAAATCACTAAATTTGTTGAAATATAATTTTACCCCTCAAATTAAAAATTTTAAAATAAAAAAATTATGTTCATTTACGAATTTAACCTTCAAATGTAACTTATCCCTCCTGAGAAATTTCACTCACTCTCTCTCTCTCTCTCGTGTTCATTCTCACCCAAGCCGTAGTCCCCTCTGTGTTGAGAAGAGCTTCCGAATCACCCAAGTCCATTTGATGTTACTGCTTTTTTAGGAGTGATCCAAGTTCCAACTGTGTTAAGCTTCCGTCGCTGTTCCGGTCTCTGATTACATTACATAATGGCATACAAGTGCTAGGGTTCTTGAAGTTTTTATTCTCTGAATTTGTTAACTCCTTTGTGCTGTTACACTGTACAACCAAACACTAGAAACTGGGAAATTATCTTTTTTGGTGGGTTGAACTGCTCATACCGTTAGATTCTTTGGGACGAGAGATGAACTTTCCCATGAAAATCATAGAAAATTGTTGCTTGGTTTTGCGCTCTGGCCATCTCTCAGAGGTGCTCTTCAGGATACTCAAATACTATTAGATCTTATCCTCTCTCTCTCTCTCTCTTTCTCTCTCTCTCTCTCTCTCATGTGTTTGTACGTGTGTAAGTGTTGCTCTGCCTCTGTAGATTTCAAGAAATCGTTTCTTCTCTGCTCTAGTTTTGATGTTTTTGCGGCTTCCAAACCCTTAAAATTGTTTTTTCTTTCACCTTGCGGCTTGCGCTGAACTCTTTGACCAATTAGCTTTTCTATTTCATGTCGGTCATCGTCCTCGTCGAGTAGAGGTAGGGTTGCAGAGGATTGGCCGATTTAGCTAGCTTTGTTGTAGGAATAACCATGGTCTGGGAAGATGAAGGCACCGTCGACGGCAAAGAAGAAAAATCTCAAGTCGGTCTTCGTTGTCCTCGTCGAGTAGAGGTAGGGTTTCGTTTCTTTTCCCTTTTTTTACTCTTTTCACTGTTACAAACAAGTTCTATTACTGTTTTGAAGTGAAACAGAGGGAGGTAGGGTAACAAATATCAAGAAGGCTTAATCGTCTTTTGAACAGGCCAAAAGGGTATTCTTGTCTGTGAAATATCCAATCCACCTAACGTCAGCATCTAACAAGAATCAACTGACGTAGTGGACTTCTTTGATTACCACAATCAAAGTTTTGGGGTGTAAATGATGTTTTTGCATTCTTGTGGGTGTAGATAATGTTAATGATCTTTGATGGGGTCTAGATGAAATTTTTTCTTTAATTTTTATTAAAATGATAGCCAGTCCATGTCATGGACTCATGGG
This sequence comes from Protea cynaroides, assembly GCA_028583415.1. Classification (NCBI taxonomy): domain Eukaryota; kingdom Viridiplantae; phylum Streptophyta; class Magnoliopsida; order Proteales; family Proteaceae; genus Protea; species Protea cynaroides. The sequence continues at coordinate 8,666,647 of CM053276.1, read as the reverse complement.
ATGGTACCGATTCCAAAAAGTGCCTTTCTAGCTGTGGATCAGACGGACTGATCTTGATCAGTATCGGAACGGGTTTGGAAATGAACGATACCGTGTCTGATGCTTGGATTTAGAACCTTAGTGCTGGAGGCAGAAGATGGAGAGGGCGGAGTTGGAGGAGCCACGGGGGATCAAGGGTGATGCAGCTCTGATGGATTGAACAGCTGACATGTCTCCAATCCCATCTGACAGGGTATTCTGCCTGCTTGGGGATTCCTTTCCGAGCTGGTAGTGTGGAGAACCTTGCATCACAAGAAGCAGTTTCTTCTACGACCCTCGGAGCCGGATCGCAAACAAAAGCCGCCGTTGGTGGAACTGGATATCGATCCAACGAGTTCGGATGCGAGCGAAGGGAAGCGTTGTACTATGGTTCAATGGGTGAGGATGCTAGGTTACCAGGTTCTCAAATCGGGTATTGAACCGTCTCTCCCTCCTGCTGCAACCTTTGCCCCTATCTCTACTTCTCGATCTCGAACGACGCCATTCCAAATGGCGCGCGGAGAAAAACACCAATTGAAATGGCGTCATATGGAGGAGCTTTCAGAAAATGCCCTGGATCACAGGGACAGCTCGGGTCTGTCCGAATTAGCTCCTCCTCCTCCTTCTCCTGACGGATAGGATCGTCGTTGGTCCTTCTTTCACTTGCTTTTTTACCAGGTTCGGTAGGTCGGTCGCCCGGTAGCCGCTCCGCTATGGAAAAATGAGATATGCCATGCCTGCATTAAGATTCAAAACTTGTCCACTTCCAGAAAATTCTGAATGAGAACTATTAAGAACTGAACGCTGGTACTGCAATGCCCATTGTGCCAGACCTTGTGCAACATGGCCGGACTAGCCACAACTAATTGTGTTAATTATACCCCCTTTTTTTTTTTTTTTTTTTTTTTTTTTTTTTTAATTTCAGTCCAGAACAGAGTTGCCCATGTGGAAGATAAAGGTAAAAAAAATAGTTCAAAATCCAAATCAAGGTAATTTATTGGGTTAAAGACACAAGGTAAAATTCCAATATATAGCAGGCCACATGGTTTTGGGTTGTGGTACCAAATTTGACATATGGGGGCTCCTATCTTTCCCCTGATTCAGATTTTCTTATCATCCCTCATTGTGGCTTGAATCTGCCACCTGTTGTGCTAGTTTCAGTACAACACCTTTTTCACTGCCTTTTATCCTTGGATTATTTATTGGAAATATTAATTTTTTTTTATCATGGTTTATCTCTTTAATCATAGTTATCTAGTTTTTCCTTAGCTTTGGTTGTGGAAGAACTGGAGCAAGGTGCATTGATGTCATTTTTGTTTCAGATTATGTTCTTGTTCAAGAGGAGCAGCATCATGCTTATGCTGCAGAACAGCCACCTCAATCAGGAAAGCTTGATGAGCAAACAATAGATATTGCTTATGCTGCAGTCAAGCAGAAGCATCAACAAATAACAGTTGAGGAGGAGAGCAGTAGAGGGACATTGTTTGCTTGTATTATCAAACAGCAACACCAAGCAACAGAGGTTGCAGCGGAAAGCAGTAGAGAGCTGCAACAGTTAGATGTTAAAGGCGCAGGTGATAGAGAAATTCGACTGCTAGAACACAAACCAGCAGACATTGAAGAAAGATACGGTGAGATGCAACTTGCTTGTGCTGCGGGGAAGCAACATCTGCTACAGGTTAATCAGAAAAGCAGTAGTTGTATGCAGCAGCAAGACAATCCTGTGCAGTTGGATGATGAAGGTAATAAATGCAGTGGCTTGATTCTTCTCACTGATTCGACAGAAAAGGAAAAGCAGCCAATTGATGTTGAGGACACTGGTGGAGCAATTATTGATTTAGATGAGACCGATGGCAACCGCGCTACGGTAAAGAGGCAAAGGGTCTCAGCTGTTCAGGTTGTTGAATTAAGTGATGATGATGAAGTTCCTGGGGATGATAAAAGTGCCGGTGATGCAACCCAAAACCAGATTTGGGAGGACCCTAATAGGTCTATTTGGCATTATGTGGATCCTTTTGGTGATGCACAGGGTCCTTTCCCAATGTCAGCGCTAAAACGATGGAGAGATGCTAATTACTTCGGCCCAGATTTTAAGGTATGGAAGATGGGTGAGAGCAGCGAAGAAGCAATCTTACTGACTGATGTTCTTTCCCGTATTTTCCCAATGAGTTGAACATAATTGTTGAAATCAACTTGTATAATTGTGAATATTCTGAAAAGTTGACTTCTGAAATATTTTATGGCTAGTTGTCAGATTTCATCTTGCACCTTGTATATAAGAAACGGAAGTCCTTTTTGTGTCAACTTGTTGGGTTTGTTTTTCTATGGTTTTTGCATTCGATTCGGTTTACCTTCCTTGAAAACAGATAGAATAGTAGGGTCCAACATATGATGCAGAAAGGGAAATTTCACACACCTCACTTGTACTTTGCATTATAAGCACCCAACCCCCGAGTTTTTTTTATCAATCACAACTGCACCCCACCCTGTTAACTTGATTAACAGAAAATGTTAAGGCCCATTTGCCCTCCTATTTTTGTCTATTTACACGCTTAATCCATTTCCTGTTTGTGCTTCTGTTTCTCAACCCTCAAATGCAAATTGAGAGTGAAAACCAGATCAAATTCCCCTGCTTTCTCTTTGCTGCTGTCCATCCCTTCCTTCACTGTATCCTTCGTCTTCTCTGTTCCTTCCTTCACGGTATCCTTCACCTTATCATTGGACATACTATATTTTCTGTTTTTGGTTTCTCTCAACGTATTCTTGGTTTTCTCCACTATGGAATCAAAAGTAACTTCCAACTTTTCTTTTGCATTTCTACCCTGCAATGATTCGTTTTGTATCCATTAGATGGATCATATGTAATTAGCAGAGATTGTGAAAAGCGTCGGCTTTACCACAGAGTATTTGGAAGTAGTGGTGAAGCAAACCCTTCAGACCTAGGCAGTGGAAGAGAATCGAAAGGAAAAGAAAGCTTTAAAGAGAAGGCTTTGGATATGTTGAACAATGAGTTCTTTGCAACACATTTCCGACATGCCCACTTTGCTAGTGGAACTCAACGCATGTTCATTGAACCACTAGATAACCGTTCAAGATGTTTAACCTGCGATGAAACCCTCTACTGCTCCCACTCCGTCGGCCCCTCCGGCTAAGTTTAGGGCTGCAACTAAGTGCCCTCTCGAGTCAGACCGGGTCTCTCTCTCTCTCTCTCTCTCAAAGTTTAAAGGTGAAGTCCACAGGCCACACTTCTGCCTTGCTAGTAACCCCCTATTCCTTTATCGTCCCGAGAATAGGATGGGAAGGTAGTGGTGGTCTCTTCTTTTGCTTCTTTTTTGTCAATCCTTCAAGATGATGGTTCACTTGACACCAAGGGTGGCAACAAGATCGTGGCTTTCTACCTCAAGCACTGTACTAGCGGTAGACCAGGTTCACAGGTTCAAAATGTTCAATCTAACTCTCCCATCTTGAGTTCAATTCCCACCAAATTCTAGGATATGTTTTGCAATCAGCATGTCACTTGATTTCAGCTGACCAGTAGAACCCAAAATATATAGGTAGTAAAAATTTTCTTCATAACTAAAACAGATTCTAGCACTAGGTTCAAGCTTGGTTTCAGCTGCATGTCTATAACTCCTAGTAGAAAGGGGTTTCGGGAATGAGAACTAAGGGCTTGAATTGCCCCTAGGGTGAAGAACAAAGACACGAGATTTGAGAAGAAGAGGAGTGAGGAAGATCGACACCAATCTTTTGTAGAATGTTGTTACTGCTAGAACAAAGCAGGGAAGAAGGATGGATAGGAAAAGAATAAAGAAAGAAAGGAGAATAACAGAATACAGGAAACAGAGAGAAACCCTTGTTCAAGGGCGATTCAAGCCAAAGCTGAAATCATATCATCACACCATAGCTTTTCTTCATAACTGAAATGATGTTGGAAGGGCGGATGGTTGTTTTCAGAAGTATCTTCTTTTTATTCTCTTAAAACAGTTGAACTCTACCCCGGAAATCCTCAAAGCCTCGCAAATTGTCGAGGGGGTTCAAGGGTAAAATGGAAACTTAACATGGGTACAAGGGTAGTTTTAGCATTAACAAATTGTAGAGGAGGCCACGTCATCAGTTAATAAACATGTAATTACGGATAAGATCGGTATGATACATAGTTATCAAATTAGGGAGGTTCATGTAATTAATGGCGAATTTGGAAATCAAAGGGATGAGGAAATTTTTATAACTATTACCTAACATGATAGTATAAGCTACTTAAATTTATTACCATATTTTGTAATGATAATTTTTAAATGCATTTTTTTTTATTTTACTTGCAATGTAAATGTAAATTAATAACTAAAAATAGAATAATTTAGTATTATTTACATGGTGATAACAAATCTTTTTGAATTTGAAATTTCATTTCTGTTTTCTTTAATTTTTCTTACAACCAATTAGGGTTTTGGTGACAGACCCAAAAAAAGTCTGACATGACTGTAAGACGTGATTATATATTTCTATCATTGTTGTAATTTTTCTAAAAATTTAGTGGGCAACACAGTAAAGTTGGTTTTTTGAGTGCATGCCTGCATGGGGCTTTCACGTCTAAGGATTTAGGAGTTGGTTAGAAGAGAAAACTTGGCTTTGACATTTTTTATGGATGGTCTTCCAATTCACTCAATATGGATATGAATTTATGGGGTTCGTCGGAATGTAACCAATCCGGTTACGACAGATTTTTGTTCTCGATCTTTTTTCTCCAAAGTAATCCTCTTTTATTATAGCACTGTTTCCGAAGATAAAGGGTCAAAATATCAAAACCATTTTTGTCTCACAATTCCCAAAACTGGTGCAATTAAGTTGGTGCCTTCAGTTTTTCAAGGGGAATGATCTTTAAGATCGAACAGATACAAAACTGGTGACAAAGTCCAGTTGTAACTTGTAACTCAATCAATTTCAACCAGGCAAGGTCTAGCTTTATGTCACCTAGCCGATGACAAAAGTTGTCACCAATCCCTTTTGAAAAACACAATATATACAATACAAGGATTGGAGCTTGGAGGGGGTTGTTAGATCTGATGGATCAGACTGCTTGGTGACAAGCTAGTTGTCACCTACTTGATGACAACTGGCTTTTACTTTTTTTTTTAAGGGATTTTTTTTTGACACCACTTTGGTATCATCCATCAGATCAACGTAAAACCTCTCCTTATTTATTAAGTTCTCATAATACCCCTTATTTCTGGCACCCCGAGTCCCCGCGTCCTTTTGGAATTGGTGACAAAGAACCGAACCCCTTTTTTTAATGAAAGAATGTGCAAGTAGTCCCTCAAACCCAGCTATCTTTGGTATTATTTTTGTTTTTGTTTATAATTTATTGATAAAAAAAATCATTTATGAAAATAATTTTCAATCAAAAATAAAAATACATTTGGTAACCAATAGATATAATAAATTATAGATGGTGAAAAAGGTTTGGTATAACTATGTCCAGAATAATTTATATACAGAGTACTCTTTCCTCACATCTCTTTGGGGGATTTTTTTTAATGGCCAAAACCAAGCAAATTATACTAGTTCTTGCATCTCTATTCTTTCATAAGTACGAAATTTTTTACCAAAAAAAAAAAAATCTTAGTTTGAAACTCGACGAACATTAATCCCAATTATCAAGTGAATGAATTTTAGCAGACAACAATCCATCTCTTGTCTTGATCGCTAGTGGAAGACCTCATCTTCACAAGTTTCTAATTTCCCAATTCTTCCTTATGAAAATCCCATGTTTACTGCAACTTCATTCCTTGTTGTAATGATAATGCCAGAGCTGTGTCCTACTCTTCTGACAATCCTGTGGAAATGCGACCCCACGAGACATTATATCAATGCTCCAGACAGCACCCATGACAAATATGTGTTATTTGTAAGTAACTCACCATCACCTCCGGTGTCATCTTTTTTGAGTTGCTTGGGCTATGTTCTTCATTATAGCTAACACTGTGTGAGATACATAGTCTCAGATTTTCTTCTCAAAGTGATAAACAACTTTATCATGGAAGATTATGGAAATCGTAGTTTTTCCCAAACCTTCAATGCCCACGATCCCAACATCAATGTACAGACTCTGCAGCGATGATAGCTTAACGATTTTTCTTGTCTCAGTTTGGTTGCAAGGGGAATTGAAGCGAAGGGAAGTGAAGTTTTTAAACTTAAAAAGGTAGTAAATTGGTTTTACTCAATTTCCTCCCGGTTTTATTTAATTGATTTTTTATCAGTTACCAATGGTTTAACAACCAAACCATTTAATAATGTGTAAAACCAAAATCAAACCAATTAGTTTCAATTCAGCTCGGATTGATTTTTTACCCGTCGGTTTGGATTAGGTTTCCGGGTTCTGATTCAGAATTGACATCCTTACTTTGGGTAATCATTTGTCTGCTCCTATATTTGATAAAGGGGGTCCCTCTCACCTTTTCTCCACATGTAATATAATTAGTGTTAAGCAGCTTGAGCTTCATGTTTCCTACAGTGAACAGGCTTTTTCTGAAGGCAAAATAACATTTCAATTTACACAATTTGCTTTACAACTAGAACAGAGAGGAGCACTTTGTAGAGTAACCTCCAGAGCTTTCTCAAGTTGAAGATAATTGATTTCTTCAAAGACATAAGGAGTTTTACTGTCCTTATCAACACTAATATTGTATTATCTACAATATCTACTTGTGCCAATGAGCTTAAGAACATGTCGTCAGATTCACTGAGGGAGAGATTTGAGTTATTGCCTATCATATCTTGGAAGCTTTCACATCGGAGAAGGGTACATACTGTTTTTCGTTTGTTTTATAAGCTGTTGATGAAGGAAACTGACTAGTAGGCATTCTAATATTGTAAATGAACTCTCATTCATTCAAACTGTGAACTAGGAACACTTTACAGCTGCACATATGTGATCAACCATTTGGGCCTTGCCTGGTTCTTTGCATTATGCCATCCTGGTTAAATAATCTGTCAAAATGACAAGCAATTAATAATTCATTGTCAGCCAAAAAAGTCTTAAGAATGTGAGGTGCAAGAGGTGCCATCATTCGTTATACAAGACAATTGCAGAGTTGGTAGAAGTCTTGACTGGAGAGTTTCTAGTTGAAAGCAGCATCAAAGCTGCAATTGCATTTCTTAGAAGGATCAGTATAGAAGTTGACTTTGAAGATTCACAAGTTTCTAAAAATTGCATAGTAAGCCAGGACAATGCTGCTCTTTGATTATGTGAATATTGCTTCCCCTAGAAAGTATATTACAGACATCTGTACCTAAGTTTTCTTTTAAAAAAGAAATCTTATTTGGCCAAAATATGATTTGCTGCATTGTTAATTAATGTTCGATGTAGAGAGTTTAATTGATTATCTGAAACTTGACAAGCGTTGAAGAATCCAGCTTATGCATTCACCAATAAAAAACCCTGTCTGTCTCACAAGTAGAATGGTTCAATACCATGGCATCTTCTTTTGTTCTCAGAATAAAAACCATGGGTCAAACGACTCAAATAATTGAAACATTCAATTCATCCCAAGCAGATCACTGGCATCTTTTGTATTTTTTTTTCTTTTGTTTTATTTATGAAAGATGAATGTATCATCCAACATATCATAAGCTCTAAATGAAAGGGCGCAGCAGGTACCATGGGTTTCTAATGTAATATACCCAAACTTTACCTGATAAGGTCATACTGTTCTGAACCACTAGGAATGAAGCCGGGAGCATACCCGCTTTAACCATCCCCATTGCCATCCTAAGGTGGGTTCATTGTCTCCTACTGGGACCATATGATTTTCTTGTATCAAGCTGGCAGCATATCTTTTTTTCAAAAAGAAAAGTCAGAAGAAGAAAATAATCAGTACTATGGAAGGAAAATCAGCTCAGTTCACCACTATAGGAGTTCTGTATGTGACAAAAATAGATTTACAATACTAAACAAAAGGGTTAAACATGGCAAGAAGAATAGTAACTTAATGGTAAAAAGAATAAAAGAATTAGAGACAAGCTTGTCTACCTCGCATTATCTGCTGTGTCATCATCCTCTTGCTGTAGATCAAGGTTCTTGCTATGTTAACAAAGGTTGAACTCTCTGTTGTCCTTCCAAAAAGAAATTACTTCCTTAATCTGCACTAGAAGCATGATTACAACTAATTGTATCCATAATTCATTCATTGGCTTTTCTACTTATTTTAACTTTTGGTCTTTGGTATCAACAAGCTATGTTTGAGAAGACGGTGTCGCCTCATCTTCGTCAGCAGCAGGTGTTGCATTGACTGGTGATCCTGCTTGGGTACTGCCCTTCCCTGGGCTGTACTTCTTTAGTACCCTATCTTTGTTTTCTTTCCACCAATCTTCTGCCTGATGCTCAACAAACCTCCTTTTGCTGCAAAAGCATAGGAAGTAATATACATGTAAGATAAATACTCAAAAGCTAGCTAATGATGGAAAGTAAAGTTGGCATTAATATTCTAATTACTTCAATATTAAGCAATCATAACAAATAAGCCATACAATTTGATGCAAAGTGTCAACGATTCACAAGAAAATTTACATTCATCATATTGGACTATCATGATAATCATTCGTGCCCATTTATATTAGTGAAGCTTTAATAACTTACATGCACAGAGTGTCTCCCTATTTTGTTGTTTCTTAGGAACTTTTGATTCCATGAAATCTAACCTAATGTGGGGCTCTGCTAGATGGCTGAGCCTAGTGTGCCCTTGTCATCTCCTGGAATTGATATAAGAAATTTTGTCTTGCTTACTGTGAAATGCAAGGTCATTAGATATTGCAATTTTGTGTCCTCTAGGCTGTGTTTGGCAATGTTTCTGTTCTATTGAAATGTTTCTGAGCCAAATTTCTTTTTGTTTCTGTTCCCAAGAATGCAAGAATAGAAAGCTTTTGATAACATGGTATGAGAAACACTTCTCTTTCCTCTTCATCCTCTTCTCTTTCCCTTCTCCTTGCTGCAAGTCTCAACCCACCCAAACAGATAAGCGCTCTCAGGATCAGTCACAGCTTGAGGTAGGGGTGTAAATATGGGACCGGAATTGGGAACCAGAATGGAACCTATCCGCCAGGAACCGGAGCTGGCCCACCCATTAGCTTAATGGACAGGTTCTGAGGATTGATTCCTTTTGGGTGGGTATGTGCTGGGATGGGTCTCCCAATGGGCCCAGAACCAAATAACCGTTAGGGAACCGAAATGCCTAAACCCATTAAAGAGCCGATTAGTTTTATGGTTTACATATATTGAAGTATGTTCTTGGATTGCTTTTAAGTCGTTCATCATTTGCTCAGTGGGATAAAATTGTTGTTTGTAACTGTAAATTGTAGTGAGGTGGAGAGGATTCTTTAGGTAGACCACTTCAAAAAAGTTGATTTATCCCTCCAATCAATAATGCAAAGATTTGTTTGACTTGTTACTTAGAGATTTGTTTACAATATATCTATAAGATTTGAAATTTGATTCTCCTACTGTTTCTATCAAATCTGAAATTTGCTTCGAAAAGTATATGATTTTGTATATACTTGAATGGATCTGTAGGTAAGGGTTTTGGAATTTTAGATAGCATAACAGTGCTTGGCACTGTTTAGAAACCAGAACCGGCCTGCCCTTTAATAATCGGGACTAGGTGTCAGGTTTGGAATAGATTAACTTATTGGACCAGTTCTGGGATGACCCTAAAGGACCGGACTCCATCTCACCGTTGCTGTCGCTGTCACCGTTGCCGCTTCCTCCACTGTCGCTACTGTTTCCTCCCCACCATTTCATATCCAAATCTCAACTCATTCTCAGTTACTGAGTAGCTGATAGAGAGACATGGATCTGCAAATAGGGAGGAATGTGTGGATGTGATTGAGGTATACCAAGCCTGATGGCAAAGAGGATTCAAGGATGACAATCCTAATTAATTCTTTTTGTTGCAGGATCTTTCTTTAACCCAACCCAGAAATCAGAATAAAGACTTTAAAGAAAATTCGGCTTATCTGAGAATCTGACCGTTGGTTGTTCTTCAAACTTGAAGGAAATGATCTTTAGGATGTACTTGAAGATATATCCAAAGTTGGAGATGATCCGATCACAGATGAGAGAGATGTGATTTTTTGAAAACTACCTGAAAACGGGACTGGTTTAGTTAGAGCTGGTCGATATGATTTTAATCTTTAATCCCACGAGCTTTCTTGATCAAATCAGCACTTAATGGTATCGCAATTCAGTATGCAACAATAAGAACTTGAAGGAATTAACAGAAGGACAAGAAAACCATAAAACAGAATATTTCGGATGAGTCTCACAACCTATGAGACTCAACCAGAAAATCAGGAGCTAAACTCTCTTCTTTTTTCTGGTCTAAATCTGCTGGCTCTCTTCTTCTTTATCTTATTTATAGACTTAAGAAAGATTACAAAATAAGGAAGGATTTAGTCATCTTAAAAAAAATATCCTAAGATAAATTAAAAGGGAAACTTGCCTTTATAGATTTAGGAAAGTTTCCAATCTAAAAAATATCCTAAGATAAATTAAAAGGGAAACTTGCCTTTATAGATTTAAGAAAGTTTAAAAAAAAACAACTTACAAAATATCAATCCATAACTTAACTTTAGGAAACAAAATCTAAGAATAATTTAGGAAAGAAATAACAAAAGAAGGAAAAATTCTGCTGTTGGTACTGTTCACGTGAACAGTACCGTGAACACTGTTCACGTGAACAGTGTGGGTTGGTTAGCCAATTGGGCCTGGCCCAATTTTGGAAGGTTCTTCTTTCGGCCCCTTCTAGAGTAGACTTGGGCTGCATCAAAGCCTCTTCTTGTTCTCTGGACTGAAACTCCACGAGAAATGTCTGAGCAGAGCACAAATCAGGGAAGAGCTCAAATGGGAATGTCAAATCAGTTGATTGACAATGATTGCTTCGGAAGGTAAGAAGACAAAGTCCCAAATGATGACTGAAGTTTATGCATGACATCATTGTGAGCCTCTTCTGTTTCTTCCATTGTCCTCACTTAGAGGGCGAGCTTTGGTGTGACGGTAAGGTTGTCATATTGCAACCTGGTGGTCACGGGTTCAAAACACGGAAACAACCTCTCCCACCGTGGGGGTAAGGCTGTGTACATTCTGCCCTCCCCAGACCTTGCAATAGCGGGAGCCTCCTGCACAGGGATGCCCTTTTTATGCACAATATTTCTTTTCCCCCAACATAATAACCTTGAACGCTAATATAAAGCTCTCCAAACTCAAGTCAATTGGCCGTGACCTGCCTTTCCCTTCTCAAAACCTAAAGAAAAACCTGACCAAACCCTAAAACCTAAAAAACCAGAACAAATAGAATATCCAAACAAGGATATCAAACCAGAACACAACATTCCGGATTTAGAACCAGATTATAGAGCTTTGGTCACAAGGAAGAGAACAAGCACAAGCACCCTGAGGATCTGCACCACTACGAGCATTTGGAGGAGCCACTCAAGCACCGAGGACTAGAGCACCACAAGGAGGAGGGGTTCATAGACAAGATCAAAGATACGATCCACAGTGGAAAGCACCCCAAGGGGAGTAAAAGAGGGGGGGAGAAGAAGAAAAAGAAGCATGGAGTGCACGACCTCGGCCATGGTGGCTATAGCAACAGCGACTAGATCCCCTTGTATCTAACCGTCTTCTCATCATTTACATAGATACGTATATCAGATCGATCTATAGATTTCCTTTTTTATTCTTATTGTTTCAAACTCTAGATCTGTGAGATGATCTAGATTCTTATGGCTTGCTTCTGTTTTTATTTAGATCATTGCAGAGGTTGAGGAGTGTTATGATATCCTACTATGGGGTAGGCCCCCCATCTCATGATTAACACTAGGTGTGAATCACGAGATGGGGAGGTCAGCGCTTCCCTCTCTTTCCTTTTATTTTTTGCTATTCCCTTTACTAAAGACACCTGCTGGAAACTACATGGGAAATGTGCAGATGTTGAAGCCAAGCGCTGTGGAAAAGGGATACCGAAGCCTAAGAACTTCCGAGTACCTCAGGCTCACCAAATAGAGACTTGTCCTCCTACTGACCCTCTTTAACAGCTCTCTGCCGAAGAACTTCAGACTCTCCGGAATCTCTTACGGCCATCTATTGCAGCTCCCACCACTCTACCATCAGCATCTTCCAATCTAGGTTCACATTTTGCTAAGTCAGGTATTATTCCTCATGATGGTCACTGTGCTATATCTGTTTCTAGGCCCTTGGTTATGGACACTGGAACACTGACCACATGACTGGTTCCGTTAGTTCTTTTTATCTGTACTCTCCCTCTTCTGGGACCGATACAGTCAAGGTAGCTGAAAGGACCCTTTCTTCTATATCTGGAATGGGCTCCATTCGTTGTTCGTCCTCTCTCAATTTGCATTATGTTCATGTTCCTAGTTTCTCCATAAATCTACTTTCTATTAGCAGTCTTACTAAGTCTTTTAAATGTAAAGTAACATTTTTTCCTACCTCATGTGTGATTCAGGATCTAGGGGGTGGGAGGGCAATTGGACATGTAAGTTTGCATGGTGGTCTCTACTTGCTTGATGTCAGTCCTTCAACACCTCCATTGAACCATACCTGTCACGACTCAAACCTATACGAGGTAAGAGTACAGCCCTCATGGGTGCTGATCTAACGATCGACCAGACAAATATAAATTAAACTTTAATTTCCTTAAAATAATCCAATTTAAAACAATAAGCAAGGTAGTAAATCAACAAAAACCTACTGATGGCAATCTAATTTGTATCAAATAAAAAGATAAATATCTTTGAAATTTAAACCTCAAATCCTTATACAACCAATCTAGAAATTTGAAACTTGTAACTAAAATCTAAAGGTGAATCCATGTGTCCTCTATGCTTCTTCTTATTCCCCTTCAGCCACCTCATCATCTGTAATGTCATTGTAAGGGATGAGCTCACTAGCCTAATTAGACAAAATATTACAGGAATACAACAAAAAGGTGAACAACGAATCAATTTAACTCATGAATGCAAGAAAACTCGATTTCAAATTTATTCTAACACATATACTTATTTTCTATCATTTTAACACCTCTACATTTATTTCCATTTCTGGCCAACTGCCACAAATAACTAGTTACAATTATTCTAATAGAGAGTTTACCATAGCCAAAATATATTCTCGGTCATCCGTTCATGACCCCATTCTCATTCATCCGCGGCGTAACGGATGAGACTCAGATGGCAATGACTCTCCATCCTATTGTTCTCATTTACTCTCTAATAAATACAAAATATAACTAATTATCCTTCTCTCCACATTCTCAATATTCTCCTCTTTCTTATGTGACAAACCATTATTAAAAGATGCAAATCTTACAAGTGAATAACTAGTTACCGTTGTTCTAGTAGAAAGTTTACCACAACCAAATTATATTCCCAGTCATCCGTTCATGACCCTATTATCATTCATCCACGGCGTAATGGATGAGATTTAGATGGCAATGACTCTCCACCCTATTGTCTTTATTTATTCTCTAATAGACACAAAGCGTAACTAATTATCCATTCTTTCCACATTCTCCTTTATTTTATGACAACCATTAAAAAAGGATGCAATTCATTTAAAAATACAATTCCTACAAATGAAATACTGAAATGGAATAAAAACAGATTTTTTTCTCATCACATTCATGTAAATAATAAATCATATAAACAAAAATGAACAAAAAGAACAACAATCAGCCATCATTAAATAATTAAACAATACCAAAGCATAAAGCATAAACCAACAGTTCGGTGTCGCCCTAGTGGTGTACACCTGTAACATTCCACATGGTTCTTTTCTTTGCACCTACACTGATCGTCCTTTCAATAGTCAGCAATGCAATATGCAACCTATGAGTATTATGAGGCTTACTAGTACTAATCGTGTACCGACTACCTAAACATTATCTAATTCACTCCTAGACTCCACCTCCAGCCCCTTTAGACTAGGTCCCTAAATACTACAGAAACCAATGTAAACACCTGTTTATATATTAGTAAGTAACTTAGGGTAGAAGTCAGTATTAAAATCAATATTAAATAAATAAGTTTTCAATATTAAATAAATTAGTTTTTAAAATCAGTATTAAGAATTGATACTAAAATCAGTATTAAAATCAATATTAAATAAATCAGTTTTCAATATTAAATAAATCATTTTTTTAAATCAATATTAAGAATTAAAATCAGTATTAAAAATTGACATTAAAATCAGCATTAAAAAACTCAGTATTAAAATCAGTATTAAAAAAATCAGTATATAAAACAATATAAATAGCTGGGGTGTCACATCCTCCCCTCCTTATAAAAATTTCGTCCTCGAAATTTGCACGTACCTCACTCTTCAAATAATTGTGGGTAGCAAGTCCTCATCTTGTCCTCATGCTCCCAAGTTGCTTCTTGTATTGAATGATTCCCCCATAATACTTTTACCAAGGATATAGTCCTGTTCGACAAGACCTGTTCTTTTTGTTCCAAAACTTGGGTCAGTGTCTCCTAGTAGGATAGATCATCTTTTAGTTTTAACGCTTCATAACTCAAAACATGGGAGGTATCGGGCACGTACTTCTTCAACATGGACACATGAAATACATTATACATGCCGGATAAGGCAGGTGGCAACGCAATTTGGTACACTACAGGCCTAATCCTCTTGAGGATTTCGAACGGTCCTACATATCTAGGACTCAATTTACCCTTCTTACCAAATCTCATCACTCCCTTCATTGGGGCAACTTGAAGAAATATCATGTCACCTTCTTCAAATTCAAGCCCTTTCCTTCTGTCGTCGGCATAACTCTTTTGACGACTCTGGGTCGCAGAGATCCTCTTCCGAATCAATCCATCCTCTCGCAGGTCCTCTGTATTATTTCAGGGCCCAATATCTTTCGCTACCCAACTTCATCCCAATATACAGGAGATCTACACTTCCGACGGTATAACCCCTCATACGGTGCCATTCCTATGGTGGCCTGGTAGCTATTATTATACGTAAACATTTACCAAACCAATTGAGTTGACTTTCCCTTATTTTATCACCCGTTGGGGATACATTAATTTTCCTGGACGCTTGTTGCGCCCAACATGCGGCGCCCTCACCGTTAAGCGGACATCGGAATTCCATAACTTCAAAACAGAAGTAAGAAGAATGATGTCGGAAATGGGCTACGACTTCTCCAACCCATGCGTACTTGGGAAGGGCTGCAATAATTCATTCGGATCGGGAAGAAGCAGGGCAGAGGGTGAGATAGAAGAGGACGTGAAGGCTTTCAACTAGGACACCAAGCTCGAAGCTGAAAGCGGTGGACAAATCTACCGTTACCAGGAAGGGAATATATAGGCAAAAAAAAACACATTCCCTCCCCCCCCACCCCACTGGGATTTTGCTTTCCTTATCCACGTGCGCACTGCGTCAGCACTGGCGAAAAGGAGGTCGGCTTTACTAAAGAAGAAGGCTATTAATGATATGTGGTCTTCCCAGCTACCCTTGAGGTCTAGTGCACAAGCCCTTAGCATGTTTTCTAAAGTCTGAATGGTCCTTTCTGATTGTCCATCTGTCTGGGGGTGGAAAGCCGTAGTCATGTCTAACTTCGTCCCCAAGGCATTCTCCAAGCTGTGCCAAAATCGTGAAGTAAATCTCGGATCTCGATCAGACACAATGGACACAGGAACTCCATGCAATCTGATAATCATGTCAATATACAGTTGGGCCATCTTCTCCATGGAATATGTCATCCAGATGCCCAGAAAATGAGTTGACTTTGTCAAGCGATCCACAACCACTCATATTGCATCGTGCCCCTTAGGCGATATTGGTAATGATGTAACAAAGTCCATAGCAGTGCGCTCTCACTTCTACTCTGGAATAGGAAGCGGTTGCAATAATCCTGCCAGCTTCTGATGCTCAGCTTTTACTTTCTGACAAGTCAAACACTGCTCAACATATTTAGCAATCTGCCTTTTCATATTGGCCCACCAATATGCCTTCTTCAAATCTTGATACAACTTCGTGCTCCTAGGATGTACTGTATAAGGAGTACGGTGTGCCTCATCCATAACTTCTTGCTTCAAGTGTTCATTGTCCGGTACACAGAGTCTTGTACCGAATCTCAACGTCCCATCATCGGTGACTACAAATCTGGTCGTTTACCTTCCAGAACTTCTTCTTTAATCTTTATAAGCTTGGGGTCTTTTCCCTGAGCGTTTTTAATCTTCTGGATCAATGATGGTTGGATGCTCAAAGATGCTAATCTTGCAGTGACATCACCTACAACCACTTTTAAATTTAATCTCCTCATATCCTCCAAAAGGTGCCCTTGAGTAGTCAGGAGGGCTGCAGAGTACCCTTGTGGATTCCTACTCAAGGCATCCGCCACAACGTTAGCTTTACCGGGATGATATGAAATGGTGATGTCATAATCCTTTATTAACTCAAGCCATCGACGCTGCCTCATATTTAACTCCTTCTGTGTAAAGAAATATTTTAGGCTCTTGTGGTCAGTGTATATCTCACACTTTCCTCTATACAGGTAATGCCTCCATATCCTTAAGGCAAACACCACTGCCGCCGACTCTAAATCATGGGTTAGATAATTCCGTTCATAAGGCTTTAACTGGCGTAAAGCATACACCACAACTTTTGCATGTTGCATCAATACACAACCAAGTCCTTTCCCTGAGGCATCACTATATATGGTAAATCCCCCTGAGCCTGAAGGGATTGTCAATATTGGGGCTGTAATCAACCTCTGCTTTAGTTCTTGAAAACTTTTCTCACACTCCTCAGTCCAGTTGAACTCTGCATTCTTCCTTGTCAAGCCAGTCAAAGGTGTAGCAATCCGAGAGAAATCCTCAACGAACCGCCGATAGTAACAGGCGAAACCTAGGAAACTCCTCACTTCTGTCCCATTGGTAGGCTTAGCCCAATTGAGAACAGAGTCTATCTTGCTAGGGTCTACCGCGATGCCATCCTTGGATACAACATGACCCAAGAAGGTAACTTGGTCAAGCCAGAATTCACACTTCTTGAGTTTAGCATAAAACTTGTTCTGCCTTAGAACCTGTAATGTCACCCTAAGGTGTTCTTCATGCTCCTCTATACTCTTGGAATAGATTAGGATCAATAAAAGACTACCACGAATTGGTCCAAGTACTTATGGAATACTTAGTTCATCAAGTTTATAAAAACAGCAGGTGCGTTGGTTAAGCCAAAAAACATCGCCAAGAATTCATAATGGCCATACTATATTCAAAATGCTGTCTTGAGAATGTCCTTCTCCTTAACTCTTAGTTGATGGTAGCCCGAACGAAGGTCAATCTTTGAGAAGACCATTGCTCATTGCAACTGATCAAATAGATCATCAATGCAAGGTAATGGATACTTATTCTTGATAGTGACCCTGTTCAGCTCACGGTAATCGATGTACAACCTCATTGTGCCATCCTTTTTCTTCACAAACAATATAGGGGGGCAGCCCAAGGTGAGGCACTGGGGCGAATGTACCCTTTGTCCAACAATTCTTGTATTTGCTCCTTAAGCTCCTTCAACTCCGTAGGGGCCATGCGATAAGGTGCTTTTGAGATTGGCGTGGTACCGAGAATGAGGCCTATTGCAAACTGGACCTCACGATCAGGAGGTAATACCGATAACTCTTGTGGAAAGACATTAGCAAACTCCCACACAATAGGAATATCGTCCACCCCTAGTTCTGTAGCCTCAAAATTTGAAATTGGCCAAGAAACCGCAACACGCTTCCTCTAGTATGTGATTTACTTTCATTACTGATAATATTGGTCGAAATTTCTTGACTTCGGTACCAACTAACCGAAACTCGGTTCCAGATTGGGGTTTGAAGACCAACTCCTTTTTCAGGCAATCAATACTAGCATGGTATGCATATAGCCAATCCATGCCTAGAATTACATCAAAGTCCTTCATGTCCAATAAGAACAGATTTGCTACAAGCTCATGGTCATCAATTTTTACCACACAAGAGTAAATAGCATAAAGGACTCCATCACCTCTCCTGAAGGTGTAACTATACATAATTCGTCACTTAACAATTTTCCATCTACATTCATTTTGGTAGAGAAGGCATGTGAAACAAATGAATGCGTTGACCCAGAATCAAACAAGACAAGAGCAGGCAAATTGCATATGATAAGTGTACCTGATACTACTGCAGGTGATGCACCATCATCTAGATCCACAAGGCGATAAATCCTCCCATGAGCTTTTGGCTTCACTCTTCCTGGTTGGATCTGGTTATTTTGTTTTGACCATTCTGGATAGTCTTTGATCACGTGTCCCTCCTTTTGACACTTGTGGCAAACTACATTGCCTTTCCTTGGGTCCAGACAGTTGCTAGAATAATGTCCAGTTTTTCACAATTGAAGCATGTTAGAACTCCCAAACGGCATTCCCCAGCATGCATCTTCCCATAAGTAGGGCAGATTCCTTGAACCTTTTTGTCATGAACAGCATTCCGACCCTTCTTTGAAGCCCCACCATGAACATCGTTAGGTCTAAACCTCTTCTTCGTTTCATTGGTCTCACTATGGTTTGCTCCAATGAGGTTGTTTTCCATGATTAAGGCTCATTCTAAAACCTCAGCATAAGTATCCAGTTGGAGTGTGGCCACCACTGACCTGATTTCAAAGTTCAACCCTTGCTCAAATTGCTTGGCCTTCTTATCTTCAGTATCCACTTGTTGTGAGGCATATCGAGCCAATTCTTCAAACTTCCTCTCATAGTCACCTACAAAACTGGACCCTTGATGCAGCCTTAAAAATTCCAGATCTTTATTCTCGCCGAACAGATGATGGGAAATACTTCTCATGAAACACTTTCCGGAATCTTTGCCAAGTTGTCGGTTGGGCCTCACCGTCTAGCATCCTCTGAGTAGTCTCCCACCAGTGGTCTGCATCATCTTGTAACATAAAGGAAGCACACATCACCTTGGATTCATCAGTGAGTCTTAGAACCTTAAAAATTTTCTCCATCTCTCTCGACCATGACTCAGCGACTAGAGGATCAGGAGTGCCCTTAAAAGATGGAGGGCGAAACTTCCTGAAATTCTCAATTACCCTTGTTGGGTCTTGTACTTTTCCTCCAATAGCTCCATACCTCTGTACGGGTGGCAGCTATTGTTATGGACTTTGTTACATCATTACTAGCATCTCTGTTACATCATTACCAAGACCCCAGATATTTATACTGTTTTATATACTGATTTTTTTAAAACTGATTTTAATACTGAGTTTTTTAATGCTGATTTTAATATCAATTTTTAATACTGATTTTAATTCTTAATACTAATTTAAAAAAAAAACTGATTTATTTAATATTGAAAACTGATTTATTTAATATGGATTTTAAAACTGATTTTAATACTGAGTTTTTAATACTGATTTTAACATCAATTCTTAATACTGATTTTAAAAACTAATTTATTTAATATTGAAAACTGATTTATTTAATATTGATTTTAAAATTGATTTTAATACTGACTTCTACCCTAAGTTACTTACTAATATATAAACAGGTGTTTACATTGGTTTGTGTCTAGGGACCTAGTCTAAAGGGGTTGGAGGTGGAGTCTAAGAGTAAATTAGATAATGTTTAGGTAGTCGGTACATGATTAGTACTAGGAAGCCTCATAATACTCACAGGTTGCATAGTGCATTGTTGACTATTGAAAGAACGATCAATGTAAGTGTAGAGAAAAGAAGTGGAATGTTACAGGAATACAACAAAAAGGTGAACAACAAATCATTCCCATTCATAAATGCAAGAAAACTCGATTTCAAATTTATTCTAACACATACACTTATTTTCTATCATTTTAACACCTCTATATTTATTTCCATTTCTGACCAACTGCCAAAATATATTCTCGATCATCCGTTCATTACCCCATTCTCATTCATCCGCAGCGTAACGGATGAGACTCATATGGCAATGACTCTCCATCCTATTATCCTCATTTACTGTCTAATAGACACAAAATGTAACTAATTATCCTTCTCTTCTCTCCACATTCTCAACATTCTCCTCTTTCTTATGTGACAAACCATTATTAAAATATGCAATTACTTATAAGTGAATAACTAGTTACCATTGTTCTAGTAGAGAGTTTACCACAGTCAAATTATATTTCCGGTCATCCGTTCATGACCCCATTCTCATTCATTAGCGACGTAATGGATGGGACTCAGATGGCAATGACTCTCCACCCTATTGTCCTTATTTACTCTCTAATAGACACAAAGCGTAACTAACTATCCATTCTTTCCACATTCTCCTTCATTTTATGAGAACCATTAAAAAAAGATGCAATTCATTTAAAAATACAATTGTTACAAATGAAATACTAAAATGGAATAAAAACAGATTTTTTTCTCATCACATTCATGTAAATAATAAATTATATAAACAACAATGAACAAAAAGAACAACAATGAGCCATTATCAAATAATTAAACAATACCGAAGCATAAAGCATAAACCAGCAGTTCGGTGTCACCCTAATGGTGTACATCTGTAACATTCCACTTACTTCTTTTCTTTGCACCTACACTGATCGTCCTTTCAATAGTCTGCAATGCAGTATGCAACCTGTGAGTATTATGAGGCTTACTAGTGCTAATCGTGTACCGACTACCTAAACATTATCTAATTCACTCCTAGACTCCACCTCCAGCCCCTTTAGACTAGGTCCCTAAATAGTACAGAAACCAATGTAAACACCTATTTATATATTAGTAAGTAACTTAGGGTAGAAGTCAGTATTAAAATCAAAATTAAATAAATAAGTTTTCAATATTAAATTAATTAGTTTTTAAAATCAGTATTAAGAATTGATTTTAAAATCCATTAAAAACTCAGTATTAAAATTAGTTTTAAAATCAATATTAAATAAATCAGTTTTCAATATTAAATAAATCAATTTTTTTTAAGAAATCAGTATTAAGAATTAAAATCAGTATTAAAAATTGATAATGAAATCAGCATTAAAAAACTCAGTATTAAAATCAGTTTTAAAAATATCAATATATAAAATAGTATAAATATCTGGGGTGTCACTACACCCATACCCCACCTTCATCCCATTCAGCCTTGAGTACCCTCTAACAGTGGCATTGCCGTTTTGGGCATCCTTCTACAAAAGTGTTATCTCATCTTTTCCTACTTTAATCAAACATTGTAATAAAGACGAGCTATTATGTGAGGCTTGTGTTTTGGCTAAACAGGCTCGGACTTTTTATTTGCCTTCTCCTACTGTAAGTAATGGTATGTTTGATCTAGTCCATTCTGATGTTTGGGGTCCCGCTAGGACTACGTTTATTACTAGACATCATTGGTTTGTAACTTTTATTGACTATCACAGTCGCACCACATGGGTTTACCTAATGCATCACAAAAATGAAGTCTTTTAGTGCTTTCGTTACTTTCACAGTATGATCAAGACGTAGTTCCAAACCCAACTGAAGATGCTTCGCAGTGACAATGGTAAGGAATATGTTAAAAGTATTTTTTAACAATACTTGACCGATAATGGGATTATCCATCAGACCAGTTATGTTGATACCCCTGCTTAAAATGGGATTGCGGAGAGAAAGAACCGTCATCTCCTCGAGACTGCCAAAGCTCTAATGTTTGAGAGTCATGTTCCATCAAAGTTCTATAGTGATGCAGTCCTCACTACTACTTCTCTTATCAATAGCCTTCCATCCTGGATTATGGACAACAAAGCTCTTTTGGACATATTGCTTGGTCATTCCGACTTTGTCCATCTACTGAAGGTTTTTGGTTGTGTCTGCTATGCTCGTAACCATCGATCCCTCGCAAGCTTGATCCAAGGGGGTTGCAGTGTAATGCCCCATATTTGTGTTTCTTTTTTTTTTTATTAGTTGAAAAGAATTTTAAATAAGGTTATCCATATTACTATGCCTTAGGGTTAAAATAATGGCACTTTAATATGTTTTGGATTAAAATATCATAGTTTAAATTCTGAATATTGACTAAACACGTGATTAGCATCTTAATTGTTAATTATTTAACATTAAATCTATTAATGAGATCAGTTTCCTAAAATATTAAATCACTGGCTGTTATGGGACCCACTACAGGTAACAAAAGAGTTAGAATAGGAATCAAATCCTATCCAGATGTTGATTACCTTATTGGTTGCTAGACAATAAATAAAAGAAAGAAGGGAAATTTTCACCTACCACCCAAAAAGATTTGGGCAAATCACCTACCACCCAAATTACACAAACGTTAGTCCATTAACTGATGGGAAAGAGTTGAAATTGTGTGTAGACCTTTATACCCTTCTCATTTTAAAAGAAAAGAAAAAAGAAAGTCAAAACAAATCTTTTTTTTTTACAAAAAAAGAACAAATACATTCACAGCGATTAGAAAGAACAAAGCGGAGAAGAGCTTTAGAAAACCTTAGATTTCGGCTTTGACTGGAGCTCTGAGTGAGAGAGATAAAAAAATTTTGATTTTTTTTTTCTGGCGATGGCAACATCAGTGCGGGCTATAGGTTTCATAATCCTCTTTAAAAACTCAGCTCCGTTTTTACTCGGTGAACAGCATTCGGGCAGCCTTAGTTGAAATAAAACTAAGAAAGAGCCGTTCGCTAGGGATTTTCCCAATTCCTTTCCTGGGTCAAAATTCGAATCAGTCGCTTCTTTCCAATGTAGTGGGTGAGGATATGTGTAAGACCCGTACTCCATAAACCCGGTCTAAACCTTGATTTCATGTCGTAGCAGGTCTTCCGATCATCACCGGGCCAGACGGGACGAGCGGGTGACAAACAGGTATGAAATCGGACCAAAGACGGTCAGATAATCATGATTTTATGTTGACCGGTCGATGGTACCGGTCTACATACCGGTTGACCGGTCAACTCTGTGCAGTTGACTACGGAGATCCAGAATTGGATCTCTACGGGTCCCACTTTCCCAATTCCGAATCCTAAGACTTTCCTAATCCTAAGAGGCTTACTAAACCCTAATCCTAGCCTATATAAACACCTCTAAACCTCCTCAAACCCTTTCCATTATCTCTCACAAACCCTAGAGAGGAGAAGGAGGTTGAAAAGGAGAAGAAGCTAGGAAGAAGAAGGAAGTGCCGCCATTGCCGTTCGACGACGCTCACCTTACGCCAGTCGACGGTAAGTGTTTTAATCATTCTTATTACTCTATGACTCTAGGATGGTATTGATCTAAACCCTAATTGGCCATTAAACCCTAATTTTCCGTCAAACCCTAGATTCGAGTTCTAGGATGATATTCATCGAAACTAGATTTGAATGAGTTGGAGATAATTCTAACTCAAAGCTCAGACTTAGAATGGATAGGAGAAACTCTGGAAGTCCATGGAGATTGATCGACGACAGTCGAAAAACCTAATGTATGGTCTTCCGGAGACATACCGGTCGACCATACCGGTTGCTAGTTTTCACAGAGCTGCAACCGGTATGTTGCGACCGGTCAGCTCTGAAAAGCTGGTTTTGGACTTTGTTGGTTTTTCGACCAACGTGAAACCCTAAGAAACTATTCTAATGAAACCTTAATAATATTGTAGGACCTTGTGATATTCCGTTTGGATCTTGCGACGTGGAGCAAGCTATCAAACGAGCGTCAGGTAAGGGAATCTGACCTAAACCCTAATAATTAATGGACAGTAAATCGTTGTTAATAACCCTGAATATATATGATGTGATGTTTTTGCATATTCACATGTCATCCTTTACTTTCAGTTATTATTATTGTTCATGCATGATAGGATGTGATTGTCATGGATTGTTTTCGTTGGTGTGTGGAGTGGGGCATGGGGCCCTGGGATCATTCCTTATACTGGCACTTTTATAGTATTCTATTTTAACATGCTTGGTACGGGTGGGGTATCAGGGGAAGGTCGTGGTACGGTGGTTTCCGATGTTGATGTTGGCCTGGCCATGGTGATGTGGCACTGTGGTCTCCGATGCCGACGCTGGCTTGCCCATGATGCTTTAGCTCTATCTCTATGCCGTAGGGAGTTATGTTGGGATAGGGTCTACCTGCGTATTGTTTTATCTTAGTGTGCTTGTTGCGGATAGGGTATCAGGGGGAGGTGAGGTATTGTGGTCTCCAGCCCGGCCTGCACGCTCTAGCTCTATCTCTATGCCGTAGAAGGCTGTGCTGGGATAGAACCTACATTGATGACATATAGGATTGATTAGTTGCGAGTCCAGTTTGTGAGTCCTGGCCAGTAGGGGCTTAGGTACTGGTATGGGTAGAGTATCAGGGGAGGTGCGGGTATACCTTAGCTCTATCTCTATTCCATGATGGGTGCATGTGGGCCGGTGGTAGTGTGATCTGCTGTGCGGTGCCACACACTCGTGTATAGAGGTGAGGCGGCCACCAAACCTTTCTATAGCACATTGCAAACTTAAACCAGACCACAGCATAAAATGATTGTTACTCATGCATAATATTGTGAAACTGTTTGATTGTCTTACTGAGCTAAGTTGTGAGCTCACCCTTTGTATATACATTGTTTTTAGATGTTGATGCAGGTTACACGGTGGATGATTATATGAACGCTCCGACGTATGGTGGCGTTGCTGCTTTGGATGTACAGGCAGGAGAGGACGAGCATGACGCTTCATGCGAATGCCCTTTCTGCATGTACCTTTGATTGGATTTTAATTATGTACAGTTATTTTCAGTTGGATTAAATGGGTGTAAGGATATTATATTTTATGTTTGGATTTTGAATAATTGGATATTTTATTTAAATTTATCAATAGATTCTCAGTTCATTTATTTTAAAGACTTCCGCTGTACTATTTATATTCTGATTGTGGTTATGTGCAATGGTTTGTATGAGTGGACACGGTCTATTCGAGATCCTGGTGTGAATCGTTGGTTCAATGACGGTTTACTCACACCATTCTGGTTGGTTCAGAATTGGGTACAACTTGGTATCAGAGCCCTTAGGCTCTGTCCAACAAACCATGTTGCACTTAACTAAGTCGATGAACTGAGTTAGGAAAAATTAAAAAATCTTAATACACCCTAAGCATTGTTTGATACCTGAGACTGATTAAAAAAGAGCATAATATACTATATTAAATATATGAAATTTAATGATACTCATGCACTAGTTAGGAAAACCATAAAACTTCCATTAAACATAAAAGAGAGTATCAAATGTAATAGTACTATAGGGTACAGTCCACAAATCGGACAGTTACGCTGATACATAAATATACCAAAAGAAGAAAAGAAATAACACTCTATCATGGGGTAGGGGGCCTTGGAGGAATAGGGTCCGCTATGTCATAATCTCGCTCGTAAGCGACCCTAAGCCAGTGCACTTGGTCCTGTGTGACCCGTAGACTACGAGCTAGACACCCCAACTCCTGACCCATCTCTCGCTGGGAATCTAGGATGCCTCTCTGGGTGTCCCTGATCTCCGTGAACATGCTCAGCACTGGGTCCGAAGGGGGATGAGACGGTCCTGCTGTAGGTGTAGGCTGTGGTGCTGCAGGTATAGGCTGTGGAGCTGGCACTGGTACATCCTCCGCCCTATCATCGTCATCCCCATCATCACTCTCAGCCTCTTCTGCATGTGCCGCATTAGCTGCTGCTGCTGCGGCTGCGGTTACTACCCTCCTGAGTGGGCGAGGGCGAGCCTCCATCTCATCATCACTAACAGGCAGGGAGTCCATCTGCATCCTAAGGATGGCATCCCAGTCGATGTCGGAGGTCATCGAATCCTCAACAGCCACCTCGCCCCTCATGCTCACTCGTAGGCGCCGCAGAAGAGTGGTGATGAGACGGCCATAGGGGAGGTTACTGGCCTGATCGGCCAGAGTCGCCTGATGCATAGTCCGAATGATGAGGTAGGGAAGAGAGACCCGCTCCCCTGTGTAGACACAGTAGGTAATATACTGAGTGAGTTGGGATAACTCACTGTAGTGACCGCTCTGGGGCACAATGTTGTGTTGGATAATGCAACTGTATACCTGAGGTGCAGGTCTCAAGCTAGCCGCCTTCATAGGAGCCCCGGGATTGAGTATTTGCTCCGCTATCTCTCGGCGTAGATCCTCGCTCAAATAGCCCTTCACTTTTGGAGGGTAGTATAATAAATCTCCATCATTGGGGACCCCCAGCAAGTCAGCCAGCTGATGAGTATCAAAGGAAATATGGACGCCCTTGACAAAGCTGTGATGCGTAAGTCCCTACCCTGATTGGGATCATTGACGTCCCCATGAAGCTCCAGGTTAGCATAAAAGTGTTTGACCAGGTTGGGGCGAGTGGTTTTACTGTAGGTGATGACAGGCACCCACCCAAGCCTGTCGAAAGCCGCTTGCACATCAAACCTGTACAACTGCTCCAAGTTGACACGCCGGCCAGATTCAATAGTCTTATTATCGAACCAAGGGAAGCGGGCCTGTGCCGCCTCAGAACGGAACCACAGCTCATCAAGCCGTAGAACTGATGGATAAGGAGCGCGCATGCCCAAGCCATAAGAACGCTTGCCAAGACCGCGCCGTGGAGCCATTTAAGCTGCAAAACAAGTGAAAACAAAGAAGAAAAATGTTAAAAACTGTCGAAAATTCGGCAACATAACGACAGTAAATTGGGAAAAAACCTCGAACTCACCCAAAACATGGGGAGGAGGACTTACGTAACCCCCGTACACTTCAAGAAAACCAATCAGATGCAATTCCATCAAGAAATTTAAGAAATTGAAGAAAATCAAGAAAAATTCGAAATTTTTGCAAAACCTAGGTTAAAAACTAGAAAAATTCGATTTTTAGGAAAACCTTTCGGTGGAAGTCGAAATTTGTTGAGGGCTTTTGCTCTTAGGGGTCTCTAAACCCTTTCTAAGCCGAAGGAAAGAAGTTCCTACGGTTAGAATCTTCCAATCGAAGAAAAACCTAAAATTTCAACTAAAAACGATATGGGAACTATGTAAAATTTGGTTATGAAGAGAGGAAGCTTACCTGGAGGTGATGTATTAAGTCTGGATCGGTTGAAAACAACTTCTAGGATGACCGGTCGGACTGTAGCAACTCAGGAGCCAGAGGGAAATCACCACCGGTGAGAAGGAAGGAAAGAAAAGTGAGAAAAATCTCACTTTTCACGATTTTAAACCTTTTTTTGGGCATATCGGTCGACGGTTTTGCCCATACCGGTCGACCGGTTCCCCACTGGTATAGTCGACCGCTATGTTTCGGTCAGAATGAAAATTCTGACCGGTCGACTATACCGGTCTCTCCATACCGCCACAGTGTCGCGGCCGGTAAAAAAAAAAAAAAAAAAAAAAAAAGGGGTTCAGGAATTGTAAATGTAGCTGGTATACCTGCCAAAGTACTCTTTGACTCTGGGGCCACGCACTCCTTTGTTTCTATTTCCTTTGGGAAGCGAATGGAGTTACCGATCAAGCACTTGAACCGAAGCTTGATAGTTCGCTCTCCGTTAGGAGTCGAGGTAGCTTTGACCGAATATTATGGGCTGTGTACAGTTTGTATTGAGGACCGAGACTTAAAAGCAAATCTGGTACTACTCGAGATGGCAGACTTTGATGTCATCTTGGGAATGGATTGGCTAGGCCATCATTCAGCTATCCTATTATGTGGTGAAAGGAAGTTTGTGCTTACAGACAAAAAGGGAAAGGAGTTTAGCTTCACTGGGACCAAGTTACCTAGGAAGCAGAAGTTGATCCTCTCCGCCCTAAAAGCTAAGAGATGCTTAGAGAAGGGGAAAGTGGGGTATTTAGTGTCTGTAGTCGACATCACTGCTGAGGTGCCAAAGATGGAAGATCTAGATGTGGTGCGAGAGTTTCCATATGTATTTCCAGAGGATCTCCCAGGTCTACCACCAGACAGGGCTACAGAATTTGTGATTGACCTTATGCTAGGTTCGGCGTCTGTGTCTAAAGCACCGTACAGGATGGCCCCTACCGAGTTAAAGGAGTTGAAGACCCAATTACAAGAATTGTTAGATAAAGGTTTCATACGACCAAGCATATCGCCATGGGGAGCACCTGTATTGTTCGTCAAGAAGAAGGACGGTAGTGTACGGCTGCGTATCGACTACCGTGAGCTGAACAAGTTAACGATCAAGAATCGGTATCCTTTGCCTAGAATCGATGATCTGTTCGATCAATTGCAGGGTGCAAAGGTTTTCTCGAAGATTGATCTTCGATCAGGGTATCACCAATTGAAGATCAAGGCCGGAGATATTCCGTTTGGATCTTGCGACGTGGAGCAAGCTATCAAACGAGCGTCAGGTAAGGGAATTTGACCTAAACCCTAATAATTAATAGACAGTAAATCGTTGTTAATAACCCTGAATATATATGATGTGATGTTTGTGCATATTCACATGTCATCCTTTACTTTCAGTTATTATTATTGTTCATGCATGATAGGATGTGATTGTTTTCGTTGGTGTGTGGAGTGGGGCATGGGGCCTGGGGCCTGGGATCATTCCTTATACTGGCACTTTTATAGTATTCTATTTTAACATGCTTGGTACGGGTGGGGTATCAGGGGAAGGTCGTGGTACGGTGGTCTCCGATGTTGATGTTGGCCTGGCCATGGTGATGTGGCACTGTGGTCTCCGATGCCGACGCTGGCTTGTCCATGATGCTTTAGCTCTATCTCTATGCCGTAGGGAGTTATGTTGGGATAGGGTCTACCTGCGTATTGTTATATCTTAGTGTGCTTGTTGCGGATAGGGTATCAGGGGGAGGTGAGGTATTGTGGTCTCCAGCCCGGCCTGCACGCTCTAGCTCTATCTCTATGCCGTAGAAGGCTGTGCTGGGATAGAACCTACATTGATGACATATAGGATTGATTAGTTGCGAGTCCAGTTTGTGAGTCCTGGCCAGTAGGGGCTTAGGTACTGGTATGGGTAGAGTATCAGGGGAGGTGCGGGTATACCTTAGCTCTATCTCTATTCC
This sequence comes from Protea cynaroides, assembly GCA_028583415.1. Classification (NCBI taxonomy): domain Eukaryota; kingdom Viridiplantae; phylum Streptophyta; class Magnoliopsida; order Proteales; family Proteaceae; genus Protea; species Protea cynaroides. The sequence continues at coordinate 8,637,612 of CM053276.1, read as the reverse complement.
ATGATGGGTGCATGTGGGCCGGTGGTAGTGTGATCTGCTGTGCGGTGCCTCACACTCGTGTATAGAGGTGAGGCGGCCACCAAACCTTTCTATAGCACATTGCAAACTTAAACCAGACCACAGCATAAAATGATTGTTACTCATGCATAATATTGTGAAACTGTCTGATTGTCTTACTGAGCTAAGTTGTGAGTTCACCCTTTGTATATACATTGTTTTTAGATGATGATGCAGGTTATACGGTGGATGATTATATGAATGCTCCGATGTATGGTGGCGTTGCTGCTTTGGATGTACAGGCAGGAGAGGACGAGCATGGCGCTTCATGCGGGTGCCCTTTCTGCGTGTACCTTCGATTGGCTTTTAATTATGTTCAGTTATTTTCAGTTGGATTAAATGGGTGTAAGGATATTATATTTTATGTTTGAATTTTGAATAATTGGATATTTTATTTAAATTTATCAATAGATACTCAGTTCATTTATTTTAAAGACTTCCGCTGTACTATTTATATTCTGATTGTGGTTATGTGCAATGGTTTGTATGAGTGGACACGGTCTATTCGAGATCCTGGTATAAACCGTTGGTTCAATGACGGTTCACTCACACCATTCTGGTTGGTTCAGAATTAGGGTGTGACAATATGACTTCAGTGGAGAATCATCCAGAGATGGGCACCGATGTGGGAGAGCGTGAAAGTGAATGGAGAAGAGAGTGAACTGAGTGGAGAGGCTTTTAGAGCTCCGAAGTCGTTGGGTGAGCAGAAAACCAAAGGAGCAAATGGATGGAGGCAACGCCATTAACAGAGAGAGAGAGAGAGAGAGAGAGAGATGTTTGATTTCTGGTTCGGTGTTTAATATAACATATATTAAACAACCTCATTCAGCATTCCATATGACAAATATTGTCTCTCACATATGAACTCCCTCTCTTTCTATTTCTATTGTTTGTCTCTGTGCCCCTGTAATGCGGAATACAAATTACCTCTTCAAAGCCTCTCTCAACAAGTCTTTTTAATTATCGGATTCCTTCGAAGATTTTCTTAAGAGAGGTCAGATATTTTCTTCCTCTCTATACTTCACTCTCGCTTTCTTTGGAGCTCCTTAGAAACTGAATGATCTCTTCTGGTGTTCTTCTTCGTAATGTCTGCTTTTCAATTTATTTTTATTTTTTTAAACTTTATCTGTTGCTTTTTCTTACATTCTCTTTTTCTTCTGTTTCGTTATGGTCAAGTAATCGTTTTTCTTTTTTGCTCATGTTTAGGATTTGTTGTTGAAAGGAGATCTCTTGTGAGGTTCCAATTGAATTCCTCAGAGTAGATCTGTTCCTGGGCTTTTATTTCCTGGCTTAAATTTCGAAGAGATTCTGTTAAGTTTTAAGGATGAACGAGTTGTGTTCTTTGCTTGTGGCTTTAATCGCCTTCTTGTGGAGGGAGGAAAAAAATAAGTAAGGGTAAATTGGATTTTTTCCCTTACAATAAGGGTATTATTGTCATTCATGTATTTTCTAACTGCTGACATCAGAAACTAACGGCTCTGTTAGTTGCTTTTGGATCTTTTTGATAAACATTTGTGTAATTTGGTTTGTAGGTGATTTTTTTAAAAAACTTGGGTTGTAGGTGATTTGTCCAAATCTTTTTGGATGGTAGGTGAAAATTTCCCAAGAAAGAATCATAATAGGATTGGAATTACCAAAATAATACAGAATTAGAGTGGGAAAGTAAGTTTGATATCTCCATGGAAGAGAGAGAGGGAACTAAAAACCAAGAAAGGGTGAGAGAAAAGGAAAGAAAAGAAAAAAAGAAAAAAAAGAAAAAAAAAGGATATAAAATTACTGAGAAAAGAAAGAGGGAGAGGGAAAAAAAAAAAAGGGAAACGTGAGAGAGAGGGAAAGGAAAGAGAAAACGATGGAGAGAGAGAGAAAAAAAAAGGTAGAGAAGAAGAAGGAGAAAAAGAAAAAGAAGGAAGAAGAAGAAGAAGAAGGACAGCAGCTAGGGTTGCAAAGTAAGTACCTCATTCTCTTTGTTCTACACACGTTGAGTAGGGATTTGATGTTTAGATCAAGGGGGGAGGTAAAAAGTGATCTAATATCAAGTGGTAAGGGTGATTTAATATCAGTTTTTATACAGGTTCATATCCGTTTTTCTGTTCAGATTGTCATACCAGATTCATATCTCAGTTTTCTTATCGGTATAATATGAGGTTCGTACCAGTTTTAAAACCCACAAAAAAAAAAAAAATCTGATTCAAGGAAAGTTCCATATGAGTATATATAATAGGTTCAGATCTATGTCCCTTTATATATGTATATATAAACCAGTTTTTAAAGATTTAGATACTGTGGTTAAATCAGTAGCAGTTTTGCATATCAGTCCATTAAATTATATTTTCTGACTGATATCAGAATATGTTCACATATACTGGTTTGTACTTACATCGATTTCGAGTCCAGATTTTGATCAGGTTTATCGTTCCAGATCAGATTGCATATTAGATTTGTTTCATACTCAGTTCAGTTTACATGTATGGCAGACCAAAAATTTTATATACAATCCATACTCATTACAGATATTATACTTCAGTTCAGTATATATATACCAGATTGTATGACTAGTATTATATTAGTATGTTTTATATTCAGTCCACATTACATATGCAATCTAGGACCATATTCAGTCCAAATTTATTATATCAGTATCATTATTTATATATAGTCCAGTATATCAGTACTTACGGTGAATTTGGGTCAGTTTCTATATCATATTCATATACCAGTAACAGATTCAAATATCATTACTTACATACTGATTTACGTATCTGATTTATACACTGGACATACTGTTTTAGACACAAAATTGTATCAGATTTATATGTAGTTTTTATACAAATTTATATACAGAGTTTTATACTGAATTGTATGCTGATCAATATACTAAATCATATGTAGATTTCATTTCCATCATATCGAAACCGAACCAAATTTTTACATAACAGTTTAGTTCTAAATATACAGGAATATATCTCAGATTTCAACAAGATTTAATAACAGATTACAATTAGTTTACTTATAGCTTTAGATTAGTAATATGGACTGGGTCCATGACAGAGGTGAGAGGAAGGTCCCTAGGGGTAGTAAAGTTGCTGATTTGGTAATTTATACATGTAAAATAATTTTAGGCTCATGATATTTGTAGGTTGGTGTTGCTGACTTGTGAGAGGACATTCTAAATTGGAGGAGAGTAAGTGGGAATACTATAAGAGTGCACCACTAGAGTGACTCTGATGCTTTAAATTTATGTTTTGGTGTCATTATTTATTAATCATTATTCTGTTCATGATATGCGAATGATATGCTGTGGATGTCAAATGTGATATGTGATTGTGAATTTTTCTCATCTTTTGTTGGTTATGTTTTAAGAGTATTTCAAGTTGTATTTTGTCACACTCCAGATAAAGAAATGATGTGGAAAATGTGAAGTGAAGGTAATCAATTACATTGTCTTTAGTAGAGGGAAATAGACTCTATGGATGGGGTGCCACCTGAGTCAGATCCGTGACGCCGGCAGATGAATGAGAATGGGTCATGGACGGGTGGCCATAAATAAATGTGAAAACGGGCTGTGGTTAACCTCTGCTAGAACAATGTTGATTGGTTATTCCTATGTGTTGGCCAAAAATAAAAACTAAAATGTTTTGTAAGTACATGAGTTTTATCTTCTCTAGTAGTTTAATTGAAGTGTTGGTGATCATTGTGGTGATGTATTTTTGTTGTATTTTCTTTCTTGCTGAGCTATTGAGCTCACCCCTTACCATGACTATCTCAGATGATGAGGAGGTTGCCAAAGAACAAGATGCGTCAGCTTATTCTTCAACATAGCATAGCTTGTTTTTATTATTTTATTAGAATGGTTGTATAGGGTTTTAAATTTATTTTCAGGGACAAGTACTTTGTTTTTCAATATTACAAACATTAGACTGCCACCAGTAGGTTTTTGGACATGTCTTTACTTTAATTATGGGTTTGACTTGGTGTGATTTCTGATAGCTTGAAGTTAAATTATAAAATTTCAAATTATTATGATTGATCGTTAGACTAGTGCCTGTGAGGGCTGCACTCTTACCTTGTATGGGTTTGGGTCATGACATGCGGTGTATATTTCTGGGTTATTCCACAATACTAAAAGGGTACAAGTGCTACCATCCTCCCACCCGATGGACTTTTGTTAGCAGGGATGTTATTTTCCATGAACACCTTGCTTATTATCAGCCACATCTTCAGGGAGAGAAGGATGCAGTTGAAGATGTACCTCTTCATGTCCAAAAAGAAGCAGAGAAAGTCCAAGTCCGAGCTATCCCTGATTCGGACCAAAATGTTCCAGAAACAGATGTACCATTTGAGCCTTGTGGATCACCAGCTATTCCTATACCCATAACTAGTCCTAAACCTCTGCAAGTCTATAGCTGTGCCAAACCTCTGCAAGGAAAGACCACTACCATCAACACAAATTCACATGTCCCTTCACCAGCCCTAGATCCAGAGACTGAGTCTTCTCAAGGTAAGGAACTTCCTCCCTCTGATCTTGAACTGGCCATTGCTCTTCAAAAAGGGATTAGGGCCTGTACACTTCACCCTATTTTCAATTCTATTTCATATAACTCCCTTTCCCCTTCCTTTTATGCATTTGTATCCTCGCTTTCCTTTGTGTCTGTTCCTAAAAAATGGCAGGATGTAATAATAGATAAAAGGTGGAAAGTTGCAATGATGGAGGTAATGAGAGCCTTGAAGAAGAATGATACATGAGACCTTGTTCCACTTTTAGTAAGTACAAGGCCAGTAGGGTGCAAGTGGATTTTCACAGTGAAACAAAAATCAGATGGGACTGTATATCGGTATAAGCTAGACTGGTTGCATTTGGATTTACCCAAATATATGGGATTGACTACCAAGAAACATTTGCTCCAGTGGCCAAGATGATTACTATCATGGTTCTTTTGTCATGTGATGTACATCATAACTGGGATTTGCAACAGTTAGACGTGAAGAATGCCTTCCTCCATGGAGAACTCACTGAGGAAGTTTACATGGATTGTCTACCTGGCTTCACAGATGCTAGAAGCAGAGAGAAGGTATGCAAATTGAAATGGTGACTTTATGGTCTCAAATAGTTCCCTAGAGCATGGTTTGGGAGATTTAATAAAGCTACAGTAGCATTTGATTACGTTCAAAGCAATGCTGACCATACTTTGTTTATAAAGCACTCACCTAGAACTTTTACAGCTCTACTGGTATATGTAGATGATATCATCATTGTTGGAAATAACAATGATGAGATCAGGAAACTGAAGGCGTTTCTGGGGAAGGAGTTTAAAATCAAGGATCTTGGAAAACTTGGGTACTTCGTTAGGATTGAAGTTGCCAGATCTACAAAAGGTATCTATTTTTCTCAAATGAAGTATGTTCTTGATCTCCTTTCAGAGATAGGATTGCTTGGGGGTCGACCATGTGATACATCTCTAGATCTCAATACTAAACTCAGGTAGAAGGAAGGAACACCAGCAGATAAAGGCAGGAAGGTACCAGAGATTAGTTGGCAGGTTTATTTACCTTGCACACAAATGGCCAGACATTGCATTTGCAATGAGTTTGGTAAGCCTGCTCATGCATGACCCATACTCTACACATATTGATATTGTCTATAAGATACTTCATTACCTAAAGACATCCCCCGGAAAAGGGATTCTCCTATCACCTCATAATCACCTAATGGTGGAGGCTTATACTGATGCAGATTGGGCAGGCAATCTAGATCGTAAATCTATATCTGGTTACTATACTTTTGTGGGCAGAAATCTGGTTACTTGGCTCAGCAAGAAGCAGAATGTAGTGGCCCAATCCAATGCAGAGGCAGAATATAGGGCGATGGCACATGGAATATGCGAACTCTTGTAGTTACAAAGGTTAGTCAAAGACTTGAAGGTTCTATGTCCTTGATCCATGACCTTTTATTGTGACAATAAAGCAGTTATTAGCATTGCTAATGATCCGGTTTAGCATGATAGGACGAAACATGTTGAAATAGACCGTCACTTCGTCAAAGAAAAGCTCAACAGTGGATTGATTCAAGTTTCATTTGTCAAATCAGAGGATCAACTGGCAAACATCTTCACCAAAGGAATACCTAGGAAATCCTTTCATATGAGATTGTCCAAGTTGTGCATGCATGATATATATGCACCAACTTGAGGGGGAGTATTGGAACTCAAAGTTAATGTAAAGGTCCGGCTGATGGACCATCTACCGTACATTTTGTGCGACTGATGGTCCATCATCCGCTCCACCCATCTACCGCATAGTGATGTCTAAGTTCAATGTATCCTCACCTACCTCACCTACTCTTTTTCTTTATTTGTAATTCATTCACTCTATAAATACAATGGACCTCAGTTTTTCATAGACAAATCAAACCATTATCCATGGTTTTAAAACTCGACCGAGAAGGTGGTCTCGACAGGGTCGAGACGAGATCACTGCTCGACCAGTTTCGACCAGTTCTCGACAGGTTCTCGACTGGTCTCGACCAGTTTCGAACTGGTCCAAGGCTTTATATAAGAGTCTCGGTCGAGATCTCGACCGAGACTCATTTTCCTTCTCTAAACCTTCTGTTTTCTTCTCCTCCTCCATTCCTTCTTCTCCAACCTTGCATCTAAGGTTCGAAAACCTCTGTTCTTTGCAAATCTCTCCATCAAAGTGCTGTTGGAGGCTCATTTTGACATATTTTTTGCAAATCTAAGGTTTGAGGTATGATTTTTTTTCCTAAAACTTACTTTTTTACATGAATATGTTCAATACATGTTGGTTCACCATGAAATTTATATATGTGAGTCATTAGGCCGATCTACAACCTTATCCTTTTGAAATTATTTTCTTGCATATATATTTTTTATTTTGATTTTCTGTTAAAAAAATGTATTTTCCAGCAATTAAAAATTAAAAAAAATATGATAAATATTAATTAGATGGTATTGAAAATATTATATGATGAACACCGTTGGCCGATCTACACGGCCACGGTTTCATTTTTTTTTCCTGTATATATATATATTTATTTTATTTTTTGTTTAAAAAAATTAAAAAATACATTTCTTAAATATTAATCAGTTTACATTCAAAATAATATACGTTGAACACCGTTGGCCGATCTCGCGGTCACGGTTTCAGTTTTTTTCTGTACATATTTTTATTTTTATGAATTTTTTATTAATAAATCCTATTTTCCAGCAATAAAAAATTAATAAAAAATATTAATACTTATATATTGGTGTTCAAAATAATATATGTGGAACACCGTTGGCCAATCTACGCAGTCACGGTTTTCATTTTTTTTTCTGTACATATTTTTATTTTTATTAGTTTTTTATTAATAAATCATAATTTTCAGCAATAAAAAAATTAATAAAAAAAATAATATTTATCTATTGGTGTTCAAAATAATATATGTTGAACATCATTGACCAATCTACGGTTTCATATTGTCGGATTATATTTTTCAAAAAATAAATTATTTTTATTTAATATCCAAAATTATTAATAATATTTAAATAATTATGAAAAATTAGGAAAAATATTCTGTTTTCTTGTAACATAGTTTTAAAATTTTGAAAAGTAATTTCAATGTATTTTGAGTTGTATTCGCATATTTGATGCTTTTATGTTCTTCAATTTTAAGTATACCGCCATTAACGGTGATAGAAAGAAGACCCAATGCAAATTTTGTGGGAAGAAGCTCATGTCTGGTGGGATTACCAGACTTAAGCAACACTTGAGTGGGACTTCTACAGATGTGGCAAAGTGTCCTATAGTTCCTGTGGAGATTACCAGGGCCATAGCTGCATAGATGAAGGGAGGCCAGCAGAGAAGGGCAGAGAAAGAAAAAAATAAACAACAATTTGAGGAAGCAATACGAGGTACAATGCGTGGTTTGGATGATGATAGTTCAGATGATGATGGTCTAGATACTAGGGGTTTGACTGAGGAAGAAGCCAGAGATCTGAGACGGGCAACAATGGCTAGTAAAGTCAGCCATGACATGGAAATGGAAAGGTTGAGGCAAAGAGCCTTAGGGGCAGGTGGTAGTAGATCATTTCAGCAGCCCGAAGAACCACAAATACAGAGTAAGGGAAGGTTGGATTTTATGTTTAGAAGATCAAAAAGTACTAGAGCACAACCCCAGGCACCACCACCCATCGCTAGGGATAAGGATTATGTAGAGATTCTACTGACAGGATCCAAAGCAGTTTTTAAGAAAGGCCGACGCCAAACAAGAGAAGAGATAAGAGTATGTAGAATTGGAAAGGTACAAAAGAATTTATTGGGGATGCCTTTGCTAGGTGGTCTATCTATAATAGTATCCCAGCAAACGCCAATAGTGGCCCATACTATCAGCCTTTCTTTGATGCAGTTGCTCAGGCTGGTCCTGGTGTTAAAGCCCCCACTCCATATGAAGTAATGAATGTCTATCTCCCAAGAATTAAAAAAAAGTTAAAAGTATGGATAGAAGGGTTAAAGAATAATTGGGGTGCATATGGGGTCACTATAATGTGTGATGGTTGGACTGGTCCTACTAGAAAGTCCATCATCAACTTCATGGTCTGATGATGATGGGAAGACATCATTCTTGAAGTCTATGGATGTATCTCGCGATACACAAAAGATGCTAACTACATCTATGGATTGCTACGGACAGTGGTGGATGAAGTTGGTGCATCAAATGTGGTGCAAATTGTGACGGACAATGGCAAAGAACTACAAGAAGGCAGGAGAGATGATGATGGCTAACTATAACCTTTTTTGGAGTCCATGTGCTGCCCATTGCATTGACTTGATGTTGAAGGACATGGGCAAGATCCAAAAAGTAAAGCAAGTGGTTAAACAAGTACGCCAGGTGACAACATTTGTATACAACCATAGCTATTCTTTAAACTTGCTGAGGGAGAAATGTGGAGGGGACTTGGTAAGACTCGGCATTACTAGATTTGCTACCAACTACATAGCCCTAAAGAGCTTTCAGGCAAAGATGGTAGGCCTCGGATCGATGTTTGCTTCGAGGACTGGTTTGGGTGGAGGGAGTCCAGCTCTCTGGAGGGGGTTCAAGCACGGACTACTATAGCTTCGGAGAAATTTTGGAGAACACTTGAAGGATGTAGTCAAAATTCTGGAGCCAGTGGTGAAGGTGCTGAGATTAGTGGATACAACATTCCAGCCCACCATGCCACATTTATATGCTGCCATGGATATGTTGAAGGATCGTATAAAAACTGTGCTTCCACGTGGAAACAAACATTTTGTGAAGATTATCAAAGATCGATGGGAGAGTCAGCTGATGCACCCATTGCATAAGGCTGGTGAGTATATTTAATAATGTCTTTAATTTAGTTCCACTTATTAGTAAATACTCTATTTTAATCTGGCGACTCATATTTTGCAGCATACTATTTGAACCCCAAGTACCAATATTCACATGTGCTTGGGCTCAATTCTGACCTTATCGGTGCGGTAAAAGATGTTGTGGCAAAATTGGTGCCAGATTATACTTGTGCTAATCGGGTCAATTTGGAGGTGAGTTGTATGGTTTAAGTGCTGAATTATTTGAATATCCACATATTACAATGGCTAATGGTTATAAATTTTGAAATGGGTGTAGATGAAAACGTTCGGAGATGCTCTTGGGAGTTTTGGAACTCCACGCGACGGCTGGACGAGATAAGACCGATCCTGGTATGAAATTATGGAAATTGAAATTTTAAAGTAACATATCTTATTTAATATGTGTATTAAAATGTGTTCTTCATCTTGTGCAGCTGAATGGTGGTTGTTGTATGGCGAGAATGCAGCTGAGTTGAGGAGAATTGCAATCAAAGTCCTATCTCAGACATGTTCCGCATCTGGGTATGAGTGAAATTGGAGTACTTTCTCCCTTATCCATTCAAAGAGGCGGAATAAATTGGGCTCTCAACGGCTAAATGACTTGGTCTACGCACATTACAACATGAGACTGAGGGTACAATGCTTGAAATTTGAACAAAGAAATGAACAAGAGTTGATCGAGCTAGCCGACGTCTTCCAACTATCTTCAGATGAAGAGGATCCCTATGTGGAATGGGTGAAAGACAGAGCAGTTCCAGTGATGGATGAGCCTAAGGGTGTCAAAACTGGGCCCGGCCCGATAGCACGGACCGAGCCAGCCCGATATAACCCGAACCCAGCCCGGACCGAGCCTTAATGGACAGGTTTTGGTCTGAGCTTGTAAAGCCCGACACCGTTTCAGCCTAAACCGAAACCAAACCGGACCGATCCGTTAAGAAGCCCGAATTAGTCCAAACCGATAAAACCCAACCCGAACACCGGTAAGGTCTGTTCGGGCCCAATTTCTTAATTTTAATGGTTTTAAATTTTAATAGATTGTGTTACAATATTAGAGTTCACTTCATGATCTAGAAGATTATGTGAATCTATAGTTGAAAAGATTATGTTAATTGTTATAGTTTATTAAATTACATACATATGGAAGGAATAATGTTAATTTTATAGATAGAAATAATAAAATAGGCTATATAGTTTACATATAAAAGGGGCCCGATAAGCCCGATAAGCCCGATCCGGACCGAACCAACCCGAAATCTTAATCACCTCAATAAACCCAGCCCGATAACAAACCGACACCGCAACCCATTAGTTATTGTGTCCAGCGCAGCCCACCCCAGCCCGAATTCTTAATGGACATGTTTTGGGCTGGGCTTATAAAACCCGACACCGGTTTAGCCCGGACCGAAACCGGCCCAGACCGGCCCGTTGACACCCTTAGATGAGCCTAGTGGGATGCCCGACCCCACTGTGTCTGCTCCGATGGGTTGTAATCTCGAGTGGTTTATGTCCTCGGATGAGGGTCGTGTACACGCACAGTCGCCTAGACCGTTTGACCCCCCAGCTGGTACTGGTAGTAACTCAGAAGGCAATGATGATACAATGGAACAAACTGGCTGGTCAACTTCTGATAGTAGTGGTGATGATGGTAGTGGTGGTGGTGATGTGGGTGGTAGTGGTGATGAGGGTGGTGGTGGTGATCCTAGACCGACTGTACCCATTATTAGATGGACCGGTGAGAGTCGGATAATACACACACGCCACGGGATCTAGATCATGGTGGACGCGCATCTTCATCACGGCCTATGACTGGGTATACACGTAGGTCTCGCCAACGAGAACGCCCTTCGCAACCAGTAGAAGAAGAAGAAGATCGTTTCTTTGACATCGTTCCAGATCCTGATATTATGCCTGATGTTGAAATTGATAGCATGTCTACAAGTTTTGGAGGATTGAGCATTGAGGGTAGCAATGGACAGGAGCAGGGGCAGTGGAGTGCTCATGGATTTGGCACCACTTCGGTGTACGGTTCTTATTCCGGTGATGATGACCCTATGATGGGAAGTGCATATGATTATTCCGCTGATACTAGTAATGCTACATCACAGACTGGCTCAAACTTTGTGGACAGTCTCTTTTCAGTCCCAACTTTGCAAAGAACCACGCCCCCACACCAACCAATATATGCTCACTTTACTCCACATTATAGTGAATCGTATCCAAGGTTGGGTATTTTTAGAAACTTCCCAGATCATATGTATGAGAAATATGTGGAAGACTACCAGACCTTCTATAGCCGAAGGATGTCGTGGCAGGATTTTGTTTATCAGACCGAGATATATTTTCTTCAACAAAGTCAATCTGATCAGATGGAACCTGCACGCCACTCTACATATGATTAAACATTGAGATGGACTAATGGGAATGTATTATTTCATTTTCAGTATTTAAGTCTTTCATATAATGAGTACTTGTAAAATATGTTATTTTGTGGGATTTATGATTTATGAATGTATGATTTTTCGATAATGTGATTACTTTTTATGCTTCAAATGTGTTTATATATGTTAAATAAGTATTTTCCTACAATATATAGCCTTAAAATGGCTCTAAAATGGACTTAAACAACAAAAAATGGCTTAAACCATAAAAAAAACCTGTCGAAACTCCCATTTTTACCCTCTGGGAGTTTCGGCAAGTTCTCGCCGAGATCTCGACCGAGATCTCGGTCGAGATGACCGAGATCTCGGTAATCTCGGTTTTCTCAAGGGTCGAGACACCCTCGAGAACCGAGATTTCGAACTATGCCATTATCAACACAAATATTTACTTTGAGGAGTTCAATATGAGTTAGATTATTGGAGAATCTAGCATAGAATTGAAACTTTTTCAGGGTAAGCTCCGCGTGCATCATAAGAACTACCAAATCAGGGTTCTTAAGGTTTTATATAGTTATTATCAGTGATTCTTTCATCATGATAGTTTTTTGTGATATACATAGTTGCACAAATACCTCAATGATTACTGATCATTATAAATATAGCACCAACAAGCATATCTTGAGTTTGTATGGAAGTGGGATCTTCAATAGTTGGATACAAAAGAGATTTTACGGAAGCAAGGATAACTGCAGTTAGTGAAAAGCACTTGAGAAAGATTGAAAACTTAATCCCTCTCTGATTGTGAATGGTAAGTGTTAACACAATCTGTTTTGGAAGATAATACTTATCCTGTCTCCACAAAGAGGTGCTTAGCCAAATATTCCGTAGTAGTAAGGCTTCATCAACATCTCCGGGCAAACAAAGCATAAAAATTATGGTACAGCCATAGAATTCATAAGTTTGTCAACCCCGCCAAAATTTAACTGGGTAAGCAACATTTCTCACTGATTCCACGAATAGCAGTCCCAAGACACCGTTCGTCAGAGCTCAGTTTCAGACCCAGGAACCTGAAACTAACCATGTCTAATATATGTAATTCATATTATATCCTACTGATATGATGTAGTCTCTACACACATTAACATTTCTATTATAGTAATCTACTTAATTTATTACTTAAGAACATATAATTGCATCTTTTACGCTCGGAACCTATCCCAAAAATGAGAAAAACCTCTCCTCACCCCATTTCTAGAAGTATCATGGCATGTTCACTCACTGGAAATCATCTTTTCATTGCTACAGAAACTTATATAAAAAAACAAGATCAAACTGCAAATGCACCAAAATAACATGGTAAAATCAAGTTAAGACATTTTTAATTTCTTGTTCTCTAATATGTTCACTATCATCTAAAAAGGTTGGAAACTAAAAATTTTCATGAGATACATGTTCAGCTATGGCAAAGAGAAACTAAAAAATAAATACTGAAAACTTGACCGGAAATTCTGTTACATGGTGATGGTATATCAATTCTATTTCAAAATGAATCAAGTTTGTAGATAGATACCTGAATCTAACTCGCTTGAACACTTTCGCCCCATTTCGGAGTTGAAGGACAGTTACGTATACACCAGGTTCAAATAGTTCAGTCACTTCTGTTTCTATCACATTCTTCACCGTTGATGTCATGGACGACTTTGATCCATTTTCTGTACTTTGTTGAGGAACAGCCTCCCCATTATCAGAAATGGACAGTTTATTACTGTTTTCAACATTTCCATCAGCATTCTGTGGTGTGTCAGCGGCTCCTGGAGCATCACCAGTGTCTTCTACTCTTTCATCTTGTGCATTGGTAGAGGATTCTTCATCCAAGACTGGTTTATCAGGAATATCTTTTTGGTCAGGCCCTAAATGGTCTTCTTGCAAAGAAGCAGCTGCTGCTTGACTTCCATTTGTTTTTAGCAAAGCTTCAACTTGGCTATACATGGTTTTGAAGGTTTCACCATCAAAAACTTCAGCAGGTAACTTCTCTGTCATTTCCTTCACCTGAATGACACATAAAACCACAAAGAAAATAAGATTATAAGTCAATATGTTATATGTCACTGGAATCCATTTCACATGAGATAGGTAATATCTTTATACTTGCACTAGTCTGCACATTGCATGTTAAATACATAGCTTGTTAAAAGTTACACAGATGGTAATTTCTGGAAGATAATGCATGAAAGGCAGTGTTTTAAAAATTCAGGGGTGTCAGCTCAAGGATAACCAGACAGGTCAGTCTTAAAGAAAACTGTTTTTTTTTTTAAACTTCAAGAAAAAATAACCCCAGTTATTTTCGTTTGATAACAAAATGATTTTATTAGTGGGTATTGAGTTACAAATCGAAGGAGGGAAAAGCATTCCCACAATGCACACAAAGGACAAAAGGTGATGGTGACACGAAAGGGACTTTTTGATGTATATGCTGCCCTAAATCTGAATAATGGAAATATTTAACCAAATTTAGACAATTTTCTCATTAAAATTTCATTTTGGTGGAAAGTAAATAGAGATTATTTTCCAAACAATAGGCCCCAAAAGACCTAATAAAATTATGATGGTACCTCTTTACCTCTTTCAAGGTCAAACTTCCATTAAAGTTTAATGTCAATTCTCAGGGTTATCATGCCCTCCTAATGCCTAACCAGTTCATCCTTTTCCATTTTAACGAATTGAGTGAATGATTGGTTAAAAAAAAAGAAAAAAAAAAGATTGTTTACTGTACTGTTTCCTTGATGTCCATAAATAGTCTGCATGGCTCAAAGCTTGAAGATTTACTTTTCCTCTCTGGTGGTTGGTTGCTTCTTATTAGAAGCGCATTTCAGAAACACCTCAGTACTCTTCACTCGAAAGCCATCCCAAGGTAAATCAAGAAAATCAATGGAAATGATGAAAATAAAGTGACACGTCACATAGAGATCCTTTATTGATGTAAAAACTTCTCCCAGCTGACACTATAAGTTTGGCTTCCAATCCAGTTTCAAAGCCTGTACCTTGGAAGTCTAATTATTATGTTAGGTTTCCTTTTTAGTGGAAAATAGGAAGCTGAATTGTATCAACTCTTGAAGCTAACATAAATCAGCCATGAGATTAATAAAAAAAAAAAAAAAATAAAAAATAAAAATAAAAATAAAAAAAACTTTTGACAAAGTCCAAACCATTTCAAGATCACCAAAATATATAGTTTAATAGCCACTGTGTTGTGACTTGTTGGGTAAGTTCCACGTTTCCTTTGGAGTTGAATTGCGAGCTATTGTCTGTGTTGAAGATAAAAGACTATCAATATCATCTCAGTTACATCATCAGAATTATCTCCACATCATTATATTTATCAAGCAATATAAAGTACTGGCCGTGGACCTAAGGATGAAGGATTGACATTATATGTTTTAGTTACTAGTTGTTAAGCATTGTTATTTCTAGTCTTATTATATTGAGTTCATGTTTCCAAATGTAGATAGAATTTCGTTAACATGTAATTTTTCCTGTTCTAATTAATGAGATCAGCAGTAGGATGAGAGACTCTCTCTCTCTCTCTCTCTCCTGTTCTTCTTCTCCATTCTTACTTCTATTTCTTTACTTTGTTACATGGTATCAGAGAAGTAATCTGATCTACCATTTTGAGAGTCTTTGAAGGTTCTTCATTAGGGTATGCAGCCACCATTGCTACCTCTGCTGCATCTGAAGTTCTGGTTTTGATTTCTATTCTATTTTTCCTTTTCTGCAAGCTCTGATAAAGTCATCTCTGCAAGTTCTGGTAAGTCTTCTCTGCAAGTTCTGGTAAGTATACTCTGCCAGTTCTGTTAGTTTCAGATCATGTCTTCATTAATGGTTATTGTTCCTTCTCCATCGATATCTACCTGTAACCAATTTCTTCAAATCTGGTTCATCCGGTTCTGCAACTCTTTACTGTAATTGATCTGCCATGGTTACTCTTTGCATCGAAATCAGATTTGAGTTCTGGATCTGAACCTCTCCTTGATTTCTGGTCTGATCTCAGACCTGAATCTGTTATGGTCTGCTATTTTCTGCATATCTGAAGCCGGTTCTGGTTTACTGCTTTCCTCCATTAATGGCTGCTTCAATTTCTGCTATCTGTTTTATTTCTTAATCAATTACTTAAATCTGTTATCATTGAACTCATTGTTGTCATTAATGGTCGACTGTTGTATCTGCAATCTGGTTTCTGACTTTCTGTGACTGCAGTTGAACAAGGTTTCTAGTTTCTGGGATACTGCAATTGAATCTGGTTTCTAGTTTCTAGGTTACTGCAATCGAACCAGATTTCTGGTTTCTACTTTTTTAGCACCACAAGGATCCTCTCCTAGCTGGGTTCAACGTCTGATATCTTATCATCCTATCTTTTATGACACTGTGGCAAGTTCTGATTGGTCATTGCCACATCAGTTTTTGACTTATCCATTTCCACCAAAAATATACTTCCTTGTATTCACTTGTCATGATAGTCCAAGGACTTGCCCGTATCTCTTGATCCATCCATTGGATCTCCACCATCTTTTGATATTTTCCACATACCATCGACTGCCACGTTGCCACAAATTCTGGTTTGCATCCAATGGCTTTACTATTTGAGTTTTTACCTTACCCGTAAAACCCAGGAAATCCCTGTCTGACACGAGTTTCTTCATAACTTTCAATCCGACCATTGGATCGACTTGAGATTTGTATATATGGTTACTAATCACTTTTTTTCTCCAATACACAAGAGTTGGAGTTGCACCTGTGAAGTGGATTTGCTGTTATCATCAGGTTTTATTATCTGGTTTGGTGGATCGTGTGATCCTGGTTATTCGGCTAGACCCCTAGTTATTTGTCCACGTGGAATGCTCCACATGAGGAGAAAGAGCATATTTTGCTCATGTTTGTATTTTGCAAGCAGCATATTTGCTAAAGTTCGTATCTTCTCAAGTCATCAGTTGAAGATCATTATTATTTATTTGTTCATCTCTGCTCAAGGGAGAGACTTTTTAAGTTTTTATTAATTTCTTCCCATCTACTCAAGGATGAGAGACAAGTGTCTGCTCAAGGGAGAGACAGATTTTATCAATTCGTTGCAATCTACTCAAGGAAGAGAGACTCATGTCTGCTTAAGGGAAAGACACTTTTTATCAACTTGTTCAAGTCTACTCAAGGGAAAGACTTGTGTCTGCTTGTGGGAGAGACACTTTATCTTTGTACAAGTTTGTTGAAGGAAGAGACTTTTATCAGTTGCATGTGATGCATTTATTTGGCTCACAGTGACCATATGCTATCTGGTTTACAGCAACCTGATGTTGTTTGGTTCTCAGCTACCGAAGCTGCTATGATGATTGATGCACTTGCCTATGATGATTGGGGGTACCTACCTTCCGTGAGAAGAACCTGTGATGGTTGTTATTCTCCACCACATATTTTATTTGTTGGTGGTTTGTGATTTAGTATTGCTACCAAGAAGTTCTCTCTGTGCTCCCTAGGGTCGCCAACAGACATATATTGAAGACTGGTTTTGTAGCTCATATTTATTCTTGTTGTTCCAAGCTAGAGCATGTTCTAGCTTGAGGGGGAATGTTGAAGATATGCCTATCGATATCAGCCATGCCATCAGAATTATCTACACATCAAGTTATATCTATCAAGCAATCCTAAGTAATGGCAGTGGACCCAAGGATGAAAGATCGACATTGTACGTTTTAGTTACCTTAGTTGTTAAGCATTGTTATTTCTAGTCTTAGAGTTATATTGAGTTTATGTATGTTTCCTAGTGCAGCTAGAATTTTTTTTTTTTTTTTTTTTTTTTTTTTGAGGTGAATAAAAGAACATATCAACAACACCCAAGAAGGGAGAGACAAACCTGGGTGTCAAAGCGATAGAGCCGGACTCCTTACAAACAAATGACAAATGCTAAAATGCAAACGAAACCACAAAACAGAGCACCCGAAATCAGGGATTTGGCATATTCCCAATAGATAAAATGTATCTATTTCTTACAGTATCTGGGGGGAGGGATCTAAAAGGCAGGATAACACCTCAAACATCAAACCCAATAACTTCCCAAATTTGGTCAAGCGTTCTGGACTTGGCCGTCCAACGTCTCAGATTTCTCTCAAACCAGATGTGGTTCACAGAAGCAACGAACGCCAACTTGGCTATAGTGTCATAGGGGTCTTTATCCTTGAATTTCTTAATCATCCATCTCCACTCAAGGTTGAAGGGAAGAATTCTTTGTGTAGTGGGCCATCACTTTCCAAGGATCTTCTCCCAGATTCTGTTGGAGAATGGGCAGTCGAAGAACAGATGCTTAATGTCTTCTTCCGCAGCCCAACATAGACTACAGTTAGAGTTGGGGATTATACCCCAATCACGAAGCAACAAGCTTATCGGAAGGGACTGAGTCATTGCTCTCCAAAGGGTAAAACTATGACGAGGGATATGCCCTTGAAACCAAACTGCATCAAACCAGGCAACCTTGGGGTTTCTAGATCTTACAATCTCCCAAGCAAAGAAGGTAGCAAATATACCATTAGAGGTGGCAGTCCAGGATGCGATATCCCTGCTTTTAGGAGGCCGACGCTGTAAAGAAGGAAGTGCTGCCTAAGCCTGAGCCAGCCAAGAAGATGAAGCCCTGCCAGTGTACTAAACTCCGTCAACTAATATAGAGGAAACAGTAGCCATCCTGTCCCGTCCAAAATCAGCTCTAATCCTTTCCCCATAAGCTAATACAAGAACGCCATGAGGATGCCAGTTGTCAAGCCAAAGCAAGGTAGATGATCCATTATTAATAAGAGATCTAATGAAAGGGATAGCCATTTGCCTATGGCAAAGAATTATCCTCCAGACCCAAAAGGAATCCATTTAGAGGGAAGCTGTCCAAATAGAATCTTTCTTCAGGTATCTAGCGTAAATCCATTTTACCCAAATACAATCTTTTTTCTCCACTATACGCCAAATCATCTTCATAATGCGTGCCAGGTTAACCTCCTTGATTCTTCGAATACCCAAGCCATCCTCTTCCTTTGGCAAACAAACTTTTGCCTACCCAGTGGAAAGAAAGAATTTGTTGCTCTCACCCCCTTTCCATAGGAATGCACTCATGAGACTTTCAATTTTTTGAATGATCGGGTTTGGAAGGCCAAACACCCTAGTCCAATAAAGATACGAGCTTTGCATGACTGAATTTACAAGATTTAATCTTTCTGCATAAGAAAAGAACCGAGCTTTCCAAAGCTAAAGCCTTTTCCTTAGTCTATCCAAAATAGGAGTGCAATGATGAGTAGCAAGTCTAGAGGCAATGAGGGGGAGACCGAGGTATGTGATAGGCAGATTTCCAAGGGGGAAGTCCACAATTCTTCTGAGGTTCTCAATATTTGGCTCATTAATCCCAGCCAAGAAAAGAAGAGATTTCTGCATGTTGATGGAGAGGCCCGACATAGCTCTGAAAGACCATAGCACTTTTACAATGGCTGTAAGGGATTTGGTATTTCCTTTTGAGTATATAATGATATCATCTACAAAGGCCAAATGGGTTAGCTTTAACTCCTTGCAGTGGGGGAAGAAATCAATGTAATGGTGGTGAGCATTAAGCTGTAGGGGAGGAGATAAACCTTCCAAGGCTATCGCAAAAAGAAGAGGTGACATACGACATCCTTGTCTAATTCCCCGTTTAGCGTTGAAGAATCCAACCGGACTACCTGTAAGACCCGTATCGAACTAACCGGTCTTACCACCTTGTATCAGGTCTTCCTATCATGGTCGGGCCAAGTGGACCAAGTGCATGAAGAAACCACAAGACCAGGTATGAAATTTAACCCAAAAACAGTAAATTATGAGCATGTGGTTGCATACCTAAACAGGTGTGATCGACCACACCTCAAAATAATGCAACCACAGGAATTTAAGTCGTGTGGTCGCATGTTTCAGAGGGTATGGTCGACGGGTTCTGCGACCCCACCTCCGACCACACAGATTCCAGACAGAACCGAGTTTAAGAAACCTTCCTAATCCGAAGGGGGTTCTTTCCTAAACTCAGTAGGGCTTATTATGGAGGGTCTTCCTCTATAAATAGGATGTCCCTTAGCCTCTTTCACCCTTTTAGAACTCAAATTGAAAGCGGGAGAAAGAGAAGAGAAGGAAGAGAATGAGAATTGAAGAGGAAGACTAAGGAGAAAGAAAATTCAGAGAAAACTCTGAATCTTCAACAAGCTTAAGGTATGAAAACATTCCCCATGTTAAATTGAGAGCCTAGAATAGTTCATGAAAGAGATAGGATTTAGGTGAAACCTAAATCATCAATCCATGGATAAATTCCAAGAGAATCCATGGGATGAAATTATGTGGACAATGGATTGTGTATAAAATAATAATTCTGAGCCATAGAACAATCATAGGAAGGACCATGATGATAAGCCAAGGGATCCAAACATAAAGGAATGGAGTTGAGGATGAAAAATCGATCATCACATGTGTGGTCGTACGTGTGGTCGCATGATGTGCGACCACACGAGACACACATATCCGACCACATGCTCTCGGGAAGTTTCCAGGGAGGGTGAGGTCGCATGTGTGGTCGCAGGATATGCGACCACACCTTGTGACCCCACGCCCTGTGGTCGCAGAAAGTAGAAACTGAGACCGCAGGTGCTGCCACACCTGCGACCCCTCAGTTTTTGTTAGTTTAAACTGCTAGAAATAAAATCTAATTTAGAATCTATAAATTTATTAGGTTTCCAAGTGGTCTAAGAGTGAATTACAAAGCTTGAACGAGGATCTACTATCAACCAAAGGTGAGGGAACAAGACCTAAATTAATTGGCTAATAATAAACTATTTTTATTTATTGAGTCCAATGCCATAAATGATTCTATACTTGTATGCGTGTATTGTGCATCTCACATGTCATCTAATATTCTTGTTATTACTTCATGCATATTTAATTCAGTTTATTTATAACATGATGATGATGATGATGCTAGGAATAGGCATGTGAATGTATGTGTGTGGTTAGTGTACTTGATGCGAGTGGGGCATCAGGGAGAGGACGTGACACTGTGGTTCATCCTGGTCACCAGACTCTAGCTCTATCTCTACTCAAGTCTTGTCCACTGACATCGTCATGTCGCCATTACCTTAGCAGAACTATTACGTCGTAGGGCATCAGGGGAGGTTGTCTCAGACAGTGTAGTCTCTGACTCTGCTGGGGGGCCTTAGCTCTATCTCTATGGACGTATTGAGGGATGCTGGGGTGAGGCCTTGAATACACTGTTTGACATTAGGACTGGTTAGTTGCGAGCCCAGTTTACAAGCCCTCGCCAATAGGGGCTTACGTGTTGGTATGGGTAAGGCATCAGGGTAAGTGTCATGTGGCGTTTGATCCGGGCACTTTAGCTCTATCTCTATTCCATGATGGGTGCATGTGGGATGGCGATGGTGTTTGATCCATTGGGCGGCTTCACACACTCGTGTATAGAGGTGCGGCGGCCACCTATCATTTCTATTGCACATTGCAAACTTATGAACCAGATCAAAGATATGAATTGAATGCATGCATATGTTTGTTGCATTGTTTTGTTTGTTCACTGAGCCATGATGTGTGCTCACCCTTTCAACGTCTAATATTTTTAGTTGATGATGCAGGTCCTACTGTAGAAGATTTTGTGAATGCTCCAATATACGGGCATGTTGCGGCGATGGATGCAGAAGCTATGATGGAGTCGCATGATTCGTCGTGCGAGTGCACTCATGCGTCTTTGATTAGATTTATTTGTTGAATTATTTAGAATATGTAATTGATTAAATTATTTTATTTTATGTCTTCAGTTATTTGAGATAATTGGATATATTATTTATGATATCACTGTTAAATACTCAGTTCATTAAGATTAAAGACTTCCGCTATTGTTTATTTACTCTGATTATGGTTGTGGATTTGTATGGTTTAAGCAAAAAGGACACAGCCTATTCGAGATCTTGGTACCGTTGGATCATAGACGGTTCAACACACCATTCTGGTTAGTGCAGAATTGGGGTGTGACATTACCATTCATCAAAACTGAAAATTTAGCTGAGGACACACAGCTAAGAATCCAATGGGAAAAGTGCACCGGGAACTTCATTTTGTTCAGTACTTCCATGATGTATTCCCATCTCACATTCTCATATGCTTTTTAGAGATCAATTTTTAACATGGCGGCAGGAAAGTGATTATTTCTATCAAAACCCCGCACCAAGTCTGTACAGATCATAATAGTATCCACTATGTTGAGGCCATGAACGAAAGCTAATTAATTTGGACTAACAAGTCCCCCTACCACCTCTTTCATCCTGAGAGCAAGGATTTTGGCAATGATCTTGTACAAGGTGTTACAAAGGGATATTTTGGCCTAAAGTCAGCAACAGTTTCCGCTCCCTCCTTCTTCGGAATGAGGCATAATAAAGTTTTATTAACTTCACTAATCTATCTGGGGTTGTAAAAGAAACTCCTAATTGTTGAAAGAAGATCCACCTTCACAACATCCCAAGCTGCAATGAAAAAGCCCATGCTAAATCCGTCCGGTCCGGGAGCCTTCTGAGATTTAAAGGATTTGATGGCATTGAGAATTTCCTTTTCATCAGGGATGACATCTAACTGTGCACTTTGATCAACAGAGAGGAATTTATCAATAAATCCATAGGAGCACTATCAATAGTAGAAAGGATGGTCAGGCAATACAACTTGGTGAAATAATCTTCCGCCACCTTCTTGATTCCAGCAACATCGGAGATAGATTGACCATCCTTTGCTCGATGAGAAGAAATATGATTTATGTTGTGACTAGCACTGACAGGTTTATAAAAAAAATAGCTGGTGTTCCTATCTCCCAACTTGAGCCAAGAGATTCTAGATTTTTGCTTAAAGAAACTCTCCTCTTGAGTGATCAACGAGGCCAATTTAATGGATAGCTCCTTTTCTGCCTCAGCCACAGACATATCGAACCCCGGGTAATCTAAGTTGCACAACAATTAATTCATTCCTGTACTCCTGCACCACATTAGAAATGTTTCCAAATCTGCTTTTATTCCTTGATACAAGGGCTTGCTTGACATCTTTAAGTTTCTGAGCGAATCTAACCAAGGGTTGGTAATTTTCTGCTAGAGACCGTGCCCAAGCCTCAGTCACAACCAATAAAAACTCCTCATGGCTAGCCCACTTTTCAAAGTATCCGAAAGGTTTGGGGCCAAACGAAATGTACTGAGATATGGTAAGGATGATTGGACAGTGGTCGGATATCCTGAAAGGCTCAAAACATGCTTAAGAGGAACTGAAGAGTGATAGCCAGCTATCATTATTCAAGACTCTGTCAAGCTTGCAGGAAACTCTTTGATCTCCCATTCTTCTGTTGTTCCAGGTAAACTTCATACCCACCCACTTGAGGTCATCTATACCTATGAATCAAGGCACCTCACGAATTCACCCACTGAGTTCTCATCAATTTGGCCTCCCATCTATTCATTAGCGCACCTGACAACATTAAAGTCCCCAACATACCCCAAGGACTGTCTCCCAAAGAAGAATGGATCATACAAAGATCCTCCCACAACTTTTTGCGCTCAGTAGATGAATTAGCAGCATATATGGCAGTACTATGAGTATCATTAACAACGTTTGAATTTATACAACCAATCACTTTAAAATGCAAGAATTGATCAAAGGAACACACCAAAGAGAGATTAATTTTTGTGCTGTCCCATAGGCACCATATATGAGCATTACCATGATGATGGTAATTAAAGACCGTCTTCCATCCAGGTGCTATCGACTTAGCAACGTCACTAGCATTTCCTTTTTTAACTCTAGTTTCTCCAAGCATACAGAATGTAAGATGGTTCTTCTTGATGTAATTTCTGACTTCAGCTTGCTTAGCGGGGGTATTCAGGCCCCTAATATTCTAGTACATCCCCTTCATCATTACTAACCGAGAGAGGAAGAATCCGAATTCAAACACGATCATAAGAGGATCGGGAATAAGACCTTGAGTCCTTGGGCTCATGCTGACTATTCTTCGATCTTTGAGAGACTCTCTTGCTTCTGTGTTGACCTTTGGATTTCCCTTTGGGTTCCAGAAGGTGGTCAAGATATTCACTTCCAATCGCGACTTCCAAATTGCATCTACCAATCTCGGGCACTTCTGCAAGACGCTGGGATGAAGGAGAGGCATAAAGGCTAGGGGGATTGATGCCAGGTTGCAGTGGGGAGAGAGTGTTGTGAGTTCCAGGAGAGGTCGGGTGAGGACGAAGGGATGATCTGATAACGCTGGATGGGTTGAAGATAGTTTGAAGATGGGTGGGTAGGACAAAGGGTTGAGTAGGGTGATGGGTCGGGCGGTTGGGTCTATGACTTGGGTCAATTTGAATTGGAACCGGGGGTGAGGGTATTGGGTCAGGGCTGAGATCCGGTGTCACACCCCAATTCTAGACTAACCAGTAGTGTGATGAACCGTCATAAGAACCAACTGTTCAACCAGAATCTCGTATACCAACAATCCAAACTAGATTCTCTTTCCACAACATAATTAGAGGTAATAATATAAATAGCAAAAGTTTTTATTAATAATGAACTGAGTGTCTAACATGATAAAGTAATTAAGTAAACCAATTATCTCCAACTAAACACAAAACATAATTAAATAATCTATTACAATTCTCCATAATCAAAATACGACTAATCTAGGAATAAAGACACTGGAAACACTCGCATGCATAGTCATGCTGGTCTTCCACAGTTTGAGTATCCATCGCCGTAACGTGTCTATATAATCTTCCACAGTAGGACCAGTATCATTAACTAAAAATATTCGACATCAAAAGGGCGAGCACACATCATGGCTCAATAAGCAAACAAAACAATGCGCAAACATATGCATGCAGTTAATTCATATCTTTGGTCTGGTTTAGGTTTGCAATTGTGCTATAGAAAGGATTGAAGGCCATCGCACCTCTATATACGAGTGTGTAAATCCACCCAATGGATCAAACACCATTGCCGTCACACATGCACCAGCCATGGAATAGAGATAGAGCTAAAGTGTCTGGATCACACACCGCCAACACTTCCCCTGATGCCCTACTCATACCAGCACGTATGCCCCAACTGACGAGGGCTTGCAAACTAGGCTCGTAACTAATCAATCCTAATGCCATCCATATGTATCCAAGGTCTAACCCCAACATCCCTCAATACATCCATAGAGATAGAGCTAATGCCCCATGGCAGAGTCAAAGACCACACGGTCCTAGACCACCTCCCTTGATGCCCTACAACATAATAGTTCTGCTAAAGTAACGACGATACGACGATGTCAGTGGGTAGGACTGAGTAGAGATAGAGCTATAGTCTAGTGGTCAGGATGAACCACAGTACCACGTCCTCCCCCTGATGCTCCACCCGCATCCAACACACTAACTACACACATAAACACATGTTTGTTCCTAGCATCATCATCATGTTATAAATAAACAGAAGTAAATATGCATGAGCAGAAATAGCAGTAATATTGGATGACATGTGAGATGCACATTACAAGCATACAAGTATGGAATCATTCATGGCATTGGACACAATAAAAGAAAAGTAGCTTGTTATTTTTCAGTTAGTTTAGGTCTTGTTCCCTCACCTGTAAATGATGTGCAACCTTCTTCCAAACCTTGGAAGTCACTTTGAACTAGGGAACCTAGGGAATGTATGGATTTAAGTTAGGGTTCATTTGTACCAAGTTACAGTAGTCGAAAATTAAAACAGAACCATTAATGGGTGACTGATCGATCCTGTGGTCTCATGTTTCGAGTGACCATACACCGTACGGTCGACCCTATGGCCGTGAATTATGCGACCACAGCATGCGATCACACGATTCCTGATAACTTCCCGAATGGCAGTGGTC
This sequence comes from Protea cynaroides, assembly GCA_028583415.1. NCBI lineage: Eukaryota > Viridiplantae > Streptophyta > Magnoliopsida > Proteales > Proteaceae > Protea > Protea cynaroides. Next base: position 8,611,851 of record CM053276.1, on the reverse strand, counting down.
GACCCTGTGGTCGTATATCATGCGACCACATCATGAGACCACAGCATGCAACCATACGATTTCTGGTGAGTTTTCCTCTTTCAATCCGAGTTCTTCCTGAGTCGATTCCTCAGCTCATCAGTAGGGTTCATCCTATGGTCAATCTATGACCATTAATTCATAGTTTTACGTAGCTATTTACCCTAACCTACTCTCCATGATTCTCCTTTGAGATTTGCTTATGGGATCTCATGGTTGAGATCTTACATCGATTCAACATCTCAATTTACAATGGAAAATCCTATTCTATGTAATCTATACCTACAGAGACAAGGTTCATACCTTAAGCTTGCTATAGGAACTAGATACCTCCTCTACAAAGCCTTTCTCTCAGCCTTCTTCTCCAAATCTCCTTCTCCTTCTTTTCCTCTCCCTTTCTCTCTTAGGTTTAGGGTTTGAGATTGCTCCAAAAGAGTGAGAGAGGTAGAGGGACATCCTCTATATAGGGAGTAAATCTCTAGATAGAACCCTCCAACAATTAGAAAAGAAATCCCCTTCGATTTGGAAAGTTTCCAAATCAAGAAATCTGATCTGGCAACATGTGGTTGATGGTGTGTTCGCAAAATCCGTCGAACACACCTCTCATAGGTGTCGGCCATACGTCTTTTTGGACTGGTCTCACTTCCCTCATCGTATGGTCGACCATACCAGTTCAGGTAGTAGACTACATAACTCAACTTAACTGTTTTTGAGTCGATTTTACTTACCTAGTCTTGTGGTTTCTTCACACGGTTGGTCCACTCGGTCCGGCTATGATGGGAAGACCTAGTACGACACGGTTAGACTGGGTTAGTAGAGTGCAGGTCTTACAGCTGGAGAAGGAGAAGAAGCAGTCTGGGTTTGGTTAAGGGTAGGTCTATAAGGAGAGCTGGGAAGACCGGGTTCAAGGGTAGGGTTAACCATAGCCTAGTTCAAGGATTTGGCGGCTGACTAGTTTTGAGTCTTGCGGGAAGTATAAGTTGAAATAGGCTTCTCAATGCAGGAAAGAGGACCTGCAATGATAGAAGGTAGGACAAAGGAAGTCGACAGTGTGTTGTTTCCAATCGCAGGCAACGGCACAGTAGTAGAGCTCAAAATGGTAAGTGGTAACAGAAGGGTGGGCGACACTACAGGAATACTAACATCAGAATGGCAATCAACGTCTGTCTCCTCATCATCTATAGATTCTAGAGATTTGAATCTGTTGCTCACAGGGATGTCATCAAGCACTGAATCATCGCCTTCAACAGAGGGTTCAGAAGGTAGGTCCCGACACCCATCCACGTCACCATCCACGTCCTCATCGTCTTCTCCATTTTCGCTTTTGGTTCTTATGTCCTTACCGCCGGCGGAGGTTCCACCAACAGTTTTTTTCTATCATTTGGACTGGGTTTTACTTGCTTTCTTCCAGCCGGTAGATTCGATTGGGGCGTTAATCTTTGGAGCACAGGCCTCTGTGGCATGGTTGAAAGTCTTGCATAAGGTGAACAGAGGGGGTTTCCATTCATACTTAATGGGTTGTTTCTAGCAATTTTTCTCAGAGGATCGGATATGAAGGAAATCAGGTAGTTCTCGGTCCGCTCGAGCTTCAACACAAATACGGGCAAAACCCAATCTAGACTGGGCTTTCGTGCATCTATCAGAGAACAAAGGGGTGCCAACGACGAGCCAATGGAACTCAGGGCCTCTTCACAACACAGATGCAGAGGTAAACCTGGCAAGGATAACCAGATGGGTAGAGATCTAATGTTCATGTTGTCGAATCTCAGGAATTCATTCCATTGCCTCATAACGATGGGTTTTCCGGCCACATACCACAGACCCTTTTCCAAGACACTGATCTTATCCTCTTCATTGGAAAAACGGAAGATGTATGTTTCATTATTGGCAAGAAAAGTTTCAACAGGAGCAGATGGTTTCCATTGTCTCGATAAAGATTTCTCCACAAGCTGGAACGGAAGTTTCCTTCCCACGAGCTGACCCAAAAGAGCTGTTGACCACTTAGAAATCTGTTCAGGAAATAAAGTGTCAAAACAGGACGCAACCGGAATCTCCTCTTCCAGAGTCGGGACATTAAAGTGAAGCGGAATGCCTTCTCCACGTGAAAGAGGAGCAGAAAAAAAAAGGGCATTCCATCGGCAGCTACTTGGGGAGACTGGATATCCTGGCTATCACCATCTTCAGGGGAAGCAGCAACAGAGGAAGTGACAATGGAGGGAGTGGAGGATGGAGGAGGCTGGGAAGCCATGACCGGAAGAGGTCCAGCCATGGGGGGAGCATGCCGGGAGGAACAGGGAGATGAAACTGTTAGAGGGACTTGGTCATCTCTACCCCAAAACATGGAGCTACTTCCCACTAGAATTTCATTAGGACGTTTGATGAGATCAGCAGTAGTAGGAGAGACACGTTCTCTCTCTCTCTCTCTCTCTCTCTCTCTCTTATTCTTCTTCTTCTCCATTCTTTGTTCTCTTTCTTTACTTTCTTACAATATGGAGTCTTAATCACTTGAAATGGTTCCTAGAAGTTGATAGTTATGGGTCAGATACATCCATATAACATAATGCAAGGTTCCATTAATGGAATGGGACTCTTAAAATAACTTGGAGTTGGAATAGGAGAAGTGCGATGGAGAAATGATGAAACCATGAGTACATGGTACCAGGAGGTGCAGTTTTCGACCCAGAGTTGGGAATCTAGAAGATGAACTTGTAACAATGTAAAGAAAGAGAAAGAGAAGAAGATGGAGTAATGGAGGGAGGGAGAGAGACAGGGGATCGATGTGAGGTTACTTCCTCCCATCGTTCTAGCTTTATTTATAATGAATAATAAGGAAGATTACAAACTAACAGGAACTCTAGAGTAACTAGGAGTCCCAGTTTTTAAGGAAAGGTAAAACAATAAAAAAAGGAAAACTAGATAGACTTATATCCCTAGGAACAATAACACAAGAAAAAATAAAGTAACTAACCACGAGAGACACACTTCCCCTATAGTGGGCCCATAAACAGGTAATCTCCAACACTCCCCCTCAAGCTGGAACATGCTCTAGCTTGGAATATGCAAAAATCAACACTCCCCCTCAGACTAGAGTTTCATCTTGGAACAACAGGAAGAGATATGAACCGCATTACCAGCGGTTGCATCACGTGCAATTAATAATAGTGTCCCGTTAATGAGTAGACCTAGATAAAGGTAGCATCTTGTGCAACTGAACAAAAGGTTGTATCTTGTGGAACTGATTATAGTCTCTTATCAATGAGTAGACCTAAATAAAAGTTGCATCTTGTGCAGCTGAACAAAAGGTTACATCTTGTGCAAGTAACTGATAATAGACTTAGCTTATCAAAAAAAAAAATGATAATAGTCTTTCGTTAATGAGTAGACCTGAACAAAGGTTGCATATAATAGACTCTCGCCAATGAGTAGACCTAAACAAGGTGATAAAAGTGCCTCTCCAACGAGCAGACACGAGTCTCTCTTCCTTGAGCAGACTTGAACAAACTGATAAAAGGGTCTTTCCCAGGAGCAAATACGAACATAAGCAAAATATATGTTCCATCACCCCCTCACGTAGAGTATTCCATGTGAACAAAAAATGCAAAGGATGCAAGAAAAAATAGTCCACCATCATACAGTACTAGCAATAAGTAGCATCTCGAAGGATGAACAGCACAAGAAATCCCAAGCAAGAGCAGCCACAAATAAGATCCAAATTTGAAGTCGATTCAACGGTTGGATCCAAAGTTATGAGGCATGCAGAACTATTGGGCCATAATAGAAAGACAAACAGACCATTAGAAAGGGAACAAATGGATCCAGTGGCAATCTAATAATTAACCACAATGTTCAAAGGGCCAAAGATAGTAAACAAAAGAGGAATGGCAATACTGCAATTAATCGGCATTGTGAAATGTCCCTTTTGAGTCAAACAAACAGAACCTTAGGACCAAAAGGATGAAACTGGAAGCAACCAGTAAGTAAAAGGGTATTATAGGAAGCAACAATAAAAGGGAAAGAATAAAATAACTTAAAAAGAGTTATAATCGTGAAAGGTGGGTCTTCATCCTCGTTGGAACTCCAGGACAGGAAAAAAAGCAGAAATCTGAAACCAAGAAATTATTCAAACATTCCCCTCTGTAGATTTAATCGAGCTGAATCCTTGGGACAAGGATTGAAACTCAATATCCAACTGACTACAAGCAATACCAGGTCTAATCGATGATGATTAAAGAGAAGAAAATTTCTGCAACTCAAGTCGGGGGATAAACCATCGAAAGAACTTCCTCAAATGGAGACCAAATATCTTAAGACTTCATATCTGGAATCGCCTAGGCCGACAGGTTATCCCAAATCACAATTAGATGTCCAAAGTAACCATGGATTTAACGACAGGTGAGTTGCAGAATTTTCAGGAAAACAGAGCAGGGCATTAACCACTAACAACAAAGTTGCAGTGGCAATATTTGTAAGGGAATGATGGAGGATGATCAGATATAATGTTTGGCAGCAAACTGATTACTACCCAATTAGTTACCAGCAAAACAAGAAATCAGGAAGCAATTGGAAAAATAGGGGAGCCGCAGCCAACATAGCATTAAACTATTGCAGCGGCAAATCGCAACGGCAACATATGTTTGCAGTAATCAGCATCAGATAAATATTCAGGCACTTCATAGACATTCATCACCTTCATCAAAACCCTAGTTCTTCTTCTTCTACGAACTAGGGTTTCACCACAAACCCCAGAACCTAAAAACGACTCTCAAAATGATAGATCAAAAACGCTCTGATACCATGTAACAATATAAAGAAAGAGAATGCTTATATATTAAAAAGATAAAAAAAAAATCCTTAAAGAAAGAGAAAGAGAAGAAGATGGAGTGAATGAAGGGGGGAGAGAAAGAGAAAGAGAACGAGAGAGGGGATCGATTTGAGGTTACTTCCTCCCATCGTTCCAGCTTTATTTATAATGAATGATAAGAAAGATTACAAACTATCAGGAACTCTAGAGTAACTAGGAGTCCCAATTTTTTTAAGGAAAGGTAAAACAATAAAAAAAGAAAACTAGATAGACTTCTATCCCTAAGAACAATAACACAAGAAAATAAAGTAACTAACCAATGGGACCCATAAACCGAAAATCTCCAACAAAACCCATAGGGCTCAGTAAGAGGAAGGTATAATGGGAAGGGGAATAGGCCTTGTCGATGATCCTGAGACAAGAAGATTTGCAGTAGGAATATATCTCAAGACTTTTAACTGGCCCCAGTTTCAAAAGGCTCAATATGTTTCCCAAGGGGAAGATACTATGTCAAGAGGGTCTAGAAAACAGTTGCCATGAGAGCATATGCCATATGGTAATACGAGTTGCCTGCTAGATTACATGTGGATGAAAACAGGATGGCTTTGCTACTACATGATGTTGGAATATATATATGTGGGCTTAATTAATTACTAGGCCCATTGATTAGTGGGAGTCTATGTCACTAGGTTAGACCAGTTCGGTCTGGTTCGTCACAAGATAAAGAGATAGGCAATCCCTATTACAGTGTGGGACTGATTAGGGTTTGTGACAGTATTATATATACTAGGTCATGAGTCCCCGCAGCCATAGTTGTTTTCCTCTCTCTGTACCCACGAACAGTGAGAAAGGCGTGGAACCTCTACAGGCTGTGGAAGACTGTGATCAAAGCTCCAACACCATTCTTGGAGATTAACGGCGGAAATCAATCTTCTACTCTCAGGTATGTGTCTCTATTATTATTGATTACATTGAACATCATTGTATTATAGATCTCTGTATGGATATTAGGGTTTAGGAAGAAACCCTATGAACTGCAAAAAGTCTAACACAAGACAGTGTCAGAATGTTAGAACATCAGCTATCCGGTTGAACAAGTTAGGATGGGGGTGCTAATTTTTCACGCGCTCCCAGGACAGGAAAAAGAAAGGTCCTGCTAATGGGAATGAATCCATATGTGGATTTGAGCAAGTTTTGAAACAGTAGCATTCAGATATAAGGATGCAGCCAAGAAGATGATATTAAAGTGTGAAGTATAGAAATCTATGCTTTGCACCTGATTAAAAATCTCAGTTTTCAGAGCTACTGAGATGAAACAAGTAACAACTCATAAAATATGCAATACTCCAGTCAATATTTCAGTCATTTCAGTCAGCTCAATCCTTAGAATTGGATCTCATCTTCCCCCAAGGATTTCATAACATAGCAACTAGAGATGCTTACCTAAGTCAGATTTCGATCATTTTGTCAAAAACTCAGTTTTGGCAGCCACCAAAATCCAAGATTAGAACTTTGTTTGCACCAATAACATAGGCATGCAGTGCTTCATAGTTTTTGTTCAGTGCAACATGGACATTAAGAATTTACCTAGAGTCCATATCTTTGTGAGAGGGAGAATCCCTAAAATACAATGCGAGTAGATAAAGATAGCTGTTATCTGCATATAGATCCTCCTATAAAGGAAAGCCATAGAAGCAGGAAGCATCGTCAAATGCTTGACAGAATCAAAATTATATAAAAAATAGTTCTTTCCATAATTTTAGAGGAAGAGATGATATAAAATATTGGGGACCCTGCAGATCCATTCTTTTTTCTATTCAAAGATCAGCCCTTTGTCTCTGTGTTTTCACGTCAAGAATTCTTTACAAATGAAGAGATGTCAAAGGGGCTTCTTATTTCCCAAACAAATCCTCCTACATCTATATATTAACTACATGTGTGTGTGTGTGTGTGTGTGTGTGTGTGTATAGAGAGAGAGAGAGAGAGAGGTTTCCATATAGAGTACTACTTATATTAACAATGTTAGTGATAGCAGATCGGACCCCATCACTGTGGGATCCAATACCATGCCATCGATATCATCTCCTTATCGAGAAAGGCTGTTTCTCATCTGCTGAGTAATGGTGCTTATCTACATCTACATCCTCTCGATATCAAGTCTTCTACATCATCTAAATCATCTCGACACAATCTTGTTCACAAGTCTTTTACATCATCTTGATGTCAAGTCTCCTACATCATCTAAATTATCTCGATATCTACACATCATCCCCCTTATCAATATGTCATCAATCTTATCAGGAGGACTATTGGTGGTGATAGATAGGGAGAATCGACATTCTCTAGTCCAATGTCAATTACTTCATCTATAATAATAATGACTGCATGAGGAGAAAAGCAGTCTCGGCTCTACCATCAAAGCAGGGTCGGTACTTCTCTCCCCCATCTTCTTCTTTCCTCGTACCCTCTCTTTGTTGTGCTGGTTCCTATTTTTCTGATATTATTACAAACCAATACACTATGGTGTGATATAATATGAAACAACAGTTACACACACTCACATGTTACCAAAGCAATATCCAGTAAAGATCTCATTTAAAAAATATAATAAGAAAACATAGCTCACAGTAATACTGCTGCGATATATCCATTCTAAAATCTGATAACATAGCAGAACAATTGAAAAGAAATAAAATTAGTGGCTATTACAGGTTTGGCTGTTTTTGTTGTTCAATGATCATAGCATAACTGATGGTAGGGAGTTCACATTGAACAAAATACCTGGGTTGCAATTGACCTTATAACTTCATTTGCAGCTGTACACTTCAATGATTCCGCTTTAGCCAAAGAAGCAGCTTCTTCAGCTTTTTCCTGCGATTTCTGGAGCTCTTGTCTTAAACTTTTAACCTAAAATGTCATAGCACATGAAAAATAAAGAAATCTTTGTAACTACGTTTCTTATAGATTAAGCCTCCAGAATTTATCAACCACGAAAAAAATGAAGTCAATAATTTTAGGATCACAAGTGGGAAAAAGATTACAACTTACTTGGTTTTGCAACTTCACGTTTTCCTGGAACAAATTTTCATTTGTTTTATGGAGACGATCCAAATAACTGTTAGCAACTACAGGAGTTGAAGAACGTGGAGGGCTTGGTTTCCTACTTGAGTATGGTGAAACAGGTCTCGAGTTCATTGCCGACTGAGGTGCTGAGGTAATAACTGGTTTCAGAGCAAATTGAAGTGCACTTAGTGGACTTGGAAAAGAAATGTCTCTGAGCTGTAAGAGTGATGGAACTTGGGGAACTCGGCTTACGGGAGGAAGTTCAGATTTCATCCCCTGCTTTACTGACTTGACCTCCATGTACTTCATTGGTTCCGTGGAAGGTGGTAGCAGAATCTTTGAGAACCTTGCCTCTCCCCCAACAATCCTCTCCCTGCTATCTACCGAACGTCGAGGAGCAACACTCTTCTTACTGAAATGAGAGGTGCTACCAGCCTCTGAAGCTTTAAGCTTTGTATAACAGGTATCACATACACGATGTGGTTTGCCTGGCGTTGGAGCTAATGCAGCTCTTAATGCTTTTCTTGAACTGCAAGCATGGCAGTGCACCAGTCCACAGTTATAACAGTTGTGCCTTTTTCTAGTAAAACCAAATGCTTGTCGACATCCAGAGCAGAGTGATTGGTCTGCACTAGACACCCACTTATGAATGCATATACTTGCAGTGAAGTTTGAACCACATGATATACTTTTCACATGCCTATCCTTCAGTGCTTCAACCAGAGTAGGAACTTTCCGATCTTCAGTGTCCCCATGTCCCAATCTTCCATTGGCACCTCTACCCCAAGTGAATACTTCACTTCTTGATGTCAATACAGCAACATGGAATGAGCCACACGAAATTTCTTCAACATAATCGCCAACCAATTTATCTTGCACTAAACAAGGTAACTTACCATCAGACAAAGGATTGCCCAACTGACCATATGCAGTACTTCCCATGATGAAAACATTCCCTGACGTTGTCAGAACAGCAGTAATACTATGTCCACAGGCAAGTTGGTGGAAATTGTGATCAATAAGTGATGAAACACAGGTGGGTTTTAGTCTTGTTTCTTTGTCCCCATGACCCAGACGGTATTTATCACCATCACCCCAGGTAAACAACTTTCTAGAAGAAACATTTGCACCGGCTTGTCCAATTTCTACAATAGCAGCAGTGTGCCACACGCCACAGGCCACCTTAAAGGTCTTTAGGCCACTCAAAGATCGAACTTCCCTTGGGTATGTGACACTTTCTCGGTTCCCATGCCCCAAAACACCAAATGTCCCATCACCAAATGTAAACAATTTCCCATTAGAAGTTGACAATGCCGAATGCCATGTGCCACATGCAACAGATAGAACTTGAAGTCCTTCTAAAGGCCCAGAAATTCTTTTTGGTATCCAGTGGCTAACATCTGTGCCATGACCTAATAGTCCAGAATTATGGGTACCATCCCCCCAGGTAAATAGATCACCTGCCATAGATATGGCACATGTATGATACTCCCCACAGGCAACATAATCAACATTGTTGACTGCCAGATATTCAACAAGTCGAGGGCAACAGACATCTCTCTCAATTCCGTGGCCAAGCCTCCCACCAGACTCCTCCCCCCAAGTGAAAACCTCACCTTGCCTGGTAACAAGAGCAGCATGTCTAATACCACAGGCAATCTGTTGAACATCTAAAACTACATTTGACTCTAACGGTTTAGGAAGAAGCACATCAATTTTTGATGGAAAAGGGTTTGCAGATCCATCTGCTAAACTTCCATCAGACCAAACCTCTCCCCAAACATAGACATCACCCAAAGATTCAATGTCATCTGGTCCAGAACCACCACTTGAAACGCTTGGAGCACTTGAAACACTAAGTCGAAAACCATCTCCTATACTTGTTCTTAGTTGCATATTTGCATTGTCTGACCCTGCATCTGAGCTTGACAAACTCAAAGAAGTAAGACTTCGGGAAATACTTGACCTTGTCTCTAGTGTTGCACCAGAAGAACGACCATTTAAAAGGAAGTCACTGTTGTCTTGGATCTGAAATAGATAAAAATAACCAACCAAATTAGATAGAAATGAGACAAATTGAAGATAAAATAGAAAACAGTTCATTTTCAGAAGAACTTGTGCAGGAGAATATATCATTTTATTTGACCTTTGAACAGATGTAGTTGTCCTAAATTTCTAAATTTTGATGACAATGGAGGGATAGATAGCCTTTGAAACAGGAGATTGAAGTTTTTTTCGAGGCCAGATGAAATTTTAGATAAAAGAAAAAGAAAAAAAAAAAGAAAAAGAAAAAGAAACAATATTTTTAGAAACATCATTTCCTGGTCCATTTCCTCATCCATAACTGGTCCTGTAGAATTGAGCTATTTAACAGAATGGAAGAGAATGGCAATGTTTGACACTGCTATAGCGTATCTACTAAATGCAGAAAAAAGATGACAAACTGATGAATGCAGTTTATTCAAAAGTGTGAGATACAGTTGTAATTGTAACAGTTCCATATTAAAGTGATGAGATATGTACACCAAGATAATAATTATGCTATCTGAAAACAAGAGATACATTCAAAACCGATTGGAGACTCAGTTTCTCTGATTAAAAATGGAAGCACGACTATCCAACACAACCAATTTGTAAGATAATGGGAGTGTCCTTGTAATTAAGAAACCAAATTGTAAGAATGTTTGGGTTACAGGAAAATCTCATGGCACTGGAAATGCAACAATACTCTCAACCATGTAAACTAATAGAGTTTTAGGCATTGAGTATTTCAAGAACTGCCAATAAAAATGCAGACTTGTTTCCAAATAAATTGCTCAAGGAGATTGTTGTAACATTTAGAAGGCAAGGGGCCCTTCCTTGACTTGTGGGGCTACTGCCCATGTAAATCCTTGACTTGTGGGGCTACTGCCCATGTGAATCCTTGACTTGTGGGGCTATTGCCCATGTGCAGTAGCCTGCTGCCCTCACCTACCACATTTTCTGTGTGCACCTGCTGCATTTACTATTTTTTTGCTAAAGACCTACCGCATTTACTATGTAACTCCTTTTCTTTATACTCTATCATTTTAGACAAGTCAACCATTCCTCTCAACATGGTATCAAAGCAAAGATCCTCCTTGGCAACCAACCCTAGCAAGTCTCTCTCTCAATTTTTTTTCTCTTCTTTCGCCCTCTCTCTCTCTCTCTCTCTCTCTCTCTCTCTCTCTCTCTTACTGTTTGCCACCTCAAGCAGCTCTCGGTGGTGGTGCCTTAACCCCCCGAGAGCCCTCTCTAAGGCTAGTTTTTCAGATCAGACTATGGTGGAGATCTAAAAAACTCTATTTTGTAGAATTCTTTATGTTTTGCATGGATTCGCAGAACTGTCTGTTCCTACGATGATGTATCAGTCGATTTTTTATCTATGGTCATAATTGATTCTTAACCTCTTTGCTCCATCATCATGTCCGACATTACTACCACTTCCTCTGGAACTAACGGGATGGGTCGCGATACCCATTTTCCCTTGTTCCCAGGGAACTCCGTTCGTCTTGATGGGAGCAACTATTTGATATGGTCACGGTTTTGTTACTAATCCATTGATTCTCGAGGTTATATGGGCTACATCAATGGCGAAATGATACAACCTACAACTACCAGTGATTCTCAGAGGAAGTGGAGCTCTGTTAATTCATTAGCAATGTCCTTTCTCATCAACAATATGCAACCACATATTTCTTCAGGTTACCTTCTTTTAGATACTGCAGCCAAAATCTAGATGGTAGCCAACGAAACCTTATCCCAAGTTGGGAATGATGCACAAGTCTAAGAACTCAGGAAAAGCTTCATGAGACCAAACAACAGGATCACTCTTTGTTTGAGTACTACTATAAGCTGCGCAGTCTATGGCAGGAGTTGGACTATTATGATACTTTCCAAGCTACCTACACTAATGATGCAACCGGATTTCAGAAGCGAGAAGACAAATATCGGGTGTACGATTTTCTAGCAGGCCTGAACATTGCCTATGACCAGATTCCTGCTCAGGTGCTTAGCCGTGATCCCTTTCCTTAGTTAGAGCAGTCCTACTCCTTGGTACAATTGGAAGACAGTCGCCGCACTGCCATGTTATCACCTAGTCTATCATCCCATGGTTTTCATGACTATTTAGCTCTTTTTTCTGGGTCAGGGTCTCAGTCTTGTGGCAGTGGCTTTGCTTGTTTCAGTGATCACTCTTCTTCTGACTGAGAACCTGTTCGATGTGACAATTGTGGTAAGGAATGACATACCAAGGAATTCTATTGGAAACTCCACAGTCGCCCAGATGTAGCCTGTAGGTTCGTCACAAGGTTGTGGTCGGGGTTGTGGCTCCTTTGCTCATCAATCTGAAACGTTTGAGTCTGCTTTTATTGGTGCCGCCTCTACCAGTGTTGGTTCTTTTCTGTCGCAAGATGAGCTTGCCATGCTATGACGCCTCATGACTCATAGGGAGCCACCCTCGTCTGGGCCATCTACTTCTACCGCCGCCACTTCCACGGTTTATTCTGCCTCCAATCCTACTGCCTTAGGTATCTTTTTTGGTGGCCATAGTGCATCGGTTTTCTTTCACCCTTGGATAATTGACACCGGTGCCACTGAACATGACTGGTGCCCCTAGTTTTTTTTCTCAGTATTTTCCTTGTTCTAGTAAGGACAAGGTTCATGTCGCCAATGGTTCCCTTTCCTTCGTTTAAGGAAGGGCTCCATTGCGTGTTCTCCCACTTTATCGTTGACTTCTGTTCTTCAAGCACTGAATTTTACTACTAACCTTTTTTCTATTAGCCGTCTTACTTATGATTTGAATTGAAAAATGACTTTCTATCCTACCCATTTTCTCTTTCATGAACTAGTGACGGGGAGAACGATTGGTTGTGGTAAGGTGCATGGTGGTCTTTATTTGCTAGACGATAGGATTCTTATTGTTCGTTCTGCACTTCAAACCGATTCCACGTCGACTACTACTTCTAAGTTGTCACTTTGGCATCAACGTTTGGGTTATCCTCTAGTGGGGACTCTCCTTAAAAATTTTCTGCATTTATGTCAGCACTGTAATTCTTTTTTGTGATGCTTGTGTTTTAGCCAAGCAAACTCTATCTGCCGGTGTACTTCGGTCTCTGGATTCCGCTGCTTTGTTACCTTCATCGACTTTCACACTTGGGTCACTTGGATCTACCTCCTTCATCACAAGAGTGAGGTCTTCCGCTGCTTCCAGATGTTTACACCATGGTTCGCACTCAATTTGATGCTACCATTTGAATCCATTGTAGTGACAATGGTATTGAGTATATGGATGATGCCTTCCAGTTTTATCTTGCCACTTAGGAGATTCTTCATCAGACTAGTTCTGTCGACACTTAGGCTCAAAATGGTGTTGTTGAGTGCAAAAATCATCATTTACTAGAAGTTACTCGCTCTCTCTTGTTCGAGATGCAGGTTCCTCCTCAGTATTGGAGTAACGCTATTCTGATTGCCGTCTATTTGATAAACCAGATGCCGATTCATGTTCTAGATTTCCTGATGCGGGATCCGGGTTGAGAAAACCCTAATTTGATCCGCTAGTAGGCCCACCCAAAACAATAATCAATTCAAACAATGATGTAATGGCAGAATCGTAAATAACATAAAAACTCAACCAGTAATGGCAGATTTGGTAATAAATCAAACTCTTCTAATAATTTGTAGAGACCCAAACAGAACTTTAGAATGAGATTGGAATTCTATTGAAATATATGAGGGCAGTGTGGGAATTAACATAATAGAAAGGATAACTCATGACTAAAGGAATAAGGGAGGGGCAATATGGGAAAATAAGAACATAAAGCAATCAAAGGCACAAAACGTGACTTTGTCTTCAACCTTGGACTGCAGACCAGGGCGGTACAGCTGAGTGATTTCGAGTGAGATATCTCAATCACTGTGACTCCTCTTGAGCTGGAATTTTAGGAGCATAGTCGCAACTTCCTGGCCTATTGAATCACATTATTAGGGACTCCAAACAGCAAGAGTTAGAAGTGTTTTGAAGGTCTGAAATCGATCCTGGCGGAAGAGGAAGATTTAGATCTGTTCTTCAGTTGGAAACCTTCAGTTTCAGCAAAGTCTCGGGCCGATTCTTTGCAGGTAGGATCAGTTATAGGTAATGATGGGATTCCCAAAGTCTCAGTCCAAACAAAGGAGTAACGAAGGAGATTGAAGTACTTTTGGTGGACTGTTCCTACCGCCCAGAACAGGAAAACGATACTAGTAACAGGGAAGAATCAAGGAAATAAGAAGAAAACAGGGAATAAGGGAGAGGGAAGAAGAAGGGGGGAAATCAGCCTAAGGAAAGGACTATTCCTTATCGCTGGGAGAGAGGGAGAGAGAGAGAACACCACTTCTGCCTGCCGGCACACAATTGAATATTCAATTCATTCTTTCTTTTCTTCAATCTTCTAATCTCCAAATAAAAACCTAATACATGTTCTATTTAAAGGTAAAACTTTCCTAAACTAATGTGAAATAAACTTAGAAAGTAAATAACATCTTTATGGAATCAAATCTAATCTCTATGGCATAAAATAGAAATAATAAATAAGGAAAATCCTAATACTGAAACTTCCTATTCTAATTAATCATCTACCAACACTTTCCAGACCAAAAGGTTGGTTTGGGTTTGAGCCGGTTCAGGTTTGGCTTGGAGAGCCAAATTGGCTCGTGTCGATCCATCCATGACACTGCTACTGCATCATTTCCGTGCTCCTATTATTACCTTAATGGGCTCGTCCAACTTTTTTCATTCCTCTACGTGTTTTTGGTTGCATGTATTTGCATGGAATCATCATCTTGGCAAGTTGGAGCCTATGAGCTCAAGTGTGTGTTTGTTGGCTACTTTACTACTCAGAAGGGTTATTGGTACTATCACCCTCCTTTCCGGCATGTGTTCGTGACTATAGATGTGGTTTTCATGAGATTGTCTCTTATTTTACACCGGCTCCTCTTTCAGAGGGGAATCTGGTACTTGGGGATGGTGAAATTTGTGATGGTAAAGATGCTGGTTGTTGCTCCGCTTGTTGCTCCGTTCCATGAAGGTGTCTCCAGTAGTTGAACCAGTCTAGGGGGAGATACAAAACCCTGTGCTGGTCTATGTCTGGCGTCACCCACAGGCTGCAACACCTAGACACCACCACTACTACACCTCGTCTACCCAGCTTATCATCATCTCCTGATCCAAGTTTTGATCACAGTCCTTCTTCATTTGGTAATCTAACACCTGCTTCTCCTAGTTTTTCTGACCCATCTCTTGATTTACCCATTACTGTCCAGAAGGGAACGAGATCTTGTACACATTACTCTATTACTCAGATGTGTCGAATGACTCTCTGTCTTCATCCTATCGGGCTTTTGTGTCATCTTTGTCTTCTGTTTCCTTTCCTTAAAACTGGCAGGAGGCTCTTACCGACTGCCAATGGAAGGCGGCCATGGAAGAAGAACAACACTTGGGACTTAGTTTCTCTTCCTCCCAAGAAACATACAGTGA
This sequence comes from Protea cynaroides, assembly GCA_028583415.1. NCBI lineage: Eukaryota > Viridiplantae > Streptophyta > Magnoliopsida > Proteales > Proteaceae > Protea > Protea cynaroides. Next base: position 8,596,438 of record CM053276.1, on the reverse strand, counting down.
GTTGTAAGTGAGTGTTTGTAGTAAAGCAGAACATTGATGGTACTATGAATAGGTACAAGGCCCGGTGAGTGGCTCATGGCTTCACTTAAACTTATGGCCTTGACTATCAGAAGACTTTTGCACCTGTTGCAAAGCTATACATTGTTTGAGTACTTTTCTCTTGTGCTGTTAACCTAGGTTGGGATCTACAACAACTTGATGTCAAGAATGCATTTCTCCACGGTAAACTTGAAGAGGAAGTATACCTTGACATTCCTCCTGGGTTCTTAACCTCAGCGACATAAGGGAAGGTCTGCAAGCTTAAACGAGCCCTTTATGGCCTAAAGCAGTCTCCTCGTGCATGGTTCGGTCGCTTCCATAGGGCAATGGTGTCGAATGGCTACACTCAGAGTCATGTTGATCATACCCTTTTTATCAAGCGATCTAGTGATAAGATTGCTCTTCTTATTGTGTACATGGATGACATTGTGGTCATTGGAAGTGATACAGAGGAGATTGTACGTTTGAAGAGTTATCTAGGTCAATCGTTTGCGATCGAAGACCTTCGAAAGTCACGCTACTTCCTCGACATTGAGGTTACTCGCTCCACTATGGGTCTTTTCCTATCTCAAAGGAAATATACATTAGATCTTCTTTCAGAGAGAGGGATGCTTGATTGTAAGCCCTCCGATACTCTATTCAAATCTACCCTGTTGATAAGGGTCAATATCAGAGGTTAGTTGGCAAATTGATCAACCTCTCTCACACTCGCCTTGTTTTGTTGATAGCCTGGTCAGCCAGTATATGCATGATCATTATACTACCCATAGGGAAGCAGTGTTAAGCATCTTACGTTACTTGAAACCAACTCCCAACAAAGAGGTGTTAACTCTCCTCTAATGGTCACCTACGGGTCAAGGCCTTCACTAATGTTGATTGGGGCAGCTCCTCTGATGATCGTCGTTCTACAACTGGGTATAGTATATTTTTCGGTAGCAACTTGATCACTTGGCGAAGCAAGAAACAAGCTGTTGTTATCCGGTTTAGTACTGAGGCTGAGTTACAGACTATGTCTCATGGCATTTGTGAGCTAATGTGGCTGGAACAACTGATGAGTGACTTAGCTATTCCTGTTCCGCTACTTATGATGCTCTATTGTGATAGCAAGTAAGCGATCAATATTGCTCAAAATCCTGTCCATCACAATCGCACCAAAGCATGTGGAAATCGATTGACTTTTATTAAAGAGAAGTTAGAACAAGGACTGATCTATGTTCCTTTCATCAAAAGTGGAGACCAATTAGCTGATTTTTTACCAAAGGGTTAAGTAGTAAATTATTTCATCCTAGTTTCCAAGTCGTGATATTTATGCACCAGCTTGAGGGGAAGTATTGTAACACCTAGAAAGCAAGGGGCCCTTCTTTGACATGAGGGCAGCAACCTTCCTTGACTTGTGGGGCTATTGCTCATGTGAATTCTTGACTTGTGGGACTATTTGTATTGCCCTAACCCCCAAACAACCGTAAAGATATTGTCCTTTTAGGCCCATGGGCCTCAAGGCTTTAAAAACGCATCTTGACATGTTGAGGAGGCTAATGATTATCAACTAGCCCAATCTCTTCACCTTAACCAATGTGGGACTAAGTTGTGCACTCTTATCGATCTCCCAATCCACTTAGTACTTGCCGTATCTTGGTGGGGACCCCTTAATGATGTCCTAGGATGGTCGGTACTCAGTGCCCTCAGGTGTCACATTCCCCCCCCCCCCTTTCAGGCATAGCGTTCCTGCTGTGGCCCCAGACGGTGTCGGGATCCTCTTTGATACCAATTGTAATGCCCCAACCTCCAAGCAACCGTCAAGATATTATCCTCTTTGGCCCATGGGCCTCAATGGGTTAAATGCGTCTTGACATGTTAAGGAGGCCAAGGGTTATCAACTAGTCCAATCTCTTCCCCCTATCCAATGTGGGACTAAGTTTGTGCATCCTTATCGAACTCCCGGTCCACCTGGCACTAGCCATATCTTGGTGGGGACCCCTCAACGAGTACTAGGTGGATCGGGAGATCGATAAGGGTGCACAAACTTAGTCCCACATTGATTAGGGGGAAGAGACTGGACTAGTTGATAACTCTTAGCCTCCTCAATATGTCAAGACGTGTTTTAAAGCTTTGAGGCCCATGGGCCAAAGAGGACAATATCTTGACAGTTACTTGGAGGTTGGGGCATTACACTATTACCCTTGTGAGTCCTTGTGGGGCTATTTCCCATGTGCAGTAGCCTTCCTTAACAGGAAAGACTGCTGCCCTCACCTACCACATTTACTATGCACACCTACTGCATTTATTATGTAACTCATTTTCTCTATAAATAAAGCATGACCTTTGGCATTCTAGACAAGTTAATCATTCATCTCACAGAGATTTTTATGCGTTACAAGCTCTTATTATTTATTAGTTCCCTGTTGTTATTATATTTTATTACCAAAAATCCAAAGGAAAATAGACAAAACAGAAATGTCACAATTATATACGTGATCACATGCAAATAGGTTTATATCTACGGGCTGCACCATAATATTGTGTATTAATCCAATAAACAAGGAGATTACGAAAAGACCGCATAGCTGCCTTTGCAAATCATCAGGTCTTCAAGCTAGAGAAATGTTTTGTAATAGGTATAGGAAACATACGATTGCAGCCTTCATTAGACACTAGGAAAGAATGTTCTAAGAAAATCAATTCTTGGGAAAATTTCTATGCTAGGAGTTTGAATTGTTAAAAATACAAAGAGATCAATTGGGAAGATTGTAAGTTTGGGTTGGACATGATTGATCATTGAGGGCTGAGGTTTTGGTATTTGGGTTTGGCTCTCTCTCTCTCTCTCTCTCTCTCTCTCTCTCTCTCTCTCTCTCTCTCTCTCTATATATATATATATATATATATATATATATATATATAACAAACTAGAAAAATAAGAGAAGATGGAGAGAATCAATGTGTACTACTCCTCTCCTTATAGCTTGTATTCATAGAAAATAGAAAACAACTATTAGATATGATCTAGGACTCAACAAGTTAAGTGCCTGTTTGGTAACACTCTGACTCCGGCTCCCTGACTCTTGCTCTGGAGTCATTTTTGAGCTCCCACTTTTTCCCAGAGCTTACTGAGAGCAGGAGCCTGTTTGGTAACGCTGCTCTGGAATCAATTCCAAAGCTCATTGAGAGCAGGAGGTTGTTTGGTAAAAACGAATCTGGAATGGATTTCAGATCTGGTGGTGGTGGTGGTGGTGGTGGAGGCGGTCGTGGGCGGTGGTGGTGATGGCGGCAGTGGCTGCTACGGCGGTGGGTGGTAGTGGTGGAGGTGGTGGTGGGTGGTGGTGGTGATGGGTCGTGGTGGCGGCAGTGGTGGTGGTGGCTGTGGCGGTGGCGGGGGCAGTGACGGCGGCGATGGCTGCGGTGGTGGAGGTGGTGGCGATGGGGGTGGTGACGGCGGTGGTGGCTGCGGTGGTGGAGGTGGTGGCGATGGGGGTGGTGGCGGCAGTGGTGGTGGATAGTGGGTGGTGGATGGTGGAGGTGGTGGCGGTAGTGGGCTATGACTTTCAATTTTTTACTCTCTTTTGGCTCTGGCTTTAGAAAAGCAAGTATTTTTTACTCTCAAATTTTGGCTCTGAGAGTCATTTTTTGAACCGGTTGACTCCATGGGAGTTGGAATCAATATGGTGTTACCAAACACTTTCTGGCTCCCAAATGGCTCCCTGGGAGTCTGAATCAAAAGTAGAGTGGGAGCAGTGTTACCAAACAGGCACTAAGAGTCCTACCACAAACTAAAGACAAAGGAAACTCAAAATAGGAAGAGGAAACTAACGAGCAAATTGGTAAAAGAAATTAATAAAGTAAACTAATAAACTAATTAGGAGTTCATATACTAATAGGAGACCAAGTCTTAGAAACTAGCACTAACTACTTTGACTAAGTCAAAGCAGTGTACAGTTACAATTTTATTACACTAACAATATCCTCTTAGGAAGTTTTATCATCATTGTTTTGTGTTATCTGTTTGCTTTAAAAACATATCTCCACCATGTTTAACTTTCTTTATAAACATATCTCCACCATGTTTAACTTTGAAAAATGTGGAAGGAACAAAAGCAGATGACAAATTGAAGAGAAAAGAAAACGAAAAAAAAAAAAAAAGCACGTTCTTATGTGCCGAATGATTCTTAAGAGTGAAGTTGAATGACTAATAAAAAAAAAGAGTGAAGTTGAATGAACTATAGAAAACAAGAAGATTTCAAGCGAGATAAATATATAGGCAAGAGAAACTCACATCATAGATTTCACTTCTAGTATGCCTATTACGTAAACCATTGGAAATTAATGCCTTTAGGCCAGCAAACCAAATCTCTGCCTCACCTTTGTCCTTGCATATCTGTTGAAATGAACAAATTAAAAGCGAGTATCAAATAATGAATCAATTCTACCAGTCAAAAAACATTACAACTAGCTTTAACATCTAACTAATTGAAATTGATTTTTAACACAAATAGATTAAATTCGTAAAATGAAAATTAGTAGTGTCATTTCACTGACCAAATCAAGAGTTCTTTCACCATTATTGTACAGAAGAGAAAATGACAAATAATCCTTCTCAGGGCGCAAATATCTCCTAAAGACAGCCTGTAGAGAAACAGAAACCAAGTAAATGACTTATATTGTTGCCAATTTTATATCAGCAACAACTGAAATAAGAAACTTGATAGCATGATAACAGAATGAGGTTCAAAGAATACACAAAAATAAGATTAGAATTTAGCACCCAAAAGCAAGTGTCACTCACAGTTCTCTGTCCAGGGATAATACGTGTGACGGAAGATAACTTCAGATTTCTTTCCTCTCCATGAGAGTACCAGTTCAATGTTCTTTCATCCTGTGAATACCATACTACATAAGCATTATGAAAGCGTCATAACTAGAATACCTATTTGAAAAAGGTTAAAAGTGGCATGCTTCACAGCAATATGAAGCAAATTCAGTGGAAAAATTGAATTACACAAAGTGCAATTATTAATAAAAATATGTATTGGTTGTCAATACCAAGCACTGGGCCCACACAAAAGCAGATACTTCCAGTATAAAAACAAATTATTTTTAAAACCACAAATAAATAAAATGGATGCAGATATAGGAATCCTATAAACAATTTAAAAGATCAGAAACATTGGAAAGAGAATCTGAGAGTTTTTAGAAATATCACTACAGAATCAGTATCATATTGAGTAGACACATAAATTTAGGGAAAGTGGAAGATCAAGGTCTAATGGGATAAAACTAACCTTCCAAGCACCAAGCAGGATGAATACAATGAATATGCTACAAGTACTATGTACAGTGATAAGCTCCAGGTGTGCCCAATTCATCTCAAGCATCATTGGAGCATGTATTGTGTACCGAAAATAGTTCTTTTTTTTTCTTCGAAGTATCTAAACTGTTTTCAAGATATTAGCATTTGTTGGTGGAGATACAACTTCATTTGACGGCTTCTTTCTAGCTAGTTCTTCATATTTGAAAATCCAAATTTCAACCAATGAACAGAGAATATATATGCGAACCATTTGATTCTCGAATACTCAACAGCCACAAAGAACTCAGATAAGCTCCTTTTCTTAAAAGGACAGAAAACCCATATTGACTTGAGTAACTTCATTGAATTTTTCTTTCGTTAGTTCATTTACAAAAGTTTACATTGAAAATTTATCTGATGCAAGTACAAAGGAGCACCCAATCTTGTTTATTTGCTTTCCTTCTGTTAAAGAATAGAATGAAGAGTATTACTAATATTATGTGTTCATTAGAGGGGTGTACTTGTACCCTATTTTCATTGCCCATGATATATACATTTTCATGAATAGGAATGTAAATTTGGGACCAGAATTGACCCACTAGGAACCGGACTGGAATCTACCCACTAGGAACCGGAACCATCCCACCCATTTGCTTATTGGGACGGTTCTGGGAATAGTTTTTGGACCTGTTTACTTATTGGGACGGAATTGTTCTAGGACGGGCCTCCCAATGGATCCATAACCGAAAAACCAATTAAGAACCATTGAGACTGGGACCGCCAGAACCGCTTTAATGACATATATTAAGTTATAACTAAAAAACAAAAACCCTGCACTTGATTGATGTTTTGAGCAAGGTACTTATAAGTGGAACACCAACTTAAGTATTGCCTACTACCCAAGTTATGGGTGATGAATAGCAAATAGGTATGATATTCAACTTGAGGGTGCACTATTTTTTCAATTTAAATGTTCCTTATTTCTTTGCTATTTTGTAAATTGAAATTATTGCAATTTTCAATGTGCATGAAGCCATGAACTCTTTTGTGAATTTGAAAGGTTGGTGATACTGATGAAAAAGACAAAAAGAGATAAGGATTGATATTTCCTTTTTGGTCATTTGGATTTAACAATTCATATGTATTTTTCTGATTTGGGTTGTTATTTGGGTTAGAAAATGTTTATTTGAATATTTTGGAAAGTTTATTTGAATATTAAAATTTTAGATTTATTTGATGGCTAGGAATGAAGATTTCATTTTTTAAGTATTTAATTCATATTTATATTCATATGTTTATGGATGGATATTTGACCATTTGTATCGGTAGGAATGGGTATTTGGTGGTATATTTTTACTGACTCTTCGTACCTTTAGGTAAGCATTTTGGAGTTTTAGACGCCTAGAACCGTCCCACCCATTAATGATTGTTACTGAGAGCCAGGTTTGGAACAGATTAACTTAGCGGGATGGTTTTGGGAGTAGCCCCCCTTAGGACCGGAACTAGTTAGGAACAGTCCTGATTCCCCATAACCATCCCAATTTACTGTAACACCCCAAAGTTCATGATCTAATTGCTCAATTATTTACTATTGTCTGAGGTGACAATTGGTGTCATTAGGTGACGTTCAAAAACCTAGGTAACAATTAGATGCCCAAATTGTTCAATTATTTATTTTATATCTGAGGTAACGATTGGTGTCACTAGGTGACGTTCAAACATCTAGGTGACAACTAGATTCTTGGAATGCCATGTAGATAAGATGTTGTATTATTATTATTTTATTTTTAGTTGTTAAATTAATCTTAATTCATGGACAATACTAGGGCCCACCATGTGGGTAGGTAAACTTTTAAATTTTTTATTTCCTTCTGGAATCTTGAATTTCATAATAGAGATTCATTGTACCTTGTGAATCTGGAACACATTTTGGCCTAAAGGGGGGGGGAGAATAATATTTGAATGGAAGGCTGATCCACCTTCCTTGCTAGCATTGGAATTTTTGGTAACCCAATATTTGGGTTACCTAATTGGTGAATGAGATATTTATCACATTATAGCAATAAGAAAATTAAAGCAAGCAAAGGGAATCAAATTAAAGCAAGCAAAGGGGGGGAGGGAATCAAATCTTGCTCAAGAGAGAGAAAGAAACAAGGAGGGATCAAATCTTGCTCAAGAGAGAAAGAAAGAAACAAGGCAAGAGAAATCGTGAAGAAGAAGAAAAGGGAGAAGGAAAAGAAGAGAAAGAAGGAGAAGGAGAGGAAGTAAACAGCAACAATATATCAAGTTTTTATTTATTTATTATTATTATTTTTTTTTTATTAAGAGCTTAATCTATAGATCATGGGAGGGGATGTGAGAGTGATTTAGTGGTGAGAAGATTAAGCTTTTAGCCAGTGATATTTTATGGGTTTTAATGTCAGAATCAGATCTGATTTAAGGACAATTTATACATCAGATAATACATCAGATCCGTAGCAGATTTTTACATGTAGGTTCCAGTTTTCTGATAGATTTAAGATCAGTTTATTGACAGATCACAGATCTGTAATACCAGATCTTATCAGTTCAGTCTTATGTATCAGTATTAGATATCAGTTTCAGATTCATGGCTCAGCTCATACGTCTGTCAGTTTATTCATCTCAGTCAAGATTTGTATGGTGAATTATATACTGATTTATATAAGGTTTCATATACAAAACTGTATACAGATTTTTACACTGAGTTATACGCTGATCTACATACTGATTCACATACAAAATTGTATACCGATATTTTTATACAGATTTTTTATACCGAGTTATATGCTGATCTATATACTGACTCATGTACAAAATTGTATACAGATATTTTTTATATAGATTGTTCATACTGAGTTATATGCAGATTTATATACAGATTCACATACAAAATTGTATACAGATTTTTAATTATTTATATACAAGATTTTGTACAGATTCTATACAGATTTTATGATGATTTATTTATTGATTCATATACAGATATATACAGAGTTAAGTACAGATTTTTATACATGTTGTTATACAGTTTTTATATAATTTACCAGTATCAATTCTGGAATCCATTTCAGATCATTATATCAGCATATATGCTTGTCAGTTTTAGTATAAATACCAGATTACAGATCAGCTTTATATATAAGGGCCACTTGCCTATATATATCTATATCTCTTTCTTCCCATGTGCGTGCACGTGAATCAGTTATTCTCGGCGGACAAGGGCAAAGGATGGTAATGATTGGTTAGCAGATTTTAGATCAATTTTTACATCAGATTTTGAGAGTAATTTATATCAGCACTGCAGTAAACATGCAAATCAACGGCAGTTTATATATCAGACACATGACAGATTTTAGTACTAGATTTTTATAGCAGTCTCAGATTGCGATCAGTTCATATCAAATTCTATATCAATCTCTAATATCAGATTTAATACCACAGTTTAAAATTAGTTTAATACCAAAGTTCAGATCTGTTTAATACCATATTACAAATCAGTTTTAAGGGTAGATTTCAGATTAGTTTATGCTATATCACAGATTCGATTTATAACAGATTATAAATCAGATTTATTTATCAATTCTAGTTTCAGTTCAGATTTTTGGGAACGATTTTTGGGGTTAAAAGACTAATTAAACAGATATGAGTGTGAGGCTTTTAAAGGGTTAATTAAGGTACTGATTTGTTAATTAATGCATGGAATTTAATAACTTATGTAGGTCTGGGACTGCTTGGTGATTGAAACATCGATCATTGTACATGTGCAAGAAAAAAAAAAAAAAAGAGTAAGTGCAATGTTACAGGCGTACACCACTAGGGTGACACCAAAATTTACTGATGTATATTTTAGGTCATTGTGTTGTTTATTTATTTATATAATATGCCGATGATTGCTTTCCTGTTATTGTTATTCATATGATTTATTGCTTTTATGAATGTGATGAGAGGAAGTTTGGTTTCATTTCATCTTAGTTATTTCACTTGTAAGAATTGCATGTTTTAGTCATGATTTATCATATAATAAGGAGGAATGTTGAGAAAAGACGGCGAGCCTTGGTGTGACAGTAAGGTTGTCATATTGCAACTTGGTGGTCACAGGTTCGAAACACGAAAACAGCCTCTCCACATTGTGGGGGTAAGGTTGCGTACATTCTGCCTTCCCCAGACCTTGCAGTAGCAAGAGCCTCGTGCATTGGGACGCCCTTAAGGAAGAATGTTGAGAATGTGGAGAAAAAGGGTAATTAGTTACACATTGTGTCTAATAGATAGTAAATGAAGACAATAGGATGGAAAGTAATTGTCATTTGAGTCACAATCCATTACGCCTTGGATGAATGAGAATGGGGTCATGAATGGATGACCGGGAACATATTTTGGCTATGGTAAACTCTTTACTAGGACAATGTTAACTAGTTATTTGTGGCAGTTGGCCAGAAGTCAAGACAAAGGTAAATGTGTTAAAATGACACAAAATAAGCGAGAATGTGTTAAAGTAATCGGAAATTGAGTTTTCTTGCATTTATTACTTAAATTGTTTTTATGTTCATCCTTTTGTTGTACTCCTGTGATATTCTGTCTTATTAGGCTAGTGAGTTCACCCCCCCGGGCCCCCCTTATAACGACATCACAGATGACGAGGTGACCGAAGGGGAACAAGAGGGAGCACAGAGGACACGTGGATTTACTCAAATTTTAGTTACAAGTTTATTTTTTAAATTTCTAGAATGGTTGTAATAGGAATTTAAAGTTTAAGTTCAATGAGAAGTATCTTTTATTTCATATACATTAGATTGCCATCAATAATGTTAAAAGTCTTATTATCTTATTTTAGATTATTTTCATGGAATAAAGTTTAAGTTTTAATTTTATTTAGTCGGTTGTTAGATCAGCACCTATAAGGGCTGTACTCATACCTCGTACAAGTTTGGGTCATGACATTTACACTATTACTCGTGGAGTCGTATGAGGGGAGTAAATCCCCATCGAATACCTCTTCTGCTTCACTTCTTATCTTCTATCTTTTGCTTACTGTTGGATAATCTGGTTTTGTTATACCTTTTTTTTTTTTTTTTTTTTTTTTTGTTTCGAACGGATGGGTATCCAAACCTTCAGCCTGACTAGTTCTGTGGGCCCATACTGTCCCCATAACCGCTCGAACTGGGTCATTCCTGGGTTAAATGAGAACCATTCCACTTACACCCAAAGCAGGAAAGAAAGAGCACATAACACCCTGTGTGCATGGCCCCAAGGCGGTAAGAGGAATCGAACTTAGTATCTTCCGCTTCCTGAGGCGTAGGCTCCCTACTAACAAAGCTACCCCCTTGGCATTTGGTTTTGTTATGCCTATTGTTCTCTAATTTTTAAACTTTTTTTTGTTTGCAAGGAGCAGGGTTGTTTTGGTATTTTGAGTTCATATTCACTTTGTAGTCATATTTGTGTCTAATCAATGTATTTATGGTATAGTTTCATTTGTCACTATTTATGTTCAAATATAAAATTTGAAAATTCATACTATTTTTCATTATTTTTCTTTCCTCTTGTTACGATACATTGTCGCAAGGGGGAATGGTCTTGGGATTAAAGCCTAGTGCTAATCCTGATAGCACCTTTCCCTCCTTGCTTTCTTTTCTTTTGCCTTTTTTACCCTTTTATGGTTATGTGCATCTATATATTGAATGGAATGGGAGTCTCATATCATTATTGAGACTCCCAAGAGTTATAGCAGTCTCTCAGCTTTTTCTTATCCTCTTCCTCTCTATTGTCTTCTTCTTTCTCTCTATATCTTACATGGTATAAAAGCAAAGTCTTTAGGAACTATTACATAACTTTAAATCTTGTTCAATACTACCTACAACACTCAAAGTATTCATTGATTATCTATTTGATTGCAACATTGCATCTCTAAAGTAAGAGGGGGTGAGGTTACCTCCAATTTTAGTTCTAACAGCATGCAGTGAATCAATTATTGATATCGATTTTTATGAGTCAGCACACATATTCCCACATACATCGAACCTAGACATAAAAACATAAATTCAAATTACAATACTCCCCCTCAAGTTGGGGCTTTAGATATCTATCATTCCCAACTTGGACATAATAGGAGGAAACACCTTTGTAGGAAGGCCTTTGGTAAAAACATCAGCCCACTTGTCTTTAGATGTGACGAATGGAAGGGAAATGAGACCTTGTTCTAACTTCTCCTTGATGAAGTGATGCTCTATCTCAACATGCTTCGTCCTATCATACTAAACCGAGATATGGGCAATGTTAATGTGAATTCACTATCACCAAGAGCTGAATAAGAACACATAAGTCTTGAAGGAGACCTTTAAAAGAAGCTCACAAATGCCATGAGTCATAGCCCTGAATTTAGCTTCTGCACTGGAACAAGTGACCACAACTTGTCTTTTGCTTCGCCAGGTAACCAGATTTCCCCCACCCGAGTACAATATCTAGAAGTAGAGCATATATCATCAGACAAATCAGCTCAATTAGCACCAGTGTAGACTTTAATGCTTATATGCTCATGGGGGTAAAAGGACACCATGACCAGGAGCAGATTTTAAGTAACGCATGATCCAATACACAACATCCAAATTACTAGAGAAGGGTTTATGCATGTATTGATTAACTATTTTGACTGCAAAGGCAATATCTAGTCTGATATGAGAAAGATAAATTAAATGGTCAACTAACCTTTGATATCCACCTTTATCAACAGGTCCCCCATCTTTTTGTGACAGACGGGAATTGGCAAGTGAAGTGTTAGCAGGCTTGCACCCGAGCATCCCAATGTCAAGACAATAAATCAAGGATATACTTCCTTTGAGAGAGGAAGATACCTTGAGTGGAACGATAAACCTTAATCCCTAGGAAATACCATAACGGACCAAAGTCTTTAGTTTCAAACTCAGTGCCCAAAAAAGTCTTCAAGTGAGATTTCAGCAGTATCACTCCCTGTAACCACAATATCATCTACATACACAATAAGAATAGTAATTAACTCGCCATTCTTCTTGATGAACAGAGTGTGATCAGTATTACTCTGTTTGTACCCCACAGATATCATGGCTCTATGGAAGCGTCCAAACCAGGCCCGAGGAGATTGTTTTAGGCCATATAAGGTCCGTTTCAATTTGCAAACCTTACCAGATGACAGAGGTTTGGAAACAGTATTCAACTTGGTAACAGGGGCAACAGTTTCCTAATAGCCAATGCCAAATGTTTGAGTATAGCCCTTGGGGACAGGGGACTAATCGCGCCTTATAGCTAACAACAGTACCATCAATTTTCTGCTTCACCTTAAAGTCCATTTGTAACATTCTTCCCCAGAAGAAGAGTTAACAAGATCCCGAGTCTCATTCTTGTCAAGAGCATGCATCTCTTCCAACATTGTAGCGTTCCATTTAGGATCTGCCAAAGCTTCTTGCCAATTTGGAGGAATGGAAATAGAGGATAGAGAGGAAACAATGAACAGAAAAAAAAAAAAAAAAAAAAAAAAAAAAGAAAGGGATTCATAAGATACAATGTTAGAAATGGGGTGTTGAGTACAGGATCGAACACCTTTTCGGAGAGCAATAGGCAAGCTCACCGAATGGAGGAGGAATAGAGCTCCGATCAGAAAATGACAATTGGCGTGGTGCAGTGATAATGGTGGTATGTTGCTTGCTACCTTTTGAACCTTGAACGAGTAAACACCTTTAATGGGGGGAACCGGGACTGAGAAGCCGAAATTAAAACCTCCATACCAGTGTCAATATCAGCATCATCATTTGGAGTATCATCTGGAGTAACAACTAGAGCAACTGGGACAGCAGTAGTGGGAAGAGATTAGCAAGAGGCTCAGGAGGTCCAAGCACATCTTCATGAAAACTAAGAGACTGTGTAGGAGCCAAAAAGAATGACTCAGTATCATGGAAGACCACATCCATGGAAACAAACATCCAGCAAGAGGACAAATGGCAACATTTGTACCCCTTTCCAGTTGCAGAGTAGCTGAGAAAAATACACTGAAAGCCACAGAGGCTAATCTTGCCATGGTAGTGATGATTACAAGCGAAGGACACACAATCAAACACCTTCAAAGGAAAAACAAATGTCGAAGTACCCAGGAGTAACTCGAGAGGACAGCTAAAGTCAAGATCCGATTGATGAGTCACTATAAGAAAGGCCTCACTCCAGCAAGAAGCAAAGACATGCATTTGAAACATCAAAGACCGAGCAACCTCCAGCAAATGTCAATTCTTGCGTTACAGCCACACCGTTTTGAGCAAGAGTGTCCACACAATTGGTTTGATGAATAATACCATGCTCAGCCAGGTAGGATTGAAAAGATCCATCAGTATACTATGTCCCATTGTTTGTACGGAGGATACCGATCTTCATAGCATACTGGGTTTGAATCATATGATGAAAAATCATGAAGCAATGAAACACCTCATTCTTGTAGCAGAGCAAATAAATCCAGGTAAGACGAGTATGGTAGTCAATGAAAGTAAAAAAAAACCATTTCTAGCTAGTTATTGAGACACACCTAGAGAGACCCCAAACATCATAATGTATTAAATGAAAGGGAGTTACATTACATTTATTGGAACTAGGATAAACAGAACGAGTCTGCTTTGCAAAAATGAAAGCATCACAAAAAAAAAAAAAAAAAAAAAAAAAAAAAGGAAAAACTCGTCTAACTTACATAGCTATGAAAACTGAGGAAAAAGCTTGATTAAAGTCCTAACAGGTAGATGATCCAAACGATGATGCCACATACGTAAAGCTGCCAGTGTAACCATAGAGGAGGAAAAAGCCTACGTTATCAAGGCCGAAGACTCTGAGCAGTGTGCAAGAACTTAACAAGCCATCAACTACTTTACCATTGCCAATTGTTTTTCATCCCCATGTCATGGAACACACAATGAAAGGGAAAGAAAGTGACTCGACAATTCAAATCCTGAGTTAGGCTACTAATTGAGAGAAAATTAGTAGAGAAATTTAGTACATGGAGAACAAATGATAATGAAAGGGAGGGAGAGCATTTAATGGAACCCTTCCCAACAATAAAGGAAAGGGAACAATCTTCAGCCCGAACTTTACCTTTATCACAACTAAGAAAATGCTCAAAAAAGAATGGGAAGTATCAGTCATGTGGTCGGTAGCCTCTGAGTCAATTATTTAAAGATTAAAAGCAGAAGAGGCACAATGACAACCGATGGAAATGCCTGAATTGGCAAAGTTAGAAGAAGAGGACCCTAGCAAAGAAGCAGTGGCTGATGTAGAGGGAGAAGGCTCGACTGAGATAGAAGATGACGAAGCTGGTTCATCAAATCATCATCTCCAAGAGGAGCGACATCAACATCAGCAGTCTCTATTTGATAAGCCTGGGCAGAACCAAAACCAAGACCACGCCCATGCCCACGGCCTTTGCCATTAGCAGGTGACCATGGAGTTTCCAATAGTACTATGTAATGTAACATTCCTTACCACAAAATGCACTTTTAATGGGCTCCTATCCAAACTAGGGCGGGAGGCAGAACAAGTAGAATTACCAGTGCCAGAGGAACCCGTACAGAAAATAGAGTTAAGTGATCAGGCAGAGCAGGTTACAGCATAACAGTCCGTGTGCTGTCCTCAGATTGGACCATAGCATAGGCCTGCTTCAAAGAAGGGAAAGGGTCATGACTCAGAACAAGAGCATGTATCTGATCAAACTCCACATTGAAACCCCCCAAGAAAACATATACACAAAATTTGTCCTCCCATTTGGCGAATTATGTGGCATCTATAGGACAAGAGGTGGAGAAGGCTTCATAAAAATCCAACTCTTGCCACATTCCCTGTTACTCAGAATAATATTGAGTCAAAGAAAACTCTTTTGCTTTGTATCATGAATTTCCCTTTGCTGTTCGTACACTCGAGTCTCGTTGCCTACCTGTAAGAAGGTACCTAAGCAGCCTTCCATATGTTGGCAGCCAAATCTAGCAATAAATAACCTCATGCAATGTTCGGATCCATAGAATTGATAAGATATGACATCACCAGGTGGTTGTCAGAACTCCATTTACTCTAATCCGTGCCATCAGTAGTAGGCTTCGTAGCATCGCCGGTAAGGTACCTTGAAAAACCATGGCATGCTATAGAAAGAAAGTAGGAACAAGACCACATTAAATAATTATTACCATCTAATTTAATGGAACAACTAGGGAACGTAGGAAACACAACGAAGCTCCAATCACTAGAGCCCTAGGGAAACAGTTGATGCAGTCGTCATGTCTAACATAGCTGAGGCTTAGATAGAGAAAAAGGATAATTGGAACAATGCATAGTCGTACCTGGCTAATCAAACATCAGCAGGGAACATTCGATTTCAGTGGAAGGAAATTAAGATCTCAAAACTGGGTGACAATCTTTAGTAACCCTCGGTTAAAACCATGGCCACCGAGGGGCTGCCGAGAAGCGGGGCTAGGAGAGGCTTGCCGCTAGAAGAAGAGGCAGTGGTAGTACAAGGCTGAGAGGTGAAAGAGGTGGAAGCGAGAGAGAGGCGAAGGCAAAAGGCACTGGCGCTAAGAGGTGGCAATGGTGCTAGGTGCTGATGGTGGTGGCGATGCTAAGGTACAAACATCGAGAGAGATCCTCGTTCTGATACCATGTTGGAATAATAGTTTGACATGTCTAAAATGACAGAGGTCATGCTTCATTTATAGAGTAAAAGGATTTACATGAAGGGAAAGAAAGAAAAGTAAAGGAAATAACACGAAAGGAAAGTAATTGAGGTAGGTGAGGTAAGTGATGTAGGAGGAATGAGTCAGCACTCATATCCCCACATACATTGAACCAAAACATAAAGACATAAATTCAAATTACAATAGGTCCAAACTTATGGATACCCCAATGGTTCCTAATATCAAACTTACAGTTGATGAGGGTGATATTCTAACTGATCCTGAGAGGAATTGTATAATGGTTGGCAAGTTAAATTCTCACTATAACTCTTCCCGATGTGGCCTTCCCGGTCAGTGTTGTGAGTCAGTTTTTGTCCTCTCCTCGGATACCTCATTGGGATGTTGTTATTCATATTTTACGATATCTCAAGAAGACTCTAGGTTTTTGTCTTCAGTACTCTAATCATGGACATGGACGTGTTGAAGGTTTTTTGGACGCTGATTGGGCCAGTTCTTCTGTTGATAGACGGTCTACTTACTATAAATCGTAGCTTTATTGGCGGAACTCATGTACCCTAGAAGAGAAAAAAAATAGATTATTGTTGCTCGGTCATGTGTAGAATCTAAGTATCGTGTCATGGCACATGTCACGTGTGAGCTGATGTGGGTTGAGCAGTTGTTAGCCGAGTTTGGTTTTCTACACAAGCCTTCCATGAAGTTGTGGTGTGATAACCAAGTTGCCATCCATATTGTTTCTAATCCTATGTTTCATAAGAGAACAAAACACATTGAAGTCGACTATCACTTTATTCATGAGAAGCTTCTGCAAGGGATTATTTTCTCCATGTCATTTCATACAGTAAAACAACTTGCTGATGTAATTACTAAGTCTATTGGGAGTGGGAGAATTACTTAAATTTGTAACAATCTTGGCACGATTGATATATATACTCCAACTTGAGGGGGAGTATTACGATATTTATCACAAGTAGGGAAGGGTCCTAGAATTAGTGCTAGGTGTTAATCCATGATAATGCCTCTCCCTTCTTTTCTCTCTTTTCTTTTGCCTCTTTTACCCGTCTAGGGTTATGTTCATCTATATATTGAATGGAATGGAAGTCTAATATCATTATTGAGAAATCTTTTTCATTCAAGGCGAACTAAGGCATTGGAGGCTGACGAAGCGCCCAGGTGCCCTTGTAACACCTTGGGAAATACACCACCTTAATCGCCTAGGTAGACCTTGATCGCCTAGGCTCCTCGTCAAGACTCCAACACCTTGGTTCGCCTTGACGCCTTAACATCTATGGATTGCATTCCATTGATTATGTTTTGCTTCTTCGTCTAAGAAAGACGATTAAACAATTCTCAATCATGGTCCTTACAAATCGGATCTTCCGTATAGGATACAAAAAGAAACTCCAAATATTTGATATCTTTCTCTTTGAATGAGATCTCAATTCCAGCTATGGTTTCGAGCCTGGAACTCATAAGCAGTGGCTTGGTTAAGGGAACCCACCGGAACCGTAGCGAAAGTGAATCTTCATAGGGCAATTTTCACTGCTTATGGACCTGAACTTGGGTGATCTATCCATAACCAAGATGAAGCTTCGGTGAAATTAAGTCCTTCAATAGGATTTTTAATGCGAAAAGAATTTGTCAGAATATTAGATCTTTGATACGGGAACCCATTTTGTCAACAATTTTGAATAAGTCCTTGAACCAAGGCCTATCCATGGAGATGGACTCCCATTGTCAACCCTCCATATTCCACCTACTCATAATTCCCTTATTGCCTTTAAAACATCCTACCCATCTACTGCAATTCTAATATCTCCACCTATATTTGGTGTTGTGCTACCTGCTTTGGTACCATTTGACAGCGTCCAACCCAAAAGCCTGAGCATTAGGATGGAGAGGCCTTACCCAGGTACTTAGCCAAGCATCCACATACTATCCGACCATTGTATGACTAAAACCCCTCCCATCATGGGCCTACAAACTGCATCAACTACCCCAGCTTTGAGCATGTGTCCTACATAACCGGTGCACAAACTACCTGCTCTGGTACAATTTGATAGCGTCCAACCCAAAAACCCGAGCTTAAGGTTGGAGAGGCCTTACCCAAGGTCATAAGCCAAGCATCCGCACATTACCCGACCAATGTGGGAATAAAACCCCTCCAATCACAGGCCTAGGGGTTGCATCAACTCCCCCAGCTTTGAGCCATGGACCCCCACATGGCCAGTGCACGAGCTACCTACTCTGATAGCATTTGACAGCGTCCAACCCAAAAGCCCGAGCTTCAAGGTGGAGAGGCCCTACCTGGGGTCATAAGCCATGCATCCGCATACTACCTAACCATTACGGGACTAAAACCCCTCTCACTCTTAGCCATGGAGCGCAAACCTACCATCACGGGCCTATGGACTGCATCCTAATAGCCAAGAGGCACAACAGATTTTATTTGTTGCCCAGTGAGGGATTACTGCCATGTCAACTAATTAAAATACCCTTTAAACTAAATAGTAATCTAGTTCACGATAAACACTAATTCTTGCTAGCAGTTAATGCTTAACACAAAATACTATATTTAATTGTTCACCAATAAATGTAAGTGGCCTATCGTCTAGCACAAAATACTATATTTAATTGTTCACCAAATAAATTAAGTGGCCTATCGTCGGGTCCAACATTTATTAAAGTACTGTACCAACCTATTAAGCACTATAATGTCTAGGATTTCAAGAAATGGAGACTCATAGTTAGTATCTGAACAATAGTAGTACATGGGAAAAAGAGAGAAGCACGAAATTTGTTAGCTAAGACATAATAAATTGTAAATCTTAATTCAAATATTGGAAGAACTCACAACAGTAAGTCTGAATGGGCAAAGCTTAGGCTTTCCTTTCCGACTATACTTAATTAACTGAGATCCTTTCTTCAAAGCAACAAGTGCCTTCAAAAGAGAGAGAAAAACAAAAATTCAAACTAAAGGAAAACAGGCAATAACCATAATAAGCAACCCATAATACAAGTGACACGAAAAATTAACATAATATAAAGGAACCAAGGCATGCATTACTTAAAAACCACAGAAAACCAGTTTTTTTTATCAAACTAATACTAGACATGATACTATTTACTCCCACTGAAACAAATATATTTCTGTTCCTTTACAAGCTAAAAGACAAAAAGGAATATCTTCAACATCAAAATAATTAGTTATTTTTATTAAAAGGATCTAATATGTAATAAAGGAAACATGAAATTCAATTGATATCAGTAATTCTGAATGCATAGCTCAACATATTACATTCATTAACAAATAATATGATGAGCTACTGTTATCATTTTAAGGATGTAAATCTACACAGAATGACAGAATATGGTAGCAAGCTGGTCATGATTCGTACAATCTCAAGTCATTTGATATTCATTTACAAGTAGGAAGCATGGCCAACTTGCTACCATATTTCGTGTGGATTTACATCCTTAAAATGATCACATGTGTGATATCCATTTGGAAGAAATATTAGGACCAGAGAATGAAAATGAAAATGAAAAACCAAGCCCCTGCATGATAACGTAAGTCACCAGGAATTTTATATAACCTGGGGTCAAATGTGTAATATTAGTGCTTGATGTATTTAACAAAATTATAATGAAATGTGGAGAATAATTTCTCTACTTATTCAATGCTCTCCGAAAGTTGGAGATGGGGAAGAGCTATTATATTTAACTTGAAATATAAATCGAGAACAAAGGTTTTAAATCGTGGTTTATATGTACGTGATTCAAAACAAAATCTTTTATCTAGACATATTGAGATTCAAAAAATAAAATATAAAAATATTTTAATCTTCCCTTATTTACTCTCAATTTCTGTGTCTTTCTCTCTTATATCATCTGGAACTCTAATGTATGTAGATTCCATTCCTGCTATTCTTGAACATAAAACTTTGTCTAAAATCCCAGGGAGTCCGTCAGAACTTAAAATCCTGACGAGAGAAGTTGTGGCTTGCCAATTTCTACATTAATCCTACAACTTTATTGCTGTACCTTAAGCCACATTTTTCATGTCCCACTATGTCTAAAGAAGAGTTCAACTGAACAAGCAAACTTCTTTTAATTCTTCTGTACATAAAAGGTGACTGATTTTATTAATATCAAGTAAAACTGAACTGGTCATGACATTAGCTGTATTTTGTATAGTAAAAAGTAGAAAACTATTTTTGTGAATTCAAGGTGAGACCATAAGAGAACTTTTCTTCTGTTAAAAAATCAGACGATTTCTTTACTTCAATTATCCCCAAAAACCACAAAGGAATTACTATTGCTCAAGAATTAAAATGAAGGCTCCTAGAATACTTCATTTAGCTCTTTCTGTTATACTAACTTCTGCCTTTTACTTGAAAAAATATATCTATTTTCTTATCCTGCCAAGGGCATAGATGCTATTTCCTTGACCAGTGAGTGTCTTCTCAACATATTACTCTTTAGTTTAACCCCACTCGGCAAATCTACGTTATTATCCTGATCACTTAATTTTAGTTTGCAACTTAGTAGATGAAAAGAAAAATAGTACCAAAAAATATAGCAACTGTTGTTCAGTGAATAGATGCAATGGTATAAATTGCACCTTTGCAATAGAGTTATACAGATAACGTTGAAACTTTCATTGGCTTTACATTCATTATACAAGTAATCAAGAAAAAAGAAGGTAGACGAAAAGAGAATACAAGACAGTAATACACAATGCAGAGAGCAAGTGGTGGAGGCCCTTCGCTTGCTTTCTTTTTTATATCTCTGGTAACTGGCAAGTTATCAGGTTTCCAAATAGCTAGGATACATGGAAAACTTTCTTCCACATGCACTCAATGGATTAATCAGAAATGCTTATATCTTCCGCAGTGGATACCACCAGAAAATTTATCAAATGCTTTAATTGGAATTGCCCAGAAGATTCATCCTTCAAAAAAATGCTGAAGTGTGAGGGTGAAAATAAAATAACTCAACAAGAATGTTTTCAGAGGGTTGTCAGTGATTTTTGAAATACCACTCTCTGGAAGCTGTGTAATTCTTAATTTTCAGGTACAATGGTAGATAAAGAAATTGGACAGTGGGGCATAGGAGGCAATTCAAAGTTTACAATCACAATATATGACAGAAGTGTTTCCAATAAGGAATAGCACTTAATCAAAGAGGAGGAACTGTGATCATGTAGATGAAGTGATGAACACAATACCCACATAATAGAAAGAACACATTTCGTAAATAAAGAAAGAAGAACCCATTTTCCCACTTGAAGAAGGAAAACCCCCATTTCCATTTGATAATTGAAAACCCATTTCTCACATCAAAAAGAGAAACCATAGGGAGGAAAAGCTCAAATCCTCCAAGGGGTCACTTTGGTAAAATGACTAGTGAATTATTGAAAATACTTTCTCTTTATCACTGAATTTCAGCGTGCAACTTAGTAGATGAAAAGAGAAACAATAAACAAAACCTACCAGTGACATTTCCAGGAGGGACTACAAATCCTTGTACAGTGAACAGATGCAATGGTATCAATTACCCCTCTCTCCAATTGAGTTGTACAGATAGTGTTAGACGTTAGAACTCTCGTTGACTTTCCATTAATTACACAAGTATATATATAAATATAATCCAAACTTGCATTGACATAGAGTTGCTTTTAGTTGCCTATCTGGGATGGTTTTGTTGACTTTGCTAACTGCAAAATTGTAAATTAAGGAAACGTTCAGTGAAGGTCGGTATTGCTGGTAGTTGAGGAATTGAAAGTTTAACATATGAGTATCAAGAAAAAAAAGGAAAATATAAATGCAAATTTTTATATTGACCTATAGGGTTCTACTTCACCAAGATCCCCAGGCATTTCTCCAAACGAAGGTACTATCACAAAATCAAAGTAGGAATTCAAGATAGATATCATAGTTACCATGGCAACAAGGCGATCCAAGGCATTGGAGGGTTTCCGGACGTCCAAGGAGCCCGCCTAGGCAGCATCCAAGCGACGCCTTAATAACCATGGTAGATATCCAAAGTCAAACTTCCAGTAGCTCAGCGTTATAGCAAGCATATAGTATTATATACTATTGTTACCTGAAGGAAATTTGTTTACACCATGTCGCCAAGCTAAGATGTGTAGCTCCAGTTTCAATAAAATTTCCACATGATAAATGGAAGCTACAATTTGAAGTTTTTCCCCCTTCTCTTATGATTGAAATCTATAAATGATTTTCTCTAATAAGTAGATTATTAACTCCCATCCTAGTTCTTGTATTTCAATATCAACAAAATCAGGAAAGAAACCTTTTCCTTGATAAACAGTTTCGAGGATTCAACCATCAGATTGTACAAGACCAATAAAAGAGTTCACTATTCAATAGTATTGATATGTACACACAAGCAGTTGGCTAAAGCTTAGTAGAATTGAATTGAGTTTAGTTGAGTGGCAATCAATGTAACCCCAAACTACAATTTTTTTTGACGATTAACAACCATTTTCTAAATTTTGAAGAGAGAGAGAGAGAGAGAGGGGGAATTCACTTTATGCAAGATATGGAGGATAAGCAAACAAATGCAATTGGAATAGTACTTCAAAACTCACCTGCTCAATGTCACGCTCAGGATTTCCAAAACTAGCTAGATCTGCCATTCCATCTGAAAGAATTCTTAGGAAGGCGCCGAAGAAACGTTCGTATGTCAACCAACTGCATCAGATGCGGAGACTTTGGTTCTCCAGTCGTCATAGATGAAAGTATTTTCTATGGTGGCCTATCATCAATTTGTCAGTCCTTCAGATAAGAATTTCAGATCAAAACCCCAATCTCCTTTCAACATTTCCGAGATCAACAATTCGATTAGCCATCCTCTGATTCAATACAGTGGCAAATATTATCTTTGAGGCCAGAAGTACATCAATTTCATCCAAATTTTGGACGAATAAAAAACAAAATTCAGAATGATTTTCAACCAAAGAAACAATAAATAATGCGCTTTTCAAACTCACAGTCAAAGCTAGAAACCCATCTCTTAAACCAATTTTTTAAACAAATTGTACCCTGCATTATTCGCGGAAAACAAGAATCTCATTGAACTGCAGCAATCAATGTGATCTTAAAGGAAGAGAAGAAGAGACCGTGAGATTATGGAGGATACTACTTGGACTAAAATCATGCTTATCTTTCACAATTGAGAAACATAAATCTCCAGAAATTCTGTTCTTATGAGAAAATAAACTTAATTGTCATAAATTAAATTAAAAAATAGAGCAAAAAAATATGAATGGGGAGCTGACCCATATGTCATGATTGATGGATTTCCAAAGGGAGAAAGTTGTTCCTGTTCCTGAATTGTTCTCGGCAGAGATTCTCCAGATTGATGGATTTCCACAGCGAGTTGTTCGCTGTTCCTGATTTGTTCTAGGAGAGATTCTCCAGGTTGATTGATTTCCAGAGAGAGAGGGAGATTTGTTCGTTGTTCCTGATTTGTTATCGGCAGAGATTCTCCAAGTTGTTGGATTTCCAGATAGAGAGAGAGAGAGAGAGAGAGTCGTTCCCTCTTCCTGATTTGTTGGCGGCAGAGATTCTCTGGTTGATGGTTTCCCAGAGAGAAAGGGAGAGGGACGTAGGGAAGGAGGGGGGGGAGGGAGAGAGGGACGGGAGGGAGAGTTGTTGGCTGTTCCTGATTTATTCTACGAAGAGATTCTCCCGGTTGTTGGAAGTTGGATTACCTCAGAGAGAGAGAGAGAGAGAGAGAGAGAGTTCTCGGCTGAAATTCCCAGAGAGAGGGAGAGAGACGTAGGAAGGAGGAGAGAGAGGGGGAGGGAGGGAGGGAGGGAGAGTTGTTCGCTGTTCCTGATTTGTTCTCGGCAGAGGTAAAAAGCAAGCAGTCCATGTGTCGCATGTTTAGGAATGTCTCCAGCTAAAAAATGGTTTCTTTTATTTTCAAAATAAAAATATAAAATTGAACTTTTTGCCAGGTAGATAAATGAAATTGCAATTCATGCCACGTCATCCTTGTATTGTACCGAAATGCCATTGGATGATGAGGAACTATGAAGAGGATTCTCGCATTATATAAGTAAGAATTTAAGGAATTGGGAACTGTTTCTTACATTCATTTCCATTCCCCAACGATCTCAACGGTCAAAACTGTTTTTTTTTTTTTTTCTTCTTTCATTTTCAATATCTTTCAAATGTGGGTCCCACATAAAAACTTCTTTTCTTAACGGACGGCTATGTTATATCGGTTTTAGGAAATATAAAAAAAAAAAAAACTTCACGTTCCTCCCCTATGTTTTTCCAGCAATGCCCTTACAAAGCATATCATCTGTAACTGCAATCACACCTGGCTCTGCTGCCACACTTCGTCGTCGATCAAGTTGAATCCTACCAACATATCTCTCCTCACTTCAGATCGAATTTGTTGAATAATCAGGTTCACACTGCTGCTGAATTCTCGGATTTACATTGTTTCCTCTCAGAACCTTTGGGAGAACAGTGGCAACCTATCCCTGATGGTTGCCACATGGCTCTCGGTGAATCCGAGACCCACGTCCGAGCCGACATCCTCTGTCGGCTTGGCTTGTAAGCTGGGTGTCGACTTGGATGTGGGTCTTGAATTCAGCGAGTGCCACATGACAATCATCCGGAATATATTGCCACTGTCCTTCCAGACCACTGGGAGGAGAAGATGTGGATCCTGAATTCTCTATGCCACAATACGAACTGGATTGCCTAGAGTTTGTTGTGATCAGCACACAAATGATGCAAGGGCAAAGGTCGAGATCGGATTGGATAACCTTTAGATCACTTTGATGCCTAAGTTAATCCAAAAACAAGAAGTATAGAATAGTCACAAGGGTAACTGTTCCTTTCAATGAGTGGGGACAGTAGTTGTACGTCTTTAACATGATGGCAGTGAGAATGAAGTTGTGGATCCATTTACCTTTGTTTGTTCTTGATTTATAGGTCTAGAGCGATCCCATGAATTTGGATTGAGGCTACCGGTTAAGGTAGGAAATTGGCTTGGGGGGCATTAATCTTGCTCTATCTGAAGGGCCAGCTAGACTCCTTCCCTTGTTCTCCGACGTGGACCATGAGATCCGTTATCCCCATGTTTATCTTTCGAGATCAGCCTTCGGATCATAAGATTACATGGACATCGATCTAGTGTTGTGTGTTGGATCCCTCAAATACCAAAATAACTCCCCTATGGATTAATAATGAGGTTTCCATGATAAGGAAATCACATCTGAAATCAATGTCAAGGGAAAACAAAAGATTGCTATCCATCACTTCAATTCTGTTTTATTATTCTTACTGTACCAAGTCCAACATCATTAGTGAATGAAAACAGGAGCAATGAAACCTAGAATATTTTGTGGTGTTTATTGTTCATTGCTTTTAAATTGTAAAATCACAAAACAATCTGTCAGAAATCAGGTTCTCTCTCTCTCTCTCATTCAAATCTTCTCTTCCCAGTGATTCCAGAGGAGGGAGACATCCCCGTTGGATGATCAACATGTAGGACTCGGGTGAATTCGAACACTCTATCTGAACCGACTCTCCCTATCGGCACAATTTATCTACTAGGTGTCGGCTCGAATAGAGGACTTGGATTCATCCGAATCTTATGTGTCGGTCATCCTCTCTCTCTCTCTCTCTCTCTCTCTCTCTCTCTCTCTCTCTCTCTCTCTCTCGCTCGCTTACCTTAAAATGACCAGTAAAATAATCAGTTCAAAACACCAGGAAAGTGCTCTTTTTCCTCGGGATTAACATGAACCCAACTAAAAACACATCCAATGGGCCTCTGCAAATCCAATCCAATAACAAACTGATCACCTTCCTATCCAACCAAAATCACCCCAAGTCCCAACTAACTGAGAAATCTTAGACCTAGCTACGTACCTGACCACCCAATAAAACAATGAAATTTGTTGGTTTTTTTTTTATTTAATTTATTTTTTTTTGGGTGTAAACATAGGGTAAATAGTTAACCCAAATCCATATGATATAATGTAGTAGACAATCACATCATTAAGGGGGAGAGATGGCTAACCTTGAGGTGGTTAGAGAGTAAATTATTTTGGTTTCATAAGGTAGAGAGTTTTTTGAGAATAATTCATTTGTATGTATTTGTATCTTTTTTGAGATTCTATTGTACCGTCAGGTCTCATACTTTAGAGGTGGATCCCACACTATATCGACTGGGATCCTAGAGAGAGTAAATTAATGTACATGGAGGTGATTTGAATTCAGACTTTCTTACTATGTGGAGGATAGTATGTACCGAGTACTTGAATCTTTAATATATGTAGATGAATATTATAAAATATTGAAGTATAGAAAAATAAGAGAAACAAATCCTTTATAATACATAAATCATCATTGAGGAGTTAAAACATATATTAATGTTGGTTTTTAACCGGCTATGAGGATGGATGATATTGGTTTCGCCAAGGCCAGTACTTAGTTCTTTTGAATCACTTAAGCACACTGACTCGTCTTATTTCTTAAGATATTTCTCATTTGCTTTTGTATTTCCCGTACTCGTCCGTAAGTAAGTAAGAAAATATTTTCTTTTTGTTTTTGACTTGACTGTCACTATCTTATCTTATCCCTTAAATCTCACAACCCACCTAGTGAATAAGTAGATCGCAACACATATCTCTTTGGAAAGACTACCAATGACAGCTAGCTGGATAGGTTGAGGAAGCAAAGGAAAGCTGTTTGGCAGAACGGAAGCCCTATAGAATAAAGTTGGAGAGGGTGGTCGTAGATCAGCTCGACCGATAGGGAGAGGGAAAGAAAGGTATTCGACCAACCCTGGATCCTAACCCCCTAATTGACGTAAAGGGCGACAAGCAGTCGTAGAAGCTTTGCCAGAAAGAAGCGACGAGGGACGAAGACTAACTACTAATTCAATTAAGGAGAAGTATCAAACAAGGTGTACATAATTGAATAAGAAACCTAAACCATTGCGACAAAAAAAACTCATATTTAAACCAAGGACAACAATTCTACCTCAGAAAAAGAAAGGACAATCTAATCATAACCAAAGATTCAAACTTTAATATATGAAGAACAAAAGCAGAATTCACAGAAAAAAAATGAGAAAATAAAAATAAAAATACAAGAATGTACATTTAAAGTGTTATAGATATTTCTTTCCTGTATTCTCATATTCCTGGCTGGAATTATGAAGTGCATTGAAAATGATATTAGGGATGTCTTGGTGCGGGTTCCTTGCTCAATCTATACTATCTCTGGTTGGGTTTCTTCTCAGCCTTTCAAGATTAATATTCGGCCGGGGGCAGCTCTCTTCATTGATATATTCATTGCTGCTAATGGGTAAGACCTGTGGGGTATTAATTGAAATTAAATGAAGATGGTTAACTCTTTGGATAATCCAGGCCGTGCAGAGTGGGTGGTGTTCTTCGTAGACCAAATGGAGTGGCTTCTACATATATATGCTGTTTTATTTGGGAGTGACAGCAAACCTCATTGCTGAATTTTCAGAAATTTTGATCGCAATTCGGTGTTCTATGGAGATAGGTGCTTCTCATCTATGGATTCATCCTTTGATGGGTAAGCATCTCGGCAACTCTTCCACCCACTCATTTTTCTCATTCGGAAGATCCAAAAACTCTTCGTCAGCACCATCATATTGAACCAAATGGTTACAAGATGGCTCATCAAATGACTACCACTAATTGTCTAATGGATTGGGGAGGAGGACAACAGTCG